>OX579657.1:8983294-9673898 GCA_951230895.1 Carpatolechia fugitivella
AAAAGGTAAGTAGGTACGTAAACGTAAGGACTAAGAAAGGTCATAATTGTTTGTGTGGCGGATTTCGTGAGAAATCACTCTTTTTATAGATTTCTTTATTTTATATTTCTTATCTTATTTGACTCTGGTCGGGGGATTTCCAAAATGTTATTTAATCCTTTTTATTCTAATATATTTTAACATACGGCGTGGGTTTTCTAAAATTTTCATTTTAATTTGCGACTAGTGTAGTCACTGTAATTAATTTTGTGGTGTAGTATATCGGCGCACTATTTCCTGCTTGAACATCGGGCGATATTGCACGTGGTCCGAGCGGCGTAAACAAGTGACGTCAGCACCCCACCCCGGACCGGTCTATGAAATGGGCCGTCTGCTGCCGTCACGAAGCATTCACTCGCCAGCGCTTGGAGTGAGCGCATTGAATATTTAAAATAGTGTTCTCCATTGATTATTAATTTTTTGGATTATTAATTGTGTAGATTATTTATTTGTGTTAATTTTTTTAAAACGAATTTCTTTTAGTATTTTATTTATTCCAGTTTACTTTAGCTGATTAAATATTTTGAATAAACGGATACAATGAACAACGGTGATGGTTTAAATAATCAAGACCCCCCCTCTTATATCTGAAGAGGGGCCGAATCGACGCCAACAACCATCGGCCGGTACAAGCTCTTCTATAATGGCACTTTTGGCTAATACATTCAAGGACACAATGTGCGAAATGATGAGTCAGATGTCTCAAGATAACCAGGCTGCTTTTAATGAGATGATGAAGGTTTTTCGACCAGAAGAAGCTCGCTCAGTACGTATTTCTGATATTTATTTTCCCAGTTTCGATCCCGATAAGGGAACAGATGTGAGGGAGTGGGTTGAACTTATAACAAGAACACAAAATGAATACAAACTGAAGGATCATGAAGTTCGGCTCAAAGCGGCTGGTGCAGTCAAGGGCAGAGCACAATTATGGGCTGACGACTGTTTGCTCAGGACAATGACGTGGGCTGAAATGAAAGAGGATATGATACAAACCTTTGAACCGGAATCCAGGTACTTTTCGCATGTTTTTAATTACAGAAAGTATTCAGTAGATGACGCTGCTAATATTCCAGAGTACATATCAAATATCTGGAAAATGTTTAAAAAAATTGTCAAATCAAACCCCACTGAGCAAGATGCTGTAGAATTTGTGATTGGGAGCATTGATGATGATACACTACGTACAGAACTTCTTAACAGTAAATCGAACACCGTACCAGAATTAATTGCAATCGTAAAAACTTTACGAAAACGTAAGACAACTGCGCCTCGAGATTATATACCCAACAAAAAAACCAGGACTGTAAGTAATAGACCAAATATGGATTGTTTTGTGTGTGGCCAGCCAGGTCATAAAGCCCAGTGGTACGAAAAAATAAAAAAGTAAAATAAAAGTAAAGTAAAATAAATAAATAAATAACTACAGTCTGTACCATTAATGAAATTAACATTGAACTTGATTTTTGTATAGTATTGGATCATGAGGTATCGAAATAACATTAACCACTAATGGAGTAACAATTAGCACTAATGTACAACAAAATCAATCAGAAATTTATCAATTAACTGCGACTAACATTGATACGGATATAACCAATAAAGCGGATCTGGACAAACTAATAAATTTACTCAACAAACACAGCAATTCATTCTCAGAAGGCATGACAGAATCCAGGATAACAACAGGTCAGCTCACAATCCGCCTTAAGAACCCCGATAAAATAGTCCACCGTCGCCCATATAGACTGAACGTGGGAAGGTTCAGAATATGATTAAAGAGCTACTTGACAAGAACATTATCCGTGAGAGCAACTCGCCTTTCGCCAGTCCGATCATTATGGTAAAAAAGAAAAACGGCAAAGACCGATTATGCGTTGATTACAGAGACTTGAACGCCAATACTGTAAGAGATAATTACCCTCTACCACTGATTTCAGAGCAACTCGATCATTTGGCCGAAGCAAAATATTTTACTTGTTTAGACATGGCGGCAGGATTCCATCAAATTCCCATTTCTCCCGAGTCTATAGAGAAAACAGTGTTTGTCACCCCAGATGGACAGTATGAGTATTTGACAATGCCATTTGGGTTGACGAACGCTCCATCTATCTATCAAAGAGCCATAAACAAGGCCTTAGGGAACTTAAGGGGCAAAGAGGCTCTTGTCTATATGGATGACGTGCTCATACCTAGTGAAACTATTTCTGAAGGACTCTCAAAGCTAGAAAAAGTACTTGAAGTCCTCACTAAAGCAGGATTTACTATTAATATAAATAAATGCACCTTCATGAAGACTTCAGTGGAATACCTCGGATTCATAATAATTGACGGAAAAGTGAGACCTAGTCCATCTAAGGTTGAAGCATTGGCCAGAACCCCTCCACCAATGAATATCAAGCAGCTAAGACAATTTAATGGTCTAGCTGGGTATTTTCGCCGCTTTATACCAAATTTTTCAACATTAATGATACCGTTATACAATCTGACTAAATCGGACGCCAATTGGGAATGGACCATAGAACACGAAACTGTACGTTCTAAGATTATTGATTATTTAACGTCTGCACCTCTACTCACAATATTTCAAGAAGGGCTAGCAACGGAACTACACACTGACGCGAGTGCAATGGGACTTGGAGCAGTACTTATACAAAAAAGAGGAGAGGCTCGTCATGTTATTGGCTACTTTAGCATGAGGACGACTACACAGCGGAATCTAACTATCATAGCTATGAACTAGAAACTTTAGCTATAGTACGAGCGATCAAACATTTTCGTCACTTTTTATATGGCAGAAAATTTACCATTGTGACGGACTGTAATGCAGTTAAAGCGTCAAGATATAAGCAAGATTTACTTCCCAGAATTCACAGGTGGTGGGCATTTTTGCAGCACTTTGATTTCGAAGTCGAGTACAGAAAAGGGGAGAAACTTCAACATGCAGACTTCTTTAGCCGAAATCCACTCAAGGTAATTATGGCCCTATCTACAAAAGATGACTGGCTTATTGTAGAACAACACCGTGATCAAGGTTTATCCAAAATTATTGATGAACTACACAAGAATACGTAACTTCATCCAGAATACGAACTCAAGGATAACATCTTGCACCACAAAACAACTCAGAATGGTAAGACGAAATTAACCAAAATTGTTCCACAGTCATACCAGTGGAGCCTCATCAACACCTACCATGAGGCACTGAAACACATGGGGTGGGAGAAGACTTTGGCCAAACTTAAAGAAAACTTCTGGTTTCCCAAAATGTCATCCACTGTGAGATACTTTGTAGAGCATTGTGTAATATGTAAAACTATGAAAGGAGCCTCCGGAACAATTCAAAGTCAACTATACCCAATCGAAAAAGCTCCAGAACCATTACACACTATCCACATTGACATTTCAGGCAAACTAAGTGGAGCTGCCACTCAAAAAGAATACGTGTTTGTAGCAATAGATGCCTTCACAAAGTTTGTTATTTTGCAACATGCGAATAGTAAAACTCAAGCCAGTGCACTGAAACATTTGCAAGAAGTTATATTTCTATTTGGTGCTCCAAAACGCATTATCGATGATGGTGATGGTGCGTTTGTTTCACATTACAAGGGATACTGTGACCAATATGGAATCGAGTTACATCAATGTGCAGAATATATCAGCAGAGGTAATGGCCAAGTCGAACGAATTATGAGGATAATAAAAAATGGTTTGACAGTAATTAAACACACACAAAAATCACACTGGAATAAGTCACTTGGAACACTACAGTTAGCTATCAATTGCAGTATTTCAAAAACAACACAACATTCACCGATTGAGTTATTAACTGGTAAAAGAGGCAGCGTACCACCAGAATTGCTGAAAATAATAGATGAAGATAATGAGCGTGTTGATCCACAATTACTAAAAGAAGCTGTGATTGGAAGGATGACCGAGAGAGCCGAAAAAGATAAAGTACGATACGAAGAAAAGCAAAGGTAAAGAGATTTGAAAAAGGAGAATACGTCTTGCTAAAGGAACCACCGCGGCTGGGCACCAAATTAAGCATAAAATATGATGGGCCATTTGAAATTAAAAAAGTATTACCATACGACAGATACGAGGTACGACGGATTAATGGACGAGGACGCTTCAGGAAGGTCTGTCATGAACATTTGAGAAGTGCTCCTAAATTCGGAGTTCAAAGTAATATGGCAGTATGGGCAATGAATAGAGAGCAATTATAACTGTGACATGACTAACAAGTTGAGTAATTTTATTTTTAGTGTGTGCTGTGGTGTATCTTTATTAGTGCTGACTAAGAGGTACTATTTTGTGTAATGTAGTGTACCAATATTAGCGCTGAGGCTATGAGGTATAAATTATGTGTAATGTGGTGTACCAATGTTAGCGCTGAGGCTATGAGGTATCAATTATGTGTAATGTGGTGTACCAATATTAGCGCTGAGGCTATGAGGTATAAATTTTGTGTGATGTAGTGTACCAATATTAGCGCCGAGGCTATGAGGTCCTACATACGTAAATACGTACGTAAATAATGAGGACATTGTAAAAGCGTTTAAATCCCTGGAAATGAAAAAGACGGCTGACGTCCATGGTCTATCTGTAAAAATTATAAGTTCCATTATAGATTGTATCGCACCTCACCTTTGTTGCATATTTAATCAATGTATAGATAATGGTGTGTTTCCTGACTTGATGAAACTAAGTAAAGTGATACCTTTATTCAAAGCCGGTAGCACATCAGACCCCACAAATTTTAGACCTATATCGATACTACCAACTCTTAGCAAAATATTTGAAAAACTCATACTTAATCAATTGCAGAGTCATTTTTATGTCAATAATTTAATTCATGTTGCTCAGTTTGGTTTCACAAGGGGTCGTTCAACAGCCGACGCTGGTGTTGAGCTAATTGACAATGTTTTTGGTGCCTGGGAAGACGCAATGGATGCAATAGGTGTATTCTGCGATCTATCCAAGGCTTTTGATTGCGTCCATCATGACATTCTTGTCAGGAAGCTACGCCATTATGGTGTAAAAGATCAGGCTCTTGGCCTTCTGGAGTCATATCTGACAGATAGGGTTCAGATGGTCGATGTTAATGGGAAAAGATCACCCGGATCTTCAATAAGTATGGGCGTCCCGCAGGGTTCAATTCTTGGACCTTTCTTGTTTTTAGTATATATTAATGATTTACCTTATCTTGTTAAAGCAAAACATGGGTTAGTATTGTTTGCCGATGATACTTCTTTGATATTTAAAGTTAAAAGACAACAATCAAACTATGACGACGTAAACAATGCTATCTCTAGTATAGTGAATTGGTTTACTGTTAATAATCTATTACTTAATGAAAAGAAAACTAAATGTATTAAATTCGTATTACCCAATGTAAAACCGGTAACTACAGATATATTTATAAAAGGACAGAAATTGGACCTTGTAGATTCGACTGTCTTTTTGGGCATTACTTTAGATGCCAAACTACAATGGGATTCTCATATAAATAAATTGTCGAACCGACTGAGTTCAGCAGCGTTCGCAGTTAAAAAAATTAGAGCCCTTACCGACGTAGACACCGCTAGACTAGTCTACTTCAGTTACTTTCATAGTCTAATGACCTATGGTATTTTATTGTGGGGTCACGCTGCGAATGCTAATAGTATATTTATTTTGCAGAAACGGGCTGTTCGTGCAATTTATAGATTAGGGCCTAGAGTGTCACTGAGGGAAAAATTTAAAGAAATCAATATTCTGACATTTGTGTCTCAATATATCTATGACAATCTTGTGTATATAAAACGAAATATAAGTAATTTTCAGAAGCACAGTCATATATACAATTTTAATACTAGAAATAAAGACAAGTTGGTTGCTTATGTCAGCCGACTACATAAAATTAGTAATTCTTTTAAAGGCAATTGTATACGCTATTACAATAAGGTCCCTACTGATATTAAAAACTTGCCTTTAGACAAGTTTAAAATAATTATAAAACAGAAATTGTATAAAAAAGGTTACTATAGGATATCTGATTACTTAGAAGATAGGTGTCCATGGGAATAGATTGTTTGAGTAGCAGGCTTTTTCGATATGTAATAAGCATTAATTTTGTAATTGACAATATTTTATTTAAAAAAGGAAACGCAAAAGATGCGACGACTGTGGAGTTTCTTCGGTGAGCTCTTCTCCACAGATTCCGCCATTGTGTTAGTGAACTCACCCAAAAAAATGTAATGACGGATCTAAGTGATGTAATAACATCCTATGGAAATAAATTATTTTGACTTTGACTTTGACTTTGACTACAAAATAAGACTCAGCCTAAATAAGAACGCTTGCGTTTTTGCGCTTTTGGCAGTGGAGTCACTTTGACAAAATATCAACATTGGCGATGTTTACTTTTACTCATCGAAAACTCGTTTCAGACAACACTCAGAAAAAATAGGCACAGGGACGCGCCTAAATGCAGGATGGTCGTATCGGCGCACTATTTCCTGCTTGAACATCGGGCGATATTGCACGTGGTCCGAGCGGCGTAAACAAGTGACGTCAGCACCCCACCCCGGACCGGTCTATAAAATGGGCCGTCTGCTGCCGTCACGAAGCATTCACTCGCCAGCGCTTGGAGTGAGCGCATTGAATATTTAAAATAGTGTTCTCCATTGATTATTTATTTTTGTGGATTATTAATTGTGTAGATTATTTATTTGTGTTGATTTTTTTAAAACGAATTTCTTTTAGTATTTTATTTATTCCAGTTTACTTTAGCTGATTAAATATTTTGAATAAACGGATACAATGAACAACGGTGATGGTTTAAATAATCAAGACCCCCCTCTTATAAGTATAGTTTATTAATTACACTAAACTATTATATAGTATACAATACACATAAAAATAGGCATGAGGCAGTGATTCTTTTTGTAAACGGTTAGTTTTGTATTTTTTTAAGCCATTTTGTCATGCTGGCTGTACTTGTTTTAGGGCAAATCAGATGACCGCTTCGCGTACGTACATGTTTATCCTAAAATTTTGCTGAAACTGAGAAGGACCCTGGCAAACTTTCACCGAATATTAGCTACATTTCCTCCTTGTAATAGCGTTTGCAAATATTTTTGTTTTCGTTCCTGTAATATATCTTTCATGCCTGTCCGTCCATTGACCCTTGTTGCGTGTCGTGGTGACATTGCCGACTTGTTTATTTATTGCTTAAGTTAGAAAACGTGTAGTACTTACCCAATTATATATTTTTGTAACCACTTTTTTTCTAAGACTGTGGTGTTGTTGTGTCAATGTTATAGATAGGTTAAAAAATATTGTGCTATAAAAATACGGTCATTATTATTGAATATACATTTACTTAACGCATCCGTTTTGATCGTACCATAAAAACATATTTAATTTATTCTGTAGATAATTTAAACGAAAAAATGTATACTTAGCCATACTACTGCAATTTTGTTCTTCTGTCTGCCTCGTGTTGAAGAATATATTTTGAAATTTACTCGGAAATGCACCTTCAAAGTTTCGACACCGACAATATTTGGTAAGTGAGTTACTTGTCTATCTAGGTAGGTATCTAAAAGTGGTTTTTACTGTTCAGCGTGGAATAAATAAAAATAGTAGGTAATAATAATTATTTAAAAAATCAGGAACCGACGTTTGTCTTATCGACATTCGATATTGAATCTGGAATGTTCCGTAAAATATACACACCAAAACTGTACCAAGTAAACTTACGTCCATTTGTTTGCGTCATCATCATCATCAACAGCTGACCGAGGGGCTCGAACCTGCCTTGAATTAGGGCGACTAGGCCTTAGTCGACCATACTGGCCCAGTGCGGGTTGGTCGACTTCACACAACCTTTGAATTTCTTCGCAGGAGTGAGGTTTCCTCGCGATGTTTTCCTTCATCGTAAGAGCGTCAAATAAACTTTCATATGAGTTCGAAATTCGAAAACACATTGGTACGTTGTTGGGAACGAACTCGCGTCTCCCGAACGGGAGGTAACAGCCCTAACCAATACACCACCGACGACTCTCTCTTAGTTTGAGTAATAGCTGCGTATTTTAGTTTTACTTAGCGACCATTTAGCATGCTACTCTACATGGTCATATTGCCTACACAGGGTTACGGTGGTATGAGTTATTAAGAACTTAGAGTCTACGCTATAAAGATAGCACTAAAGAAGTTCCAAGTGAGTGGACCAAGATACCACAGTCTAAAATAATATATCTGAAATAATAAAATTACAGATAAACTAACGCCTTAAAATTAGCGTGTAATCGGAATAATGAGGCCGGCTGTAAAGTTCGGTAAGGTACTTTTCATAGCATTTTTTTTTACAAAAAGCTTTGACTTACAGATTAACATAATAAGTAACTTCGTAATCTGCTAAATACTAAATATTAAGCAGATTACAATAAATGTAATTTTGTGGTACTTACTTCATTAACAGCTCATATACATCCCCACTGAGGGGCTCGAGCCTACCCTGAATTAGGGCGATTAGGCCTTAGTCAACCACGCTGGCCCAAAGCGGGTTGGTCGACTTCACTCACAACTTTTAATTGAATTTCTTCGCAGAAGTGTTCAGGTTTCATCACGATGTTTTCCTTCACCGTCAGAGCGTACATCTGAATTCGAAATTCGAAAATACATTGGTACGTGGTGGGGATCGAACTCACGTCTCCCGGATGGGAGGCAGCGGCCCTAGCCACTAGACCACCGACGCTTACTTACTTATACGTATTTCCTAGAAAATTCTTCGGCCTATCATAAGATAAACAACAGTAAAGTGGCACTTTAGCTGAAATCCAGTAGACAGGTTGTCTGCACGTCTACCCCCGTCAAACCTCTGTTTACCTCCAATAATGTGCACACTCCACTTTTACACTTTACCTTCCCGATGTGAAACACTAGAGGAGGAATGAAACAAGCTGACAGGGCAAGTGTATTGTATTGTAGGTAAGTATGCATACACCCCTTCTGAAATCGTTTATATTCTTAGTTTTTAATACCTTATTAAGCTTCCTCGACTCTACGATTCTTCTTTCTTTCTTTCATTCTTCAGGGAGTATGATTATAGGAGCTTACAATGTCTTGTTAGTAATGTTGCTTTGCACTCAAACTATAGGTATATTAAAAAGCATAAAACTTTTTTTCAAGTCAGTGTACCATTAGATCGTACCAAGAGAAAATATCGAATTTGTAATGATGATGAATGAGTAGAGAATGATTAATTTAAATAAGGAGACGTGGTCGCCTTTCAACTGATGATGATGATGGATTATAACACACACATACACATTATTTTAAACGTGCTGAGTAGGCATCAACATCATACTAAAAAAAAACTATTTGCAATCAACAAAATAAATTCACTGTTCAAGAGATTAAATCAAAATGCGCTATTCGATTGAAAAGTTTCAACAAAAAACATATTTTATTCATGGCGAGATGTGCATTTCGATACATGAATTTGTATGAAGATAACGCGTTTTGTTGTACCGGTTAGTAAATAAATCGTGTCGCGTCCACCAATCATGTACCGGGATCACGTACAGTCCGCTCGATGAAAGGTATAATCCAATCAATTATTACAGTCGTGCTCCAATTCTGCAGCTGAAATGCAAAAGGGAAAGATTCAATAAAACAAAAAGTTTCAGAGTTCGGTTCACTGAGCATTTACGCTACGTTTTTGTTTTGACTTGCAAAGGGTTGCAAAGTTAGTTAGAAATGGTTGGTGAAAGAAAAACATTTTTTCACTACAGCAAACTTGATGTTAACATAATATAGTAGCATACTTATGTGTCTATTTATATGATGTCTTTTTATTTAATTAAATTAATAAGCTCTCAGAAAAACAACGTTGTAATAAAGACATTCCTATATTAAAGAAACTTTGTTCTTAAAAATTAACATTCAACTGCAAATTGAAATTAACTAGCTCCGTCCGCGGCCATGACTGTGCGATATTTTCGATATTTTTCCCGAGAGAATAAGATATTTTTTCGCGGTAAAAACTAATCTATGTCACTTTTTGGCCTTCTTTATGTATTAAAAAAAATAAGTTGAACCATTGTGAAATCAATAAACACACTTTCACATCATCATTACGTCCGCTAAATAATACAATGTATAATTTATAATAATCAAATAAGGCCCTTGTTTCGTGCCGGAGTACCTTAATACCATGATAGTATGATGTTGATGTATGTTACAAAACAGTAGGTATGTAGTGCACTATCTCTTGTAGATATGATCCTACCCAGTACAAGAGTACTACCATTCATCCATTAAAGCAACTGGCATAGACGTATAGCAAGAACCACAAATTATAAGAACTAGCGAGTCTAGCGACCTCATTCATCATCTCTTTCAATGAAACGAGTTCTAGATATTTAATAGAGACCATAATTTATTTTTAAAAATAAACTAGAATGTTGGACTAATAACCAAAATAGGTTAAATTATATTGCTGTGCGTAAATTTTGTACATTAATACGTCGTAGCCAGAGCTACGCGTGACTATGCATTTTTGTAGCTTGGCTACGCTGTGGCTACGCTTAGAAGTTCAATTGATCAATCAATCAGCCTATTGCAGTCCACTGCTGGACGTAGGCCTCCCCAAGGGCACACCAAAGCGCACGATTACCCGCATTCCTCATCCAGCCACCACTAGCGACCTTCCTCAGGTCATCAGTCCACCTGGCAGGGGGGCGTCCCACACTACGTTTCCCGAGGCGTGGTCTCCATTCAAGAACCCGTCTGCTCCAACGCTCGTCGGTTCTGCGACAGACGTGGTCAGCCCACTGCAAGCTAGCAAGCTGAAGTGCTACACTTCTGGACGGAATCAACTACCTTGGTCCGCTGCCGGATGATTTCGTTTCGGATTTTATCCCGTAGCTTAGAAGTTGAGAAGCTTGAAATATATTTTTTTTTAAAACAGCCTCTTGTGTATCTCAATGCTTCTTTGCAGCAGGACTTAATGGACTCCACAAATAGTGCAGTCGAGGTGGTTAAGTTCTGGGCCGGAATGATTTGATTTGTCATTGACACGCAAAGAAGATTCAATGCTGGACAAAGGTTCCTCTCGCTCTCGCTATTTCTTTCGATCATGGCCTCCATAGCCTCCAGATGCCAGCCGTTTAGAAATATAGATTACATATTTTTTCAAAATATCGACAGTCACACAATAGTGCTTGAAGGTTTCAAGACGACCGTACGAAGTTCTTTTTATATGTGAAATAAAATTAGTGTATTTTCGGTTGTTCGTTTATTGAACTAAAAGAAGTGGTTACCTAAAGTTGTTTGTTAGTTTATTACTTCCGCTCATGCCTTAGGATTCTTGAACATGTCTACCTACATACCACTACATTCCATGTCCAGTACAGTTCCAATCGGACATTCCTTGAATTTACCAATCCTATAAGACATTTGTAATTGAAGTGAATTGACTATATAGGTAGATATGATATGTTATTGGTAAACAGTATTATAAAATCCTTCAGAAATCCGTTCAAATCATCTCGCTACCGTTCTTGTGTTCAACTTACTAAAACTTATATCCAAAATAAAAAAAAGTCAAAATATGACAAACTTTTGCCTTTGACTTTGTTTTTTTGGGCCAAATAAGTAACTCGGTATATACATATAGAACAAAAAAATACAGGAAACCCTTAAACTACGAGTGTAGTGCCTAGTATTAGTAGGCATAGTACTAATTTGCCGTCCCAAGTTCGATCCAAATGAAGCAATGTAGGTAATTTGAATTGGTCACTAGATCTTAAGAAGTGTAATCGCTTCTTTGTTATAACGATTATACTTGTATTCGGTGATTCAGTGCAAAAGTATCTCAGTCTATCTGTCTGTTTCGCTTTCACGCTTAAACTATGTTTGGTATCCAAGAACGGACGTAGGCTATTTTTATGTTACTATAAGTTTTAGCTACCTTATAGGGTAAATCCACAAACAATGCAGACACGGGAGGACAGCTAGTATTGTACAATGCGCATTTTTTAAACTGAAATGTAATCATTATACGTAAACATGTCATTAAATGGGAACAAATGAATAAATTGCGCCCTCGCCGCCGCCTCTTCATTTCCTCTTGTCCCTTTATTGACTTCATCAGAACATTATTGTTACGAGTTATCTTGTGTTCCGGTTTTCTTATTATTATTATTGCTCTACGCAGCCTCATTAGTGCCGGAATCATAAAGATGATAGAAAACGGGAGATATTTCATGGGCCTAAGATTATGGAATTTCAATTTAGAAGGCAAAGGTACAAAACATACTGCAAATACCTATATAGTATATATATTTTTATTGTCTATAGGGGTTTTCGTATATCCACTTTTGCATGGGTCAATCAATATTTGTAAGTAAATGAAAAGTCACAATATAATACAGGCTTAAAATACAGCCATTAACGCTACATATATGTCCGTCCGTTCTTTTTCTGTTCAAACAATAAATGCTAGTTTTTCATCAATAAAAGCTTGCTACACAACTGCTACGAATCCGCTACGCCGTAGCTGTTGCAGCTACGCGCTATAAGCGTAGTCCACTGCACACAGGCACACACATATTACATTACTGGTAAAGCGATTATCCGAACGCTATAATAATTTTTACACGTCACACCTAGAACCTTTTTCCTAGTTTCTTTACTTTACGAGCGGATTCAAGGCCTAAGGAGATCCCATTGTAATAGTACGATTATTACCATGATAACTGCTCAGCTCAGCTTACTGGTAATTACGAGCTCAGACTTCCAAGCCTGAGACCTAATGGTAAAGACATTATCTTCAACCACTCTAAGATGGCCAGTGTGACGTCATTATTGGTTAATTTTCCGGGTTTCTCAATGCAGATCGTTATATTGTATACGTTTTTTGACTATTTAAGTGAATGTAAGTACCAATTAGTTATATGTGTTGCGGTGCACGAGGACGTGATATTCTATCTCGCAGCTAATCAGGAGTTCTCCAAATACTTCATTAGCCCACATCACCGCTTCCCGAATCTATTAACACGATAGTTGCTAAAATCACTTGCAGTTTAGCGGGCATTTTCACTTGACTTCGTGAACAGAAAATAGAGGTGTGGTTTATTTTCTTTTTTAGAAAATCTATGGTATATATGGTTATATGGTATATGTGGATAGGTACCCTAACCAAGTATGTAATTTTTGTAATTTTTCGTTTCAAAAATATGAAATTCTCGAGAACTAATCTATTATACATCTTTGATAGGTTACGTTTTATTACATTCTTACTAAATTATACGTAATGTTTTAAACTGTAATCCAAGTATTTAACAAGATAAATTACCTAATGGGATTGCAGTACATTATTTTATTTTATTTTATTTTTTATTTATTTGGAAAACCAACAGCATTAATAACAATATAATATAACTAATGTTAACACAGAAAACCAATTATAGGTTTTCACTAATAGTTATATTATGAGCTAGATAATCTATTTTTAATATAAAACAATATTTTCTAAATATTCTAAGAAAGGGCATAAAAAACATTTTCTAATAGGTTGATATTTTAGGTCAAAAATTGCTTAGTTTTGAATAAGTTTACTGAACTTGCATATTAATAATGAGCACTGCTATTATTAGTTACTGATCTGAAATAGTTTCAATTTGAGATAAAGACAATCAGTAGGCAAGGTATGCCGATAGACGTACGAGAACGTAACATCTCTCGAATTATATACATTATTATGTATTATTATCAGTTAAAACGTGCTAAAGCATCTGAATAAAACTTGCTTGAATTAACTAAAATGGAAGGCACATGTATGGTGTATTATATTATACACACCTAAACACCCAAGTTAAAGTTTTACAAACCACACAATAAATAAGAGGATGTTTTCAATGTTTAAAGTTTCGTTAAAACGTCACGTGAGTGTTTAATTTATCAAATTACGATAAAAGAAAATAATACCGGCAAATAAATATACTTTTTCGTTGTAGTTTTTCTCTCTAGAATCAGACATTTCAGCCGGCAATAAGTTGGCAATATTCTAATAAATATGTACGGTTCGGCTTCTATATTTTCATGCTTCTGATTTGAGCATATAATTATAGTGCACTAAAATATTATACCCAGCCACGCAATACACAAACCATAAATTCTAAATAATTCACTCTAGTTAAGCATCCAATGAAGTTAATTTGGCGTAAAAACGTTCGACGCACAATTGAAAATACACTTTATTTGTTTGGAATTTATGTCTCTGTTAAACTGAAAATAAGTACTCACTACACGGGGAGTTTGATATACCTATAACACACACACACACACACACACACACACACACACACACACACGCAAAGAAAATCCAGCATGGTGAATGTATAATCAAATTAAAGGACAGATGTTTGATTTGAAGTATTGGGAGATAAAAACCGTAGATATTTGAAAATTGATGCGACAGATTGGTATTTTTTTATGCTTACCATTTGTTTTTGTAGTAATTTTCTTTTTAAGTCAATACAATACAAATATACTTTATTAACACCAAACGAAAACAAAACAGGAAACCATAACAGAAACATAAAATCGAATCGAATTTAAGAGTCAACATACAATAGCAATCTCTTCCAGGCAACCTTGGGTCTAGGAAAAACACACAGAAAATGTGAAGCGGGTAGTAAAGAAAAAAAAATAACGTAAATGGATTTTTAAAGCAATTTAAGCAACATCATAGATTTTTCAACGAGTATGGCACACTTCAAAACAAAATCCCTAAAGAAAATTAAAGAGGAAAAAATACCATCTCTTTTAAAACGTACAAAACTGTGCACTCTTTTTTTGCACTAAAACACTCTTCGAAAGTATTTCTTTCCCATTGAGGCTAATTTAGCGTAAAAACGTGTCAGCGTATAATTGAAAACGAGGTTTATTTGTTCGGAACTTATCGCAGTTACGGCAAACATAGGAACGTGTTAAGCCTCGGAACTGGCTATAAATATCGGCGGCGGAGAGTTATGGCTCTAGTTCTACACGCGGATTTGTTCGGCTTGTTTCTAACACAATGCCTATGCAATGCCTAATGCCTGTACACCTATTTAACGTCCCACATAGGACAAACACTCATAATCGTAATGACTTACTCGTATATTATCTTATATTATTATAAATCTTATGAAGAGACTGAGTTGTTATTACAACGACGTATTAAATAACATGTACATACACACACAAATACCCACCCAAACCGACACATACACTCACACACACACTCACACACACACACCCGCATCATAGTGCTAATATATTACGTTTTGTTTTAAATTTGAGTCTTTAGTTTAGTTTAATTTTAATTACATATTATTATTATCATAGGAAGAGTGGAATCTCCTGATACAGGCCGCAAAAGCTTAAAAGGAGGTTCCAATCGACATTTTTTAATGAAACTGTTTAAAAGAAATAAAGATTTATTATTATTATATTATATTTATTATTATTATTGACGTACCATCATCTCGGGACTAATGTGTCCCGGTCCTTTGGAAGGCGTGCGTGGGGCCAATTTTAGTAAAGATTTTCTGATGTGACACTACCCGGCGATTATCCCGTGTGCACTAACAGTAATGCACCCAAGAACAACCCTCGATTAGTGTAGGACTATGGTAGGATATGAGAACTAAGGGTATTGGGTTATTGGGATGCGGAGCTAGTGTCTTGGAAACTGGGACTATGGCGCCCGCCCGACCTATGTTGAAAAACATGAAAAAATGGGCAAACGGTGACTCGCCAACTCTTATAAGTCGGCCCCCGAACTAGTCATTCACACGGAGCAACCAAGGGGCAACTCCAGGTGAGCGGCAGGAGGGTGAAAAGGTGTTGTTTTACTTTTAACGACGATCACGCGCTCCCTGAGAGTCCAGCAACACGTGGCCCACTCGCCACTTACACAACACATTCACCCTTCGAGCTAAAAGGTCTAACGAATTTACTCTGTACAGTGGATGAAGGCAAGCCAGAGGTGGGGATCTGTTCCTCGTCAGTGTTCAATTCCGGCCACCGATGAGGGCTAGCCGGAGAGAGGAACAGAGTTCTCCCCCGGGAGCCCTCGGGTCCGTGGGGTCGCTACTCCCCAACAGCTCGCCACAAACTGCCCTGCGGGCTTATTATTATTGGGAAATTTTATATTATCTCAGCATAAAGCTGGCAAAAACTACACTTACGGGCCAAAACCAAGTAAGTGCAGTGTGTGGTGCATAATATTAAGATGCAGTGTTTTGTCTAGTAGTAAGAGTTTCATAAATTAGTAATAATAAAATTGTTTTTGTTTATACGTTTATATACAGGGTGGAAACGTTAAGTGTACTCACACGATTTATCCTAAACCATACAAGATATCGAGAAACGGATTACCGATACTAACTTTTTGAAAAAATTATGGGATATATCGAAAAAATATTATTTTGCTGCTCCCATACATTAATTACCACTTCCTGCCACTCAACTGCACTTTTTATAACTTTATCATAAGTTTGAATATCATTGTAAACAGCGGATAATAATATACAATACAAATTTTATTATCTATTTATTATTTACTTTACCATATTTATTTTTATAATAACTTTTCCTCATCGTTCCTAGAAACTGTTATTTTAATTCCACAGTAAATGTATGGGAAGAGCAAACATTTTTTATACATATCCCATTAATTTTTCAAAAGTTATTAATACTATTTGATAGTGCTCGTGGAGCTCTTTTACTAACAGTAATCAGTTTCTCAATATCTTGTATGGTTTAGGATAAATCGAGTGAGTACATTTCTTTCTTTAACGTTTCTACCCTGTATAGCTTTAGAGTCGCTGATGTCGATACCTGCACGTCTTGAATTATTTTATTATCGCTACTTATGTTTTGCACACTTGCATCTGAACTATTTTAGTATGATATTTCTAGTGTGAGGGTGTGTGATATTAAGCAATACGGACCAAAATAGCCCGTCCGTGTGTTGTATAAACGCATCATGAGTTTAAACCAAAGTTTAATTGAATAATTTACGAAGAAAGATAATAGAAAGGGTAATGAAAAAAGAAAATGCAAAATAAATTCTTTGTAAATAAATAAAGCTTTAATAAATCTCCCTGAGGATGTCTGTTGCCGAGGTTATTATTTGTAAGCCAGAAATTTTAATATCAAAAGTTCCAGCATTTAAATATAAATTTAAAAACAGCTTTATTCGGAGTTTCTTTTTCTAGAGCTAGGTAAAAGATAAATAAACAAGCTTAAGTCGTCATGTCTACATAAACGTAAGTAAAAGAAAGCTTTATCTTTCAATTGGATTTTACTAGTTTTTTACTTGAAAAAAGATAGCTGTTCAGAATATAGTTGAATTAGCTTTCCGCCCGCGGGTAGTAAAGAAAATAAGTTGTATCAAGTCGAAATCAAAACAAATATAAGCAGTTAATTAAAAATTCAGATTAAAGCATCGGTGTTGTGAGCTAGGTTTATGGAACTATTTATAGATTAAGAGAGTCTGTAGCCTGATAGCTGGTATTGTGCCTTATATTTTGTTATAATGTTCATTATAATAACAAACAGAATCAAAAGCCGTTTACTCATTAAATCTTACACTGGATAGAATAAAACCCATTAAAATGAAACCGGCTTTTATCCGGGACCAACCATTAACAGCCGCTTGTTAATTTTTCAGGCCACTCTTCATCCGAAAATGTGGCGAAATCCACAAGGTATTTTAGTCGCACCATTGCATAAAAGCATAATATTTTCAAAACAAACCAATCAGTAAAGAAATAATATCGATACATAAGAAAAAGAAAGAAATAATGTAGGAAAATAACCAAATATAGGTCACCAATCCACTAGGAGTAGTAGTTGTTGGTGTTTGTGTCTATATAGGTACAACGTAATGAGAGCAATGACGATTTTTTTCCATTTTTCGAATTCCGCCACCGCTGTAAAGTTAAATAAAAAATCAACGGCCCGTTACAGTCCACTGCTGGACTATGAGCCTCCTCCACTTAAGTAGAGGGTTTTGCCATAATCTCCAAGCTTGGCAGGCGGGTTAGAGATTGCAGATTAAAAGGTTACTGTATCAGAGAGCGCTGCTGCCCGTTCCTATTCGGTTGGTGACAAATGTATTCTACTCTGCCGTCACCACACGGCATCACACGGCATTAGCGACGTAAAGTTAAGGTATGATAATGATGATGAAGAAGAAAATTATATCATCGTTCATCTTCTCACTTTCATTAGTAATAAAACTTTAAAATAACACACATGGCTTCGCTTGGCTTTTTACTTTACATGGCTTCCCGAATCGACGCCAGCTTAAGGCGAGGCCCTATTTGAAAAATCGTTCTTGGGCCCCTTTTTTAACTCGCGTATCTCACGTCTCGGAATATGTACCAAATCAAGAAAATTACAACCAACAGAAGAGTTTATCATTTAGCGACGTAACCAAGTAGATTTTACATAATATAATAAAGGAATAAAGCAAAAATAAATAATTAAAATCACCGAAAATCACCCCACATTCAAAATTTGCAAATCTGTTTTCTCAAAATTTTCAGCGACAACGACATATTTTTTTGTATTTTTTGGGTGGCTATATTAATACCTAAACGAGAAACCAGCTAGGTTTTTAATTTGTTTTCACAAAAAAGAGAAAAGAGTTCAAGAAAAACGAGTTTTTCGCACGATTCCTGCGCGTGTTGGACGTAACCTCCGTGAAGCATCGCACGCTAATATGGAAGTTATTTCAGTAGTGCGTCGGTTGAACTTTCAATAAAGCGCGTTGAGTTGCTAATTTAGGATAGGGCCTCGCCTTAAATCATTTCTTAACTGCAACGACTATGGCGTAGCAGGTTCGTAGCAGTGCATAGCACATATTTTATTGATATTTCAATAGGACAAGTACGGACGGAACTATATTTTACGCACAATTTAAATTAGAATGGTAATATAAAAAATTACTACTATACAAATAGCCCTTTGTTCAAGACGATTTAGTTGGGTTTATATAAGTAGAGGTTGTTTTATTGAGTTTGTTTGTTTCTGTTGAGTTTTTTTTGTTTGAGTTTTTGTTTTATTTCTGCTTATTGTAAATTGCGACTAATCAATCTAGCATTATCTGGTTTTGTTTTTGTTAAGTAAGACGGACGTTCCAAATCTACAAGTAGAACAAATCTAGCGGTTGGTTGTCGACTGAATCACAGTCAGTGATGGAACGGTAACCCGTTTGTTAGCCGGTAGGAGTCCAGTCCACCCCAGTTATAAATTAGGCCAAATAGAGACAGGCCGCTGTGTTCATGTGACATAATTCAATTAGATTGCAAGCTATTACTCTTGCCGGCTAGACTGTGCTTAGACGTATGTAAGCTAAAGTTTAATATGTCTACCTAAATGTGAGTGGACATTCCTTACAATAGTGCTTATTGTTTTTTGACACTGTTTTGGTATTATTTGTAACCTTCACTTTAGTGGTCTCTGCTTACACCTCCGGGAAAGAGGCGTGGCGTTGTGTTATGTATGTTAATTTTCGCAAAAACCTATATACTTCAGTAGTTTTTTTTTAGTGAACTTGAGAGCTGAATAAACCGATAAAACCAGATCAAAATAACAGGTATATACTATATATATGCGTGATTTGACCGTTTATTTAGACGTATAATACTTAAGAATATTCTGTTTATTTTTCCCTAGCCCACGTAGAGGCTCACTGCTGGACATGTGTCCTTTGGTACCTTCTTTAAGCAAGTCGATCCCCAACTACCCGCGTTACGTGTACAACATGACTGATTAGACGCATACATACTTAGTACTCTGTGCGCATACTTTAAAGATATAAACTGTTTTGTAACAATCATTTAATATTGTGACAACCGAAAATTACTGATTATAAATGAGGTGAGTTATAAATAATTTCGATTATTTCGACCTTTTGTCAATATTATTTCAGTTAACCTTTGAAATAAAGTAATAATTTGACGCTAGTAAATTAATGAATATTGCAATTACCTAAGTAACAGGTTTGAATGTTTAGATTACATTATAATAATCAAAATAGCGCGGTTTTTCAAAATTCGTGAATAATTTTATGATCTATTTTTGGTTATTACTTACAAAGACATAAGGTAAGTCTGTTCTTTTTAGGAAAGTGCATGCTAAACGCTTTTTTCATGATACAGTCATTAAGTATTTTCATTTTTTTTTATTAAAAATATAGCTTGTAGCTAGGGATGATGTAGGGATTTTAACGATTCCCCATACATTCAAATCTGTTCAGGCATTTAGAATTTATGGTGGATCAAAGCAGCGGGTAAACTGTCAGATGTTTTGTAAAACGGCGTGAAATAAGTAGTTAATAAGTTCTAGGTATATTTTGTCGCTCGCTCGAGGCTCTGTACCTATATGTCATAACAACAATATTGGCGACCGAGACCTCGTCAAAATTAGTAAATACAATGAGTAATATTAATGAACAAGTGTCGAAATCAAGTGAAAACAGTGATTTTAACAACAATTTTAATAAAACAATATCAGTTTTATAAAAGTCAGTGCGGAAACTTGAAAAAACCGTCATCGTCCAAACGACGAATTTTGAATTGGAACTTATTGTGACAAGCCATTCTACAATACATCTAAACATGGATAGCAGGTTTGTTAAATGTAGTGCAATGGTACTAAGTTTAATATAAAACACCTAGCGGTTTTGTACAACAGCTGATTTGACAATCCATCTGCGACATATCTATCTCAATATAATGTTGTTTTGGCTGAATACAGCTCATTATATGTGGTTTGCGTGAATTGTTAGAACTGTTCGTTGAGTAGGTATAATGGGGATGGTTAGTTGGTTTAATTATTTACCCACATGAATACCTGGTATACAAACATATCATTAGTTGCATGAGATATACAAGAATATTCTGTGTTTTTGAAAGTGATAGAGTTAGAAATAGCAGATGTAGCTAAAATATAAATATTAATGTATACATATATTGCGATCTCCTTGGCAACTACTGTTTCAATTCTTAGCTGATCGTCAATCAAGAGAATGTACGTTTTCTATTTTTAAAGACTTTCTTTGTCACTATTTATTCAGTAACTTGTATATAACAATAAAGACAACCCCTCTAGAGGACCTCTCAGGACCTCTGAAGATCTGATTCTAAACCCTAATAATATCGGAATATTTTTCGAAAAAACGCGGTGGCTACGTTCTGATTTCGTTACCAGCAGTGTCTCATAAACACTTAGTTTACGACTTAGCGATTGTTTCTCCGAATTTAATCCATTCATACAATTTATTAGGACAAATCCTACTAATATTATAAATGCGAAAGTTTGGATGTTTGGATGTTTGTTGCCAAATCACGCTTGAACCACTGGACGGATCAGGATGAAACTTAGCACTCATTAAGGTTTGGCTCTGGAATAGGACATGGGCTACTTTTTACCGCGGGAAAGCATTTCATTCTTACGGGAAAACTCATTATACGCGGGTGAAACCGCGGGCGGAAAGCTAGTATTTTACATAAATGGAATCATATCAATAATAGGTACAAGCTTTTTAGTGACCATTTATCATTTTTACACAGAATTGGAATGTTTTCTGTGTAAACGATTTATTTATTTGTTATCAAGCACATTAAGTCTTAAAATCTTGTACAGAACGCACCTTTGATGAAAATGACTCAAATGACTATTAGCTCTTTACTTTGGGTCTTAAACGTAAACAAACATGTTCCATTTAATTACGCATTACGTTACGCCAACAGCCGTCCCTCACATTCACTATACAAGTTATGACCGTTGAGCACATAGAATAAAGTTGAGAGGACCGACCGAAGACCAAGTTTACGGCTCAAGGGTTTTTATATGGCGCAGAAAAGGAATTCCTGCAAGCGCTGACTTGGCGCAACTTGCAGCTAGACACAGAAATTCTCTCATAGTACCTATCTATACCTATCGCATCGTAAAGGGCCCCGGAGACGGTCAAATGGTTTGACTCAAACCTTACGTGTTTGATCAAACCGTTTGAGGTCGGTTTGAACGGTTTGTCAAACGGCTCTGCGCAGTTTGATTCTGTACGCTGTCGTAATTACACTTCTGACGCGTCAAACACAACAAAATTTATTTGTTTATTAAAAACTAATAATTACAAAAGACGTCATCATTACAGGATTGCCCCCAATACGATGACGCCAAATATGGAATGGCATCAAACGAAAAATATGAAATTGCATCAAACATGCTTCAAACACGTAAATGTTTGACAAACCGTTCAAACCACCTTTGTAAACGATCAAAATGGTTGGAGTCAAACCAAACTTTACGTGTTTGAATCAAACCGTTTGACCGTCTACGGGGCCCATAAGAATGCCGTCCTGACAGCTGTCATACACGTACAATTTTTCTTCTGTCTCTTTTGCATCCATTTGGTTTTCATATTTCCGGCCTGCTGTCAGGACGGCATTCTTACGATGCGATTACTATAGTAGCTGTGTAGTCTATCAGTACACCTATTCATTTTTATCTAAGAAGGTCGAGCTCGAGCCTACCCTGAATTTTCTTAAATTCAGTCAATTTCAGGCAGGTTAGATCCATGCGGATTTCCAGTTTACAAGGGAGATATCTTCTATTTAGTTGAAATAGCAAGATAGACGTAGATAGAAGAAGAGGTTTAGTCCAATTGAGGCATACAATTTTTAAGTAAATAAAAGAGAGCTAATTGAAAAGTATTTAAAAGACGGGTTCCAGTAATTTAAAAGTATATGAATGTATCGCTTTTCTCCTCCTTCTGAATTAAAATCAAATCAAATAATTTATTCGTCTACAATAGTCTATAATACTTTAAGACTTAGATTTTTAATATGCGACACCCTGGATAGACCGATAGGTCGCATCTTGCTACTCGATGAGGTAGGGTTGCATACGCTCTTAATAAGGTTGGTACATTATTGTTAGTCCTTCCGGTATAAATGTAAGAACTACTTGAAAAGCTACTTACTACTTAAACTCTTGCATTTACGCAATATTCATCACGAAGAATAGCCTTAGATCGTGCTCAGTGTCGTATGATGTGACATAATTTCAATCAGCTGATCCATCTATCAACAAACAAGTGTTTAATGTACCACAAATTCTTTTACTGCGCCTGACTAGCCCGCTCAGATGAGTCGCGGGGCTTATCAAATTATTTTGAAGACAAAATGGTATTCGTCGGCATACTGTTGAATAAGTTAACTTGTTGGCGACTTGCGAACTGACCTTTACGAGAGACTGGAGATCATTTTACTGCAGTAAGTTTCAGTGAGGAGTAAAGTTTTGAGAAAGGGGTTATGAAGGGTCCTATCCATGCCAACTCGCAGTTTTAAGGCCTAAGGCTCGTAAGTGAGCAAGCAGAAAATTCCAGAAAACATATATTATATTAAACTTGGATATAAACTTTATTTCGCGCAGACTGATTTTTATCGAAAAAATTAAATACTATACCAAAAACGCCATTGAAGTCGAGATGTTCCTATTGTTAAATTCGCTACTGCTTCTAAACTACAAAAGCCGCGGACACGGTTCCTACAGGATATTATTGGCAATTCATTTATCTTTCATCCGTGCAAAAAAAATAATTTAATCAATAGGTAGTTCAAGAAAAAAGTATAAAGAAACGAGTTTTTCGCACGATTCCTGCGCAGTGTCAGACGTAACTACCGTGAAGCATCGCACGCTAATATAAACGTTATTTCTGTAGTGCGTCGGTTGAACTTTCAACTAAAGTTGCGTTGCTAACTACGTTGCTAATCTAGCCATTGTATGTTAAGTAGTCTATTCTGTACTAGCTGTCCGCTCGCGAATACGCGCATGGCTATCGCTTTCCTTCGGATAAGTTTTCCTGCGGTAAATATTTGCCACAAAATAACATCACATTACACTTTACATTACATCACACTCACACTAATTACACTATCACATCACACTTATTATAAATGAGAAAGTATATTTTGACTATCGGTCCGCCCGCGGCTACTCTCGCGTTGAATAAGATTTTCCCGTGGGAATAAGGCATTTTCCTGTAGAAACTTGGAATTTATGTAGTTTGTACCTTGGATTAACACAATATTATGATACTTTTTACGGGAAAAGACTTATTCCCACACGAAAAATCTTACACTATGCGAAAGAAGTCGCGGGCAGCCAGCTAATAACTTATATAAAATACTAATACTTCTTGTAATGGATAAAATTATTTACGTAGTCCGCTTTTTATAAATTATTTATTTACTACATAATTCTACTCTAGTTACTAATACAAATAAATAAAACTATAATATGAGAAAATGCCTTTTTTTTTAAATACCAATAAACACGAGATCGGACTAGATACCACTATTCCAATAATGATATAAAATAGTGATGATGATGATTTGACCATAAAATAGTATGTTTAATTTTTTAACTTAAAAGCTAACCCTCTCTTTTTGTCAATTTTAAGCTAAATTTAAATCCCCAAGAAGCATAAAACCGAATTAAAAAGTTTTCTGCTGAAATTACCAATGTCAAAAAGATGGATCGTCTGAGAATCGAATAATTTGTTGGACTTAACCAATCAGACGATGAACGGTTCTCTTCGACACCATGGGCCCATTTTGTTCGAAAATAGCTCTAAAATCCTCTAACACAAAGGGCTCTTGGTATATTTATAAACTTCTTGTAGAGAAGTTTGCCTTTTGATTTAAGAATCTATAGTAATGAGTAGGCTTCTTGATGTGTTTTGTTTTGTCTGCACTGAAATACTCGTATTGTGTTTTCTAGATTACAAATTGTTGAGTGTTGGTGGTAAATTTTACAAGTGAGGATTATAACCTAAAAACTTTAGTACAGCATGTATGTTCGTACATACTAAAAAGCCTCATACAATTATTTTATTTTTTAGTTCTTAAAACATTCCCTGTTTTAATTTATTGCTGCCGTGAACTTGAGAATGGTTATATTTATGAATATAGATATTATTTTATTTTTACAACTCTGACATTCAATTGTAGTATTCTATGACGAGGTTCGTTTTTAAGTTGTTATAGAGGAAATGCTCATCGAAACGTTGCATGAAATAGCAGCAGCGGTAAGATTTATAAATTCATAGCCACGCTCGGTTTAAAAGCAAAATACTGTTTTTACTTAAACAGCAAAAAGTTTGGCTGAAGGACTGCCCAACTAAATCGATTCTTACAAACAGATTTGAAGTAAGTAGGTACAAACTAATTCAGTAGATAACACGTCGTCGTCGTCCTGAAGAATAAATATATATAATATACTAATCATACATAATAAAACTGCCTTACAAAACATGTCAAATAATTAATTTATTATGTATTACAAATAAAAAATATTTTCTCGAATAAAAAAACTCGCATTCTAGACTGCTCGTTTCCAATCATGGTAGGTACCTACATTCTGTTTAATCATGCTTGTTCAATTTCACCAACAGCTCATAATACGTCCCCACCGAGGGACTCGAGCCTACCCTGAATTAGAGCGATTCGGCCTTAGTCGACCACGCTGGGCGCTGGCCCAGTGCGGGTTGGTCGACTTCACACACAACCTTTGAATTTCTTCGCAAGAGTGTGCAGGTTTCATCACGATGTTTTCCTTCACCGTAAGAGCGTCGAATAAATTTTGAAATTCGAAAACACATTGGTACGTGGTGGAGATCGAACCTGCGTCTCCCGGAGGCAGCGGCCCTAGCCACTAGACCACCGACGTTCTGTTCAACTTATATCCTCTAATCTAAAATCAAAATATTGCAATAAAAAGATGAAGTGCCATGGTGGTGGATTTAATGTGTTATGTCTTTGTGAACTAAAAATGAATCAGTGAGTACTTGGATCTGTGAGTGTTGTGTGAGTGGTGTCATCTCATCGATTTATTATTTCGAGTAATCGATTTTGTCTTGTCGGTAAGTTTGCACATTTTCTGGACTTGTAAGGGCCCTGTATGGTTTTCCTTTTTCGAAGGTAAATCATAATTGTTTTTATATAATACTTTGTTTACCTATTTATTTTCCCAAATCTTTCAATATTTTTGACGCAAGACTGGCTACCCATAGAATTGGAATCCTAGTTTGGGAGCCAGGAATTTTTATTTTACTAAACCTTTGTAACAAACTATTGGATTTCATCATTTATATTATTGTAGTTTATTGATCTAAGTTTGTTAACTCATTTTTAGTTTGTTTTCTTCAGTAGGGCGCTGGTTTTTTTAGTAAATATTAGGTTTTTTATTTCAATTTTATATATTTTTCATGGCTTTTGACTTTTCTTCGTGGCAAGAGACAGGAACAAATAGGTGTGCAGAGTTGACAGCCAACCTCCAGTAGGAGAGGCATCGCAAGAAGAAGAAGTATTTTATTCGTGCATAAAAGCTACTATTTTTCCAATATATAAATATCACAGGTATTTGAAGAATAAAAAGCTTGGAAACAAAGTTGTGGAGAAAACTTCGCCGACCCCTTTCTAAAGTTACTCCGCTATTTCATTTTTCCAGACAGGTCCGAAGGGAATTCGCTGTTTTGTGTTGTAAATGTTTAAGTCGAAAAATATCAAACAAATTATGTTTTTGAAAACATTAACACGAACGTATAAAAAGACGAAAAATGCAAAAATTTCAATGAACTGGATTTTTTTGTCCCTGTGGTCGTTTTCAAAAGACACGTGACATTGCTTGCAAACCGTTTGTACGAATCACGTGCCACGCGCAGTTTTTATGTCAGCATCGTCACATCTTCTATCTAAATATGATGATGATGATGATGATCTAAATATATATAATAAAAGAAGACACTGACTGACTGACATATCAACGCACAGCCCAAACCGCTGGGTCCAGAGATTCCAAATTTGGCACGTAGGTTCCAGAGGTTTAGGGGCACTGAGAAACGATCTGAAAATCAACATGAGTATACTCGTAGTTTGTATGGTTTATCGGGTCACTGATTACGAAAACAACGATTTATTACGTGTAGGGTATGTGTAGTGTACGTTACGTGTAGGGTAAGTATAGGGTACGTGTAGGGTACGTTTAGGGTACGTGTAGGGTACGTTTAGGGTACGTGTAGGGTACGTGTAGGGTAGGTGCAGGGCAGGTGTAAGTGAAGGGTAGGGTAGGTGTAGGGTAGGTGTAGAGTAGGTTTAGGGTAGGTGTAGTGTATTTTGCCTTAGTTTGCCGACGACACAATGACTTGTACGTGTCATCCTTATCACACGCATAAATAATGTGTTCGCATTGGATTATTTTCTCTTATTTAGATGAAGGTTTGAGCATAACATAAGGTTTGTTTGGTGTTGGGACATAACTCGAGCAGAAAATAATAATGTCAATAATTGTTTAGTCGTTCAACCGTGGCGCTATTATAACAAAGGTCATGCTCGAGGCGTGCAAAGTAATTTGAACGTTAGCGGCGGCGTTGTAATTGCGTTTAAACTCGAATGTTTTCTATCAGGGAGTGCATCTTCTGTTGCTACTATTATTTCTTCTGTGCCGTGGCAAAATAAGAAAGAAAATATATAAATCGGCAATAGAATTCACTTATTGCGTGAGTTCTATTTCAGGATAGGAGGTGGAAGTGAGCGGAGCAGCAGTGCCAAGTTTGGTAATAATAACAGGAACGTAAATCTTGAGCACCTTTCTTCCCACAGTATTACGTTTTACCTGAGTAGTTGGTAAAAGTTAATTTTCTTGTAAGAAAATAAATCTTAATATATATTGTATACTAGCGTCCACCCGCGGCTTCGCTCGCGTTATGTAAGATTATCCCGTGGGGATAATACTTTTTCCCATAAAAAGTATCCTATGTGTTTATCCAGGGTACAAACTATCTCCATTTCAAATTTCATCCAAATCTGTTCAATAGTTTAGGCGTGAAAGCGGAACAAACATCTAAACATATAAACATCCGAACATCTAAACATATAAACATCTAAACATGTAAACATCCAAACATCCAATCATCTAAACATCTAAACATTAAAATTAAAATATTATTAGTGTGATTTAACTTCCTGCCCGCGTTGTTTTTGTATTTTTTTCGTAGGAATATTTTTTTCTCCTTACCATTTCTTTATGCATTTATAAAAGCCAATTTTGAACATTCTAATCATTTACCTATAGTCCTATAGTAGTGGGTCACAAATTCAATAGCATTCAAGTTTATAAAAAAAAAAAACACTTTTTTGAAATCACACTGTTTTAAAATACAGCCAACCACATTTCAAATGCAACCAAGATGTGTCGGTTGGAATTTCCGCAGCTGTTCGAAATGTGCGGGAGGATGTTGCGACTGCGACTGTGTGTCAGAGGTAACCACGTTAGGGTCTTAGCTTTGTTACGGCGGCGGCCGGGTGGGATCGAGGTCGAGACGTTGTGTTCATCCCGTTACGACCGACATATTCAGCCGTGAATACCGTGGAATAAAGCTAACGTCGTCGACGTGAAAACAACTTAATAAAAAAGAGAACACTGAGAAAGTATGTATCTGGTCTCTATTCAACTTCAACGAATAGGAAGGAAAGCGATTGTACATCGCAATCATTGTGACTTTATTAATTTCAACGTGAATTTATTTAATTTCATTTCATCAATATCGCCAAAGTCAAAGTCAAAAGTAAAAAAATATTTATTTCCATAAGACACTTAGATCCGTCATTACATTTTTTTGGGTGAGTTCACTAACACAATGGCGGATGCTGTGGAGAAGAGCTCACCGAAGAAACTCCACAGTCATCGCATCTTTTTCGTTTCATTTTTTAAATAAAATATTGTCAGTTACAAAATTAATTCTAATTATACTATATTGCAAAAGCCTGCTACTCAAACAATCTGTTCCCATGGACGGACATCTGTCCTCTAAGTAATCAGATATCCTATAGTAATATTTTTTATACAATTTCTGTGTTATAATTATTTTAAACTTATCTAAAGGTAAGTTTTTAATATCAGTAGGGACCTTATTGAAATAGCGTACACAATTTCCTTTAAAAGAATTACTAATTCTATGTAGTCGGCTGACATAAGCAACCAACTTGTCTTTATTTCTAGTATTAAAGTTATGTGTATCACTGTGCTTCTGAAAATTACTTATATTTCTTTATAAATACACAAGATTGTCATAGATATATTGAGACACAAATGTCAGAATATTGATTTCTTTAAACTTTTCCCTCAGTGACACTCTAGGCCCTAATCTATAAATTGCATGAACAGCCCGTTTCTGCAGAATATTTATTCTGAATAGTATATTTATACTATTAGCATTTGCGGCGTGACCCCACAATAAAATACCATAGTAGACTAGTTAGGCAATAAAGTACATTACATAGATTAAGAAAGGAAAAATATTAAGTTTTGTCTTCTTTGAGAGAGAGAGGGAGAGAGAGATGTGAGAAATTATAATGGAGTTTTTTTTTTTAAGTATTGATTTACTAAGCTTAACATACAAATAAAATTTATAATAGTTACAAAATTTTGACGTTACATTATTATTGTAATAAAGGAAAGACATTTGAAGTATTCCCTATAAATTTAACTTGCAATTAAAGAACTTCACAAAATACTATTTCAATAAAATTACTCGATATTTTCATAGAGCAAGCAGACAAGTTCATTTTCTTGAAAGAGCTTTCTAGGAGCCTCTTTTATTTCAAGTTAGCATCAAACGCGGGGCCCGTATTGAAAGAGCACTCTAACTTGTTGAAGTGTAAAGTACACTGAGAACATTTTCGCTGGACTTGAGAAGATTTAGCTCTTTCAGGGGAAAGGAATTCTTGTAGGGAACTTGCTAAAGGAGCCATTTAGTTGTATCAAACAAAAATACATTGTTGAGGAGAAAACTAGTTTTGCATTTGCATATAATCGAATTTTGTTGGTGCCGGAAATATGTCATTAACCGAGTGAGCGCAAAGCGGTTTCAGGGTTGGGCAATAAATGCTTTTTTATATCCGGAGGATGTGCAGCGGATGTCCGGCTGTTCTACTGTACAGGTTGCATTTCTCAACCAATTTCTCATAATTTGTGAGCAGATTCGATAACTACATTAATTTTTGTCGGTTGAAAACGTAAAATATAAAACTCATTTCACTCGCGAGGTATACAGCTCATATAGAGCTACTAGTCGTATAATTTGTTGACAGAGTGGAAATATAAATTTTGATTTCTAATCAACAATAAACTCATGGATGTCATAATGCAGTGTTTGCAGGTAAAATGTGCACCCCTTTGTAGCATTGTCCGATGATATAACGGGGAATTTAACGTTGCAATTCTTCAAAAGACAGAGCAGAATGGCTGTGTACGTGCATTGATTTGATTTGTGAAGCAATAAACTGACAATGTTACGTCGAATCGTAAAATGTGCGCGAACAAAAACATTCAATGGTCGAATTTTACTTTCAAAGTCCAACTACTGCAGTAAATTTCTTCATAAAATTGTAATACTAAAGGTGTTCGTATCAACAGCTACTATACGTTACCACTGCAGGGCTCGAGCCTACCTTAAATTGGGGCGATTAGGCCTATTTTCCACGGTAATGATGCCTGTTAAGCTCATCCGTATTTGGCTTTTAAAGCCAACAAGTTTAATAGTTCAGTCTTATTTTTTACGAAACTTATACTTAAATTATTTTCTGCGTAGAGTGCATTATCAACATCAATTCTATCTATCTATTGAATAAATGTTTGAGCCGTGTGGTGACGGCAGAGTAGAATACATTTGTCACCAACCCCTACTCTTCCCGTTGGTGTCGTAAGAGGCGACTTAGGGACTACACATTGAACAGGGAACGGGCAGCAGCGCTCTCTGATACAGTAACCTTTTAATCTGCGATCTCCAACCCGCCTGCCAAGCGTGGAGATTATGGCAAAACCCTCCACCTAAGTGGAGGAGGTTCATGGTCCAGCAGTGGACTGTAACGGGCCGTTGATTTGATTTGATCTATCTATTGAATAAATGTTAAATAAACACAGTGGTTCAGTCTGCTGAACTTCGAAGCCTGAAGTTAGTATAATGAGATAAAAAAATGCCTCATTCATAACACCATTGCCTCATTGCTTAATTTTACTAACAAAATCAACGCACAATTCACAAGAAGAAGAAGAAGATTCTATCTACAATTTTTACTTTACTTCGATAGGTACCTCTGTAAGTACACAATTAATTTATATTACCTGAGATGACAATTTACATTGTCGGCAAAAACGGAAACGAAAGTTAACTTTTTGCTCTGGATTTAAACAAACTAATTAAAATCTGTCTGTTAAGAGCCATGACCGCCCTGTGCAAGCTACTCATAGCTACAAACGGCTACCTAATACCAAGTCTGTCGTGCTTAATGAAATTTTATTGTTCAAGTTAGTACTTGGTATCTGTTTTAAATATTGTCCTCCCATTCCGATATAAATATAAAACGTGTTAGCTAAATAATGCAAAACCTCTCAGGTCAAAAACTCTGCCCACGAAAATGAACAATTTTCGATCCGCACCTTTAAAAAATTCGCAAAAAAAAGTTACTTTCTAGCTAACACGTTGTATATACTTTATTAACATCTAGAAACTCAAAATGAAAAACAGATTCGTCTTAATTCTTATTTTCCACGTAACTTGTACTACTGTATGACTGACAAGTATTGAACTTTCAAAATTACAAAATTATAAACATCCATCACCACCATGTTACACCATGTTACATATTATTATTTCAGTGATAATTTTAACATAATCATAACTCGTATGCTTTCTTTAATAAGAGTTTATAAGAGATCTTTTGAAATTAAAATGACCCAAAATAACATTACCTATCTTTAGTGCTCTTAACGTTGTTACAAGTTTTAGCGCACATGGCAGCTAATGTGATGTACAGAGAGCACCTTTTCCTTGTAAATCCTAGTAGTTCTATGCAACATGTTCATAGTTTCAAGCTTGCATGGTAATGTTATTTTACCTAATATTAGTGGCAAGTCAGTCAGTCAGCCAGCGCGTGGACGATTTTGCGAATACGAAGAACATTGTGGCAGCGTATTTCTTAAACAGACAATTTCTCATTTTGACTACTTATAATGTTTATATCTCTAGCCTTTTTTTGTTTTTCTAGACTAGACGATTTTTATTTAAGGTTTGCGTCACAGTTGCGCGTATTTTTAGTAAGGCGCGTTGAAATATAGAGATAATAATAATATAAAACTCAGAAACATGCGAACCGATGTCAGCTAACTCTTAAGTTCTCATAAAATTTGTTAACAATGAAGCAATTATCAGAGGAGAAATGAAAAATGCGAGTGCATGATTGTCTTCTGAATTAAAACTAGAATGCAGTTATGTGGTCTAACCCTTAGTATTTTCCTACGAGTATTATCAAAAATTCTGACGTTCACATGAAATATTCACAGATTAAATTTAATATCAGAATGCTGTTTCCATATTGATATTTCTACTGAAAATGAGGAACGAGCGTCCTGGGACTGATGTACAGCAATGCTCACAATTAATCTAGAGATGGGAATAAAAGACCTAGCTATTCAATTTTATTATTAACGATACCAGAAAAGTTACCACACACTCATAAATAAGGAAGTATAATAATGTTCCAATCAGTTAAGTAATGCAATGTCGTAAGATGATATTACTTTATATAACTTACGTTTATATGTGTCACCGTAAGATTGTGAACGCCGCCGTTAGTTTATAATCTTACTCGCGATATTATAAACTTACGGAAAATTGTGAACTGAAGCCAACCATTTACAATTTTACGTATTATTTCTCGTTAGTTTATAATCTTACGATGTCAAACCGTCAAATTGTGAACTGATTAAAAATTGGCATGCGATGCGACGGAACTTGGTTAAACGTTTGACGTGTCCAGCGCGGCTATTCTTGGCTGTCATTCTGTAGGTAGCTACTGCCAAAACCGACCAATCAGGAACTGACAGGAACACGGTTCACAATTTTACGGGTCATAAAACCCGACAGATTATGAACTCTGCACCTTTGTTTACAATTTGACGGTTTGGCATCGTAAGATTATAAACTAACGACAAATAAAAAAAAAAAACAAAAAAAAAAAAAGTATGCCGTATCTCGAATCTTGTGAGAAATCCAAACATATTTATTTATTTGTATCAGCTTTACGGCAAGCTACGGCGGCGGTTCAATCCTCACCACGTACCAATTTACGTTTATTCGACGTTCTTAAGGTGGAGCAAAATATTGCATCATGAGGAAATCTGTACGTTTTACGAGGGTTGATTGATAAGTTTCCGAAACGACAAAGAAAAACTTTAAAAATCTATTTAAAATAAATTTATTTCTCAACGTAGTTTCCTTCTACCTCGATGCATTTAGTCCAGCGCTTCTCCAATGCCATTACACCAGTTTGATAAAATGTTTTCTCCCCTCAAAATACTCGTCCACGGCAACAATGACTTCTTCATTTGATGAAAATCTCTGGCCATCTAACCATTTCTTCAGGTTTGGGAATAAGTGGAAGTCACACGGGGCCAGATCCGGGGAATAGTGTGGATGCGGTAGCAATTCGAACCGCAATTCATGGAGTTTGGCGACTGCAACCATTGACGTGTGTGCAGGTGCGTTGTCATGGTGGAACAAAACTTTTTTCTTGGCCATATGTGGTCGTTTTTTCTGGATTTCTTCACTTAATTTTTGCAGCAAGCTTGCGTAGTACTCTCCATTTATTGTTTTTCCTTTTTGCAGATAATCCACTAAAATAATCCCTCGAGCATCCCAAAAAACAGTCGCCATCACTTTGCCGGCCGACAAAACCGTTTTTGCTTTCTTCGGCGCAGGTCTTCCGCTCTCAGTCCACTGCTTAGATTGTTCTTTTGTCTCGGGAGTATAATGATGTATCCAGGTTTCATCGACTGTTACATAACGCCGCGAAAACTCGTTAGGATCTCGGTTAAACAGCGCCAAACACTCCGATGAATCGTCCACTCGACGTTGCTTTTGGTCAACAGTGAGCAAACGCGGCACCCATCGCGCGCAAAGCTTTTTCATTCCCAAATGTTAAAAACGCGTTCAGATGAAATGCTCACCATCTCTGCTATCTCTCGCAACTTCAAGCGCCGATCATTCAATACAATTTTGTGAATTTTTTTGATCATGTCCGGATTCGTGACTTCATTTGGACGGCCAGACCTGTGGGCGTCTTCGCAGCTCTGTCTTCCACGTTTAAAATCAGTTACCCAGGTGTGAATTGTACTCAATGCAGGAGCAGAATTACCTAAAACACTGTCTAGCTTGGTTTTAATCTGGGTTGCTGTTTTCTGTTTTAAAACGTAAAACTTTATCACCGCACGAATTTCGTTTCTTTCCATTGTTAAGAAAATTTACGACAGAAAAAGTTCTACGTCCTATCAAACAAATTCCACCAGTTCGATTAAATTCAAATTTGGCGTTCTATTTTCAAAAAGATGCCAAAATATAATGTAATTTTTTTTTTTGCGTATCATTTTTTTAAGTTCGTCGTTTCGGCCAGTTATCAATCAGCCCAGGTATGCCTGTGAAGAATTAAAAGGTTGTTCGTAAAGTCGACCATCCCGCTAGTAGGTGGTCAGCGTAGTTGATCTAGGCATGATAGGCCTATAATTCTGTGCAGGATTGACCACTCGGTGGGGACGTATATGAACTGATAACGTGAAAGTTGAAGAAGGATTAACCAGTCGTTTTTTACATTAAATTAATGAAATAAAAACGATAACTTCTAGGTTACTGAAATCAATATTATAATTTCAGTCAAAAAGTGATTGTTTTCGTTTTTAACAAGGCCGATTTTTCTAATTCTTTATGTTTTTGTAGTTTTCTGAATAGAATGCTTCCGAACGATTGTTTCCAGTGGAACTTAGCTGTAGATATTCAATTAGGCCTCCTCCGTCTATAAAACTTGGTGTTTACTCGCCCGAGTACGTAGTACGTGAGACTCGAGGTGTGGGAAGTTATAAGTAGTTCAACTTCAGTTTGACTTTCAGTTAGAGAAACTAGAAGAGATCTTTACTGAATAACATAACGTACAAAAAAATCTGAGTTGGTGGTTCAAAAAAAAAAACTAACAAAAGTGCACGCTACGATTAAACACAATATTATAATTTCTGGAATAAACGATATACTTTTTGCATCGGTCTTTAAATGATGCTGCTATGGCCAAAACAATAAAAAAAACATATATTTGCATATAAAATTTTAAAAAACATATTTCGCGTTGATGACTTATTTATTGGTTAGGTACATTTATTACTAACAGTCGATTATTATCTCCTGCGAAGAAATTCTAAATCGTGTTTGCAATCGACCAACACGCATTGGGCCAGTGTGGTCGACTAAGATGAGGGTAGTTCAGGGTAGACTCGAGCCCCTCAGTAAGTACGTATATGACTCATTAATGAATGGCTTATCTCATCTAGCTAATCCTTGCATCTGTGAGCTGCCTCCTAATTAACTGCAATGTCCTCTGTCTGCCTCCAGGTGTCTGCGAGATTGCGTTCTTCGAGCAGCTTCGACTTAACTTACTTATAGCAAGAATTTATTAGATAGGCACTTAAACTAGCCTGAATTATCAGCCTTAACAAGATTGAGTCAGGTATATTGAAAAAGCTAGAATATTTAGACTAGGAATTGGAGTTGAAGCCACCGCCATAGCCGAAAGGATCGTGTCATCATGTGGAATTTCGATTTTTAAGACAGCAAAAATAGTTTCATCTCGTGAAATAAGGCGGACCTCGACTAAACCACAAAAACAAGAGATATACAAAACCGTTCTACCGTTAACCGTTACTGTTCCGTTTGTCTTGTGTCCACCGTCCCGCAGAGAAATTGCTACCTAAGCAATAAGGCTTCCAATCTGTTTTTTGTGCACTGTATCTTACTGTGTATCTTAATGCACTGAATATTTCCTGATGTGCAATAAGGCGCATTTTATTTTAGGTTTTACTTATGCTGTTTTAGTTTAGTTATCACTTCACCTATACTTAACTATTTTTATTTATTTTATTTTATTTGGGTGATTTACAGCCAGTAGTAACAATGTATAAAAAACTAAACTAAACAATGCCAATTATAAATCTCCACCGATATATAAAACAGTATGGAACTAAGACTGGAAGAAATTAAATACACACTGATAATTACAAATCTGTGAGTTAAAAATTAAATAATTGTTCAAGTTTGACCTTATATAGCAATTTAGAATTTGGAAAAGAGAAGGAAAAAGAATGTCGCAGACAATAATAACGGTTTTATCATTGTATTATTATTTTGAAATATACCTGAGGTAGGTATTACTAGCGGCCCGCTACGCTCGCGTTGTGTAAGATTTTCCCGTGGGAATAAGACCTTTTCCCGTAAAAATTATCCTATATGTCAATCCAGGTTACAAACTATCTCCAGTCCAAATTTCATCCAAATCCGAAGTAATTTAGGCGTGAAAGAGTAACAAACATCCATCCATATATCCATGCATACAAACTTTGGCGTTCATAATATAATAAGTAAGGATCACGGAGACCTGTGAGACTGGTAAGAATGTACATTCCACACTGTGCATTCATGCGCTAAACTAACATTTCCAGCTATCAGGCACCTTGTAAAGAATACAAAGGAATAAAACACACAAAGAGGAACAACTCTTCTCTCTCATAACGTCAAATGTAAACTCACTCCCACATTAGAGTTAACCTCTTCAAGGGTACGAGGAGAAAACATTCTAGTTCTCTCTTAGATGTTATTACAAGAAACGGAACTAACAGTATTTTTATAAAGAGATGTTACAAGTATAATACACTTGTTATTAAATTCAGTTCAATTTAGGCTCAAGTCAAGCTCGTATATGAGTTGTTAAGGTAACACTTTCAAACAATCGTACTCTGTAAGTTTTGAAAAATGTAATATAATCGTTTTGTTCTGCATTTATCGGCTTGTGCGATATCAAAACGATGTTTAGTTATATTTCCTCTTAAAACACATCGAGGATTAAACGTTCATATGTAAACCCTAATAATATATTTTCGTCAGGTTCCGCGTTTGTATATTATTTACACAATTTAATTTCTAGTACATTGCTGCATTAGCTAGCCTTTTCTTGTCTTGTATAGTGCTCTCAAAATGCAAAAAATATAAAAATAATCGTATCAACAGAAAAGCAAGAAAGAAAAAAAAAATGGTGTCAGTAAAATTAAAATAACATAGTTGCACAATCTAGATTAAAATACCTATATATACTTCAACATACAGTCCCATAAAAGTTATTTACTCTGTTAAACAAAGGCCACAAGGAAGGTTGCAACGACCAACTAATGTATGTTTATTTATTTACATTACCATTATCTGGAGAAACAATGGATACAGAATATGTCGCTTCAGCATAGTGAGCTCAGTTTGTGCAGTTACCAGCCTTAAACCGTTAAATTTAATGACACAGAGCGCCGGCGATGTTGGGGATTCAATATATTTATTTAAGCGAGCGCTCGCAGCATAAGGGCTAGTGCACTGTGAACTTTATTATTTTACGCGATAATAAACTCCAGCTATTTCAGCCTTAATACTTCAGTGTTTACGTACTTGATGTGCTATAAACCCTGCTTTATGGTTGACTTTAGGCCCTTAGAACCCAAACGCTTGAATGTAGGCATTTCATAAACGCGTGATCGGCGCAGTGAGGTGACAAATGTGTGAAAAACACAAGTTGTTGATGTTTCTATATTCCGATTTCTATGCACGATATAAACTATGAATGCAGGCTGCACTTATTATAAGAGTTATACGTCTAATTATAAATTTAAATGTTTTATAATCTTTTCTTTTTGCTATCCTACGTTATTATATAAAAACTTGTTCTAGACCCACTGTTTCAATTATGCATTGTTATTACAATTATTATTTTACTTTTAACTATGAATTTTGAACAAGAATATTTATTACATATCAACATAAAGGTACATACATAAAATCACGCTCTTATTCCGTTTCAATAAAAGCCTAACAAAAGTACTACAGCTCCATCCGAATATTGCAAATATGAAATTCATATTTCTATCTCTGGTTTGTCATTTTTAATATTTAACAGAGGCAGTTTCGTTATTCAGTTAGCTACGTTGAATATTTTAATGCCAACTAACTTCAAAACATGTTATTTTGTTCACTTATGCTTGTTAGAACAAATCAAAATATAATTTATGTATGTTTTTCTATAACGCTACTAACTAAAAACATAATAAAACTAACATTTATGAGACATTTTACGGGCTTACCGCGAAAGTTCAAAATTATATAATAACAAAACTGTTCTGGTGAATAACATGTATTTGTAAGTAATTATTAAATTAACGGTATTATTACATGGTATGGTCTTAAAGCGTTTCAGATGATGTGCACGTGAAAGAGACGTTTTTTACTTACTCTGCATTTCAAAATGTCTTCCATTCAAAATTATTTTAATGAGTCGTCGTATATCATAAAATTTTGTTGGCTAAAGTAATAGAGATAACATTTGCATAAGTTTGGCTTAAAAAGACTTAACACGTTATAAGTCACATATTAAAAACCATTTTGGTTGGTTGCGCCATAAGATTTGGCGTACCTAATTCAAGTGAGAGAAAATTATTACAATAAAAGTAATTTAAAGTCAAGTTTAAAGTACATGTAATAAATCTGTAATGAAGAATTTAATTAACTTGCTGACAGTATAAAGGATCATAATTTCCTTTTACTCAAACAGTGAAGCCATATCACGGCTATAAATTTATGAACCAAAATTTATGAACTAATATTGGTGGGAAAATACCATAGAAGCATAAAATACCTAGCTCTAAAATTGGTTTGAGAATGCGCGTTTCATCGTACAATGATGAAATTAATTACAACCGTAAATACAGGAAGTGTAAGGAATAGACTTGAAATAAACAGGTCAGTACATCGACCAAGTGCGCTGTAGTTGAAAATAAGCAACAAAATATAGTATTATAAAAATGACGACTAAACCCGCGCTAGGGTAGTTAACTAAAACCTGATCGACTTAATTCAGGGTAGGCTATGTTCCCAGGCGGGGATGGAACAATTTTAAAAAATACCATGCGTTTTTTTTTTTAATTTTACTATTAAAGAATGGGAGATGTCAGTTGAATTTGTCTGGCGTATATATAGGTACAGACAAATCTGACTAATCATATACACCCACTACTTTTACGCGACAGATACGGAAACAAAAAAAAACATCTGAAATCTCACTCAAGACTATTTTTTATAGTTTTGAGAAAACTATTAATGAGTTGTACGCCTCTTGGAACTCAGAGGCCAAAATGCGAACAATTTTATTGAGATTTGGCTAATTATGACCCTTAGTGAAAGGTTGGACGTGACGTGTGGCGGAGTGTGTAACAAGAGGAGAGTTTTTCAAGGAAATTACTGAACTTTGCCGGAGCCCTAACGCGGCTCCTCGTACTCGTACTGGTAACTCAATTCCCTAAATCGTCGGAACTCACCTGCTATATTGTAAAGTCACTTATAGGAGTTTTGTGATTGGAATTCACTGGAATTTACTGTCAACAGCGTTCCATAGCCGAGCAGTCAAACATCTGGCTCGCATTACGGAGGATCCAAGTTTGAATCCCGGTGGGGACACTGCCAATAGAGACTTACCTCAGTTAGGTTAGGACACTGTAAGCTGAATCACCTGATTGTCCGAAAAAGAAGATGATTCCGTGCTTCGGAAGGCACGTTAAGCCGTAGGTGCTAGCTACTATCTAAGGAAGTAGTCGTTAGTTACACGAACCACGTAAGCGGCCTTTGGCGGTTCTATAAGGTCAGATATCTAACGAGCCCACAAGGCAATGATAAAAAAAAAGAAGACTGTGGTGCTCCACGTTTTGGATGATAAGTGATCACACTTGTAGAGTTAGTAATGATGAAATATTAGGTTGAATGAGCGCACTTACTAACCGACTGTTATTGATTAAAAGGAGGAATCCAAATTAAGCCTCCGTCATGAAATGTCAGATAAATGAACCACACCGGCCTTTGGACATTGGCATATATTGGCTGGATAGTTTCCCAGTACCAGCGGTGGAATATCCCCAAATTAGTTGGCAATAGTTTTGATAACATAGGTAACCTGTACTACTGTGTTGTTATACCTCCATAGTTATTGTGTTAATTGCACTAATATTATTATAAAATATGAAAGTAATATGAATGTTTGTTCCGCTTTCACGCCTAAACTAATGAACGGATTTAAATGAAATTTTGAAAAAAATTGTGTGTTCCCAGGGTTAACATATTTTTTTTTACAGTAAAATGTCTTATTCTCACGGCAAAAATCTTACACAAAGCGAGCGTAGCCGCGGGCGAACAGCTAGTAAACTGTAAACTGCATTACCACAACAACAACAACAATTTAATTTTGAAATTTTGAATTTTGTTTTTTTTTTTTAGTGGTTTTAGTAAAAAAGCCCTCCAGCAATACCTGAACACATTCAGTAACATTTTTAAAACCACTTTTTGACGTTAAGGTTTGTTAGTTTTGAGAATTTTAAATTGGACTTCAAATATTCCGTCAGTGTTGGATGAAAAATCATATGCAGCGCATAGCGACAGTGGGGTTCCTATTCCAATGCAAAAATGTAAGTAGCCTATAAAACTACGTTTTATTCATGTTTTGCTACTTTTTATGTTATATTTTATCAGTTTAAGGGATTTCAGAACTATTTTTTAACTGAAAGGCCTCAAAACTAATAAAATTAACCATAACGAAACCCAATTTCTTTTCACTGCTCTCATAGACTGTGCGCATGTTCGAAATTAGTCTTTTTGCTAAAAATAGTCAAACGTACGATGGCTATGGCTAGCAAGAGTATTTATTTTAAGAAATGCGAGAGTTCTGACCAAAATAGGCGAAGAGAGTAAAAAATGTATGTACGTACAGCTTTTATTTGGATGTTGTATGTGTTGGCCATCTTATCAAACTTACTAAAGTGGTTCTAGAGCTCATATAGACTATTAGACTTCGTTAGGAATAAAGATTTCCGCTATCAATAAGTGTGGTCCTCAGGCCATTTAGCGTGTGATAAGATAGTTTCCTTTTTTGTTGTAGCTTACCTTACGAATGAAAATAAACCTGCAACGCATATCGTCGTAGACTCCCCAGATATATCTTTTCTAATTTAATACAACAAGATTTTTTTTATCAACGCTTGCCGAATTTTAGCATTCGTAGTGTTGAAAAGTAGAAACACGGCTTCGGAAGCATTTTTAGCTTTTTCGCGGTCTATTGAATAAAATTGCTCTTCTATCCAACTGTTCGGTGACAAAAGTTTAATTTTTATTGAGCAGGTTCTCTACCAACAATGTTGCTGTATTTACTTTTATTTATACCAGTTTAAATGCAACTGTACACACAAGTTCGTAAGCGAATCGGAAACATTGTATATACACTATTTAGTTGATAACAGTACAGCAACAATTTTACATTCCTCATATTAGAAAGATTTATAAAGCGAAAACCGAACTCGATAAAAAATAGTATTAGTACTACTAGTAGTAGTAGTATTGAACCGAACTCGATAAAAATAATATAGATTTGTTTGACGGGTGGGCGTAGCCTCTAACTTTAATAAAATCGATTTAGTACCTACAGACGTAAATTATTATTAACAACGTTGAAACCATTGCTGATTCACCTACCAGTGTACTGCACTACTACACACCACACTGTTAATAAATTTTTCTATTAAAATATTTGTTTGCTATCACAGGATTCACACATCGCCGCCCTCACTGGCACAATGGAAAGATAAACAAAAACAATGAACGCAAAGTGAAATAAAAACAAGTTATTTTTTATAGTTAGGGATGTGCAAACTTTCTTAAAATAAAAAGCTATTTGTAGAAAATAAATGTCTATTTGCTTTGCTTAAGTAGGTAGGTATTTACGGCTGTAGGCACTAAATCGATTTTATTAATGTTAAAGGCTACGCCCACCCGGAAAGTAGACTGTGACAAATAATAAAGATTTGCACTAAATTAAAACGATCCATATTTCTCTTAATAAATTCAGCACAGATAGATATATCCGTATGTACATAGTACATGTATCGCTGTGCACCGTTATCTAATAATATGATAACTACAAGTTCTGGGCATATTATTTTATTTTACGGTTTAGACGCACTGTTTTACTAAGGCGTTAAAATAAAAACAAGACGCAACAAAAGAGTTTAAAGGTATATAACTTTTTACATGCAACCCTGAAGTAATTTACATGTAAATTGGAAACGAATAGACGTTACGCAACGAGATAAATATTAATAAGTCTGTTTTTGAAGAATGTTCGCCTCATATTACTGAAAATTTACGTCTCAGACGAGTAATTATACAAAGGGGGCGAACTGGGCCAATAAGTAGAATATTTTATTAAAGACGACTATTCAATATTCATCGCGCCTGTGGAGTGTCCCGAACTCCTCTTGATAACTTCCATGACAGCTTAATTTGCGAAGCTCGAACGCGATGACGTCATCGCTAGACAGCGCCGGAGTCCCGAAACTAGATAAATAACAGTTCATGAAAATTAACGCTCAGTCAATCACGAAAAGCAATTTGAACCGTATTAACATTTTAAGGTGGCAACAGGCCTGAATTGCTATATCTTACTCAGCTTTGTTATAATGTACTTTTCGATCATATTCATCATCATCATTTCAGCCGAAACATGTCCACTGCTGGACAAAGGACTCCCCCAAGTAACTTCCCATTCCTGGTCCTGCGTTGCCAGCATACAGCAGCTTCCCGCGACCTTAACCAGGTCGTCATTGATCCACATTGTGGAGGTCCTACCCACGTTGCGTCTTCTGGTGCGTGAGCGCCACTTTAGGACTTTCCCATGAAACGACATTCCTGCCGTGAAATGTGTATGCGCCACCGCCTACACAATTTTTTGGGCTATGTACGAGTAGTTAGAAAATTTTAATACGGACAGTTAGTATACCAAAAAATGCAGTGTTGCCTAGTGCGGCTACACCTTAAGAATAAATTGAAATCTTTGCCGCTGCCTTCGTTCATAACGTAGCGGGAGCTTTATGAAACGGCTTCACCGCTTCTCATTTATTTCTTAAAAAGCAAACAAGATTTGATTTTCTATTGAATTTCAACATTTAGGTGCTTTAGATAGGTACATAATGAAGGTACAAGGGCCTCTCCGAAGATGAGTGTTAAGTTTGTTAGCTGGCCAATTACCCGCCTTTGTGAATAATATAATCTTGGGTGTCCAACAATATTGGGAAGACCGTACATCAAAGTAAATTTATAATCAGGCTTACTTCTACTGAACTTTGAGAGATCTTGATAGCTTGAAATGAATTAATACCTACGTAATTTCATTATACTCGTAGGTCGCAAGACTGTGGTAAGTTGGCAATACTTTTGGTATGTTTTTTTTTTAATATAAGACATCGAAATATTATATTTAATACGTTCAATAAAACTATGTTTGTATTTTTTAAATTAATTCCAAATTAAATGACAGTAAAAGTATCCGTATCGCCCTTTTATAATCACGATAGATCTTGGTTAGTAAAGCCATCTTTTGTTTCTAGATACGTTGAATTATTAGCTGCTTATTAGTTGGGTAGCTACCTATTTCTAGTTTCATGGACTTCTTCCTTATTTGTTTAATTATTTATTTTTTACTCACCCCGGAGCAAAGAATAATTTAAATAAGTATAAAATTGATTGACTTTATGTCTATACCAAGGGAATCATAAATATTACAACACAAATAAATCCACATCTTTTCTGAAACTACTAAACCTTAAAACAAATTGCTGTTTGTATACATTTGTGGAACTTTTGAATCGGTCTGTGGGCTTGTCTATCTAGCTTTCATCTGAAGTTAGCGTTCGGACAACTAGCGCCAAATTGCTATTTACCGCAAACAAGTACAGCAAATTAAGATGAGCTAACTGCTCTCCATCCTACCACGTTTTCAAGTTTAGATCTTTAGCGAAAGTTTAACGAGCTAAACGAACCATGTAAGTAAGTAACACTTTATTGCACACACAAGAAAAAGAATTACAAAATTAACCTTAATATTAAATAGCGTTCTTATCGCTATTAGACCATGTATCATTTTTACATCTGTAATAGCTATTGAAGATGCTAAACAGGCTATTTAATATACTTTCAACAAAATAATAGTTTATTACGGATTCAATACACAATTAAAATTTTATTTCTATGAATTTGACTAGGCTGTTCGATCTCGCTGAATCGACGCTGCCAGACTTGATAAAAACGAACTTGATTTGACCTTTTTAATGTAAAGACATCACCAAGTGTAACAAACAACAAACAAGTTCAGTCAAAACATTACGATTACATATAAAGTATTAAAAATAATTTATTCTATTCTATTCTATACAAAAAAGGAGCTAATTCTACCCTGATTAGTTACAAACTTACACAAATTACCTAGGACCACGTGACACCTCTTGATTCTCGTTCCACAATGAGTTGTAGTAATCCGCAGCTCTGTACTACCTACTCCCCGAGTTACCAGCCGGAGAATATTATAACGCCCCGACGGGCCACCCATTGTGCTAACTCCTTCCTGGTGCAAATTCACATTACGGACTTGCGGCACGGAACTGCGGAACTACCCGCGAAGTTGACCGCTCTAAACTGTTCGAGTGCCCATTACCAGAATAACTGACCCCTGTTGTAGCTGCTACGCCGTAGCGGTGTAGCACTCTACGATTTTTGCGTATAAATTGCTACGAGGAGGACGCGGAAAACGCGAAATTGCGGGATTTGTTGCGCTCTCTAATAAATAATTTGGTGTTCAAAATTATTTTAATCATACATTTTTCAAAAATCTCTGTATTCCTGACCACGCCATGTTAATTATAATAAAAATATCTATTGAAGTGAGCTTAGTAACTTACTGCCTTTTACTCGTATTATTGTGATTTAGTTAATACAACAATTGAATGGTAGTATTTTAGTCGATATCCGCTGCATACTTACGTTAGCCGTGTATATATTAATTATTGTGAAACATACATAAAACAAAGGTCAAAATTCCGTTCGGTAGTTACGGAATACATGGAACGGATGTTTGTAGAAACTGCTCTAAAATTGGGGTCATATCATAATATTCTCCGTGAAAGAGGACATAAGAACTTTATTAAAATAAACTAATTATGATATGAAATGCACGTCAAAAAGGGTTCATATTTAGAGCGTTCATCAATTTGGTTAAGCGAGGCGAGTGGGAATAATCTAGCGGGTACCACGTCGATAATAGTTGTAAGCCGATTAGTGAAATTAGTTTCGCAGTTCAAGCTGACCCTCTTAAGTCTTATAATGGACTTACATCTACCACAACATAGTACAGAATTAGGGATAAACTGCTTATAAATTACTTACATGAATGACATAATATATTAAAGTGTATGTATTTTGCCATCTAACTTTTAACAACGCAAAATTGTGTAGTAACATTTGGAGCATTTTCTTACACCATACTGAAATTATTTTCATCTGTTAATTAGATTTCTTTAAAATACAAGTGTGTACAAACCTATCTGATCCATAAAAGTTGTATGGCAAAAGAAATATAAAATCAGACTGATGATAAATACGTACCAAATATGCTACCAAATAATACCTTTCATAATGTCTCCTCGTCCGTGTTCAGCAAAACTTTAGTTTGTTACATTCTTGCCCACAAAAAGATATTTATTTTTGCCGTCGTACAAAACAGCAAACATGTTACAAATTAGTCTAGCGTATCACTGAAGGAAATCAGAGAGAACGTTGAAAGGGAATGCAAATCACCCTCCCCCACCAGTTTCCGGCAGCTGAAGAACGAACGTCTGAAGTTCTTTTTGATCCACTCAGCCGGAGAGCCCGGCTTTGAAATGATATTCTAATTTTGTAATACCTCCTTCCTTCCTTTGTTACAATTACTCCAGTATGCCGACAGGCTGTGCTTGGTAATGTGTAAATATTTAGGACGCGTGGTTGGACTTTACTGTATGCATAAATCTTTGGCATGTTACTGCATAGAAATTATATGCTATGAGATTTTTGTGTTTCCATTTGTACTATTTTTCTATTATAATCCCCTGTGCAATAAAGTGTTGATATTACAATTTTATTGATGTTATTTGACCACGTACGTACCCTGTACACAATGATGTGAGTAAATAATGAGAATGCAATTAGTGGTAACATAACATAACTGTCAGTTTTAAGTTAAATTATTGGCGTACATAGTTCTCATCTCTATTTTTTTGTTTTGTTAGTATAGCTGAGAGGCTTTCGGCTACTCAATAACTCTAACTGAGATCGATCATCGATGATTTCGGTAGGTAAACCAATACACATGTATCATGCAGCTCCGCAATCTTCTTGCCAAAATTTAAGTATTAAAACAAATTTTGACTTCAAAGGTAAAGTCCCGCAGTAAAAAGTCAAACACAAAATAAAGGCAAACAAAACAAGAACAAAACACTCTTCAGGTTACTTTGTGTACCCGAATTTCACACTATAACACCATAAATAACAGAAAATTGTCAGTAGAGTCGTAAAAACAACATGAAAAGAGGTTGCTTTTGACAAAAACTTTCTTTTGTTTTATTTGTCTTCATATTCTTATGTTGTGACTGAGCGCAGTCAAAGCGGCTTCTATTTGTGAAGGCTGATGTTTGAAGGTTATTTTAGCTACCAATGTTTTCTACGATGTTCTTTCTTATTTACTGTTATTTTATGCGCTATTATTACCGTATCTAATAAGCGGCATTCTACGTCGAAAATTATGGCAAAAAAACATCCTCATTTGAGCAAAGTTTTCCATTGGGTTTTTCCAAGGTAGTTCTTGTTATTTACAAATACTTATTTGTGACTATGATATAAATCATATCACCACCTACGTTTTAACAATCATTTTAAATGTAGTTTGAATAATAAACATAATGTTAAAGATTAAAGCTACATGCAGCTTCAAAGAAACCAAGGGTAAATTATAACCTTGTTTGACGATTTTTATATTCTACTTTTTTTACTTGGTCTGTGGTTTTTTACTAAGTTTTAAGCGAGGTTTTAAACTTGTTTATAATAACTCTGACGGACACATTCTAAAATATAACGATGCCTTCAAAATATTCATTTTAACTCTGCTCTAAGGGACCAAATTTGTCACTATTGTGAGCTATAAAAAGGGTCTCGTTTGGTTAAATATGATGCACAAAGGTTTTCCCCAACTTTTACAAAGTTTAGGGTATTTTAACAACTGGAAAAAAGTTTGTCAAAGGTTGAAAGAATATTCACTTTCCCCTGGAGTATATAAATCACTTTGTGACTGAAGTACGCATCACTATAATATGTACTTAGCACATTAAATATCTGCAGAAATTTTTAAAACTATCACACTAATCACACTAATATTATAAATGTAAATATATATTTGGATGTTTAGATGTTTGGATGTTTGTTCCGCTTTCATGCCTTAACTTCTGAACGGATTTGGATGAAATTTGAAATGGAGATAGTTTATACCCCTTTTTTCGGAAAAAGTCTTATTCCAACGAGAAAATTGTACATAGCGTGAGCGTTTATAAATTATGTTTATTCTAAAGCTATAACGAACAGATCTGCTGGAGGGCAGCCCTGGAAGTCGCAGTCGCAGCCAGGAAAAGAAGTTGCTTTGGTATTATTTTTTAACTTTATTATCGAGATAAGTTTACCACAAAACAACTGACAAGCACCATGAGGTAAAATTCCCGGACACCAAAGATGAATGGCCTCGATTCGGGATGTCGTGCTCTAATTCTAATTTCAAAATCCAGATATCTTTTTCGTTTTTATGACCAACTAGCTGACTCCGCAGACGTTGTCCTGCCATTTTTCCCTACACCTACCCTACACCTACCCTACACCTACCCTACACCTACCCTACACCTACCCTACACCTACCCTACACCTACCCTACACCTACCCTACACCTACCCTACACCTACCCTACACCTACCCTACACCTACCCTACACCTACCCTACACCTACCCTACACCTACCCTACACCTACCCTACACCTACCCTACACCTACCCTACACCTACCCTACACCTACCCTACACCTACCCTACACCTACCCTACACCTACCCTACACCTACCCTACACCTACCCTACACCTACCCTACACCTACCCTACACCTACCCTACACCTACCCTACACCTACCCTACACCTACCCTACACCTACCCTACACCTACCCTACACCTACCCTACACCTACCCTACACCTACCCTACACCTACCCTACACCTAACCTACACCTACCCTACACCTACCCTACACCTACCCTACACCTACCCTACACCTACCCTACACCCCCGTAAAAACCATCCTTGAACTTCAACGAACATTTTAAAAAAAGATTTGGCCAAATTGGTCCAGGCGTTGTTGAGTTATGCGCTTACCAACACATTTTGCGATTCATTTTTATATTATAGATGAAAGTGAGGTGATGAACGAATGATAATAATTTGAACGAATAATAACCTAAAATAAGGGCATAGCTGTCAGTTTAAGATATTTTTAAGTCGCATGTTTTAAGTGTTCTCTAAAATTGTGCAATCGACACGGCCATTAGGTTCAAATTCGATATTTGACAGCTCTAATATTAGAATGGCCATCTCCTGTCCCTTTTCAATCTTTAAAAGGTAAAAAGGACAGACTAACTTAAATTAAGGATAAGAGCGTGACAGTGTGAAACGGGGCCAATTTAGCTATCTTTAAAAAAATACCAACTAAAATACACACGTGAGATTAAACTGCCAGTTTTGCCAACAATGACTGAAGCGTGCCCTACCTCTTATTTTGTGTGTTAACTCACTGCAATAAAATGAATGAACAATGTTTATACACTGTAATTAATTAATTCGTTTTTTTTTTAAAACGGACCTCGTCGCTATTTCTACCAAAGTTGTAGTATAGCAGGTGCGGACTCGTGGCTCGGTCAACTCACGATTTCTTTGTCAGTTGGCCGACTAGTTTCGGACCTGTCGGTCCTTGTAAAGTTGACCGAGTTAATTTTATAACCAAATTATTAATAACCAATTTAATAAATTACAATGGAGCAGTGGGACAACAAGAGGCTAAAGGAAGCAGGAAGAGAAAAAAAAAAAATACACTTCGACCAAAAACGAGTTTTTTGCTGGCTGCACTTAACACACAAGTTGAAAATAGTCGTTGATTACCGGCAAAAGGAAATGGAACCGGGAAACGGACGTACCAAGAATGCGGCGGGCAAACCAGATAAATCGATGAGATAATTTTGCACTTTATGGTGTTAATGTTGCTGAAGAAATTAAATTTTATTTTATAAGTTAAACGAATTAAAATAGAATAACACCTTTTTACTCCAAACGTTTCAAATTGGTTTAACAAATTAATGGAGTTAGAAACTAAAAAACCGAAAAACTAATACCTATTTGAAAAGACCAAAGCAAGCATGTAAATAATTTCCAATAGGAATAAAAGTTATTCCCACAGTTTTTTTTAATGATATATGAGTTGAAACTGACTAAAAATGTTTATTTCTTCTAAAGTATAGAAATGAAGGTGTGAGTGGTTTTGCCGTTTATTTTTATGTCTATAATAACTCATTATTCTAAGAGCTTCTTTTACTTCGGCGACAATAAGTAATTTAAGATTCCGGAGCCTATTTACCCACGGCCATTGTCAGCGCCGACGTGGCTTCTATACCAACTGTAACATCAACGCATTATCTTTTAGGAGACCCGCAGAGTAAGAACAGGTGTTAGTAAAAGCGCGGAAAATATCAGGTAATTTAGATTAACTCATCATAATGTTCATTAAAAAATAAAACTCGGTGAAAATATTAATCGGACCTCAGAGGAAATAAAAGACGATCGCTGCGACGCGACGCGCGTCAGAAATCTTCGAATTGGACACAAAATAGTTCCAGAGTCAAAAGAAAAACTGTTCCCAAGACATTTATTTGATGATTCAGTTGTCGCCCGTGACGTCACTACGTTGTACTCTGTAGTCCCATACAAACACAACATAACAGTACTCTAAGTTACGCAGAGTTTTCATCATAAAAACTTAGTAAAACAAAACAATATGAATGGGTTTGTATGAGTGTAAACTTTGCTGTGACTAAGCTTCAAAGTATATTAACTCATTCATGATTATCTGTACGAACCCACTGATATTCTCCTCTCTTTGTTGTTGCACTGCATCAATAACGAGACTCTGAAAATTTCTGTCTCCAAGATTCAATCCATTCAAGTTCGATCCAAAGACCATTCAGGTATTATACGTCACTCCATTAGGTAGCCATGACAAAGTCCAATTTCCTGCACATCAAATCCTCTTTTACCGTTCATTTCAAAGGCCAATACGTCTTGTTAGAAGAATACGAAATCTTACTTATCTGTCAAAAAGGAACTAGTAGTTGCAAGCCAAAATATATGAATGTTATGAACTTCCTTGGATACATTTATTTCTCGAATAATATGTTTGTGAATTTAATCGTTAACAGATACAATACTGTGATATCATACTCGAAGTTATAAACTATTAGTTTGCTATAAATAGCGTTATGTATACTGTATGTAAAGGAAGTTTTAATGACCGCGATTGCCGCTCGCCTATACAGATTATGACAGTGACTGCAAATAATCAAATCAATGTCAAAATATGATTATTTGGACCTCCTTTTTGTTTCTGTATGTTTAGGATTCGCGTTTTCCGGAAAGCATCTAGCTAGAAACTGAAAATTACACCTCCTTCGTACGTAAACGGCACAAGTTGTCGGAGCATTACAAGCTAACAATAAGAAACTTGTGCTCTACGTAATAATACCTCCGGGCCTCCTTAGAGATTAGTGCCTCCGCGGGTTTAACGGTCTGAGCACTGAGTGAAGGGTGTGAAAAACATCTACCATTAAGATTATTCTAATACAGTTTTTGTAAAATAAAACCATTTGGGTTTTATTGATTATGAGTACATTGAAATAAACGTTAATTATAAGTCTGTTTGTTTAAACGTGCCCACCGACGGGATCATGCCAAATGATAATAAGTTTGATTAAAAATCCTTTTTAAACAAGCTTTTAAAGCCGTGGAGTGGAGTATCCTTGTTAAGACAAATCCAACGCGCCCAAACACGACTAGGTTGTGGTGTGTATTTAAGGAGATCCTATGGCCACCTTCCGGCTCCATCATGAGACCCTGTACATCACGTATGACTAAAGATCTTGTTAAGACAAATCCAACGAGCCCAAACACGACTAGGTTGTGGTGTATATTTAAGGAGTTCCTATGGCCACCTTCCGGCTCCATCATGAGACCCTGGACATCACGTATGACTAAAGATCTTGTTAAGACAAATCCAACGAGCCCAAACACGACTAAGTTGTGGTGTGTATTTAAGGAGATCCTATGGCCACCTTCCGGCTCCATCATGAGACCCTGTACATCACGTATGACTAAAGATCTTGTTAAGACAAATCCAACGAGCCCAAACACGACTAGGTTGTGTTGTGTATTAGAGGAGTTCCTATGGCCACCTTCCGGCTCCATCATGAGACCCTGGACATCATGTATGACTAAAGATCTTGTTAATACAAACCCAACGAGCCCAAACACGACTAGGTTGTGTTGTGTATTAGAGGAGTTCCTATGGCCACCTTCCGGCTCAATCATGAGACCCTGGACTTCACGTATGACTAAAGATCTTGTTAATACAAATCCAACGAGCCCAAACACGACTAGGTTGTGTTGTTTATTAAAGAAGTTCCTATAGCCACCTTCCGTCTCCATCATCAGACCAGCTCCATGGTATCATAATATTGCATTGTCGTCGCGGTTACATAAGTGTACCAAATTTTATCAAATTCCAATGGCAGCAAGTGCTTCAAATTTGAGTTGCAAGATTTCGCCCGAACATACAAACAAACCCACCCACATACAGTGCAAGCTAATAAGAAGCTTGTAAAAAGGCAATGGCCTCATAAAACACTATCCGATGCGACTTAGTAGAATCAATTTATTACGGCAAAACTTTACTTTTTATACCTGTTCCACCAAACTTTAAGAAAAAAAAACAAACTAAAGTCATGTTTAGTAGAACTCGCTAATAGTATTTATTTAACTTTTAACTCTAGTGAATTTAGCTTAACCCTCGGCGTAGCGTGCGTGAGTCCTTTTCGCTGGCGTTTATTTTTCTGGGTTTTCGAAACAGAGTTGCCAACTTAGCACATAAACAAACAAAAACTGGGCTCGTCAACGCATTCACCTCGCGTGCGCCCAGTTAGTCTTACTAATGTTTGTTCTGAACATTTTTATTGCCGTTAAAAGCAATAAATACATCCAAAACGTACGAACGCTCAGCATGTCTGTAAAGCTAAATAATGTGATCTATTACAGACAGTTGCACATAAAAACTAAATTGAATAGAAAATTGTTAGGTAATTAATCAATAGCCTACCTAAATAAGATTCACAGTTGATTTGTTGACGATTCTCAGGTTAGAATAGCTGCGTTAATAATTATTTAATTGAAATATTGCGTTTCCTTTACGTCGAATCCGGTGACATCGAGTTTGGTTTCTGTTGTTGTGGTTAGCCCACAGTAATATTTCAGTAAAAATACACACATTTATTGATTATCTCAATGATAAGTATCGATCAAGTATCTAAACATCAGAATATAGACGGCGTAAGAATAGCAAAAGATTTCTTTAATTTCTTGCTCTACATTACACGGGCACATACGTAGAAAAATACCTAACATATAATAATAAACCAGTGTCGTGCCGCCGCCGCGCCGTCGTTATTTCAGTAGAAAAATACAAAAATATGTTCGCAGAGTTAAATCAAATTATTATTTCGATATCCATCAATACATTTCGTACTCGTAGAACGAGTGCTACGGCCTACGGCTGTGCTACGGCGTAGTAAAATTGATGTGTTACGAAATCAATTCTTTATAAATTTATTCATTGCGTAGGAAAACTCGATGATTAACCAACAACTTGTTGTCCAATTTGTCTTTTTTTATGAATAAATACTTTTATTTTAATAAACATTTATTCTGAATGATCATGATAAAAGAAAAGAATACAGTACGTATTCAATGTCTTGAAAGGATGATGTAAAGTTATTATTCTGGATAATTTTTAGAAAGTTCTCTGCTGAAGCTCAATTGATGCGATCCGGCAAAGTTTAGGATAAAATTCAGTGCGAGTCAGGAATAATTAAAAGAGTTCGACAGGGGCGTTTTAAAGCAGACTTTTTGAAACCGCTCTAACTCTATATTCGGATTTTCAGTAAGTTATTCAATCAAGATTTAAGTTCTCTATTTTCAGAACTATTACAAATCCACCAGTTTATCAACAGAATAAAATACATGAATTATATTATTGCAAAAATAAAGAAAAAAATGGAATATGTTTGTTTCTACGAAAAGCAAAATTCTCATTAGATTTATTCTTCATTAGGTTTCATGGGCGGCAAAAATTACGTACCTTCTTCAATAATATATAGATGTACATTATTGTTATGTTGTTTAGAATTCAAGGCACTTATTCTACCACTTCTGGATCCACAGATGTGATCTAGTATCGGGTGAGACTGTAACACCCCCCTCTAGCCTACCCTACACTAACCTACACTGCTCTAATCTAACTCTAACTACTTTCTATAACTAATTAACCCCTCTGTACACTTAAAACGCTAATTAACTTAAATATGGCCAAGTGAATCATCTAGTGGTAAAAACTCTACATTGTGAACCGCTGATTAGTAACCCTGATACTTTTAGTGAGAACTATAGATAGACCCTAAGAATTACCTACCGAACATAAAAAAGTATTTAACCTAGCATGCTTCCTGGAAGAGTTTTAATGTTAATAGTGCAGTAAGTTTCTTTTTATCATAATATTGCATTATTGTTATTTGTACAAAAACCTTTTATCATAAAGAAATTATTTATTTAGCTAGAAAATGTAGGAATGGTTTAGCAAATTAATCATAATAAATAGATATAGTTAGGGTATAAGAATATAAACATTTAAAATAATCTTGTAAAATCTTGTAAATGTGGTATTCTATTTATGTAAACAAATAGAATTAGAATCATAATGGACATTAATAGTTTTTTAGTAGAAGATCCCCGACCCACTCAGGACATCGTCATTCCAGACTTTCTTCCAGAAAACCCTTTAGGAACAAGGACTCAAGAGGGTTGGCTCCTCGGATTGATGATCCTGGATGGGGTATAACCAACCAAAATTACTCTGTTCCAGATCTTCTTCCAGAAGATCCTTTAGGAACAATCCATTATTATTAGGATAGCAAAACAATTAAGATTTATTTATACTTCTTACTAGCATTAAAGATTTTATGCTTGAAACCAATTAAGTGAGACTTTAAATATGTAAATTTATAGTTAAGTCTGCATCATTCCAGATTTTCTTCCAGAAAATCCTTTAGGAACAATCCATGATTATCTTCTACTAACATTGAAGTTTTATGTTTGAAAACAAATGTGACTGTATTAATTTTATATAGTATATTCAACGTCATTCCAGATTTCCTTCTTGGAAACCCTTTGGGAATATTTCATTAATATTAGAACAACAAAGTAAATAAGATTTATTATTTTATATTATTATTAGCATCTAGGTTTTATGCTTGAAAATAGACAACTGTGACTTGACATATTGGCTTTATTCATTTTAGTTATCACAAAGTAAACAAGATTTATTTCTTTATGTTCTTATTGATAAAAATAGATAAACATATATTGAATAATGACTCTACAATTAATTCCTTTATAAAATAGGTTATTCAAATTATCAACTTTAGATTACAACAAAAGATAAATGATCCTAGGAATGATTCTTATCTTTCCAGTCTAATAACTCAGATTGTAGTTATAGAAGAGAATCTTATATGGTTTCTAGATGTCTTAGCATTTAGTACAGTTTGCCTTTCATATAGTACAAATACAAAGTAAGCTGTTGATGAATCAATCTGAAATATGGTGGGACGTCCAATCCGTCTGGTATGGAAGTAAACCACCGGAGTGCTATTGCTTTTCCTACAGATCCAAATATCAACAAACTATGGTTTGGTTCGAGTAAGTAAATATTGAAATTGAATATTTTTATTATCATAGGAAGTAATAATGCAATATGAGCTATGTGATTGTACTTGACAATAATCATTCCTTTGTATCAAATTAACAATATTCTTCTTCTTATCGTGTGGACCCATATACGGCTGGCTGGTACTTTCAAGATATTTATTTATTTGGTTATTTTATTAGAATGAAGTTTGAATCTTAGAGAGAATCAACTGTTATTATAAACTTATCTTTGAAAGGTTTACCTAGTCAGTTTTATGGAATTTGAACTAAGTAAATTATTTATTATTTAGCGGTAGTGATTATGGAAGATTCAATATACTTTAACCAAGTGAATTATTGATTGCAATTTAATACTTTTTCCATTGATGATTATTTTTAGGTTAGGTATGAGTAAAGTATTTCTTTCTAATTAATATTAAAAAGGAAGGTTTTAGTATGTAACTTAGATGGTTTATTTATTGTCATTTTATACCTTTCAGTAAGTATCTAATGATGATTACTTAGGCTTTAAATTTTATAAAGGTAAAGCGTTTCTTACTATTTGTTATTTAACAAAGAAAAGTAGGTTTTAATTTATTTAACTGGGTGAACAATTTATTGCAATTTATATCTTTTAGCAGTGAAGTTTATTTAGGTTATACTGAGTTTTATAGAGGTAAGCTGTTTCTTACTGGTATTTGATATTATTTAGCAACGAAGAGTAATAGTTTCTAAAGCAGTTTTGGTAAGCTCTCTTTCACCGGATAGAGTATATATTTTGACTTGATATAAGTGGTCCCAAATAAGTTCTATGACATCCGTTTCCCTATTGAATTTACCTTCCTAGTTAAGTGTTTTACATATAGGTAGGCAAAACTAGAGATATTACCTAAATATCTCACATTACATTGAAAGTCTAGCTGATTTTCGAAGCAAATGCGTAAGTATTCTATCATCCGTTAGGTATCGAACTATCCTACCTATTCTCCGTAAGTTTCAAAAGCTAGAGGAAGACCTCACATTTATAATTAATCGTGTGATGTGTGGTGGTACCTTCCAACTCCACAGGAGAAGAAGGTCTAATCGAAACGAACTAACCAGACGGGTTGTGGCGAGACCCAGTGAGTGCCTACGTTCTAAGCCACGTGTGATTGTACTCTCCTTCTACGCGCTAATACGCAAAGATCGAGAAGGAGGGTACCCGTTCCCTACACATGTATTGGGACAGAAGAAACGATCCTGTGCAACAGAGCAAGTTTGTGCGTTCCTCTTCTACGAAACCTTGCCCTCGTTACACAAAAGCAAATCATCCGGGAACTGAAGTCGCTGATAGTAAAAGCGACCACCGGTCCGTTCCAAGATACCAGCTTCTACAATACGTGACGAAACTACGTTCTTTTTCTAACTGTTCCGGAGAACGTTTAGAACAGAACCAGACCATTTGCCAAAAACAGCCACCAAGTTCGGAAACCTTGGATTTAAATCAGATACAGATTTATGCCAAGCCGTAAAGAAAAACCCCATTGAAAATACTTTAATTTTAACGAGTACTAAACCAAGAAACAATTTAAACTGAACCTTTTATAACTTTACAACTTCTCAAACTTATTTGAAACTTCCCACAAATTTTACGTATCAAAACTTTAAGCTTTACAAAAACATTTAAATAACAAAACTTTAAAGGAATTTAAATTAAAATTTACCCCAAGGATTAAGAAATACTAAAAGAAAGTAAACTTTCTAATAATATCTAATAATCCACACAAAAAACCCCACAGAAAACTCTAAGAAAATATTTTACCGCGACGGACAAGGCAACTGCACTGAGTGATAATCGAAAGAATACTGACTAATTGAACTTCGCGCAATCGGTATTTATAGCCTCCCGGGTGAGACTCGGACTCAAGCTCGGGCGTGCCTGAACGTGAGTATCGGCGTCAAGGTCAACGTATTTTTAGGGTTCAATTTCCAAATTGTTAGCTTTTCCATACAATTTAATACAATAATTTATCCCTTATTATTTTAGTGTTCCGTATTCGATGTTTTATTATTTTAATGCTTTATTTATTATTTTTATTATGTTTTTAGATTCTTTGGTGTTGTAAATTCATGTTTACTTTAAGTGAACTTATTTTGTAAAGGAGTAAGCAGAGCCTTGTATTTTTAACTTGTTTTAATATTAAATAACTGAATGTCGTATTAATTGAAGTATTGAGTAATGATCGTTAGTGATTATTTAGCGTTTGTATTAGAGAAAGAGATGTAATCGATTAGTAGTTATAATGATTTGGAATTTATTTGTGAAATTGTTAACGGACCCAGGTTGGTTCCGTTACAAGACGTTTACTCTTACGCGAGACACGCTTCTTCCAGCCACGGGTCACTGCTCATCCCTTTGATCCCAGTCTATTGCCGATCACAGTAAATTGAATTTACTATTCGAATGTTCCAAAAACACGTTTACCCGAATCATGCCGAGAAATGCCAAGGCCGGATTCTAGGTGGTAGGTATAGCGAATACGTGGAATCCATTATAATTGAAGGCTGTAGGTTAGGATAATTCCACGTTTAAAAGATAGTTATGTAAACCGCTATGGTTTTAATTTGTGACCTAGTAAAGACTTGGTGTCCAAATAAAAATTTAGGCTGGATAAAATAATCAACAGTTAAAACAATAAAAATAAAGAGAGATGTGATAAATGTTTGAATCTACTTATATACGAAAAATAATATCTGTATTTCTTTCTCAAGTTAAAACAGAAAGAAACCGTAAATAGTCGTTTTGTGACCGCAACCTGTTTCCGCCTCGTGGAATAGAAAATTAATGTTATTTTTCCACTGCTCCATGTCTCGGAAATTATACTTTTTAAATGAATCTTCCTGTAGCAGACGATCAAAGAGATTATTCAGTGTCACGTTTTTCTAATCGCATTGAATGTTTGTTTTTTTCTTTTCATTCATTTATTTTTTAACAACTGACCATTACTAGTACCACTTCTAGCAAGTGCATTGTATACAAATCGAGTGACATACACCGATCAAGGAGTTCCGTAGACCATGGGAGGTCTTACAAAACGCTTCTGCTTGGTTGATGCAACTCAAAATTATAAAGTTTTTTTAAATAATAATTAAATACAGAAAGGTAAGATAAATGTGGCGATACTCCAATAATGCAGCGTTGAGAAACAGAACTACTTGTCGATAGGAACGATATTGATAACTTGCCGGCAACTTGTTCAATCTAACTTGTTTTATTGCTTTTTATTGAGCTTAGACTACAAAGAATGCTCTATGCTATGGACTTTAAAGACTTAAGTAACTGGTTTATGAGCTTTCAAGTGTAGTTTATATGTATCTATCTTCGACTTAGGTTAGTAGCTATCTAAGTTTAATTTATTGACCACCTATTAAAAAAACTTGATCTGCTTATTTTAATTAAAAAAAATGAGTCATAATTAATAATTTTTATGAATTTTCAGAGAATAATAAAATGTATTACAACATATTGTCAGTATGCTAACAGAAACATGCAGGGATTGATGGCGAGCACTGATAAAATCTGAAACTCAAATGCAGTTAGCAAAGTTAGCATACAGTTTTTATAAAATGTTTGCATTCGTATTGTTCAATTACCGAAATCTATTCTAACACGCAAAAGCTAACAGTGGCAAAATATAACAGAGTTACGGGATTCTATCAAAACTCGGAACCAACAAAATGGATATGAATAACTGCGCTCAAACAACTACCTCTGACTCCGTTGAAAGGTTTTATTGAAATTGGTTGTACTAGTATTGTTTGTCAGTTTTTTTTAGAATGACTGTGATCTTTTTGACTGACTGAACTCAACACAAACAGAATCGACGCTAACGGAACCGAAGTCGATGTCACTGGAACTCGATGTAAACGGAGTAACTAGATTTTTTTGCAGCACGATTTACGGTCATTTTTAGATCCATTAGTCTGCGAATAGTATATTATGACAGTTCAATGCGCTGCTAAAAGAGTGTGTCAATCGCGCTGCAAGAATTACTGAGTCTAAATTAAGATTAAGCTCTGTAGTCTGTTACACCGGATATTTATTTTTACAACTAATCACTTTTACAATGAAGTTAGTTGTATTTCTATCAGCGTTTTTTTTAAAACGTGATAACTTCAGAAATAATATCTACATGACGAACGTTTTTATTTCACTCCGTTATAGGATAACTTGTTTTTTGTTTTATTTTCTCCACATTCCGTTCAGCTACGGACGTATTTTCTTCTTCATATTAGAGCACAACTTGACGGTGTCGACATTGAGAAGTTTATATGACGCGAAGTTTGCATTTTATTATTGGGAGTGGGAAGGAGGTTATTTCTTCTTTGTGAGTTAGTTCATAAATACAACCCGTTGTTTTCTTAACAAGATTTCTGATAAAACTTGGGACGGTTAACGTCTCTTTGTTGAAGTTAGACTCATTTTATCATTTCATTAAATTATCTGACGAAATTAATCATACGCTGCTTTTACAAGGTCTTGTTTGAGACTACTGTGCACTGTTATAATTTTATTTATCTGACCTAAAAAGATTGTCGTCTTTGTTTACGGCCACAAATGTTACAAGAAGGTCCATAATGACAACTGAGTTAGTACCTGCGTGCATATTGGAGTACATTGGTAGCGATGCACACAGTCACGCTCTAATCCTTAATATAAGTTCGTCAGTCTTTTCTTCTTTTAAAGATTTTCTTTTTGATGTATGTTTTATGGACTCTGAATAAATTACCATCCTAATATTAGAGCTGTCAAACACCGAATTTGAACCCTATGGACGCGTCGATTGCACAATTTTAGAGAGCACGTAAAACCTCCGACTTAAAAAATATTTTATCATTAATTAAAAATAATATCATTCGTTCATCTGAATTCATCATTTCTCTTTCATTGATCATAAAAACGAAAAGGACATCTGGATTTTAATTTTTTATTAGAGCATGACTTCCCGAATCGGGGCCATTGTCAACAAACACAATCTCGTTGGAACGTTCTTAAAGAGAAAAGGAATCGCAGCTAATTAGGATTGTGTTTCATTGCAGAACATGGCGCAATTTAAAGGACGTAAAGGAATAAACTAGAATTTATAGTTACCTACTTAATTTTGAAGTAGTGATCTAAAAACTAGAAATATAATTCAGTGGTGGGAGTGGGAGAGACCCGTTAACTCCAAATGGCTCATTTCTCAGAATAAGCGTTTACTTATCACGAATATACAAAATTATTACCATGTTTTTTACCAGTTTAACTTCTTCACATGTACAAAACATACAGAAAATGTACAAACAAACAAACAAACAAACAACAAATATACAATAAACATGCAGAAATTATATTTTTTATTAATTACGTTGCAATACCAAACTCAAAAGTTTACAAAATGGAGTTAACAGGTCCCTTCCAAAAAACACAGAATTGTTTTTGTTAATAAGATAGTATTACACTTGTTCTAATATTAATTTTGTAATTTTATAATTTAGGTTTTTTTTCCTATTGTTACGCTTCATTAAAAATTACTAACCTAACCCAACTAAAGGTATGCACCTCTTTTTTGTGTCATTCAAACTACAGTTATATTTTTTTTCGATGATTTCTCATGTCACAGCGCTATCCACTGGGTCAAGGAGGGGGATTATATTATGCTCTTTCGTTATACACTTCACTGCTTCAAACATAATCATGATAGCTAAATAATGTCGCTGTCGGTTTCTGAAATTTCATTAATAGAATAGAATAAAACTTACTCCTTGAGAATTATAGAACAGAATAGAACAACGTTTATTAGTGTAAGCAAGACACACACATACAGTATTTAATAAACAACTAAGTATAATACAACATAGCTATAGCGGTAGCTAAAACAAACTAATAAGGCATAGATTAATATATATTATGAAACTTCTAAATTACTTGTCTATAATTTTCATTTGTTTTCATAGCGAATTAATAACAAAACTGTATGCTTAATTTCCACTAATAAAAGTAATGAAGTAAGTACAATTCATTGTAAACAGAAAATATACAGAGAAAAAGATATGCTAAAATCTCTCAATACACCGTTCCGTTATTTATTACCGTCGTCGTCTGTTGATTTTCGTTAATTGTCTCGGAAATGTGTGTACATGAAGCCGTTATTAAAATTTCAAAATTCTTTACGTTCGTTTCATGTTGTCATGATTTGCATACATTCTCCAACTACGCCATGTTGAATTTATCTCAAGTTGCAAATAATTTTTCTTATACATACATAACATCACGCTCATGTCTCCGTAAGGGTGAGCAGAGCTTTAGTGGTCTCCTAAGGAACACACACTATTTATAGTGACAGGTTGCCAGGTTGGTTTTCTTACCGTCTCAGATACCTATTATGCCTTCATAAATTAAATTGGAGATGAATATCGTATAAAAGCAAATAATGTTGTATATTAATAATCCCATGTCGCTCGTTCTTCATTTTCAGGAAAAATACAAATACATCGTTTTGACATTAAAATTAACACCACAATTTTTTTAAGGTTAATTAAAGTAGAAGAGAAATATTAGTAGGTAAAAGCTAATTATTTTTGCAGAGAATTTAAAATTCAGTATTTATTTGATTTTGGTCTAAGAAATAATTCTAGTAGCTCTATTAATAATGGGGTAGCTTTTTGTATCTCTATAAAGATTGCGAAGCGGAAAATAAAATTCTATGCTTAGACGTTTATTTATTTCTAGTAGGTTGGTTATATTTTGTACAATATTGGATTTTACTTGTGAGACCGCAAGTTCTTAAGTATCTATTTATTTTAATAATTAATCAGCTGATAATTTACTCTCGTCTATTAAAGTTTTAATAACAAACACATTACTTGCATGTTTCCTATGAAACGACGCTGTGAGTTTTATGATTCTAATAAAATTCTAAAGTCACACTCGACTGAATTTTACGATTTAAAAATTAATTTTGCAGGTAAAATTTTTATGAACCTCTAAAAATCCGTTAAGCTAAAATTGCTCGCAGGTATGTAGTAAGTGGAGATCCCGCTGATTTCATTTTTATGCTCCAATAAATTTCTAATACACTGGTTTTTAAAAGATAAATACGGGTTTCATAATAATTTAACTGAATAAGGTGTGGAATAATAATTGCTGTTGCATAGCTTATATCTTAGAGTATATCTTACGAAATGTAAATTAACTGTAATAATATTTTTTTTTAATTTTCAGGTGCTGTAGTTATAAAAAAAATAACTACCTACCTTACTGAACATACCATATAATAAGTTGCTATCTTTAGTACAGAGTCCAATTTCAAAGCTCTTGGACAGGTCCTTATTAAGTACAAAAATAAAATTCTATAAATATTTTGCATTTGAACTATAGATTTTTACACAATCCCTTCATACGAGTATTCAGACCTAACAGCGAAGCGGAAGGGAGAAGTTTCCGATGGTGTCTTATCAACTACCTACCTACCAGTGGCGAAGAGTCCATACAAGCCGATTCCCATCGGCTTACCTTACACGCGAGCGCAAGATACATTGCTTTTTTTAATACAAGTCGAGGCGGACGGCACTCTACAAGCACGTCAATGTATATTCGATCACGCACGAGTCGCACGACCGACCGAGTTCGTGAATTTGAAACACACCCATAAAATGGTGCCATAGAAGCCGAGTCGGGTCGGCTTCCCAAAATTTCTTTCTTTTTCTAACGCATAACGCATACGCGAGACAGGAACTGATAAGATAGAAAAATTGAAAAAAAAAAGAGTTGCAGTAAGAAAATACATCGCGGGGTCTAATTTTTTATTTAATTATGAAGTATGATGTTGTGTGATTGGTTAAATTATGATTTATATTGGGAAGTAAAGTGATACAATAAATTTAATTAGTACGTGTCCGCCAATTTAGTGTGTGCTTGTTTGTAAACAGTGAAATTGATTTTTTACTGTGTTTTCACGATCTGTTCAATACGGTAAGTAAGTTGTTGAGTGAGTTTTGTGAGTTCTGTATGCTATTTTGACTACTTGTGTAGCGATGAATTCCATTTTCCGAACTCACAGTTTTGAAAACAAAAAGCATGTCATTTAGATAGGTAGGCCGCGCTCTTCCGGCTTACCTTTGTCAAAATTTCACCCTTCGCCACTGCTACCTACCTATATATCTATCTGTTTATTCTATTATATTCTATGGAGGAACTATAAGGCTTTATAGAAGACAAATTTTTAATTTATATTGTGATTATATTAAAGTGTTTTATATGGAAACAAGTTTTTCATGTGGTTAAAAGCAGCTTATATCTATCTTCGGAATAAATCATTCATCATAATTTTAGGGCGTGAAAGCTGAACATACAGAAAAACAGACATTTGAATTATATATATATTTGAGTAACAAATCTGTAAGCCTATATATTGTAAGCAGTCTGAAACTCTGAGGCGCCTAAGATGCGCTATTTCCTGAGAGGGATAAGGGCAAGGATACAGTAGCCTCAGAGCTGCATATTTTATGCATAAGCACTGGCCGCAATTTCCTTGGTATTCTACAATGTACTATATAACATACACAATGAAAACACGGCTCGCTGACATAATCTATAGTAGGTAAGGTCTATTGTACCAGTTTAGATTGCATACTTGTAAAGTGATTTATTTATACATTTTCTCCTTCTAAACGACGACTAGCTAATATTGTGAAATAGTAGTATGCAAATAAGTTTATATTCTAAAATACTAATAATGTTCGAGTGGCAGTAGGGTGCGTGCGCGATGAGCGTTCAAATGCATAGATTTTTATTGAACTGTACGTTTAGCATATTGTTAGACAAATTAAATTAAACCCACGCGATGCGACGCATTGACTACCACATAGAATTTTCGTACGAAGAGAAAAACTGCAACTGTTTTTCGATGGCAGCGGCGAGTGTAGCAGCAACGAGCAAGTTGTCACATAGTTTTATAGAGTTTTAAATGATTTTTTCTACAAACAATATTAGAAAGAAAGAAATAAAATAATTAATTTTGAAAATTATCGCAGTTATAAATAATCTATAGGTAGAAATCGTAGTGACTGAAACTTAACCTAGGTGTAACAATAACAGTTATTGTTACTTTGAAGTGGTCAAAAATGGTTTCTACTCAGCATAGGCATGGTAGAGACCGGCAGACAGACCACTGATAAATATTATTATATGGGATTTCAATATTTTGTTTCTTTTGCAGTGTGTCAGTTCAGTAGACACATTTATGCAAAACGCTATCAGGAAAGACTGTTTAATTTAAATTGGGTTAAGATCCTCCCGCGTTCCGCGAGTTTTCTCTAAATAAGCGACACCTCATTAACACTACGGGCAGAGATAAGCTGGATGCGCATTAATGAAGTGCAGGCTGCACGCTGCAAGCTAACTAACCGGCACAGTTTATCGCCTTTTACCTTACCTAGCTTTTTCACTTTTTCAATTAAAATAGAGCCTATTTCACCTAGAAGCATAAAAAGTCTACCTTTGCATAATTAAGCCTCATTATCTCGATTTTTTTATTGTGAAATAACTTGATACTTGGAGTTTTGATACAGCGATTTGTTTTGTATCCCTGGTTGATATGAGATACGGTTTATTAAGCAGATTGGCTCAAAATCTATGATTATTTTTATTATCTTTTTTTAAATAACTGCAGTTTAATAACCTGTATTTATGGGAACTGACTGTTGAAATGCATAAGTCTTATAAGACAGCTTTGTTTTTTTTTATATAGGACAAATTCACTTTATACTTCTGATTCTCAACAAAGTCATGCATAAAGTCTTGCTCTTCAGGACTGATCAAGTAGTATTCATACTTGACCTATACACTATTTTATAATAAGAAATCACACTGCCGTGCGCCCACGCCGCCCACGCCGCCCGCACATCAAGAGCAAGATCATCTCTCGCTAAGTACCCTCGAAGACTTCCCTTGTAATTTCCAATTTTTTCACCATGGTCATGATCGTGCTTCACAATCCCACGTAAATTGAAAGATTTACGATTAATAACGTGAAAGTATCAGTTATCTAGCTATACAAGGTTACTTTACTTTTCATCTTCTTCATCACCGTGTGGGTTGTAAGGTCTACAATCGACAACGTCACAAATCCCACTGTCAGTGTTATAGAGCCGCGAAAGGTCAATGGCATGGCTTAACGTGCTTTCCGAAGCATGGAATCATCTTTGTTTTTAGTCAATCAGCTGATTCAGCCTGTAATGTTCAATAAAAAAAGTACAAGCGCGATCTACTGAAGTGTTAAAGACTTCTGGCATTTCTTTCAGTTTTTTTAACTGAACTTTTCATTTTATAGCTACGCCAATAATACTCGCATATCTTTTTGCCACTCTCTCGGGTGAAATTAACTTTGACTAGCACAGTAATTTGATTCTTTATTGTATTACCGAACTCTGCAAATATTTCAGACTGCGTGCAGTTCGCTCCATTTATTCAGCCGGCTAGCTGCAAAAGATAAAACTTTGAAACGTTCATCATGACTCTGTTTTGCTTGGCACACTTAAATGGGTCCTTTAGCAAGTTTTCTCTTAGCACCTATATCCTTCTTAAAGAGCTAAATCCAAAGTCTAGTAAAAAAGTATTTTTAACCAACTGCTTTTCAAACAGACGGAGAAGGAGGTGAGGGTAAAGTTTGGTATATCTATTTTTGACACGGTAAACAGAACACTTTTAGGTTTTTGCGGTTGTTGCGGTTTTCATGGTAATAACCCGGTAGATTATGTGTGTTATTAGTAAACACAAAGCCTAAATAGCTAGATGGATTTTACGTAACATAAACATACAAGTAATTTGCGTTTCTGTTACTTTGCCTCGGAAGACATTAAAAAACAATCAATCAAATCAATCTATTTAAAGAACGTCTAATTGAAAGATTAATACAATAAAATCAGTTAAAAGTACATCAACGGATATTACACAAAAGTATCACGCAGAACCACCTATCAAGCCCGACCTGAATTTCCATGTCAATCACCATCCACTTTTATCTCAAAAATGCACCGATTTACGTCATTTTATGCCAAAATATATTTAAAGCCTTTTGCATTGAATATTGTGATCAGATTTCAAATTAAATAGAGCATTTTATGTTGTACTTTTGATTTAATTTTTCATAGTAATTTATAGGTATATTAGCGGAATAGAGAAAGACACCGCGACCTATTCTACGCAAATAAACAATTTTGAATTACATATTTAGCACGTATTATATAATATTATGTATTTTTTTTATTATTGGTATCAAATTCTTGCAGAACATGAAGGTACCTGCATTGTTCTTGTAACGGGACGTTATTTTCTGGCTCAGTTATGAGAAATGAATGTCAGAAATTAAGCTATTTACAAATAAAATTAACCTAAGACAAAACTTAAAACTAGAACTTAAACTATTTAATAATTAAAGAATACTTAAAATTAACTCTAAATAATAAAAAACTCTAACTTCAATCTAAATGCCTACAACTATTAATAAAAACCTGAGTAATTTTACATTTCACTATCGTTTAGTGTATCTAATCGATCAGGCGGGTCTGTACTGCACTCTAAACAACTCGAACACGCACACGGCGCAGGCGCACGGGCTACGTCATGATAGGGACCCTATTGCAGCGCGACATATTGGACTTCGATCTTTTTACGACCGAGCAGCTGATCTGACTGCATGTCAATATCTAATGAGATTTAAATATTGAATTTTATATTTCTAGAATTTTCTACGCTGTTACATTTTGCAATCTACATTGCAGTAAAAAATAGATTTAAATAGTTTATCAAGTGAATTTTGAGATTTCCCCGACTGGGTGAGTGTTGCAAATTAATGTTTTTCTTTTCATATAAATCTTTAATTTAAGCTATTTATCAGTAGTATCTTAGTGTTAATTTTGTAGTTAACGTATTTAATAATTGGTTTTAATCCAGCTGTAATATGCTTTAGCGATGCTAATTTCTTTGTTCTTTTTCCTAGTGTAAGCTACCTGTAATTTTTAAAAAATTGTAATTTCGACGTTATATAAGTTGCCGTTAAATCTGTTTTAAATGATCGAATCTATTAACCACTAAATAGCTGAAATTATTAGCTTTCTTTTTTATTGATTACTTTTATAAAAAAAATATCAATTTTGGTCACTTCTAATTCTTGACCTACAGATTTAACTGCAATTTTCTATTATAATCATGGTGGTTAATTTAAACTAAGTTTGAACAAATCTACCACATCATTGATCACTAGTTAGTGCTTTTGGTAGCCATCCTGCTTAGCTATGCTTTATTCTTCGACCTTCACGAAATGTCGCAGTCACAACTATGAAAGCGGACTTTTCATAAAATTCCCATTTCCGGAAATTCCAGGGTGCTTGTACCGCCTAAAGCGATCATCAAGCTGGACTACCTCGGACATCTACAACCACCTCCCGTGACGTCATCACTAGCTGCTACCGTGAGGTCATCGCGTCGACGCTGGCTACTGCAGGGAAGTGCTATTCCAAAATTTAACGGATTTAAGTGAACTCGGTTTCTCAGTGAATTTTTTCTAGTATCTACGACCCTGTGATTTTAAATCTACCCTACAATATTTTAAAACTAAATAAACTTTTGTAATTTGTTATAGATTCTGTAGTTTTCTTTCTAATTCTAACATAGTTAACGTCTTTCACTAAAAAGCGTTACAATGGCGCCCATGTTTAGGTACTTCACTGAGCCGAGTTTGCTTTAATTTGTTTTTAGCAATAAGTAGTTATCTTTGGTGCTGGTTTTTTATTCCAGGAAGTTGATTATTGTTGTAAAACCATCGTGAACGTTTGAACTGTGACATTTTCAATCAAATTATTTATTTTTTCCTATTTATTTTGTGGTGACTACCCTCAAAATTAAATATCACTTCTAGTAATTTAAAAAAAAATATAATAAAACAAGGCATATCTATTGTTAAGTGTCACATTTTAAACGCTTATTAGATAAAAACTAAGCCGAATCAGTATTTAGTGTGCTTACTAAAATAATTTGATTTTGTTGATATTTATTTGCAACACACACGCATACTATATTAAAATGTCGTATCCTATAAAATATCTCTCGCTGCAAAAAAGTGAACTTGAATACGAAGTAGCTGTTAGAGGAGGCCCAATTGGTGTATCTGTGCAGGAACTAAGGAAGCAGATAGTTAAATTGGCTGCAATTCTTCCTCCTGAGGACGTTTTAGAGTCGCATTTAGAACCTGAAGATGATTTGGAGCAGGTGAAGGTTACTTTAACAAAATCAAAATCAAATTTGGATAGCCTAAAAACAAATTTTGATAAAAACGTTTACTCAAGAACAGAAACAATTCTTAACCATGTTTATTTAAGAATCGTTAGAGTGAATCGAACTAGTGATGTTGTTGCTTTGTATAACGAGTGCTCTGAAAAATTTAAACTCCAAACACAGGAATTGAAAACCATAAAAATGCAAAACACTCAGGCTGCTTCCTCATCAAACTCAGAACCCTTATCTGATTTAATTACAGTTTCTTGCGAAAAGAAAATTATTTCGGACGTTATTGGAAAACTTAAATTCTCCGGAAAAACTTGCGTAAGGTCTTTTATTCAAAAAGCCGAGGAGTTGATGGTTTCTAGAAACATTTCTAAGGATAAGTTGCTGAACTATGCTTATGAGATTTTTACTGACGACGCTCTCCATTGGTATCGCTGCATTAAGGACAGTGTTGAGACATGGGATGACGTTGTCACACTTTTGAAGGAAGATTTTTGTCAGGAAAACTACGATTATCTTTTACTTTCTGAAATTCGTATGCGAACACAGGGTGAGCAAGAGACGATCTCTATATATTTGTCTATAATGCACGGCATGTTCTCACGCCTAAGCAGACCATTGTCAGAGGAAGACAAACTAGAAATTTTACTTCATAACATACGACCTTGCTACGCCAGTACTCTAGCTGCTTCTCCGAACATTTCAAGCATTGACGCTCTTAAAAGCTTATGTCGTAGTTACGAAAATATTCAGTCTCGTATGGCGCAATTCCATGAGCCACCAAAAATAACTTCAGAGACACTTGCTCGTGAATTCGCTTACAATAGACCTTCAACTAGTACATCTTTTAAAAACAATAACTATTCCTACAATCGCTACGATTATAATAAAAAACAATATAAAACAAATCAATACTATAATAATCACCAACAAAATACACATAATATACAAAAAACAACTGAACAAACAAAAAACTTAAATATTAACGCTCTGAGCAATTTGGTCAATCAGAATTCAAGAAAATTATATTGCCCAAGGTGCCGAAATGACACTCACTCACTAGGCCAGTGTCAACAACCACACTTTCCGATTTGTTTTAAATGTGGAAAGAAAGGGGTACGTTTTCCAGAATGCTCAGATTGCCAAACTAAATCTAACTCTAATACAAAAAACTAGGTCTTGTGGATTGTGGTGACAAAGAACAAAATCAGATTGATAACTGCAAATTTGATAAAAACGATTGGCAAAATTGGCTGAAATTTATTACAAACTTTTTGTCATGCTATAATGTCTCTGCAATCCATAATTCAAAATTGGTTAATGATCGCCCTTATGTTAATGTCGAATTACATGATAAATCCCTTTTAGGATTGTTGGATACTGGATCTGCCGTTACAATACTTGGTAATAACTCTCACCAATATTTTACTAGTACGGGGTTTGTTTTGCAACAATCCTTGCCTATTCAATTTATAGCTGCAGGTGGACAAAAACTGAAGAGCATTGGACTTATTCAGTTACCTGTTAAGTTTCAAGATCAGTTCCACTTAATGGATATTTATGTTGTACCAGAGATTCAGAATTCTTTAATTCTAGGGATGGACTTCTGGAAAATTTTTAGCTTGTTTCCTAAAAAACTAAATTCAGTGATCATGCGCTCAGAATTCGATGTTTCTGCTACTGATTTAGTAATCGACCAGAGTGAAAATTTGTGCTGTTATGATCAATTATCTGAAAACCAGAAAGTCACGGCTAACCATATTATCTCACAGTTTCGCGATATTTCTTATGAAGAACGTGGACTAGGTAGGACTACACTGACTACACATTCTATTGACACTGGAGATGCTGCCCCCATACGTCAACGATACTATAGAATGCCCTTAGAGAAACAACGTGCCTTGGTTGAACAACTTGATGAGATGCTCAGGGAAGATGTTGTTGAACCATGCGAGAGCGCGTGGTCCTCGCCCGTTTTATTGACTCCCAAGAAGAACGGCCAACTTAGGTTCTGTTTAGACAGCCGAAAACTTAATGCCATCACTAAGAAGGATGCTTATAATCTGCCGTATATATCAGAGATCTTAGATAATCTACGCGATGCTAAGTACCTAACAAGCCTTGACTTATCGAAAAGCTTTTGGCAAATTTTAATTAAAGAGGAGGACCGTTGTAAAACTGCCTTTTACATACCGTCTCGCGGAACGTTCCAATTTAAATGTATGCTTTTCGGTCTTACTAATGCGCCTGCTACGCAACAGCGGTTGGTAGATCAGTTATTTTACGGACCTGAATTCGAACATAAGGTGTTTGTCTTTATTGACGATATCATTATTGTTTCCCCTAATTTCGAACAGCATATTTCGCTACTGGTCAGAGTAATGGAAAAACTTAAAGCTGCTAATCTAACCATTAACTTTGAAAAGAGCCAATTTTTTAGGAAACAGCTAAAGTATTTGGGTTACGTGGTGGATTCTAACGGTCTACATGCTGACCCGGAAAAGGTGGCAGCAATCGTTAATTACCCAACTCCTAAAAATCGTAAAGAGGTACGCAGATTTTTGGGCACTGCATCGTGGTACAGACGATTCATTCCAAATTTTAGTTCTTTGGCTTCTCCATTAAATAAACTCACTTCTCAAGGTAAAAACGCTCCTTCGTTTACTTGGTCTACAGAAGCCGATGTTGCTTTTAAATCACTGAAGGCTTGTCTTATTTCTACCCCAGTTTTATCATGTCCAGACTACTCCAAATCCTTTGAAGTGCATACAGATGCGAGTGATGTTGGTATTGGTGCGGTCCTAACTCAAACTTTAGATGGTGTTGAGAAAGTGATAGCCTATATGAGCAAATCATTATCGAAACAGGAACGGAATTATAGTGCTACGGAGCGAGAGGCATTAGCTGTCCTAACTGCAATTGAACATTGGCGTTGTTACCTGGAGAACGGTCAAAGGTTTATTGTCTACACAGACCATTCGGCCCTTAAATGCTTTTTAAACCTAAATAACCCTACTGGTCGCTTGGCACGCTGGGGTGTAAGACTTTCAGCCTTTGATTGTGAAATCAGACATCGCCGTGGTTCTGAAAACGTAGTTCCAGATAGTCTTTCCCGAATTCCTGTCTCTGCTATAAATACACCTAGTCTAGGCACTACAACATCTACTACTTGCACTTCGGACTCGTGGTATCTTAACATTTATAACGGTTGTCAAAATACACCTACATCGTTCTTGGATTATCAAATAAATAATAACAAACTGTTCCGTTACAAAAAAAGTCTTAACCCACTAACTAGGGAGTTCGAGTGGAAGGAAGTTATTCCCCGCGAGAGTAGACAATCTATCATTGAAGAAAATCATTCGGATCCTACAGCTGGTCACTTTGGCATATTAAAAACTTACAAAAGACTGTCCCTTAAATATTTTTGGCCTGACATGCATCGTGATGTAACTGATTTTGTGTCTAATTGCGATATCTGCAAATCCTATAAACATGCTAATCATGCTACGCTAGGCACAATGGGTCGTCCTAAGGATTGCTGCCGACCTTTTCAAATGATTAGTATGGATTTAGTCGGTCCACTACCTCCTTCCAGAAAACAAAATACTTTTCTATTTGTTGTCACTTGCTGTTTCTCGAAGTATTGCCTTCTGTTCCCTGTTAGACGTGCAACTGCAGAAATTCTTTCACGCATTTTGGAGGATCAAGTTTTTCTTGTACATGGTATTCCAAGCACTGTCTTAATGGATAACGGTAAGCAATTCACCAGCAATATTTTTAAAAATTTGTTTAATAAGTACAAGATACCTAATGTACAATATACCCCTAAGTACACCCCACAGGTGAACACGGTGGAGCGTTATAACAAGACTATAGTTACAGCAGTGTCTTCTTATATTGAAAATGATGATCACCGATCTTGGGATACTAATATTTCCAAAATTCAATTTGCTATAAATACATCTACTAACGAGGTAACAGGTTTCACTCCGTCATTATTAGTGTATGGACGTGAGTTAGTTAACTGTGGTTCTCACTACCTGGATGCTGATAGAACTAAGGATTTAATTTTTACTCCCAGAGACGACTACGCAGAAAATTTAGGCACACTGCGGAAAATTTACGATCAAATACAATCATCTCTAATAAAAGCTCATGCTAGAAATTGCTGTAATTATAATCTACGTAGGAAAACTGCTGATTTTAATGTGGGAGATTATGTCTGGAAACGCACATACTACCAAAGCGATAAAGACAACAAGTTTGCTAAAAAACTTGCTCCTAAGTTCATAAAGTGTCGTGTCATTGCTAAAAAGTCACCTTTGGTCTATATTCTTGAGGATATGCAAGGTAAAAATATTGGTGATTGGCACATAAAGGACATTAAATTAACTAATTATAAAACTTAAATGCGTCAAATTAAAACCTATCACTAAATAAACTTATGTAACACTTATAATTCTCTATTCAGATAATTTCTCTTATAAATTCTCTAGGCATGTATTCTTGAAAATTCTCTACAGGATGTTCCACGAAAATTTTGATGTTTATTTAGCTACCTACAGTAGCTCGGTAAATGTTTCTATTTAACTGATGGCATAAATTCTGAAAAACAGGATTATAAGTTTATTGATTCAATAACAATCTTTATCTGCTTGTGAGTATTTTCTAAATGCAAAAAGAAAGTACTCAGTATATTTGTGGCTCAAACATTTAATTTATACGGTGTTATAGGTGTAATGAATAGAATGATGGATGTTAGGAACGTGTAAATGTAGAAAACAAAAGATTAGATGAATGAAAGTGTATCAAGTAGTTATTGAGGTATTTCAAGTGATAGTGGATTTTTCTTAGCCAAAATCCTACCCAAAAAGGGGGGGTATGTAACGGGACGTTATTTTCTGGCTCAGTTATGAGAAATGAATGTCAGAAATTAAGCTATTTACAAATAAAATTAACCTAAGACAAAACTTAAAACTAGAACTTAAACTATTTAATAATTAAAGAATACTTAAAATTAACTCTAAATAATAAAAAACTCTAACTTCAATCTAAATGCCTACAACTATTAATAAAAACCTGAGTAATTTTACATTTCACTATCGTTTAGTGTATCTAATCGATCAGGCGGGTCTGTACTGCACTCTAAACAACTCGAACACGCACACGGCGCAGGCGCACGGGCTACGTCATGATAGGGACCCTATTGCAGCGCGACATATTGGACTTCGATCTTTTTACGACCGAGCAGCTGATCTGACTGCATGTCAATATCTAATGAGATTTAAATATTGAATTTTATATTTCTAGAATTTTCTACGCTGTTACATTTTGCAATCTACATTGCAGTAAAAAATAGATTTAAATAGTTTATCAAGTGAATTTTGAGATTTCCCCGACTGGGTGAGTGTTGCAAATTAATGTTTTTCTTTTCATATAAATCTTTAATTTAAGCTATTTATCAGTAGTATCTTAGTGTTAATTTTGTAGTTAACGTATTTAATAATTGGTTTTAATCCAGCTGTAATATGCTTTAGCGATGCTAATTTCTTTGTTCTTTTTCCTAGTGTAAGCTACCTGTAATTTTTAAAAAATTGTAATTTCGACGTTATATAAGTTGCCGTTAAATCTGTTTTAAATGATCGAATCTATTAACCACTAAATAGCTGAAATTATTAGCTTTCTTTTTTATTGATTACTTTTATAAAAAAAATATCAATTTTGGTCACTTCTAATTCTTGACCTACAGATTTAACTGCAATTTTCTATTATAATCATGGTGGTTAATTTAAACTAAGTTTGAACAAATCTACCACATCATTGATCACTAGTTAGTGCTTTTGGTAGCCATCCTGCTTAGCTATGCTTTATTCTTCGACCTTCACGAAATGTCGCAGTCACAACTATGAAAGCGGACTTTTCATAAAATTCCCATTTCCGGAAATTCCAGGGTGCTTGTACCGCCTAAAGCGATCATCAAGCTGGACTACCTCGGACATCTACAACCACCTCCCGTGACGTCATCACTAGCTGCTACCGTGAGGTCATCGCGTCGACGCTGGCTACTGCAGGGAAGTGCTATTCCAAAATTTAACGGATTTAAGTGAACTCGGTTTCTCAGTGAATTTTTTCTAGTATCTACGACCCTGTGATTTTAAATCTACCCTACAATATTTTAAAACTAAATAAACTTTTGTAATTTGTTATAGATTCTGTAGTTTTCTTTCTAATTCTAACATAGTTAACGTCTTTCACTAAAAAGCGTTACATTCTTTCTATTCCTATATTAAACTATTTTTGAAGTAATGATGAATTTGACGTAAGTATTTCGCTGTAGCATTTCGAATTTTACCATTTTGCGTGGTGTCGGTCTCGCGTGGTGTCGAAGTAACGTGTTTCGCACTAGCGTACAGTCGCACTACCGTCCGTCAATCTTCCGTGTGCCGCACTTTTAGTAGCTGAATTATAATAATAATTTATTAATAAGTAACATTTTAACGTGTTAGTTTAATAACAAAAAAAAATTAATAAATATATATTTTTAAAAAAGATTATTTTTTTTCGCATTACTAAAAAGTTATGGCACAAAAGTCGTTCAGTTTTATGAGCTAAGCTACCCCATATGCATCGGGCTATATAACCTACACGTTGTTTAGCCAGACATGTGGCTATAGATAGCAGATGGAGTGTTAAATCTAATAGAATGATGGCTACAGCTTAAAGACGACTCGGTCGACCCGTCACCAGATGGGTCGACGATATCGAGCAGGTTGCGTTGCGGGTAAAACCAGGCTGGATATCACACAAACCAAAACAGGTTGACATAAAAGAGAAGAGGTGATATATTGATGATTATGAAGATAAGTTAAGGTTGGTTAAAGATATAGATTTCTTCACTTAAAATTATTTTTAACTATGACTGAATCTAAGGAACCGTAATTAATGAAATGGTAATAATGATTGATATCTATTCCTAACTAATGAAACAAATAAGAAATACATTATACAGAAAGATTAGGTGCACACTCCGCCGCATAGAATAGAACGTAAATGTTAGTAAGTTAAGGCATGTTTTTTTATAAGTATACAAATAGTGGTCTGCCCTCGGCTACGCTCGCGTTCTGTATGATTTTCCCGTGGGAATAAGATTTTTTCCCGTAAAAAGTATCCTACATCTTAATCCAGGTTACAAAATCTCCATTCCAAATTTCATCCAAGTTCGTTGAGTACTGCGTGAAGGCGAAACAAATGTTTGTTCAACCAACATCTAAATATATTTTCACATTTATAATAATAATATTAGTGTGATGTGATAGTGTGATATACCTATATTCAATTTTTTCTCAAAACTATTTTTTAAGTTATCTAGAGTGGTTATTTATTAGACATGTTTTATTTGCCCACCATGAGGTGCTCACCACGCCGTGTGGTGACGGCAGAGTAGAATACATTTGTCACCAACCCTTACTCTTCCCGAGGGTGTCGTAAGAGGCGACTTAGGGACTACACATTGAACAGGGAACGGGCAGCAGCGCTCTCTGATACAGTAAACTTTTAATCTGCTATCTCCAACCCGCCTGCCAAGCGCGGAGATTATGGCAAAACCTTCCACTTAAGTGGAGGAGGCTCGTAGTCCAGCTGTAACGGGCCGTTGATGTTGATGAGGCGCTGCAGTAAGCAAGTTGGTTTCTCTACTCTAGCTTTTTTCAGTATTTTTTAACGGTACCTATGTTACTCCCAACCAAGTTTTAACGAATTCATACTTCTCTTACCAGCCATCTTACTAATGTTAGAAGAAATTAATGCTGCAGGAGATTTACGATCCCGATGTTATTGCCAAACTTAGCGCCGCCTGGATTTAGTTCCACCTTCTACTGTAAAGTGGAATGAATGAATACAGTTTCTTTATTTATTCTAGTAATCTGTTAAGAGCAAAGCAAGTCCAAGTTTTGTAATAATTTAGATACAGTTTTATCGGGAAACTATATCGTATGTCGTCTTACTATATGGTATCTGGTGGTAGCTGGATAAGGAAAGCGGATGATCGTGCCCTTGGGGAGGCCTACGTACAGCAGTGGACTGCAATAGGCTGATTGATTGATTGATATCGTATCTACAGGATCTATAATAATGAGATTATATTGTTTATTTGTTAGAGATAATTGTATAATAAATGAGGTTAAATATCCTGCGCACCTGACCTCTTCCGTCTAATAGAGTCCGATCATCATCACCAAATAGGCCAAACAGAAAGACGGCCAGTGAATTCAAAGTAGTCATAGAGCCGGCCTGGTGACTAAAGGAGACGATGGTCCTACGACATTGTTAAACGGGCAGAATCTGACTGATTGCGGTTGACTTGGAGAGTCATCATCATCATCGTGTGGGTTGTAAGGTCGACAACCGACCTCACATGCCCGACTGGTCACAATCCCAACATGCCACCATTTTATAAAGTCATACAACGAAACCCGATTGATCATCATTTCAAAATAAATATAGATCCGTGGGCAATGGCACAATAGAGAAAAAGATCACAATGAAATGATAATGAAAATATTATTAAAGATAATACTCCAAAAGGTATAATTATACGTGCTGAAAAATCTCAGTGCTAATATTAGCACTCCAATTGAGTAGAACAATTGTACCAAAGTTATTTATTATAATATGTAGGTGTGCCAGCATGATGTAGGTAGATAGTTAAACTAACACCAAAATGAAAATTGTATAATTTATTTTCTTTAAAATTTATTACGTTATAAATACGAGGTCTAAGTCTAAATAAAATTATCCCAATTTTTCATTTGTATGAAGCCTATTTTACTCGCATGATTGGTGGAATTGCGATACCCTACCACCCTTTTAACCGTCATTTAAAATAAAATTCTATGGGTAAATCAGTTTTTTATAATCTTATCCTTTGTTATCTTAAAGACGTACATTTATTTTATCTCCTTAACCATTGAATTTTTCCATCTTCATAAATTTTGCCCTCATATTACATATTCGGGTGCTGACTCAGGTTTGTTGAGTTTCGGTGTGCCCTTTGTTCCAGCCAGTGCTGAGCTGGCAACACCTGACCCCGCCTTATCATACAGAGGTATGAATAAATCAAACGTAGTGGAAATGCTGGCCCCCGTTTACACAACAACGTAGTTCGTACTAATCTAATAGTAATAATATAAACGCGAGTGTCTTAGTTGGTTTGCCTAGTAAATTGCACTTATACCGGCACGTTTAACCCAAACAGTTTTTTTTTAAATTCTTAAGTGTATGAAACACCAAAATCAAATGTTAAGATGGTAATTGTATGAGTATTATTACTATTAGGTAATGCAAAAGTGGGTAAATTTTAGTGTCTTGTTTGTTTTTCTTTCACGCAGAAATAGATTGACAGATTGTTTTAGAAATAAATAAATGTTTATGCCAGAGATATAGACAACTTTGTTTGCACAGTGATAAAAATCATATCCTTCGAAGTATGGAAAAACATCAACGGCGGCTACTATTATTTCTTCTGTGACGGCGGAGCGGCGTAGCCGCAGGCACACAGCTAATAGTATAAAATATAAGGTCATCCTAAATTAGGTACGCGGTGTACCTTGTGTAAATTTTAATGACGGGAGGGAAGTTAAAACCGCAGAGTACTAGAAGTATGGTGGTCGGAACCGCCAATACGCTTTGAAGTTACAGTACTTGTACTTGCTAACTTCACTTCGCCATTGCGAATATTTAATATTCCTGTGGTAAACTTAAACACTTTCAGACTAATTCTGAATTTAAGTTCTCAAATAACCTATTCAGAAAATATTACAAAAGTCAAAAAACCTTTGATGTGGCATAAGATTGGCATGTGTCCTCCAAAAAATATTTTCTCTAATATTATTTGAAATGTGGCATATAATCTTGGAAAAGAGTACCATAAGGGCGTAATAAACAAAAACAAAATACGAATATCAACACAATTTCTTAGCCGAAACAGATGTTAAAATCAGTGAGGATAGATGTCGCTGTCAAAGTACTTAATGCCGGAAACATTTCAGGAGCTCAGGTGTGCGGCACAAACAAGTTCAGTTTCAAGCACATCATGATTTGCTGATAAACTTTTAGATGAACGTTCATACATGGTGCTGAAATAAAACCAGCTCTCTTTAAAAATGAGTATTACTATCATTATCATCTTAGTCGGACGGAAGACGTCCACTGCATAGAGACTAGAGACTTTTTCGGGCCCTCCCATTCACGAGCGTAAATTTCAATGTACATTCCAATATATATTAATTATTTGTTGCCCTGTTTGGTTTGCATAATATTTGTTTGTCCACTGCTACTACTCCAGACTCCAGCTAACAGTGTGGTCGCTTATCTGTATTTATCTGCGAATACCTATTATTGGCTACGTTGTAACTTATTTTTATATATTACCTATTTTTGTTATAGAATATGCTGTTGGTATTCCGAATAAAATAAAATAAAATAAAATTGGCCTCCCCCATGGGTTTCGCGTGAGCGGTCCTTTATATAGAAATTTTCTACCGAAGTATGCCAAAGTGGTAATACTCGTATTAGTTGATCTCATGCAATACCTATCAGTATTATCATAGTACATTGCTATTTCATCCAAACATTATTTTGTTTGATATACAAATATTTATATAACGTTACGATATTTGATCTTGTTTGATAGATGCAATAAAATCAATCTTTTTAAAATTATTTTATTACTGTTTTTCATGTTGTCAATAACCACAAACTTTAGTATCAGTGTCATTCAGGCAGTATTAAATTAAGCCCAAGTCACACAGAGCGGGAGCGGCGCGTTCCGGGGCCGGGAAAGCGGGGGTGCTACGCCCCGCCATACAAAGTCCCGCTTTCCCGGCCCCGGACCGCGCCGTTCCCGCTCTGTGTGGCCGAGACTTGTTCAATGCAAGGCATTTTTTTTCTCTCTCTCAAATCCGGATGATGATATCACCGTCGCGATTAAAGCTGTCATTGCGTGTAGGCCAAACACTATATATACTACTACAGAATGCCCTTCGGGTAGAAACCGCACCCGCCGCGCCGCCGGCAACGTTCTGGGCCGAGGTCCTTGCCCGTCTGAGGGCGCCCACAGATACATTGTCATAAATTTCTAAGGGATATGAATCTTCCGCTCCCCCGCTATATTACCACTCTGGTAGGAATAGCGATTAGCCCGTCAAAAAAGGCATTTTTTTTCTATTTGTGATTTAGAACATTATAATTCCTTGTGAATTTATTAACTGCTCTTATATTTTGAACACCCTGTAGTAGAGTAAGATGTTGAAAACTGTAATGTTCTCATTAATCATGTCTGGTGTTGCCAGCTTATTGATTGATCGCCTTCCGCACCTCATTAGCGCTTGGACCAATCCTCAAATCCGCTTATCCAGATTAACTTTCAGGAAAAAAAAATTAAAAATGAGGAAGGAATTTTGGGTATTTTGTTACATTATCTTAGTAGTATCTTAGTAATGATAAGAATCAGGCCTTATACACCCATAATAAGATTACTTAATGATGCCGTAAAAATATGTATTTTACTTTAATAAATACTTGATCAACCTTCCCTTCCTTCCTTCCTTCCTTCCTATCCTTTTTTCCTTAGTTTATTTTCCATGATAAGAGTGGTTAGATTTTGTTTTTAAAATTATGTGAGTACGCAAGTTACATTTTTTTCATAGGAGTTGTTATAATATTTTTTCATATATTTCATAGGAGTACTTACCACAATTTTAAAATCAATTACAAAGTGTACTAATAAAAAATCAGCAAAACAAACTATTTATTTATTCAAACTTACGACCGCAAAATTCAATCGGCAGTGAATCGCAGCCGTCAGAATGCATTTATCGTATGAAAATTTTCGAAAAATATGGAAAGTGCAGCTGATCCTGATTTAAATGCAAAGCTGCGGAATGGAACGGCGCGGGCGCCGCCGCGATCCTATCATTTATCGGTCGCGGCCCATTGTCACGAATCAAGTGCGGATGTCGCTTCAGCCAGACTGAGTCAACATAGGGCTGGCAACACTGGCAAGGTAGAGGGAACGACTAGATACCATGGTCCATAGTTACTCTAGAATCTGTTTTAGATTTTACAGTTTAATGAATAATGTTGCACATACAGGAATAATACACAAAAAAAGTTATAACAGGAAGAAGTGTAGGTCTTATTGCTGCATAGCATATTTCTATAGGAAACTTCTCTTAGTAGCATGGATAAAATTGATGCTGAAAATGATCCAGATGATCCTGAACCGAATGATGATTAAATTTGGATAGACTTTGTAACGAGGCATTCGTCCTCTTTCCGGTTTTATGACTGGCATCCTTTCTTGCTGGCAGCTTTATTTTTCATTTTAAATTCATTTTCAAATTTAGATTTCTTACGTTTCGATTTTGTCTTTTTTCTGCTAAATTTCTCACTTCATGTCCTGATCTCTAACTGAAAACTTGTTCATGTTTTTACTTCTCCTGTTTTTAAAATATATTATATAAATACATAAATACCTACCTTTACTTCGGACTGAACCCTGATTTAGCCACGTTTTAAAACCTGTACAACATCTTTCGTGTGGTGCTCAGCGGCTCCGTGGCGGCTGCTGGGCTACAACTTTATTCCTATTTTGTTGCTTGCATTAAAAACGTTACAGTATCTTCCGTAGCTGTTTATGAGCGCTTGAAAAAGGAGTGAAGTGAGAAAGAAATGTCAAATGCTAATACTTCTATCCAAACAAAAGAATATCTAACAACATTTTATTCATATTTATTTCATGTGATACTATTTCTCGAAGCCTCAGCCCGAATCGCCCGAAGCTTCAAATATAATAACGATTCTTTTGAATGGATTGAATATAAACCAACCGACCGATTTATTCCATTCCATTCTTCGGTCGGTAAGTATAAGCTCCGAGAAATTGTATGCACTACTACTGGTCATCTATCTATCTATCAAACTACGATCATCAGCATCATCAACTGCTCATACGTCCCCTCTGAGGGGCTTGAGCCTACCCTGAATTAGGGCAATTAGGCCTTAGTCGACCATACTGGCCCAGTGCGGGTTGATCGACTTCACACACAACCTTCGAATTTATTCGCAGGAGGTTTTATCACGATGTTTTCCTTCAGCGCAGCGTATGAGCGTCATACAACGTGCATGTGAATTTGAAATTCTAAAACACATTGGTACGTGGTGGGGATCGAACCCGCCGCGTCCCCAGACGGAAGACAGCGGCCCTTAGCCACTAGACCAACGACGCTCTACGTAACTACGTACCACAAATATTATAAATGTGAAAATATGTATGGATGTTTAGATATTTGGATATTTGTTCCGCTTCCATGCCTGAACTACTGAACGGATACTGAACGTATTTGGGCGCTTGGAATGGAACTTTATTTTTATTTTTTAAATCATCTTTTAGGTTTTAATTTGAGTTGCATTTCATTTTAAATAATATGAACTCGTAATATTTTACTTTTTGCTTTTCTCTCACATTTTTATTTTATTTTAATGTCAACGAGCATTTACTATTCCGAGAGGTGGAAACCAGGGGGCCGTTTCACGAAGCTACAAGTTACAAATTACAAGTACAATTAGACGTACATTGCGTAGACAATGAGATAAAACGGTAAGAGCTAACAGTTTAAGCAAATTGGCTACGCAATGAATATCAAATTGTAACTTGTTACTTGTAAATTGTTCTTCGTGAAACGGGACCCAGGAGTCCTAAAGTCAAAGTCAAAGTCAAAATAATTTATTTCCATAGGATGTTATTACATCACTTAGATCCGTCATTACATTTTTTTGGGTGAGTTCACTAACACAATGGCGGAATCTGTGGAGAAGAGCTCACCGAAGAAACTCCACAGTTGTCGCATCTTTTGCGTTTCCTTTTTTAAATAAAATATTGTCAATTACAAAATTAATGCTTATTACATATTGAAAAAGCCTGCTACTCAAACAATCTATTCCCATGATACAGGGTCCTAAGATACAGGGTCTACCTAGTTTAGGCTCCTGCCTGTCTCCCACTTTCACTTTACTGTAAACTATAAGTCATAATAATTCGTATGTACAATTTGAAATTTTGTCTGTATGTGTGGGAGAAAATAAATTTATTTGTATTTGTATAAGATACTCTCTACGGAACAGTCTTATTCTCACGGAAAAAATCTTACTCAAAGTGATCGTAGCCGCGGGCGGTCAGCTAGTCACACTGATATTATAAATGTGAAAATATATTTAATTGTTTAGATGTTTGGATGTTTGTTCCGCTTTTACGCCTATAGACGGATTTATATGAAATTCGGAATAGAGGTAGTTTGTACCCTGGATTAACGCATAGGGTGGTTTTTATTAGGAAAAGTATTATTCTCACGGGAAAATCTTACATAACGCGAGCGTAACCGCGGGCAGACTGCTAGTAAATTATAAATGTGAAAATATATGTTCGGGTGTTTGTTCTGCTTTTACGCCTAAACTACTGAACGGATTTGGATGAAATTGGGAATGGAGATGCTTTGTACCCTGGACTGACACATAAGATTCTTTTTACGAGAAAAGTCTTATTCCCATGGGAAAAATCTTACAAAATGAGCGTAGCCGCGAGCGGACAGCTAGTTCAAAATAAATAGAAGCATAACATTGAGTATTATGTTTTATCTACATTCACTTTATCTCTTGTTATCTCATTTTCCCTGAAAACCTTGTCATAAAACTACTTTGGAAAGCACAGAATCTGCGTTGTAAATAATAGAAACATCAATTATGTACCTAAGTAAGTCATCTTCATACTAAGTGGGCCTCGCGCTCACTTTAATTTCTTGTGGTAAAATCCAGATATTTATGATTACAATATATAATTTTTAAAATAGAATACGTGGACGGCCTCGTAGGAGATGGCGGGATGAGATTGACTCTTTTTTAAGGAGTTGGGATGAGGAAGCCCAAGATAGGGAAGGATGGAAGAAGAAGAGGGAGGCCCTTGCCCAGCAGTGGGACAGTCTAGGCTAATTAAGATAAGATAAGAAGATAAGAAAAATATTTATTGAACGTAGTAACAGACATAACAATAATACTCGTATCTCCTACGTTTATGTTACCTACTTATCGACAAACTGTCTGTCGTCATAGTTTTTGTTTTAAAAGTGTATCGTATATTCTAATTTGAATCGTTTAAATAGCAAAGCCATAACTCCGTGTAACCTACATTTGTAAGATAACACCCGAGACTACTTAAGATGAATTGAGTACTTCCTGTGAGGGCTGTTTCCAAGTACTTAGGTTTATCTTGCTTCCGCCGCCCTCTTAAGTACCGCTCGGAGCATTAGTATTGTGTTTTGACCGTCTTTTCGGGGTTCATTTATAATAAGTAAGTAATATTGTAATAAATATTAATAAGTACTTAGCGGCAAAATCATTTAATGGAACATGCTGGCTCTTAAGCTAAGAAACCCTATACTTAAGGAGGCTAGATCTTTACGTTCAGAAAGGGGTCGTGTTTGTTTTATTTAAACTCTGAAACCATTATTTCGAAGAGCCATTATACGTACGTAACTAACACCTCGTTTAAAAATAAATTTAAAAAGTTGATCATTAATTTTATTTTATTTTTTATTTTTGGAAGATAAGTTATTTACTTATTTCTTATAATATATCTATAGTTATTTTATTAAACGGATTAATTTGTTTTATTACTAAAAATCGTAAAAAAACTGATGATTTTTGTGTGAAATAAACTATTTATGTTTCAGATAATGATGATAATGTTTTTTTTCTTTTATTAGATAGTATTATGTATAAGTTATTTCAATTGAAGGATTCTACAGTCACTTTGTAAAATCACCCTTGGATTTTTTCCCGATAACAATGGAGATCACGTCACCAACCATTCCCCATTCCAGTTATTATAATGTTAATTGAAACACATTAAGATCTACTAATTACGCAATTCATGACTTTCATGAATAACTTTAATTAAGTATTTAGAAAAACTGCAAAAACGTAACATTTATTTATTCGCCTAAGGCGAAAATTATTTGTTATTATCGCCATAGTTACCTATTTAATATTAATTTTAAATATAGCACCTACTAATTACAAAAAAGAAAAAAAAGATCAACTACTTACCCTACATACATGGCAATAATTAAAAAAATATACTTTAACTAGCAGTCTGTCCCTGTTTATTTACCATTTACAAATGTTATGATAATTTTTTTACATTATATTATAATTTTAAGCTCAGAACTGTGATAATATTTGTATAGGTATTCAAAATAACAGATATTCAATACGAAGTGGGTATCCGATGATAATTTAGACTCCCCTTGGGAAAATCCTAAAGAGATAACCATCAACTTTACCTTTGATCATACGATAAATTATCTAGAATATGTGTACCTCATTAAATATTTTATTTTTCTACTTTGTAAGTATTTCAAGTAAAGAAAACGGCATACTCGTACCACGTGTTCGATAAATAACACAAACAATTTAGTCCAAGAAAAAAGTTCTCATTTTGCAAAATCTGATCTAACTGAATATAAAAATATAATTCACCGTTCGATAAATTATTCAATGGGCTATGCTACCATCCTAAAGGATTCGTTTTATTTAGCTAACACTTTGTATAAACAATATAATACAATATTCTTTATTGATACACATAATATTACTTACATGTTTCATTTCCGGCATATTTTTATTTCTATTTGTCCACCCATGGATTGCTCGTGGCAATGTTCTTGATTACAAGGTTTTCCCGTGAAAATTAAGAAAGGAAAAAGATAAATCATCATTAGCAGTTAGTAATGATAGTTATTCCGTGCCAGTAGACAGCAATATCGGAAACTTGTGCATGGGATATTATATGCCCATTTCACTTTGCGAAGTTAATATATGCATGCACAATTCACAATGCATAAAGTTACGAGTATGTAGGCTAGGCTGCTTGTGTTGTATCAATCAACGTTTGGTTGGTCAATCATAAATTTCCGTATTCACAGAGTGGGTATTGTAGCATCGGGCGATAATATTATTTTTATAATAGAAACTTCATACGGGCTGGGCCGTAGAGATTTGACGTTCTCACCTGCCGTCCGCCGTCGTGTGCGGACGATTGTATGTCTTTCAGTACAAGTTCTGTGATATTTGATTTATTAAAATAGTTATTATTTTAAAGAAGTGACTTTTCTATTGCATTTTGTTGAATTTATGGTTATTAATTTATACAAAAATTAATCTTAGCTCATGTTTATTTTAAATGAGTTATAATTCAACAGTTGTAAATATGAAATCTGATTTGACTATAGCAGTTATTGTATAAATGAGTGAAGGTGAGTGAATGAGTGAACGAACCGCCAAATTATCTTTCGTTTGTCTGGCAGTTCTGTCTGTTCACATTCGGATTTTCTACTGCGTTAGTAACGGTCGTGTAATATCTTCCCAGTGCTAAATAAGTTATAAAATAATATACTAATTATTTATTTAAAATAATATAAAGTTTTCTTTGGCTCATAACCCTATTTCCTACAGGTTATGGGCCCAGTGGCGCGAATTTATTTTTCAGTTGTTTTTTGACGTATATAATCACCGTAACATTTGAATTGGCAGACGGTTATATTTTCGAAAAAGTGCGGAATGGAGAATTCAAAAATCATACGAAATATCAAACCGTTCAACGGAGAAAAGTACAGTGTTTGGAAATTTCGAATCCGTGCATTGCTAAGCGAAATGGATGTGATTAAAGTTATTGACGAAGATCCAGTGATACGATGCACACATGCGAGAAAAATAACTGGATTGCTAAAAGTATTCAGGTTTTGCTTGACTGGAGATTACCAAGAAGATGCCCGTGAAGACGAAGTGACTTTTATACTGGATTCTGTAGCATCTGACCACATCTTAAAAAAGGACGATCTTTTTATTACATATGCCGTTTTAAAAATCCTCCATTGAAAATTTCTATTGCTAAGAAAAAAAAGTGCTTTTATATTTCAGCTATAAAAAGGAGTGCAATTCAAGTTACAAGCAACTTGGGCATTCAAGGAACCCTGGAGGATGTGTTGTATTGCCCGGAAGTACCATACAACTTGCTTTCGGTTACTAAGATGCAGCAAACTGGTATGACGATCATATTAAACGGACAAGGTGCCCAAATTTGTAAAAATGGTAAAACATTGATGAAGGGTAAGTCTTTGAACAATTTAATTGTGTTAGATTTTGTAACCTGTGCTAAAGTGATTCATTTTATGTCCCAAATATGCAACAGTAAAAAAAAATCTTATAAATTGTGACATCAAAGGTTAGGTCATATTAGTAAAAATAAAATAAATAATTAAAACGTTGGTTGAAGATGTAAATCAAATTCAAAACGTTGTAAGTAGTGACGATTTGTGTGAAGCGTGCATAAGTGGTAAACAAGCGCGACTTCCGTTTAATCAGCCTAAAGTGAAAACTCATTAACCGACCTGTATAAACCCAGTTAGAAGTGCTATAGTTGTAGTTGATCTGCCGGTAAGTAATTGCAGACTCGGAGCACGTCAAAGAGAAAGAACACCAAAGTAGTAAAAGTATGTAAAAAAAGAAGTAAAAAAAAACAAACGTAAGCATAAAATAGGTAAATTATGGCAATTCCTTTCTTGAGTAGTGTTTACTGTGTGACAGTAGTCGACGCACTACGTTGTACTTAATAATATAAAGTTAATAATAACGAAAACATACGCGTGCGGCCTAATTAAGTCGCAGCGTTGACAAAATGTATGTGTGGCAGTGAGACCATACACGACCGTTATATGTTGTTCACTCCGACGTTTGTAGACCTATTACTGTTCCAACTATTCATAGTAAGAATGATTTTGTTTTATTTGTTGATCAATTTACTCATTACTGTGTTGTGTACCTAATAACGTACAAATCAGATTCATTTTCAGCTTTTAAAGATTACGTTGCGAAAATTAAAGCTAGATTTAATTTTAAACTTGTCAATTTGTACAACAGTGGAGAATACTTATCTACTGAAATAATAAAAAAAAATGCTGTGTTGAGAAGGGAATAACATATCATTTGACAGTTACAAGGACAACACAGCAGATTGGTATTTCAGAAAGTATGGTTAGGACCATTACTGAAAAGGCTCGTTCCATGTTAAGTGGCGCAAAATTATATAAAGTTTTCAGAGGAGAAGCTGCATTATCAGCAGTCCAGCCACAAGAGTCCTATTACAATCCAAGACACCATTCGAGCTGTAGCACAAGAGGAAACCTCAGTTAAAGTACCTAAAAGTGTTCGGTTCAACATAAACTGTTTATGTGCATGATAAAACCAGTAAGGCAAAATTTGATGACAATTCATGGAAAGATATACTGGTAGGATACGAACCAAACGGGTATAAAGTTTGGAATCCTAAATGCGAAAGTTTTGTTACTGTTAGAGATGAAATCACAGACGAGACTATTTTTTTTGCAATTCAGGCCTCTTTTTTTTTTAAAAAGCCTGAAGGGAATAATTTTCCAAATTCCCATGACAAAACTGATAACTATGTTGTTCCTAAATCAGTGTCACAAAACTGATAACAATGTTGTGTCTAAATCAGTGTCACAAAACTGATAACAATGTTGTGCCTAAATCAGTGTTACAAAACTGATAACTATGTTATGCCTAAATCAGTGTCACAAAACTGATAACTATGTTATGCCTAAATCAGTGTCACAAAACTGATAACTATATTGTGCCTAAATCAGTGTCAATAAAGTCTCGGTGTTCAAAACCGGCAAGGCGCGTAAGTCGGGTGTTCTAACAGTACATAAATCAGATACGTAAAAAATCTGATGGGCACGAGTGCTCTAACAAACTTCGCAAAATAAACGACACGGTTGATACTTGAACTGAGAGTTTCTGAGAGAGAAAGATGATAATAACACAGGATACAAATAATGAACTTAAGAAAAGTGATAGTCTTGAATCTCGTCCCCCTATATCTTATTATGAGAGTGATGATGACTACTTACTATGTGCTCAGTCCATTTTATGTAAGATACCAACCTTAAATGCGGAAATAAAAACGCGAGACGATAGAACTCAGTGGGAGGCCGTAATTAGGGATGAATAAAACTCTCTTTCTATCAACAACACTTGGACTTTAGTGCCAAGGCCGTCAGATAAAAATGTTGTTGTTTGTTGTTGGATATTTTCAATTAAACATAATAAATTTGGAAAACCTTTAAGGTACAAGAGTACAAGGCGCGTTTAGTCTTGAATAAAGTGCTATACAGATTAAAGCAGGCGGCAAGGTGCTGGTTTGAGGTTTTCGAACAATCTCTAAAAGAAAAAGGTTTTCAAAATTCGTCTGTTGATAGGTGTACCCTGTGTACCAACTCATATATATGTATATGTCGAATAATGGAAGTGTAAATTCGTGATCTAGTCATAGCGTGTGCTGAAATTCAAACGATGAATGATTTCAAAAATTATTTAATGAGTAAGTTTGAAATGACAGATTTAAAAGAAATAAAATTATTTCTAGGCATAAAAATTACACGATTCAATGATAAAATTAATTACATTAGATCAAAGTGCATACATTAAAACAGTTTTAAATGCACGATTGTAATCCCATCACCTGGAAAATAAACTAAATTATGAAAGTTTAAATTCTGATGACAAATGAATGTCGAAATGTGATAGGATGTTTGACGTACATAATGATATGTACTCGTCCAGATTTAAGCACATGTATTAATATATTAAGCAGGTATACAAACAAACATAATAAAAAATTATGGCAATGTTTAAAAAGGGTCCTCAGATAACAACTGACTTAAAATTAATTTATAAACGATGTGATTATAGCAAAATTTTATGTGGGTATGTAGACTCTGATTGGAGTGGAAGCGATGCAAACGACAGAAAAAGTACTACAAGGTACTTATTTAAACTGCTCGATAATAGTACTAATACTACCTGGAGTACAAAGAGGCAAATGTCTGTTGCAGCCTCATCGACTGAGTATATGGCTCTGTTCGAAGCTATTCGTGAAGCATTATGGCTAAAGTCTCTGACATGTAGTATGTAAATAATTCTAGTCCTATTGTGATTTATGAAGATAACAGTGGATGCATAAGTATCGCAAATAACCCAACTAATCACAAGAGGTCCAAAGACATCGATATAACATATCATTATTCCAGAGAGCAGATTGAGAAAAATGTAATAAAATTATGTTATATTCCCACAGGTAAACAGTTGGCGGATGCATTGACGAAACCCTTACCTGCAATTACTTTTCTAAGAATGCGTGCTGAGATGGGTTTAGAGTAATTATTGTTTTAAATTTTGTTATATATTTTAAAATGATTATCATGAAGTTAACACAATTTGTATACATATGGTTTGATTAGGTTTTTCCTGGGTTTTTCCCTAATCCTTGCAACAAATGTTGGACCATAATAATAATGTACTTTTTTCCCAGCATACACTTGGAAGATATATACGTACCGTATAGGATATCGTAGGTGAATTATGTATTTTTGAACATAATAAACAAATCAAAATATTTTTGTAACTAAGATTCATTTTTGAGAGCGCGTGTTGAATTTATGGTTATTAATTTATACAAAAATTAATCTAAGCTCATGTTTATTTTAAATGAGTTATAATTCAACAGTTGTAAATATGAAATCTGATTTGACTATAGCAGTTATTGTATAAATGAGTGAAGGTGAGTGAATGAGTGAACGAACCGCCAAATTATCTTTCGTTTGTCTGGCAGTTCTGTCTGTTCACATTCGGATTTTCTACTGCGTTAGTAACGGTCGTGTAATATCTTCCCAGTGCTAAATAAGTTATAAAATAATATACTAATTATTTATTTAAAATAATATAAAGTTTTCTTTGGCTCATAACCCTATTTCCTACACATTTGAAGGAGCGATATCGTGGGATAGTGGGAACAATTCATAACTAACACCACAAACCCTGGTGTCAGAATTATTGAGCCGCCAATGGTTTCTGGATATGGCTGAGATCATGTAACGTCTATTTCCGTAGATAATAGAAAGGATCAAAGGATTAACGTGTCTACCGAAGCACGGAATCAACTTACTTTTCAGAAAATCATATGTTTCCGTTTGCTATATTATATAATCAAATCGGTGACATTTGTGTTTGACTTGTTTGCACCGGTATTCGAACTTAGAACCTTCGTAATGAGCTCGACCGTTTAGCTACGGAGTGTAGAGTAGGTACACTATTTATGTATTTGCGGCAACCACATTCAAATTTTAGTACAAAGAAAAAAACTTTAAATCTTTTATTTTTTCTAAAATTTGTGTTTAGAACCTCAGTAAGAAAGTTCTTTGAAATGAAACCGTGCCGTTATACTTTATGATGCAAGTTGCACGCTGTCGACGGCTAATCGTGAAAGTTTTAAGGGGCGCTCAGAGTCCCTCAATAAACAGGATACAAAGCCACCCGACCTCTAGAACTTACTTCATATGACGTCATAAGGCTCGGTAATGTGCCAACTGTTTCACTTAAACAATGTGAGGATGGAACTTCGTAAGGGAAGGCCAGTTTAGCTCTTGATAACGCGATATGAGTTTAGGCCTCTATCTGGCCCCAAAGAAAAGACGATTGCTTCCGACGCTCTCCAGAAATCTTTGGTTGAGCTTGAGTGCCATCCTTTCTTGTTTATTTATGAAAGTCATTAATTTACGATATCATTTAATTTTAACCTAAAACACTTCTGTTTCGTTGCAGTAAAAGTGTTAGTGACCATAATGTAAAGGGGGCAAACAAAAAAAAACACGAAACATTTTGAAATAATTTATAATGAATTTAGCCGCCTATGTGTATCAAAATAAATGTAAAAAAATAATGTTTTGTAAGACTTTCAATCGATTCATAACGCCAAAACTGGTGTTGCCAAATACATTCTGACGAAAGTAATAAAAACTTTTATACTAAAATTCCAACATTTATGTGATATCCTTATTACAGACAACTCAAAACAGTCAATATAATAATATTTTTATGTTCATATTGAAGCCCAGAGGTCAAACATTTTGGTTTCTGTCCTTTTTGTAACAGATTAATGTTGCAGTATAATGGATACCTACCTATTATTTCAAATTTGAGAAAGGCTCTCATTATAAGTTGTTCGGGTCTTTCTATTATTTTTTGGGAGTAAATTAAAACTTTTAGTACATTTAAATATAATTTATTAATATAAATAATTTATTATTATGCTTTAAAATTCTCTAAAATCTAAAATTCTCTAAATGTTATTCAACAGCTACGAGTTGAGGGGCAAAAAAATCGTTGTAAAATGTAAAAAAATGAAAGTAAAACGTTCCTTCTTCAAGATTTTCTTGATTTTAAATAAAAAACGAGAACTACAAGCAAAACGAACTTTAAGCGATTTATGTTTAAATCCGAGCAGTAAAGCTTGTACAAATTAATTAATGCTCTTTGAAATGAGGTGATTTTTTATAACTTTTATGTCTAGCAATTATCAAGATTCTTTGTTTTTGATGTGCTCCTTATAAATAATTTAATTATAAATGTTTAATGTTTAATTATAATCATTTAAATTAATAAAGGGAACTGGTAGATAAGATAACTAAACTTATGATTAAAGAAAAAAAATTGTATGATTCACAGATTCTCTTTATAAGTACTCGTACAAGCTGTCCGCCCCACGAAAAATAGGCGCATCAGATGTCGGTTTGCGGACACCAGGGGCCCGTTTCACAAAGCTACAAGTTACAAATTACAAGTACAATTCGATGTACCTTGCGTAGACGATTTGTTAAAACGGTAAGGACTTACAGTTTAGGCGAATTGGCTACGCAATGTATATCAAATTGTAGCTTGATACTAGTAACTTGTTGCTTCGTGAAACGGGGCCCAGCCCGTCATACGCCCGCAGCTACGCTCACGTATTATAGTTTGCGGACTTAGGTTTGCGGATATTCCCGGTAATACAAACCGCGTGGTTCCCTTTATTGTATGTCCGTTAAGATGACAAAAATGTTTGAACAAAATTTCATTAATATTAGTTCACTTTCCCATACGAATAAGATGTTTTCTCGTAATAAAAATCTAGTCTATGTCCGTCACTCGGCTTACAACTATTTTCTTATCAAACATCAAAACCGGTTACGTAGATTATCTGTGATAAAGTAACAAAGCAGACAGACAAAGTAAATTTAACGTTAAAACAAGCCTGCTACAAAACTTATTAGGTAGAATTATAATACAAACGAGTATGCAAAGTATGCATAACTATCCAAGTATTTCATAAAATATTATGTAAAATAAAAACTACAATTTCATTTTAAATCTTGAAAATGGAATAATAACTATCTAACCCACAAGAACAACTCGCAAAATAAATAAATGATAGAATAGCTTACCCGCCTTACCTGTATAAAATAGTTCCGTAGTTTCAATTGTGAAATTAGAGATCCCTTTGTGAGCCGGAAAACCGCGAGCTAAACTGCGGTGCGGCTCGAGTGCACAAGATGTGTGGTGAAGTCGCAACAGACAGCCACCCCGCACCGCATTGTGTTACGCTACGTTACATACGTCACTTTTCCAAATTAATACGTACTTAGATAAATACTCGTACAATCTTTAAAAAGAAATCTTTTGATTTATTGTCATTTAGTTATATACAAAAAGCTTTTGATCCTTTTGTACAGACTTCTTGTAATCTCTCGTTGATCTTAGTCATATTATACGAACCTCGGAGCACACGTGTCAACTCAATCAGCCAATGCAGTCCACTGCTGGACGTAGGCCTCGCAAAAACAGTGTATGTTGGTAGACGGGTGTGAACGGTATGAACGCACTTTTATCCAAGTTTATTCCGCTCGAAATTATAGAAACGAACATAGCAAACGAATGGCACAAAAAGTATAAATTAAATGGCAAGAAAGAAGACATACAATGGCATACAGTGGCATGATAACAGTAACAATTCACACTGTGCTTTTCTTTCCGTAACTTATTCTCCATGCATCCCAAATTTTTTCCAACATATAATAAGACAGTAAGTGGAGCAGGCTCATAGTCCAGCAGTGGACTGTAACGGGCCGTTGATGTTGATAATAAGACACGTATAAATCAACATCGAGTTTATCTGTCGATACAAAGGTACAAGTTATTATTGCCCACTGTTTTACCTCACCGGGCATCGTGTGTGATGATAATTAATTTGTGTCGGGAACATTGTTGTGATTATTCTCCTGATTTGTGGTTTACAGACTATTTGGGTCTGGATATGATAATGGGAACAAACCTGGTTGGTAAATGTTATGATTGCTTTTGGGTTTAGAAATAAGGGAATGATGCAGAGGCTACTATGTAAAGATAACGCTTTTATGGATATTTTTATATTACAAATTCCCATTCATAAAAAGCCGAAAATACACTAGTAAGTATCTATGTGTTCTGCCTACTTCATTTGTGTTTTCATAAAAGTACAACCCACACGAGAACATAAACCTCTTACATGTTTTGGAAAATTCTTTAATTTGATACATTCTCAATTTGTTTTATTCAATGTGGAAAAATTTTCTTGATGTAGAAGACACTATAGTTGTTATAATGCGTGAGTTAATTTGTGCGATCGTCTAAAAGCTCGCAAGCAAGTATGCACATTTTGTCCGTCTATTTGTCGTAGCATATTGTCTTTTTTATTGGTCACCGGAAAATAACAAAGTTCCGCAATAATAGATCAACCCAGCTGAATTCAGCCGGACTTGGACACAGACTCAAAAACCTGAAACAATGGACGCTGCTGTTAAGGATTTTCACTCAATTATTTGAAAAAACTATTTTTATTTAGCTCAAGCCAGAAACCAGAAACTATTTGTTTATTCGTTCTGTTAGAGTATGTATTAGTTTCGATATTGAAAGTACATAAGTTTTGGACCAATTCTATCTCTCAATACTATACGTTATTAATTTTGAGATTGTAAATATTTACCGGTCATTGAGGAGAACTTTAGGAGAGGAGATGGGCGTCTTTCGTCTGAAAAGATGAAATATTTACATAGAGTAAGTAACGCAATCTTTATGTTTCGATAGCCAATAAACACTAGTTGACCATTAATAAGGGTATTTCTACATCTTAACGGTATGGAATCTCGTGTTTGGTTTTTTATTCTAAGCAACACAAAACTGCTTATAACCTTAACTTTGAGTCCGTCCAGGTAACAAGTGGAGCTGGATACATGTCGCTATCGTAGCACAAATAGGTGCTAGGCATTGTGTTAAAAAAACAAGTCGAACAAACCCGCGTGTTGAACTAAAGACATAACTTTCCGCCGCCGACATTTATAGCCAGTTTTGAGGCTTGACACGTTATTCCTATGTTTACCGTCGTAACAGATGAGTTCCGAACAAATATACCTCGTTTTAAATTTATTTGCCACATCCTATTACAATTATATAATTATCTTGATAATTTATTTTATTAAGTATTCGTAAATTACGTACGTACGTAATTAGCACAGTTTGTTGCGACCTCATTTATATGAAAAATAAAACGTGTTATTGTAACATAAAATTAATTCAAATATCTCACTGGAAAGGATCGAAATAACAGAGTGGAGTATTAATTAAAATAAAATGAGACCAAATAAAACTTTGTTATACAGCAAGTCAGTATTTGTGGACGGAGCCTTACACAAAGGGGCGCTGACAGGCGTGAAGTACGCTAATGAAGTATTTGGAGAGCCGGCGCGCTGATTGGTGATAGAATACCAAACGCCCCTTGAATGACTTATTCTGAACCTCTGATTACAAACTTCAGCCCAGATCATTTGCGTTCTTGTTCATTTCCGTAATAAAACCCTCATTGTCTGTCAGCCAATCTTTACTACTAAAAATATTGGATGTTAAATCACATTAATGATCCATCCATATTTAACAAATATGACGTCAATAGAAAAATAAGTTTAATCCCAAACCACACAAAGATTTCTAACTAAGATAATGCAGAATTAAGCAATCTTATAGACGAAGCAACTGCAAGAAATGTCTTAAAATAAAGTAAATTAAAATTCTCATTCCCTCAGCTATATTTAATTATTTCCTTGTCTTATTCCAACTGCATGCATAGCGGCGGCGGAGATTCATCTCACCGCTTATTCTAATTGAATCAGGCTGGCACCGTGTAAGCGTCGCTGCTAATTTTATAATGTTATGTCGTATCCATATTACGCAGTTTGATCTTAAGCTCCACTGCTTCGTTGGGTTTCTAAATTGTCCGACCTACAATCTAAATTTTGAGACCGACCGTTATAGTCTAGTTTTAATCAAATAATATTTGTTATGTTGTTATTATGTCTCCATGGCATTCACAGAAAATCCAAGAGGGCTTGATTTATTAGTGTGATGACGTGTTTTTAATAAACTATGAAGACAACATATTTGTTACAACTACGCTCCGCTGCTGGCTGGTATACATAAGGTGAGAAAAGTTCCTTCTATTTGTGTCTGTTTGCTTAAAGTATCTCAGTATAGGATTTGTGACTAATCTTGCTGATTAGGCCATTAATTTGCGAGTTTTCTCAGTTGGATGGAGCATATCGTAGCGTCGTAGCGATCTAAGCATTATTGCTACGGCTACGGCACGGCTACAGCCGACGCTTGCTACGCCGTTGTAAAAGTGTAGTGGCAACATGTTAACTTTGTTTCTGTTTATATTTAAAGTTTTTATAGATTTCGTGTGAATTGATATTTTTATTTTTCAATGGCGTCATATTAATGAAGACGTATTTTTTTTCAAAATGTCACTGAAAGCATCAGATCAACAGCAAAGTTCGCTCGCACGCTGTTACTTATAGTTTGCACTACAAACCAAACTAAGGTAATAGCTACAACTACTTTTATTCAATAGACACCGATTATTACCCTCTGTGCCGTTGGTTCAATAGCAGGATTCCGACGAAACACTATAAACCCGCAAAAAATACCACCAGCAATTTCACTTGCTCATTGCGGGCTTTAGATAGAGAATAGGGTTGTTACAACTCTGTAAACGCTCCAGTGTATTGTGATCTCACCTGCCGTCGCCAATTGTTGAATGCAGAATCAGCTCTCACGTGCGATCGTTTTGAAACAATGTTACTTCGCCTCTGTTCGAGCACCCTCCACACTGCTATAAGGAGGCACTATTAATGGAAATTCTCTTGGAATGGAATTGTTATTTCTAACAATTTAGACTTTGTTCAAAGATATTCGGTTTGCGGTTTTGGAGATTTCCTGTGAAAACCATGAATCCTATTATTAAAAATAACTAACGCATATTAATGCTATAAATCGCTGTTATTATTAAATCAGTTTGCTTGTTAAATTATTTGAGAACGTTTTTATAGTGTAATATTTGAAGCTTTTGATTTATTGCTTTTGGTTTATTAGGTAAAAAATTAAAATTAAAAAAAAAACAAAAGAAAGAAAATTGCAGGTATGTTGTGATGGTAAAAGATTTTCAGAGCTAGAGCCCCTGTAAAATATTTCGTACTAACATTTTTTTTTTAATCTTGATATTATTATTATGAAGTTAATTTATTCAGATTAAACCACCACGAAAAATCATAAGTTAGACCCTAAATAACCCATTAATTTTTCGTTTAACACTACATTTTATAGGCCTGTCTGTTCGCGTTTATTTGTCATTTTCTTTGACAAATAGAATAGGGACCTTGATAAGATGGTTGGCACAATGCAATAAATGCGACGCTCGTAAATCCTTGCAAAACGACGCGCCGGCCGGCCGCTAAGTAAAACTGTAAAATACGCAGCCATTAACACAAACAAATGAACGTAAGCTTGCTAGCTGCCCGAGCTTTTTATATCGAGCTTAAACGTACAAAATGGGTCCTAGAATATTTTCTTTGCAACAGTAATACTAAGCCTTTGAATAGCTTTATTATAACAGATGCACAAATACTTTGCTCGCTGACTTTATTGCGCTTTGAATTGTAATGTTGCATTAAAAGAAACTTTTCTTAGAGTTGGTTTTATAAATAAACTAAAGATGCACTTTAAATTAAAATGCAACTTGTGATGTAATTTCAATTAAAACTTGTGATGTAACTTGTGATGTAATTTCGTCCGTGCAGTTTTAAATTTTACTTACACTTTTCACTTAAAATTGTGTAATATTTGCATCTGCATCTGCATTTTCCACGAGAAAATCTCTGCAATCTGTCACATCAAAATGCAAATTGCATCAGAGCTAGACTCAAGTATGGTAATACTATTTTTTATTCAAAACCGATCCAATGAATTTGGAAGGAATATTCTAATAATATTTCAAAAGATATCTAGCAAGGAAATTATAGACCTTTTTTTGGGCAAAGGCTATCTGAAAAGGTTATATTATACCTACACAGGTATAATATAACCTTGGGGGGTCTTGGAATACCTGCATACTGTCAACGATAACCCAAACTACCACCTTCATAATAAAAAGTAAAAGAGAAATACAAGAGTATATAACTACAAAGTAGAGTTCTACTTATTGTAATAAAATTAAAATTACTTTTATAACTTTACATATCTCTTGCTCTGTAAGTAGTCACTTACTTCCTTGAATGCCGGGGTGTATGGATATCATTACAGCATACGTTTCAAAACCTACCATGTAATGTTAACATTACAGCATAGATTTTGGAATTTGAAAAAAGAACTGTCATACTCATACTGCAAGAAGAATATTTTTAAAAAGTTAATATTTTTTTTTCTTGTTATCGATTATTTACTCGAATCGGAAACGAGACAATTTATATTAGAATTTATGAAGATTTTATTTTAAATATCGAACTATTTGTTTCGCAGTCACATCGTATGTTAGTTGAAATCGATTTAAAAATCAAACTGGCCAGCATGATTTGACGCGCTTGCGTGCCATAAAATCGTGAAGAGTAAAAAAGTCAGTCGACTAGCTAGGCGCGAAAGTAAATTTTTTTCGTGTTTTGGAGTCCTTTCTCAAAAGTTTTGAAAAATGTCAAGTGACGAAGACATGGATCTAACCCCCGATTTTATAAAAGAACAAGCAAAAACAGTTTTAGAAAATCTATTACCGCCGAACTCGAAAGAAAGATATGTAAAGGCATACGACGAATTTATGAAGTGGCGGCGGTCAGAAAAAAAAGTTAAATCTCTTTCTGAAAGTGTTTTTATATCATATTTTAATGAATTATCTAAGAAGCTACAACCTTCCAGTTTATGGTGCTTTTATTCCATGCTAAAAGCTACAATGATGACAAAACATGACGTGAATTTGAAAGATTTTTCTAAACTTACTGCTTTCTTGAAAAGGCAGTCTGACGGCTTTAAAAGCAAGAAATCGAAGGCATTTACTGCAGAAGAAGTACAAAAATTCTTAAATGAAGCTCCGGATGAAATTTATTTAGCAATAAAGGTACGTATTTACTTGCCCTTTTTAATAAGTTACCAAAATATTTCATAAAAATACTATGCGGATTTGGTGCATATAATTACAACTTATGTCTTTTTTTACAGGGTGTTCTAATTTTTGGGATATCGGGTGCCTGCAGAACCGTGGAATTGACAAACTTGACAATAGAAAATGTAGAAAAACATAACAAATTAGTATTAGTTTTATGAGTAGTCATAAAACTGCCGAACACGAAAACTAAAATTGACCGGTCATTTGTTGTGCATGAAGAATTTGCAAGTTATGTTGAAAAATATCAAGCTCTTCGGCCTGAAAAGATGGATACAAATCGTTTTTTTCTTAATTACAGTAAAGGAAAATGCCACAGACAAGTAATAGGAAAAAACAAATTTACAGGCATGCCAAAGCAAATAGCCACATATTTAAAACTGAGTAACGTAGAGTTATACACCGGGCATTGCTTTCGCAGAACATCAGCGACTCTATTGGCTGATTCTGGCGCCAACCTCACTCTGTTAATAAGGCACGGCGGCGGCGGCTGGAAGTCCAGCAAAGTGGCTGAAGGTTATATCGAAGATTCGGTGGAAAACAAAAGCAAAATTACTTCTAAAATAACAAAAAATATAAACTTGAAATCGCCACGTCAAAGCACATCATCTGAGCCATTTTTTACTGAAGAAAATAGTACCAGTCAACTGCCGCCATTTACGATGCAAGAACCTCAAGTCACTCAAACTCAAGTCTTATCATCACAAACTCATACTCAAACTGTAAATATTCCTAAAAAGAACTTGACCATATCTTTTACAAATTGTTCTAATTTTACTATTAATTTTAATTAAATACACATGTTTCTCTTTAATAAATGTTCATAGAAACCTGCTTTTTTGTTTTTTACTTACCTCACAATCGATATGTAAAGCAGAGTGTTTATCTCGGGTGTAAGCATCAATTGCATACTCGGGCTAATTAGCGCCCTCGCTGCGCTCAGACGCCAAAAACCTCGTATGCAATTGATGTCATACCAAAAACATCAATCTACTATTAATGTGTGACACAAATTAACTAAAAATTAAAAACAAAATTTTATATGCTTGCCTATTAAAAAAATACTGTAAGTGAATAAGTACCTACTACCGGGTGTCCAAAAAGGGTATTTGCACTTTTAAATACCAATAAATCGTCTTTTTCAGGGTAGATAGCAAAAACAAATATAATGTCATTCATAGAATTTATTGGAAATTTAGTTGAAATGGATTCGTATACCGGAGCTCAGAGCGCATTTTGTGTACGAGCTTATTATCAAAACAATAATTCGATAATAACAGCTCGCCGCTTACATCACGCGCAGTTCAATGTACGGGACATTTCTTTATCTTCCAGTGCGAATATCATTAGAAAATGGATTAAGACGTAATGGACGTGATTCGGACGAGATATTTTTTTTGTCGTAAACTTTCCATTGTATGTACTTTTTGCAAATAGTAATAAAATTATGAAATGATATATTTTTTCATATATAATGTTTGAATATAAACTGCCAACACCCTTTTTGGACACCCGGTATAATTATTTGTATAGGTATATTTGTTGTTGTAGTTCACTATAATACCTACGCTAATATTTTATAGTACAGAAAGTTTCTCTGCACGTAAGCACACAATGAGCATTATACTCGCAAGGAATCCCCTACTTTACGGGTCTAAATGTAACACAAACAGTGGGGTTGCAACCCGGAACAAATATGGGAAGCTCCGAGTCGGTAGCCTAGAATAAGACTGTAAAAAGAGATACCACAATTATTTTATTTGGAATATTCAGAACAATAATGCTATTTTTGTACAGTAAATGGATGAACTAATTCATTAATATTCTCTACTAGCTCTCTGCTAGCGGCTACGATTGTGTTGTGTAAGATTTTTGTGAATTTTTTCCGTAAATTTTCTGTGTTTAATTTACGAGAATTAACTTTCTTCAATCTTCATATCCATTCAGTAGTTTAGGCGTAACAATATACTTTTACATTTTATAATATCATATCATGGTGCGATGTGATTCAGTGTGATGTGATTGCACACTCGCAAAATACGTACATACAAGTTACCAGTACAGTACTTATTATTTTAATTAGATACGAGTACACGGCTTATAATGATACCAGTATAGTAAATAACTAAGTAATAAGAACATTACGGTTATAATCTACCTATAACGTAATAGGTACTTATAAAATTACGCATCTCTCATTGTACGTGAAAGCCCGCTAAAACATTATTAAACACATAATGTATAGGTATATCTAAGCATTTTGTTTTTCTTTTTAATACCTAATGAAGGCAAAATAGGCTTTTGATTAATCCAAAATTACATAAAATATGATAGTTATTGCAAAAAGACTTTAAATATCATTCTTAAATAAAAAATACGTCCTTTACGTACGTACCCGTGCTAGAAAATAGCTAGTAGCCCAGAACAGACTAAAAACAATCTTCGGTAGGTACTAGTACTACAGGGTCATGCATGAAATAATTACAACTAAACTTGACGCCATTTTTTAGAATTTTTATTAACTTTGAACTAAAAATAATAATTCTGTAAAAATATAAAAAATAATATATTGATTGTAGTATTTTTGTAATACATTTTACAAAATACGTGTTGTTACTTCCAGTTACAGATAGAAAGAATCGTATTTTCTTCACAGGTAGGTAGTAGGAATTGTCGACGTAGGTATGGATTTATTAGTTTTTCTCAGCTGCAATCTCACTGCATCCGTTTTGTTTGGCAGTAATCAAGAACTAAAGTTGTGATGGGTGGAAGTAAGGGTGATGAAGAGGCATAAAATTCTCTGCAATCTACAACTGGGTACTAATGCTTATTTCTTCTTACTGAATGGTTTATTCTAATCAAAGGGTTTATTGGTCATTATCATAACAAAAAACGAAAATCGAAAAACAATTGTAGTGCATTTAGATGCAAGTGCGGAAAATATGTCATTACTAAGTCACCTGCATATTAGGTGATTTATATCAGGGGGTTCAATTCTCATTCGTTTTTATGGGAAATATACTTATTCCGACGGGAAAAATCTTACACAATGCGAGCGTAGCCGCGAGCAGTAAGTAACCCATAATATTAAATTTGGTTCCTAGTTCTAATTCAAATATTTACCATGTATTTTAAGCTTACCTAATGAGTTAGATAAGTAGTAATTAGAAAATACCTATTCAGATAGTTTTTGTCGAATCAGGGTACAACGCAGAATATAATTAATTACTTTTTCAGGTACATATTAACGTAAGTTCGGCCTCATACATAGAAGTACTTATACTAACTAATGTACCAAACCGAGATAAGTAACAAAATTAATTGGTGTTTTTAAAATATTCACAAATAGATTTTGATGTAAAAGAGTGATTTCGGCACTTGAATAATTCTACTTTTTTAATTTTTCATCTTCAGTAGGTTACATACCAATAAAAAAATACTCAAAGTATACCACAGATATATATGTGCTAAATACATATACTTTAATTTTGACGAAGACGTACTAGAAGATTTTACTATTTCGCACGCTAACACAAGACACAACGACTAAATTCATAAAACTACCTACAATTTACCTAAATTTTCACAAATTATTCATAAATTTTTGAATAAAGTTTCAAAACAGCCACCTTTTTTATTCTAATAAATGTATTGGTATAATAAACAAATCATTAAACGTACATTGATTTGCTAAAAAGAGCAATGCATGCAACCACAAATTATAAGGTATGCATTATTGAAATCTGTTACTAGAATTAGCTCTTTATATTTTTAATATGGGGCGCATTCCGAATCAGACTTTCAGCGCTGTCAGCGATCAGAAAAGCAAAAAAACGTATAAATTTTCTTGGAACGCAGGGATGGGGATTCGACTACTTGTTCTTTTTGAGTGTTCGCAAGGGTCATACTTATATAATCGTGTTATTCAAAATAATTACAGATAAATAGAATAAAAAATATTTATAAAAATACGTATTTTTTGGAGATAAGAAAGAAGCTAACTGACTGATCCAATGAATTGATTCAGGGCGCATTTCGAATCAGACTTTCAGCGCTGTCAGCGATCAGAAAAGCAAAAAAATTTATGGCTGACTGACAGTGATTCGGAACGCGATTACGGGTACTTTAATCGATTTCAGCGCGTCTGACTCTGCGTTCCGAAACGCGCTGAAATCAATTAAAGCACCCGTAACCGCGTTCCGAATTACTGTCAGCTGTCAAAACTCATACGTTTTTTTTATTTTCTGATCGCTGACAGCGCTGAAAGTCTGAATCGGAATACGCCCTGAATGGTATGTTCTGAATCAAACTGTCAGCGTCGTTAGTGATTAGAAAACCAATAGATTGTATGGGTTTCGTTCGCCTGATAAAATTTTCCCTGCGTTCTGAGATGCGCTGAAATCGAGCATCCGTAATCGTGTATCGAATTACTGTCAGCAGGCAGAACTCATACGTTTTTTAGCTTTTCTGACAGCGCTGAAAGTCTGATTCGGAATGAACCCAAAATTCTTGAGTCAGTCAGTCAGCAGACAGACAGATGACAAGTCACTGACAAGTCAACAAAAACTGAAGCGTTCGTTCGTGGGGAATGTAATTTTGTGCAATTTTACTAAAGTTTATCGTGTTGTTAGCGTAGACCGTGATTCATTTTATACTCTTGAACTTAATGATGCAGTTATAATAAGAAAAATGCCATATACGATAAATAAATAAGTGAATTCCAGTAAAAATGTGCGACAGCGATGACCCAGGCGACAGTCGCTCGGGGATGGACCTGACCGGGTTTCTCTTCGGGAATATTGATGAGAGAGGCCAGTTAGAAGATGACGGACTGCTGGATGGCGATTCTAAGCGCATGCTGTCGTCTCTGAACCGCCTCGGGCTTGGTTCTATGCTTGAAGAGGTATTAGACCAAGAGGAACTAAGCAAGGAAGACGAAGAGAAAGGTATGTTTATCGTGAGATTTTTGTTCCCAGTCGTATCAATTACAAGTAAACAAAAGCTTATATTCCAAGAAAACATAATGGTCAGATGGTCGTCTTCAGGGCAACCTTTGTCTTGTTGTTTTAGGCTTTGTTACATAGAATAATATTGTACATATTATCCTATTTGGATATTGGATAAGTGTTGGAATTGTGGGGTTCATCCACTGCGGTTTGTCAAACATTGAAATTTTGTAACTATTTCAAAACAAATCACTTCACAAGCTTCAAGCAAGATACAAGCTTCTAGAAATGTACAGCTCCGATTCAAGGCGAGGCCTCTCAAGCCAGATGTGACCTCTGGCGGGCGCTAACTTCACTGTCTCCTCCATTCGTCCCGCTCTCGGGAAGTCTCCCCACTGGGTGTGAACTTCCAAGAATTCTTTGGAAGTCTTTGAACAGACTCCGTACCCAGGTCGGTCGGAGTAAAGAAAACCGTCTCAGGTGGGGTTTTTTAGACAGGGCGGACCTTCGGTGCGAGTGTGGCACGACTCCACAGACAATGACCCACCTTTTGTCGTGTCCTGCTTGTCCTGACTCGTGCTCCCTGGAGGAGCTCATGGAGGCCTCAGATGGAGCAATCAGGGTGGGGGCACACTGGGCAAATAAAGTATAAAATCTTTGATGAGTCATCGACTTGAAAGAAGAAGAACAAAACACTTTGCTAAATCAGCAAAGCTCCCTAGTTCATAATAAACAATGAGTTCCACAAATACCTTGAAATGCCTACTATCAAAGAGCTGGTACCAGCGGCGACTAGAACAACATCCTAGCACACTTGCTAAAGTTTAGATAGGGTGGTCTCATTTGAAACTTTACCACTACTAATATGAAGCTAGTATTTAATGACATAAAGGACAACATAATCAACCTGATTAAGGCTAATACAAAAGCTGATCGCAGACAGAGAAGAAAATTAATATGTTCACTAGCCAGCACCTCAAGTTACCACACTTTGGAGCATATTTATCTCGTAGCAGGTATTCATAATGCTGTATATATTTTTCTTAATTTTCAGATTATAATGAAAAAAGTCCATCTGCAGTGGATTTCTTTGATATTGCTGATGATGATGCAGTTGAGGATATAAAAGTAAGATTGATTTTGTTTGTAATAATAATTTGAATTTGGAATCTTCTGTATATCTATAGTGGATAACTGTTATTGGCATTTCATTTGTATAATAATATTATAATTGAGCACTTATGTTCACTGTAGTTATCCCTAATCAAAATAAAATAAAAAGTCTTCTCAGTAGCAATTTAATGAAAAATAAGAGCTATGCACTTGCTACTATACTATACTTTTATGTTGGTTTGTTTATTATTGATTGTCTAATGTATTCTGTTATTACTAATCTATTTTAAATAATTTGCACACAGTATAATTCAACATTATTGTCAGGACAATTTTTGTGTTTGTAGAGTAGAAACATTAGCTATTGTAGCAAAAAAATATATCTTTATCCACTAGAATAGTCTTTATAAGTACCTCTTTTCATTATCTAGGAAGTAGGCAGTCTGCAAAGTAGTTACTATGAGAAGTAAGTTCATTGTGAAGTAGGCTAGTTGCGAAGTAGTCAGAAGTGGCTATTTGAAGAGTAGACGCCTCGCACCTGAAGGTCAGACTACAATAAAATATCTGGGAAAATCTAGTCTGGTCTGGTTTTGCAAACAAGTTATTGAGATGCTATCTTAGACCTTGTATTGCTTTAAGAATTTACAATATTAGTTACTTATTTGACATATAATTAAATTAAGCTTAAATTGATTAGTTGAGTGATCTACCCTTAGAGTTACTCTGAGGACCAACAGTATTTTCATTTTGTGCAAACTTCTGGTATATTTTTGTTGTTGTAAATAAACATGTTACTAATATCCACTTATAAAATGTTTATTTATTTTGAAGGCACTATATAATTTTTAAGGCACTATGTACGAGTATATTGTTACTGTGTTAGAAAAGGGGTAACCTCATTTTCTAAATAGCATTCATGCTACAAATTTTGTGTTTGTACCATGAATCATTGCATTTGTTACTTACAAAGAACCCTATAATAATGACTTATGCATTTTTTAACCCATATTAAATGACCTTACCTTTATAAATAACAAATAATATAAACACCTGTTATTAACAAGTACTTGTGTTAACACTAGGATGTAGAAAATGTCACTAATGGAGATGCACAGACACAAAATGTTCAACACAACACAGACACAGCAAGGAAAACAGACAAAAAGGTGATGGAATTTCCTGCAACTACGGGACAGGAAAGTACTGCACTAAACACTAAAGTAGAAATGGTAGATACTGTAAGCGATTGTCCACAGAGTGAGCTAGAATTAAAGGAACAAGAAAGAAGCAGTTGGAACAGAAATAAGGACTATTCAGAACGAAATAATGAATTGCGAACTGATGATGGATATGAAGGGGATATGGAAGGAGATGGTGATCTTATGCCGCCTCCGTCTTCTGTGCCGTAAGTATTTAATTTTTATAATTTTTGCACTGTTTTTTTAAAGTGATTAGATGCTCAATTTTTTAAACAAAAACATATGCAAATGTATAAAATAAATATTCGGTAACTTATTACTTATTAGATTCAACTTTTTGACTTTTTTCTATTTAAAACACAATTTGTATTTAATTAGGAGTGAAAAAAGAACTGGCATATACACAACAGTTTAGTTTATAAATGCTAATGAAATGAGTGTAAGTGATTCCTTCAACTCTGATTCAGCATTCGGTGTTGAATTGGAAAAGTGCAGACTGGCTCTGCATGTAGTAGGTATTTTCCAATGTAAATGTAATTGACAATGCGATTTTTAGTTTAATATAATTTTAATATATACCCCTCTGTCGATACAGGGTTTGGTCAGAAAAATCGAAAAGACTGGACACTCCTTTGGCTGCAATGCTTCCATCGAAATATGCTAATGTGGACGTAAGAGAGCTCTTTCCGGACTTTAGGCCTGATAAGGTGAGACTTTATTTAAGTATTTTTCCTAGCTTTAGGCTCATGGTCTGACCAAACATATCTGCGAGTTCGCGTTACAACAACACGGTAGCGTCAGCGGTTATTTCAACAGCAGCTCATATACGTCCCGAACGAGGGGCTCGAGCCTACCCTGAATTAGGGCGACTAGGCCTTAGTCGACCACGCTGGCCCAGTGCGGGTTGGTCAACTTCACACACAACCTTTGAATTTCTTCGCAGGAGTGTGCAGGTTTCATCACGATGTTTTCCTTCACCGTAAGATAGTCGATTAAACGTACATATGAATTCGAAATTCGAAAACACATTGGTACGTGGCGGGGATCGAACCCGCGTCTCCCGGACGGGAGGCAGCGGCCCTAGCCACTAGACCACCGACGCTCAAGGCCAGCGGTTAATTGCGTATCATTAATCTTCTGTTTAAACAATTTATATCGTCCAGGTGCTGCTATTCTCCCGGCTTTTCGGTCCCGGGAAACTGTCCAGCTTACCTCAAATATGGCGTGGAGTTAAGAAACGCAGACGACGCAAGCGTAGCGGCAGTACTAGCAGCGATACCCCGCCTCTGCAATCGGAAAACCAGGAAGTTCAATATGCTAGTGATGACGAAGAAAAGTTTCTTAGGTAAGATATCCGGATTGTTTTCTTAGTTTGTGTAAGAAATAAGCATGTAAAATACCTTCTCTTATGGAAGCGTAATTAGCAATAGTAAATATGACCAAAAATAATGTCAAATATCCTTTAAAATTGTCTTTCTTTAAACTGGTTCTTAATCTATAAACAGTTAAGCAGATTATCATTGTATCTTTCCACATAGTAAAAGATACCTCAAGCTTAAATCTGCTATATGCCAATAAGTCTAATCTCCGATAAATCAGTTAAAATATCTAGCTTTCTTATGTAATGACTAGCGGTCTGCCCCCGGCTACGCTCGTGTTGAGTAAGATTTTCCCGTGGGAATAAGACTTTCCCGTAAAAAGTATCCTATGTGTTAATACAGGTTACAAATTATCTGAATTCCAAATTTCATCCAAATCTGTTCAGTACTTTAAGTGTGAAGGCGGAACAAACATCCAAATATCTTAACATCCAAATATATTTTCTGATTTATATTAGTGTGAAGTGTGATTTACGAAACTTTATCCACAGGCCTATGGAAGAAAATCAGCAATCGTCAAATGATAACAACAACTCGTCGAATTCTGGCGACAAGTCACAAAGGCCGACTCCTGCGCATTGGCGATTTGGCCCGGCGCAAGTTTGGTATGACATGTTGAACGTGCCTGAGACTGGAGACGGCTTCGATTATGGATTCAAATTAAAAGTAAGTTACTATAGACAAAGATATACATATAAAATATGTAGATAGAAAACACATTATTGAAACGTGGTGGGTTCAAGCTCTCGCTTGGCAGTAGTATTATTTAGTATTATTTTTCTATTCTATTCTATTTTTTGCAAGTAATAAGTTAGAAATTAAATACGTAGTATTTTCTTCATAGATTTCAGATTTATTCAAAAGTGTGTCTTAGTTAACATTACAAGTATATCTTTATAGATTATACACCGTGAAATTTACATCGTTTTGTTCGCGCCGTGTAGTGATAGTACCCGTCAAACTGAACAACTTTTCACGAAAAAAAATTTCCTGCGACAAAAATATTTTTGGTCTCTCCATACAAAGTGAGACTCCCGACCGACCCATTTTGTATGGAGAGACTAAAAATTTTTTAGTCGCAGGATTTTTTTTTTCGTGAAAAGTTGTTCAGTTTGACGGGTACTATACTATCACTACACGGCGGGAACAAAACGATGTAAATTTCATGCTGTAGAGTATCATATAATAAGAATTGCCCAAGATTTTTTTAATGAAATCTTTGAAAAGACCAAATCTATTGCAAATTTTTGTATTGTCAATTCTGAAAGTTTGTTAAAAATCTTGCTTACATTATATAAGATGTGGTTTCATATTTTAAAAGTCAAATGTTTATTTTATCCTTGTTATTTCAGGCCCCATCACCCGAGCGTGAAGAGAAAGCCCCTCCAAAGCCCCAAGAGCCGGAAGAAGAGCCCCCAGAAGAGAACCCAGACAGCCCCGACAGTGGGTTCCCTGACGACTCGTTCCTCATGGTCTCTCAGTTGCAGTGGGAAGATGACGTCATTTGGGACGGCAGCGAGATCAAACACAAGGTGAGTTATCAAGTTTTAATATTACGGTCTCGTTATATATTTTTTAAGGTGGTATAAGTAAAGTGGCTAGCACGCTCTGAAAGTATAGTTTTAATCTGCGCGCGATCTGAAGGCGACTAGAGCTTCATTCAAATCGCGTGCGAACTTTACAAAAACTTATAAACATTCGACGTATTGTTTCGTCTGTTCCGCTCACGAAATATTGCGTCCGAGTTTGAGTCATCTCGGCAAAATGAAACTCGTCTAAATGGTGGAGTTAGCACCATTTGTTTGTAATCGTCGTCAACTCAGCCGAATACAGCTATTTTATGACAATCGGCCGAGTTGACGACAAAAAAAAGGAAAAGAGTTGTTTGTCTAATGCAGAGCTTTATGATGCCATTAAGATTTTTTTTATAGTATTAGAGACCAAACGGTTGTATGTTGAATTTGTCATTTACTAGCTGTCCGCCCGCGGCTACGCTCGCATTATATAACATTTCCCGTGGGAATAAGATTTCCTACCGTAAAAAGTATCCTATGTGTTAATCCAGGGTACAAACTATCTCCATTCCAAATTTCATCCAAATCCGTATAGTAGTTAAGGCGCGAAAGCGGAACAAACATCCAAACATCCATACATCCAAATATATTAGTTTTGATTTATTTATCTTTGACAGGTATTGGCTCGCTTGAACAGCAAGAGCAATGCGGCGGGCTGGGTGCCCACGTCAGTCAGCAGGACGGCCCAACAGTTCTCGCACCCGAGACCGCAGCCCACCACGCCATTGCAAACTAAACCCCCAGCGTAAGTGTATTAAGTTTTGTTTTGTTTGATTTAATGTTGATTTGGTTTATTACATTGTCAAAAATAACAAAATAAATACAGATACTATTAGCGGATAAATAACTGCGCCTGGACTGTTTATTTAATTACTAGCTGTCCGCCCTCTAAGCGTAAGACTTTCCCGTAAAAATTATCCTGTGTTAATTCAGGGTACAAACCATCTCCGTTCCAATGTTCATCCAAATCCGTTCAGTATTTTAGCCGTGAAAGTGTAACAAACATCCAAACAAATCATAATATTAATATTATGATTAATGTTATCATTATAGTGTGATGTGATTGCATTCGGGTTTTAGTTTCCGCGGCCATGAAGCTTGTATGTATTTTTTTATGAATTTCATTCCGAATCAGAATTTATAAAGCACTGATGAATCCAAGCCGTGCGCGAAATTAAACAGACGACGACATCTATTGTCCCTACATAAAATAATAATAATAATAATAAAAAACAAAAATCACAAATCATTTAGCGGGATAATATCGTTTTACATTCTAAAACTTAACATGTCTATTGAAGTTTACTCCTCATCAGTATACTAAAGCGGTTTATTATGAAAACCATTGTCAACAGGTCTTCAACGGCCCAATCAACTACTCCCGGCGGCTCCTCGTTAGATAGCGAAGACAACACCTGGTACAGCATATTCCCGGTGGAGAACGAGGAGCTGGTCTACGGCACCTGGGAAGACGAGGTCATTTGGGACGCGGAGAACATGAAACAGATTCCCAAGCCAAAGATCCTTACTTTGGACCCTAACGATGAGAACATCATTTTGGGTATACCTGATGATGTTGACCCTTCGAAGATTACCAGAGGTAAGCTTAATAAAATTTTAAAATGTATGTAAGCATTGTCAGTCTAGTGGCCAGTCCCATAGCTCTTGTGTCCTGTTGTTGGAAACGTCAAACCTAAAAATTTTACTAAAAGGTTTCGGGACCAGGATAATCCTTTAGAATCCTGAAGTGAAATCCCTTGGTAAATTAGAACTCTCGGAAAGTATAAACCTACATGTTTATATTTTTAGGAGGTTGTGAAGAAGTATCCCGCTTCGAATTTACAGTTTAAACTTCACATACATGCCGCAAATATATCGCGTACCTACTGTAAGTAATTAAAACCGAACATTTCAATTTGAGTGCTAAAATGCGAATGTTTCTGCAGAACGCGGTCCGGCTCCGAAGGTGAAGATACCTCACCCTCACGTGAAGAAGTCGAAGATCCTGCTGGGAAAGGCGGGCGTCATCAACGTTCTTCAAGAGGACGCGCCGCCGCCGCCGCCCAAGTCGCCTGACAGAGACCCCTTCAATATTTCCAATGATGTGTAAGTATTACAATATTTAGTATTATTAAGACAATTTTTTATACCTTGAATTAAATTTATTTGGTCTCCCAATGACGCTCTTATTCATGGTACGATTGGTAGGCTAAAGCCCTTCTGTGGTGACGTATATGAGCTGTTGATGATGATGATGTTGATGAAGACCCAATGAATACTTTTTGAGTAGGAGATGCTGTCAATCTATAATCAATATGTGAGGCTTTTCTAGGGTGTTTATGTTATCATCAGTGCTGATTTAATTTGATTGTGCGAAAAGATGATTCCGTGCTTTAGAGGGCATGTTAAACTTTTACCGTAGCTATTATTTACGAAAGTTGTCGTTAATATTTTATATGCGGCGGGCGCGATATTGTAACATTCCTTTGTCTGCGGCGCTAGTCGCCTGCGCCGCTGCGTCAATACGTCTTGACAGCCGCATACAAGGGGATAAATTAACCATGTCAGAAGTCATTAGCGATACTCTAAAGATATTTCTGAGTCAGCAGTCTGTTTTAACTTTTCACTCATAATTTTCCAGTTACTACCAGCCGAAATCTCAGAACCCTCGTCTGAAAGTGGGAGGTGGTCAGCTCATTCAACACAGCACTCCAGTGGTGGAACTAAGGGCCCCGTTCATACAAACCCACATGGGCCCAGCGAGACTCCGGGCCTTCCACAGGCCGGCTATGAGGAAACTGTCGTACGGGCCTTTAGCGGCGCCCGGACCTCATCCTGTGCAGCCGCTGATCAAACATATCAGGAAGAAGGCTAAGGTAAGAAACCCAAGCCAATGTATATCAAGGACCGTCTTGTCAGCGTGTTTTAAGGGAAGTCTGCGCCCAGCAGTTGATTGCTGTAAGCTGATGGAAAATCTTTATTTCACACTGCATTTTTAATATTCCAAGAAAGCGTTGGATAGTCAGTAGGTAGTTCCAAAGAAGTCTTATTCAAAGTGACGGAAAGCCTTGATGAGCTGGTAGATGTACGAAAGTCTTGCGAATATGGAAAACAGAATAGTTGTGTTTCCAAAAAACGAAAAAAGTGACAGGGTAATAAAAAGACATACATTTACTGAACCATGTAAAGAAACAAACAGTTTAAGTGAAAAACTGACTTGAGTTTGTAAGATCGGTCACTGACCCTAAAACCCACACGATACCTCTTGATTCATGATGAAGTTTAAAAAAAAGAATATGTTACGAGTCCATGGTTATACTGTGGTTATACGCTGGCGTCCTGTAGACATAAAACAAGTTGCTTGTCACCATAGACAATCTTTAATTTCATCTTGTATTTCCTGCAGCAACGCGAGGCGGAACGTTTAGCGTCGGGAGGAGGCGACGTGTTCTTTATGAGGACTCCCGAAGACCTCAGCGGCAGGGACGGGGAGCTCATCCTGGTGGAGTTCTGCGAAGAACATCCGCCGCTCATCAGCCAAGTTGGCATGTGCACCAAAATCAAGAACTACTACAAACGTACCGCTGCGAAAGTGAGGACTTGTTGATACTTTTTTAAATAAAATAGGATAAATTTAAATTAGAGGTAATATAATAATAGAAAAGTTTATACTGTACCGAAAAAGATTGATGAAGTTTGAACAATTTAAACTATGTTCGTGCACTAATGTGGACCATAGACCACCCAGCACTAGCTTATTCTTTGCAAATAAACGTTCTAAATTGGTTTATCTGATTCAAAAATTGATTATTTAAATTTTAAATGTTGTAACACTGCACTGCAAGTCATAATAGAAAATAAACTGTCGGTATAAAAAAAAACAAACAACAAGACACCTGAATAAAGATTTAAATTACTAAGAATCACATGCCTGTTATATAATACCTGGTTTATTACCATATGAAAAACCGTTTAAGATCACAAACAAATGTCAATATTTCTCCAGGACGACGGCCCAAAGCCGTTGAAGTATGGCGAGATCGCGTACGCACATACGTCCCCCTTCCTCGGGATATTGCCCCCCGGAGCCACTCAGCCAGTGCTCGAGAACAACATGTACCGCACGCCCGTATATGAACACACGCCCCACCCATCCGACTTCCTGATTATCAGGACTAGGTGAGTTTAGGTTATGTTGCCAGTACTATTCGTTTGCGTTTATATTTGCTGTCGAAAAGCAATGAATCCATGTTACGGACAAAATAGTCGTAGATAGATTGGTGGAGCCGAATCTTTATAAGACCCTTGAAAATCAACATTAGGTAGGCGAAAACAAACAAGAAATGACTTGACCCAAGTTCGACTTCTTTTTAAGAGGACTTTGAGGATTCGAAGATAAGGATCAATAGAGTAGAAATAGGAGGCTTTTGCCCAGGAGGGGTACAGTCCGGATATGATGTGATATAAAGATAAGATGAGATAAGAAGAGATTGCTTGGAAATAGAAGAGTAATGAAAAAAAATCCTGTGCCCTTTAGAGATGTAACCTTATTGTTATCTAGTTTTCCAGTTATTCCATCTCCTATAACTATATGTTTACTGTATAACTATGCTAAACAATGAAGCAGATCCTATACTGTATTTTTTTAGCAGTCTTTTGCCACTTGTAATGTAGGTGATATTTCTTTCAGACAAGCCTACTACATTCGAGAAGTAGACGCCTTGTTCGTGGCTGGGCAAGAATGTCCACTGTATGAAGTGCCCGGACCGAACTCAAAGAGAGCCAACAACTTTGTCAGAGATTTCCTACAGGTAATTACATTTTTAGATACTATTTAATATATATTTCTTGTACAAGGGTCATTTATGATAAAAATAAAATGTCTTTCGTAATAATGAGCAAAAGCACAGGAGATGTACGAATGATGTTTACAACAATTTTGTTGGAAGAACTAGAGGTCAAGATGAATGAATGAACGAATGAATGAAATATGCAAGATTTGAAATTGGCCGGTCATTTGACAGGTTTAGCTTGTTCATTCTTATAGAAATTGTAATTTTCCTAGCTTTGAAATGGCTTGTTTTTTCCCAGGTTTATATCTACAGATTGTTCTGGAGGTCTCGAGACAATCCTCGTCGTATAAAGATGGACGACATAAAGAGAGCATTTCCGTCTCACTCGGAAAGTTCCATAAGAAAGCGATTAAAGCTATGTGCTGATTTCAAACGAACTGGATTAGATTCTAATTGGTAAGTGCCTTTCAAGAGGCAGGGGGTCTCAACACCAATTGAGATTTTGACAAGCAATAATTGTATTTGAGAGAGAGTCAGTCAAAGTAGTAGGGGTAGTCATTGTTATCTTTTTCTATTATAACAAGCTGCCGCGCGCGGCTTTATGTCAATTTTTTCCCATGGGAATAAAAATACTGCAGTACAAAGTGGCCCGTGTCATTTTATATTTCTTAAACTATATGCGAAAAAATTCGTCAAGATGCATGAAAAATGACAAACTAACAAACTTACTCTCAACGTTCTTCATGTTGCATTCAAAGTTACTTAAACTTTTTAACTTGTTTATCTTAGGTGGGTGATAAAACCGGATTTCCGTCTACCTTCCGAAGAGGAGATCCGCGCCATGGTATCACCCGAGCAATGCTGCGCGTACTTTAGTATGGCGGCCGCAGAACAAAGGCTAAAAGACGCCGGGTACGGAGAGAAGTTCATCTTCACACCGCAAGAGGATGACGACGAGGAGTTGCAGCTCAAGATGGATGATGAGGTCAGTTTTATGCGAGTTTACACGGTATCGCCGCCATTCGAGTCGTTCAGAATAGGGGATCGGATTACTTTTATTTTATTTTATAAATCCAAGCTTTTTAGTTTCTGCTACCGAACACTAAAATAATTTTTGCTCTATCTTTAAAATTGACCGAGTTATAAAGGTTTGAAATTTTATTATAAAGGTTTGAAATTCAAGATTAGACAGGGAGGCACATACCCACTTGTGACGTTATTTGTTAATAACGCCATATAATCTCCATACAAAAAATCGTTTTTGAAAGAGACAGACATATTGAAACTTAAAAAAATCACTGTAAATTCGTTTTTCAACCGATTCTGTCTTTTTCTTCGCGAATCGTCTGCTACTAAGCTATATTTTAACAATAATTCATAAAATATGGTAAATTTAAGAACAGTCCGATCCCCTATTCTTTCTATAAAAAAATCCGTACATCAACGCTCACTATTCAGCATCGCAAGGGCACAAATTAGTGAACTACAAGCGGTTCGTGCTCCACCTCTGACTTGGTGTTTACGTTGAGTCGTGTGGGATCTGAACTCACAATAATCCAGCTGGAATACTTTCTGAGTGCAGTTGCTGAATTACATTCGTCTAAGATTCATGCCCGTTGTTTATTTCGCTTTATCTCTTAATTTCAAAAGTTAAAAAAATTCAATTTTCTATAGGTGAAAGTGGCTCCGTGGAACACGACCCGTGCCTACATTCAAGCGATGCGCGGCAAATGCTTACTCCAACTCACGGGTCCCGCCGACCCCACAGGCTGTGGCGAAGGGTTCTCTTACGTGAGGGTTCCGAACAAACCCACGCAGCAACCCAACGACGAACAACAGCCGAAGAGAACCGTTACTGGAACTGACGCTGATTTGAGGAGACTCAGTCTCAATAATGCTAAGGCTTTGTTAAGGAAGTTTGGCGTACCTGAAGAAGAAGTAAGTGATTTTCTATTACTTTCAAATTCAAAACATTTATTGCAAGTCACAGCTGTTGGTACATAAAAGGTCTTATGAATATAGGGTACTTAACGGTTAGTTAGTTTTGTTTTATCTATCTCTCTATCTCTTTCGCATACCCTTGATCCCGCCTCGTTATCTGTTGCCATATAACTCGATCTGTAGTAGCTCTTTGTCCCTTTCGCACATATTGGTTTTTTATCTGCTTTCACAAAGCTCGGTATGAAATGGGAATATGCACAATTTTTTTTTCAATATATTTTATGTTCCAAATATACACATAAAAAATTGATTTTCAAATATCTTGCTCAGAAACACAGTTATAAGGTTTCAAAGTTAGACAGAGAGGTCCGATGCGTAATGTGACGTCATATTAAACGCGGGGCCATACATCCGCCATAAAAAAAATTGTTTTGGTTAGAGAGACAGATTAAAGATAATAATAAAGATTAAAGATAATAATAAAGATTAAAGATAATAATAATAATAATAATAATAATAATAAAGTATTTATTTCCTCAACAACAATCACATTAATGAAGAACATAACAAGTGATACATATTACATTATATTGTTGAGGCTGGTCTGGTCCCTAAACTAGGAGATCCTGTACTATAGGAAACCAGGCCTCCACCTCAGAACTGAACACAGGGTAAAAATATATAACTTGTTCGAGCAAGTAGATCATAACAATATGTTGGGAGAAAACAAACAAAAGAGGAAAAATAAAACAACAAAAAACTAAACAATTATAACAACACCAATAATAAAAGCATGTGTAGGTTTGACAGATACATAATATTTGTTTAATAATATTGTATCTAGTTTGTTTTTCGATCAATTTCGATTCTGTTTTGACTGTCAGTATTCTATTTTTTAACCCCCGACGCAAAAGAGGGGTGTTATAAGTTTATACGTGTCTGTGTATCTGTGTATCTGTCTGTGGTATCGTAGCTCCTAAGCGGAAGAACCGATTTTCGTTTAGTTTTTTTTGTAACATAGATAATTTTACCCCGAGCGTTCTTAGCCATGTTTCATGAAAATCTCTTCAGCCGTTTGAAGATCATCAGCTCTTTTCTAGTTGATGAGGGGATCTGACGAACTTCCTTATCTCCGATCGATTCGAAATTTGGTACCTTGTTACTTCAATCATATTGAAAGTATATGGTAAGGTAACCATGACCTGATCAGCCGTTTGAAGATCATCAGCTCTATAATAGTTGATGAGGGGATCTGACTTACTTCCATATGTCCTATTGATTCGAAATTTGGTACCGTATTCCTTCAATAATATTGAAAGTATATGGAAAGGTAACCATGACCTGATCAGCCGTTTGAAGATCATCAGCTCTTTAATAGTTGATGAGGGGATCTGACTACTTTCCATATGTCCTTTCGATTCAAAGTAAAAATACTCTCCAATTTTCTTTTAGATATAACTGTACTCTTATATCATAATTTATTTGTTATAAAGTTTAAAAATTATGAAATAAAAATAAATTAAAAATTTAAAGACCCCCGAAGCAAAAAAGCAAAACATTAAAAAGTAAAAAATAATACCTATTGTTGAGCCATCAAATTCGATAAAGTAACACCTATATATTTTAATTTTATTAGAGAAATTGATGGATGGCACGATTTGGTTTGCTCGTTGAAATGATGCTATAATGACACGTCGGGGTACCGCTAAGTTTAAAAAAAAATATCGTATGAAAACAAGTTGGTCGGATATGCTAACAAATTAATAGATAGTCAATCAAATGAAGCGTCTGACTTAAGCGGTACACCGACGCGACATTATAGCGTCATTTCAAACAAACCAAATCGTGCCATCCATCAATTTCTCTAATAAAATTAAAATATATAGGTGTTACTTTATCGAATTTGATGGCTCAACAATAGGTATTATTTTTTACTTTTTAATGTTTTGCTTTTTTGCTTCGGGGGTCTTTAAATTTTTAATTTATTTATGTATGCTTTCAGACGAACTATGAAATAAAAAAACAATATTTTTTTATGCATATTTCCTATTATTTTGGAAAATCCGTATTCTAAGCGAGAGTATGTGTTTCAGATAAAAAAGCTGTCACGATGGGAAGTCATTGACGTCGTCAGAACTTTGTCAACTGAGAAGGCTAAAGCTGGAGAAGAAGGCATGACAAAGTTCTCTAGAGGAAACAGATTCTCCATCGCTGAACATCAAGAAAGGTATAGAATATAGCGTTTTAATTTAGCTGTATAGTTGGAAGTAAAACATGTCTATGTTATCTATCATACTTATCATGAATGGTTAGGTTAGTGGTAGTTTTTTATAAAATCTTAGTTCCTAATAAATGAGAAGCGTGGTTGGTTCTGTATTTGTAGTACATCCTTCTTCTACTTTCTACTCTGATTTAATTATCAAGGAAGAATATTCGAATGGTGTATTTTTTCTTTTCACGAAGTTCCCAGCCCTTGACGCTTTGTACACACCTATATTCGTGTACTTCCATCTTATTTATGACACAATAATCCGTATATGTCTATCCCGCAGTATTCGTTGCGTTTTTCCTGTACCCGAAGGTTGCCTGAGAGAAATTGCTACCTTAGCAATAAGGCCGCCTATCTGTACACTATTATTTGACCGCTTTTTTCTGTATATCTCTTGTGTGCAATAAAGTATATTCTATTCTATTCCATTTACTGATATTTTCTTTTTTTGAAACATTCAGGTACAAAGAAGAATGCCAACGTATATTTGAGCTCCAGAACCGCGTGCTTCAGAGCACTGAAGTGCTCAGTACTGACGAGGCGGAGAGCTCGGCGAGCGAAGAGTCCGATATCGACGAGATGGCCAAGAACATTGAGAACATGCTCGCCAATAAGAAAACCACTGAACAGGTACGTTTGTGCGCAGCAGACATATTTTGTCTGCTGTCAAAACAAAATAAAAATGTCGCAGTTGACGGGTTAAACAATAACTCGGTTTTTACCAAAAGTCATCACTGTCGACTATTCGTTACCCAGGGGAAAAGCTTCCTGTGTTTCATGACAACTAAAGTTTCAAAGATGGATGGTTCTTTATACGAAATGATTCTAAAATTTGAAGTTTATTTTATTACGTACAGTAAATCAACGGATTTTTTGTCACATTTTCGTAGCATTTTACACATTTTGAAATCATCATAGAATTAAAATGATCCGTAAAAGTCAGCATATCCTCCTGCATATGTAGTAAAATGTTATGATTGTTATATTTTAGTTGTCATTGGAGCGAGAAGAAGCAGAAAGAGCGGAACTTAGAAAAATGATTCTTGGACAAAACGAGAAAAAGCCGCAGATCAACCAGCAAGACTCGCAGAGCTCCAATCAAGGTACACAAGGTATTTTTGAGTATCAGGTATTTTTTTATATATATTCTAAAAGCTATTTATTAAATAACTAGTTGCTTCACGGTGATCTTATAAACAAGCAATCATTCAAACGAGAGAGCCTCCCCCCTGGGCATAGTTTACCTTGGCCGACGTGGAAGTTTCTTAACATACTCCGGACTCAAGTCGGTCGAAGTAAAGAAAACATGCTTAGGTGGGGATATACTACTGACAGTGCATGTCTCTGTGGTGTCTCTCCACAAACAATGGCTCACTTACTGTCTTGCCCAGCGCGCCCCACCACCTGTACACGCGAAGACCTCTATAATGCCATATCTGTGGCAGAGTATTGGTCTTCCCAAATTTAGTCGCCGAATCGACTCGAAAAGAAAGAAGATTCAAACGACGATAATATTCCTACAAGAAAAAAGCTAAACAATAATGATTTACTAGTTGCTTTGCTTATAAAAAATCAGTGTCTAACTTCTACACATTTTTTCTCTCAATACTTTTGTTCTACTTTAGGACGTGTTTTACGTATCGTACGTACGTTCAGAAACGCATCCGGCCAGCGTTACACTCGCGTAGAGATAGTACGTAAGCAGGCCGTCATTGAAGCGTACACCAAGATACGGTCCACCAAAGACGACGCCTTCATACGACAGTTCGCCACCATGGACGAGACGCAAAAAGAGGAGATGAAGAGAGAAAAGAGGAGGATTCAGGTTTGTATATTCTGCTTGTTACCATAAAGTCTTTAAATGTTTCAGCGTTCGGAGGGCCGTTTCACGAAGCTACATGTTACAAATTACAAGTACAATTCGATGTACATTGCGTAGAAAATGAGATAAAACGATAAGGGCTTACAGTTTAGGCGAATTGGCTACGCTATGAATATCAATTGTAACTTGTTAAACGGGGCCCAGCACGTAGTTTTGTATTCTCTATATAGCAGTTTCCTCGTTAATTTTGAGCGGGATGGAAGATACGCGAGGGAGTGAAAACGCAATAGTCTATGATTGATAAAGCAGCTTGATGTACGCGTCCATGCTTGATCTTGATGTATTGCGTTTTAACTCTCGCGTATGGTTTTGAATCTTCCATCCCGCATACTCTTGCAAATAAGCGACAAGAATTTTTGAATACGTGGAAACTGTCATATTGAACATAGAAACGACATGCTAGGTCAAGTCGTTGAGGACCCGAACCCCTTCAGCATACAATTTTCATTAATAGATAAATAATGAACGAGAAATAATGTCTTATGTTTTTTGAACAGGAACAACTGCGGCGTATAAAGAGGAATCAGGAGAGAGAAAGGCTCGCTGGCAACGTTACTGTTCCCGCTTCCTTCCCGCTCGAATGTAAGTAGTAGCTTTAGTTTTTGTGATAAAAGACTAATGATTCTGTAATTTTTGCTATGGTAATTACCACGGAATATAAAACGAGAGAGGAATGGACAAGTGGGCGGGGCGCGTGTGCCATAACTATGAGTGGGTCCGCATAGTTTTGTTTAGTTCGCCGAGTTTGCAAAAACTATTCCTATTTTGTTTAGGCTAAAGTATGTATTGGTATGCATCTTGTAGTACGCCATCTAGGTCAAAAGCGTTGAACTACGTGAAGAAAGTATAGAGTATATTTGAGCACATGCGAAAATATACTTTATTTTGTAAAGTAACATTTACGTTTTGTAATGAAGTATATATAACGTTCTTGTTTGAAACGAGTACAAGAGCTCTGATTATGCCCGATTGTCTTAGTCTGTGTGTGATGTAAGCAGTGCTATCTATGTGTGATTTTGGCGACACTGGTTCTCATAGAAAAAAATATTTTTCTCCTTTCCACTCTTGTTTTATATTCCGTAGTAATTACAGAAGCCTTTCATCCTTGACAAATCCGGTTGATATAACACGCTCATTCATCGCAGATTTAATATTTTAATATAATTGCAGCCCAGAGTTTGTCGACCCCGGATTTAATGGTGGTCAGCTCGTCCCCAATGATGCCTCTTGGCCAAATTAAACAGGAGCCTGGAGAGTACATTCCGTCCCGTCGTCGCGCTAAACTGAAACCAGACCTTAAACTCAAGGTAAAAAAGTTGCATTTTGCATGCTCTTCTAATTATATTTTTAATTTCAAATTTAGTTTTTGTTCATTAATCTAACTAAAATAAACAAGTTTATTATAGGTTGCATTACAGTTTCCCCGTCGTGTGATGTCCCTGAATGCTTACTAGTAGAACCCTAACTCTAACATAGGGCTTAATAATATTGTTTTGTTGATTTAACGTTATTTTTTTTAACAGTACGGACAATACAGAAATGCTATCGGCCAAAACTCTAGTTTAGTACAGGGCGGTAGCAAAGTACCACGATCTTACGCCGTATGTATATGACTCTGTAATATGACTAGTTTTGTATTGTATCGTCTTGTCACGTGCAGGTGTTTGCGCGGCCGGCGCCGGTTTTCACTGCACCTGGGTTTCCTCCACTGCGGTGGTGGTTTGATATATCACAACCTTCCCTTCACTTACCCTCTTCCATATGTTCAAATGGCTCAGTTTTAGAACTAAATAAGCTAGATTTAGGGTTGCCTCGAGCCCCTCGGGGGGACGTATAAGAGCTGTTGATGAAAAAGTTAGATTTTCTCATGTTAAAGATTAGACCACTTTTGATCATACGTCATCGGACTTATTTCGTGTTCGCTAAAATGAGAAACTTGTGCGTATCTCCTCTGTTTGGTATACGCGGGCATTTCTGAGTGGGGTAAAGTTTTATTATGGAAAAATCCGTTGAATGGTTTAATCTTATTCAATATTTTCAAAGAGTTTAAAATTAATGTTAATATCAAGATAATTTTGTTATTCAATTCGGCTTCATTGTTTTAGTTTTAAAACAGAACCATGTGTAAGTCACCTAAAAACACCACCGCACCGTTCTGTCCAATGCAAACTCGTGTTAGGGACGATATTTGGCCAAAATGTTTGTTTCTCCTATTCCAAATTTGCCGTTTCGCTCTGATGTTTCAGGGCGTTATCATATCGGTACTAAGCTTCAACATCTTGCTATAAAGATGTTTGGTTAAGCTAGAAATATACTATATTGTGTAGAAAAATACGTGTTAAGTTTGTAATAAATTATACAGCATAGGTACAATTGTACAATTGACTTAGATACCGTCTTTAGGCTAACTTTCCAGCAGAGCTGTGTGGGATAGTGAAGCAGTATGCGAAAACATCCACCTATTAATACTACGCTCTGCGAGGCTACGAAGAACAAGGAATTCTATTTGTTTCTTTTCTTACGTACTGCTTCGCTACCTTTGCGCTGTTCTATTGAAAACTTAGCATTATTCCACAGAAATGGTCGGATAATTTGAAACGAATATTTATCTACTAAAATGTATAATGTGTAATGTATTTCAAAAGTTATCTCTTTTAGGTTTAGTTCTCATAATAAACAATACTGTAAAAGAGTATAGCAATAGTTGTATTATTGTAAGTAGTGTATTTTAGAAGCAGTACTCGGTATCTAAACTTGATAGTGTAGCATATGGTCTCACTAAACTTATTGACCGATGGAATCGATTCATACCTCTATCTCTTTCTATCGCTTTCACTAGTAAAGAAATAAATATAATTTATCGACCTTCAGAGTCAAGAATACATTTCGTTAGGTGTAGTGAGATCCTAAAACACCTGATAGTATATTTCTAGCTGAAAACGCGAAAACTTGCAAATAACAATTTACGTCTATACGTGGGTTTCTTTACCTGTGTGTGTACCTAAGGTATATAACATAACCGCCGGCCGTGACCCAAGTTTGTCCCCAGCTAATCGTGTTGTTTTTTTTAGTGCGGTGCGTGCGGCCAGGTTGGGCACATGCGCACTAACAAGGCGTGTCCGTTATATACGGGTGGGGGGGGAGGAGGGCCGGCGTCGCCTGAACCGGACATTGAACCGCCACCGGAGCCGCCGGCGGATGAAGACGATTTGGGTTACGTTGACGGCACTAAACTCACCCTGCCTTCTAAGATTATAAAGGTAAGTTACACGTTATAATGCTTAGTCTAAAAAAAAATCATACATAATATTCACCAGAGATCTAAGTGATTCTACTACATGTATTTATTTTTTTGTAGGGGCTATATGCCGCTCTATGTTTATGAAATATACGTAAACACTACGATCCTGATTGTGAAATGAGGTGTTTTCGTGGAAAATTATTCGAAAGTGTTCACAGATGGCGCTGACGAATTGTATACCAACTGTCTATTTATTGCAACCTAAGAGTTCAGAAGTATTGAGAGTTTTTTATTTTTATATATATAAATGGCTTCACGCCTTGATGTATTTTATGCCAATGACAATTTCCTCCAAGTATTTCATGCTACGATAATACTTAGGATAATACAAACGAAAAGAAAGCGAGCTATCTCAACTAACAAACAACAAAAACAAAATTAGGTAACAAAATGGAGAACACCAATAGGTTCTCATTTCACATTTAAACATGCCTTATATTAAAGTTTATATCATGTACACTACGAATAAGGAAGCTATAGAAGTCGCATTCCGTTCAAAAAATGGCCCCACGCAAAGGGCAACACAGAAGGCGGGGCTGTCACGCACTGTATGATGGACTGCCGCTTCCGATAAAAAACAGAAATACAATATAATTCTGACAAACATAGGTAATAAAATGACCTCCGGCGAGGTAAAATGGTGCAGGAGGCCCAAAAAGCCAGCAAAAAAGAAACTGGGGTAACAAATCACAAGTAAATACATTTATTTTCAGTATTACAAATACTTGACATAAAATAATGATGGATGGGATTATGCAAGCAATAGTCAGTCAATGTCTACGGCTTATATTAAGGTATAATGTCATAATACTTATATCCTATAAAAATACTTAATTAATCTCCATAATAAGTATTACTTAAACAATTTTGAATAGAAACTGTTATTTTCCGTTAGTTACCCCACTAAGTAAATTTTGAAATTATATTGATTGTGCTGCATTATTATTAACATAATATGATGAAGTTTTCTCTATAACCTATAGTGAAAGACAATGTAAGTAAACCATACATCTGAAGTTGCCAATTTTCTTTGTTATTTTCTTTTAAAAGGCTCAAGGCCAAGTCTTCTATACTAGTGGCTCTGTGAGCTGTAGACCTCGCGAGTCGCTGTATATCTCTTTATATTTGACGGAGAACCGTTGCCAGCAGGATCGCACATGGTGGATGGATCCCCGAAATAATGTAGTCTCTCCTTAGTTCAGGCTTGTATTTCAACGTTAGTAAAATCACAACTCGAAAATAACAAATGATTGGCAAGATTTTAATGGATACAAAATACAATACGAAAACGTGAGAAGTTTGACACAGAGTGGCCTCTTCCCAAAAACAATCACACATTTAAATAATATATATAAGGTGATTTTAGTAAATAATTACAAAGCAATCTGATTGATATCATACTATATTAGGAGGGACGTAGGCGACAGAGTAAATGAGACGAGGATATTAGCGAAACATCTGTATTGTTCAGTGTCCAAAATACAAATAATGAATCAAAGTAAATGTAGATTATTATTGCAAATCAAGCAATACGCAACATATGTAGCAGTCAATAACATTATGCTGCAGTCTAAGTATTAATGTAGTCTTTACACTTCATCCCTGGGGTTCTGGAAAAAAAAATGTGTTGCGTGCTACTTGATAAAATACATTTTTTTTACTTATAATATTACTTTACTAATTATAATTAATTTATAAACAACTTAGTATTATTTTTATGTGTTATATAAACCTTATCACCTTTCAAAATTTTTACATTGGTGTTTAAATCTTCTATAACTTTATATGGACCTAGATAATATTTAACTTATTTCCTACTTGGTTTTTTAACAGTATTAAATCACCTTTCTTATATTCTACAGAATTTGCCTTGTTATCATATTTTACATATCTCTTGCTCTGTAAGTAGGCACTTACTTCCTTGAATGCCGGGGTGTATGGATATCATTACAGCATAGGTTTCAAAACCTACCATGTAATGTTAACATTACAGCATAGGTTTTGGAATTTGAAAAAAGAACTGTCATACTCATACTGCAAGAAGAATATTTTTAAAAAGTTAATATTATTTTTTCTCGGTATCGATTATTTACTCGAATCGGAATCGAGACAATTTATATTAGAATTTACGAAGATTTTATTTTAAATATCGAACTATTTGTTTCGCAGTCACATCGTATGTTAGTTGAAATCGATTTAAAAATCAAACTGGCCAGCACGATTTGACGCGCTTGCGTGCCATAAAATCGTGAAGAGTAAAAAAGGCAGTCGACTAGCTAGGCGCGAAAGTAAATTTTTTTCGTGTTTTGGGGTTCTTTCTCAAAAGTTTTGAAAAATATCAAGTGACGAAAACATGGATCTAACCCCTGATTTTATAAAAAAACAAGCAAAAACAGTTTTAGAAAATCTATTACCGCCGAACTCGAAAGAAAGATAAGTAAAGGCACACGACGAATTTACGAAGTGGCGGTCAGAAAAAAAAGCTAAATCTCTTTCTGAAAGTGTTTTTATATCATATTTTAATGAATTATCTAAGAAGCTACAACCTTCCAGTTTATGGTGCTTTTATTCCATGCTAAAAGCTACAATGATGACAAAACATGACGTGAATTTGAAAGATATTCTAAATTTACTGCTTTCTTGAAAAGACAGTCTGACGGCTTTAAAAGCAAGAAATCGAAGGTATTTACTGCAGAAGAAGTACAAAAATTTTTAAATGAAGCTCCGGATGAAATTTATTTAGCAATAAAGGTACGTATTTACTTGCCCTTTTTAATAAGTTACCAAAATATTTCATAAAAATACTATGCGGATTTGGTGCATATAATACAACTTTTGTCTTTTTTTACAGGTTGTTCTAATTTTTGGGATATCGGGTGCCTGCAGAACCGTGGAATTGACAAACTTGACAATAGAAAATGTAGAAAAACATAACAAATTACTACTCATAAAACTGCCTAACACGAAAACTAAAATTGACCGGTCATTTGTTGTGCATGAAGAATTTGCAAATTATGTTGAAAAATATCAAGCTCTTTGGCCTGAAAACATGGATACAAATAGTTTTTTTCTTAATTACAGTAAAGGAAAATGCCACAGACAAGTAATAGGAAAAAACAAATTTACAGGCATGCCAAAGCAAATAGCCACATATTTAAAACTGAGTAACGTAGAGTATACACCGGGCATTGCTTTCGCAGAACATCAGCGACTCTATTGGCTGATTCTGGCGCCAACCTCACTCTGTTAAAAAGGCACGGCGGCTGGAAGTCCAGCAAAGTGGCCGAAGGTTATATCGAAGATTCGGTGGAAAACAAAAGCAAAATTACTTCTTAAATAACAGAAAATATAAACTTGAAATCGCCACGTCAAAGCACATCATCTGAGCCATTTTTTACTGAAGAAAATAGTACCAGTCAACTGCCGCCATTTACGATGCAAGAACCTCAAGTCACTCAAACTCAAGTCTTATCATCACAAACTCATACTCAAACTGTAAATATTCCTAAAAAGAACTTGCCCATATCTTTTACAAATTGTTCTAATTTTACTATTAATTTTAATTAAATACACATGTTTCTCTTTAATAAATGTTCATAGAAACCTGCTTTCTTGTTTTTTTACTTACCTCACAATCGATATGTAAAGCAGAGTGTTTATCTCGGGTGTAAGCATCAATTGCATACTCGGGCTAATTAGCGCCCTCGCTGCGCTCAGGCGCCAAAAACCTCGTATGCAATTGATGTCATACAGCCCTTGGTTGACAATCTACTATTACCTTTCTACAAACTTTTTCATGCAACAAATTTTCTCTGGCATCTTCATTTGCTTTTTGTAGTCTATATTTCAATTGCAAAGGGTATACGTCTGGATCATATAATGGTTCTATACCGCTATTTTGTATATTACTTGGTAAATTACACACTTTTCCAAATACCAACTCAAATGGAGTGTATTGTGTCTGAGTATGAACCGTGGTGTTGTAGGAAAAACACCAATAGGGTAGCCATGAGCTCCAATCGGTCATGTTGTTGCTACACTATATTCTAAGAAAAGCTCCTAAACTTTTATGCGTATTTTCCAACGCTCCCAGAGTCTCATGGTGATACGCTGTCGAGTAAAGTTTAGTGATTTTCAATAAGTCACACACTTCTACCATTACTGAAGACATGAATTCAGTGCCTTGATCAGTAAGTATCTCTTTTGGGATACCGTATCTTAAAATAAAGTTATTTACAAATAAATTAGCAACTGAAACAGTATCCTTCTTCTCGAGAGGATATGCTTCTACATACTTTGTTAAATTGCATTGTAAAGTTAATATATACTTATAATTATAATTATCTACATCTAAGGGGCCCATTAAATCTAAACTAACTCTTTCAAATGCAGTACTAGGAGTAGTCGTTATAACCATTGGCTCTCTAGTATGCCTATTTGTGTGTTTCTGTATTTGACAATGCTTACATTTCTTTACAAAGTTTGTAACATCATCAGTCATTCCTGACCAGTAGTAATATTTTTTAATACTGTTAATCATCCTGTTTACCCCCGCGTGGCCACTGGTGGGTAAAATGTGAAAGTCATTTAATATAACAGTTTTCATATCTCTTTCTGTAACTCGAGTCACATCTTTTATAACAAGTAACTTTGGAAAATCACCTAATTTATTCATTTCACTTAAGAGTCTGTTTATAAACTCTTCATTGTGCTTTGTTTTCATTATAACGAGCTCTTTTATTTTTATTTTCTTGCAAAAACTCTGTAATTCTCTCGCTAACACACTTACGGTCGGAAGCGATCGAGACATTACATAGATGGCCAATTTTTCAGGCACATAAACACAAGTATTATCATCACTACATATTTTATTTATCTTTTCTATCTGTCTCCTAGTAGTCCAATTAGTACATATAAACAACTCTACACTATTGTCTGGTCGTTTGAGGAGCTCCACAACTTTAGGTTGATCAGGCCTAGAAGCGGTGGGGTCCTCAGGGGTCGAGTCCGTCACATTTTTACTAGCTAACTTGCGAGCCTTAGCTCGTGTCATGACCGATACTACATGCTCTTGCATTTCTTTTAAATCTTTGGACGTCAAGGTGATACGGCTCAATGCATCTGCAGCTGCGTTGTGCCGTCCCGGAACATAACTAATTTCGAAATCGTATTCTTCTAAATATAGTCTAAATTTAGTCAATCGGCTTGAAGGATCGGTCATGTTAAACAAATATATAAGAGGTCTATGGTCGGTTTTTATTTCGAACCTCCTATCATATAAATACGGTCTAAAATGCCGCACAGCCCAAACGTCTTAGGGCAGCTCCTCTTTGTATTTGTCTCCGTGGTATTATGTTATGTAATCTTTAGTCTTATCTTATGAGTCGTTTTGAGATCGCCAAGTGAAAGAAGATTCAATTACATGCATTCTATTTAATAAAAAATCAAATGGCATTTGGGTCATTTTGGGGATGCATACGCCACCGCCACCTGTTGAGACTAGAAGAACATTTTTTTTTCTTAAAAAAACGGCTCGTTGAATTTTAAATCCTTTATTCTATGTCTATTCTGAAAATTAAAACCAATCCCATTACATTAGTAGAATAGAATATATTTTTGTACACACGCAAAAATAAATATACAAAATATTTAAAACAACAAACAAAAGTGTACAGGGGCGTACTTATCCTAGCAGTCTCAAATCACCTCAATATATGGGGACATTTCCAAACACGGCCATCTTATCGGCTTGCTTCATCGGCAGGCGTATTTTCAACTAGGCTATGGGGTCGTCAATAATTTCCTTGGAAAAGCTGTACACAATGTTCTCTACTAACTATTTCTATCTTCGCAGCAATCAGCCGAAGACCACAAGCGTCGCGGCAGCGGCGGTCGACGTGGCGAATACCGCGCGGCCGGGCGGAACAAACGCCGCGGGACGGCCAGCGAGTCCTGCGACTACCTCGTGAAGAGGCCCGCCGAGAGGCGCCGCACCGACCCACTCGTCACCCTGTCCTCCCTGCTGGAGGACGTCTTGAACTATATACGGCATCTGCCTGATGTGCAGCCTTTCCTCTTCCCTGTTAATCCTAAGGTAAGCAGATGTCAATTGTCCACTAACTTAGGTTCAAATTGTGTGCTAAATTACGGCCATCGTAAAAACGAAATTTTACCGCTTTCAAACTCATAGGAAAAATCTAAACAAAATTAATAAGGCGTCGGTTGCCTCGAGTTAGCGAGCCTATCATACCTCTTTGATTAACCGTGTAGCAATGAGTTATGATATGAAACATCAAAACTTGCTTCTCTCGATGACTCTATTCCAGTTAGTAAGTATATTTTTTCTTTGCTTTGTCTAAACATTCGTCTTTTTATCGAAATATTCGATAAAATGCTATAAATGAGTAAATAAGTATTTTGTTTTCTATTCTATAACTTTAGAAAAAAGTAATAGTTTTTCTAAACAACCATAGACTTCTAATATATACGCTTTGTTTAACAGGTGGTGCCCGATTACTACCGAGTTGTTTCCCGGCCGATGGATCTACAAACTATCCGCGATAACCTTCGTCAGAAGCGTTACCAAAGCAGAGAGGACTTCCTCGCTGATGTTAATCAGATCGTCGAGAATTCTACTCTTTACAATGGTAAGTCTACTCTTTATAATGGTAAGTTTAAATGATCCTTTATAATTGTAACGGACAGTAAAGATAGGTAGGATTACATTACACACTATTTAGTAAATTGTAAGGCGGCGATTCCACCAGATATGTACGAGGAAAATGAGCGGTGTGCTAGGAAAAAAGCAACCAATATCATCACTTCTTTTTTCTAGTCTCGCTCAGCCAGCTCTGGCGGAATAGAGCGGCTTAGGGACGCGAGGTTTTTCTACGTGTAAACATGCGTTACGTGGAATGTGTGCGAGTGACGCTTGTGACAAGTCCGGATATCTGAAATGAGTTCGCTACGCATCTTCGCACCGCTCATCTCGCACATCTCTGGTGAAAACGCCCACACATTTTGACAGCACCGCTACATATCCTCACGTTTTTATTTTACTCGCACATCTCTGGCAGATTTGCAACCTAAGGATCGAACCTTGAGTCTTTCAAACAGAGTTGGCACCTAGATAAAATCCCGGTAATTTCGGTTAGAGTTACCAAATAAGCTACCAATACTATTTACTGTCGCTGCACTCAGGTCTAAACAACAGTTTGACCGTGGCTGCCCAGAGGATGCTTCAGCGCTGCGTCGACAAACTGGCTGAGAAGGAGGAACAACTCATGAAGTTAGAGAAACAGATTAACCCATTGCTGGATGACAACGATCAGGTATGACAATGAGCCAGGTCTATGAAAATAAGTACAATAAAAAAACTAATGCTGCCACGAACACGAAGTTGTGTTGCATTTGGCGAAGGCGAAACGGTTTACTGACGCCCCACGACCTCTTTGTTTTGAAAACGACATTCTTAGAAATGTACCTGTCGTTTAATTTTTATAATGATGATTGTGTGGTATTGACTTCAAATTAGTTATATACTGTCTCAACTAAACATAATGTTGATGTAATACAAACAAAATGGTTACAAAATGTCACAAATCTTTGCATCGGCTTTTGTCATTCTTTTGATTCGTGTAGCTATAATTTATTTTCGAATATATTATTGTAATTTTATTGATTTTTAAGTCTTTCCAGAGTGTCATCTGAGGCTTTTGTTATCACACTTCACAATATATAATATTATAAATGGGAAAATATATTTGGATGTTTACGCCTTAACTACTAAACTGATTTGGATGAAATTTGGAATAGAGATAGTTCATTCCCCCCATTAACACATAGGATACCTTTTACGGGGAGAAGTCTTATTCCCACGGGAAAATCTTACATAACGCGAGCGGAGAGCTAGTAATAAATAATACGTTGAATTTTATCCTAGGTGGCTCTGTCGTTTATCCTGGAGAATCTATTGACGACCAAGCTAAAGGTGATGCCGGAGGCTTGGCCTTTCCTCAAGCCTGTGAACAAAAAACAAGTTAAAGACTACTACAACGTCATCAAGAAACCCATCGATATGGAGTCCATGGGCAAGAGAATACAAGGTTAGTTACGGGCTCTCGATTTTAAGGATAGAGCTCCAAAGCAGTAACTTAGTATTTCGTGCAATATGAACAAATAAAAACAAACACAGATCTGGATCAGGTTATAAGCTTTTAAAAGTTTTCTTTTGAAGTTGTCTGCTTATTTTTAAAGACACGTAAAGGCGTTAGTTCTGGCTACCATCAAAGCCAAGTAGCTTGAAAACTCTGACGTAAGACATAATTAATTCTTGTATTGTTTTCAGCTCACAAGTACCACAGTCGCGAAGATTTCTTACGGGATATCAACTTGTTAGTAGAGAATTGTCGCGCCTACAACGGCCCCAATTCGCAGTTTACCAGACAAGCTGAGGCTATATTGAAAGTAACACAGGAGTCGCTTGAGCAAGTAAGTAATGATTGTTTCGTTTTATGAAATATTTCGATTAATTCTTCGATTTATGGATTGCTTCAGCTCCATAGAAGCATTCCAAAATTCGGGGATACATTAGTCTCAAAATAAAACGATAATAAATAATTAACTTTTCAGAATTAAATCAGCTTTTTGTTATTGTACCTGCAAATTTTTACATGATTGTAAAGTCCACTTAGAATGAGTAAAGCTTTTTAAATACAATCTTTTTCTGCCTATCAGTACGGCGAACACGTAAGCCAGCTAGAAGCGAACATAGCAAAAGTCCAAGCGAAGATGTTGGAGGACGCCGAGCATTCAGACGAGCAGGACGAGCCGCCACCGCCCTCGGACGAGAAGCGCGGCCGCGGTCGGCCACGGAAACACAAGCCCAGCACTTCCAGCGCCACTGACGGTGAGTGAGATAGTGAACATGTGAGGACGAGCCTCCGCCCTCGGACGAGAAGCGACCAAGGAAACACAAGCCCAGCACTTCCAGCGCCACTGACGGTGAGTGAGATAGTGAACATGTGAGGACGAGCCTCCGCCCTCGGACGAGAAGCGACCAAGGAAACACAAGCCCAGCACTTCCAGCGCCACTGACGGTGAGTGAGATAGTGAACATGTGAGGACGAGCCTCCGCCCTCGGACGAGAAGCGACCAAGGAAACACAAGCCCAGCACTTCCAGCGCCACTGACGGTGAGTGAGATAGTGAACATGTGAGGACGAGCCTCCGCCCTCGGACGAGAAGCGACCAAGGAAACACAAGCCCAGCACTTCCAGCGCCACTGACGGTGAGTGAGATAGTGAACATGTGAGGACGAGCCTCCGCCCTCGGACGAGAAGCGACCAAGGAAACACAAGCCCAGCACTTCCAGCGCCACTGACGGTGAGTGAGATAGTGAACATGTGAGGACGAGCCTCCGCCCTCGGACGAGAAGCGACCAAGGAAACACAAGCCCAGCACTTCTAGTGCCACTGACGGTGAGTGAGATAGTGAACATGTGAGGACGAGCCTCCGCCCTCGGACGAAAAGCGACCAAGGAAACACAAGCCCAGCACTTCCAGCGCCACTGACGGCGAGTGAGATAGTGAACATGTGAGGACGAGCACTCGGACGAGAAGCGATCAAGGAAACATAGCCCAGCACTCCCAGCGCCACTGACGATTAGTAAGATAGTAAACATGTGAGGACGAGCACTCAGACGAGCCTCCGCACTCGGATGAGAAGCGACCAAGGAAACACGAACCCAGCACTCCCAGCGCCACTGACGGTGAGTGAAATAGTGAAAATGTGAGGACGAGCACTCAGACGAGCCTCCGCATTTGGACGAGAAGCGACCAAGGAAACACAAGCCCAGCACTCCCAACGCCACTGACGGTGAGTGAGATAGTGAACATGTGAGGACGAGCACTCAGACGAGCCTCCGCACTTGGACGAGAAGCGACCAAGGAAACACAAGCCCAGCATTCCCAGCGCCACTGACGGTGAGTGAGATAGTGAACATGTGAGGACGAGCCTCCGCCCTCGGACGAAAAGCGACCAAGGAAACACAAGCCCAGCACTTCCAGCGCCACTGACGGCGAGTGAGATAGTGAACATGTGAGGACGAGCACTCGGACGAGAAGCGATCAAGGAAACATAGCCCAGCACTCCCAGCGCCACTGACGATTAGTAAGATAGTAAACATGTGAGGACGAGCACTCAGACGAGCCTCCGCACTCGGATGAGAAGCGACCAAGGAAACACGAACCCAGCACTCCCAGCGCCACTGACGGTGAGTGAAATAGTGAAAATGTGAGGACGAGCACTCAGACGAGCCTCCGCATTTGGACGAGAAGCGACCAAGGAAACACAAGCCCAGCACTCCCAACGCCACTGACGGTGAGTGAGATAGTGAACATGTGAGGACGAGCACTCAGACGAGCCTCCGCACTCGGACGAGAAGCGACCAAGGAAACACAAGCCCAGCATTCCCAGCGCCACTGACGGTGAGTGAGATAGTGAACATGTGAGGACGAGCACTCAGACGAGCCTCCGCACTCGGACGAGAAGCGACCAAGGAAACACAAGCCCAGCACTCCCAGCGCCACTGACGGTGAGTGAGATAGTGAACATGTCAGGACGAGCACTCAGACGAGCCTCCGCACTCGGACGAGAAGCGACCAAGGAAACACAAGCCCAGCACTCCCAGCGCCACTGACGGTGAGTGAGATAGTGAACATGTCAGGACGAGCACTCAGACGAGCCTCCGCACTCGGACGAGAAGCGACCAAGGAAACACAAGCCCAGCACTCCCAGCGCCACTGACGGTGAGTGAGATAGTGAACATGTCAGGACGAGCACTCAGACGAGCCTCCGCACTCGGACGAGAAGCGACCAAGGAAACACAAGCCCAGCACTCCCAGCGCCACTGACGGTGAGTGAGATAGTGAACATGTCAGGACGAGCACTCAGACGAGCCTCCGCACTCGGACGAGAAGCGACCAAGGAAACACAAGCCCAGCACTCCCAGCGCCACTGACGGTGAGTGAGATAGTGAACATGTGAGGACGAGCACTCAGACGAGCCTCCGCACTCGGACGAGAAGCGACCAAGGAAACACAAGCCCAGCACTCCCAGCGCCACTGACGGTGAGTGAGATAGTGAACATGTGAGGACGAGCACTCAGACGAGCCTCCGCACTCGGACGAGAAGCGACCAAGGAAACACAAGCCCAGCACTCCCAGCGCCACTGACGGTGAGTGAGATATTGTAAATCGGCCTTTGTTATTTCTCAGGTGATTATTTATATTCTTACATAAGATTTTATATACTTATGCAATTTATTACCTGTACAAATGAAATTTTATCAGAAAACATAAATAGGTAGAAATTGAAGAGTGTTACAAAAGTATATTAGTAAACTAACAATAACTCTGTCTCTCACAAACAAAGATTATTGTTGTAATTCAAACACCAAAAGAAGAATAAAAAATCTGTTTAGGATTATTTAATTTAATTATTTAATTTACTAGTTAAATTAGTAATTAAAATTCTAAATATATCAGTGCTCATATTAGCAACAAGCTCAAATTACACGCAAATTGCATACTCACTCAGAACAGAACGTTTCATGTTGTTAAGTATATATTTTTTAAACCCTTATTTGTTCAAACAGGACCGCCAAGAAAACGCGGCAGGCCTAAGAAAGACCAGAACAGTTTGGAAGAAGGTACGTACCGGTTACAATGTTATAGTTCATCAACATGTAAAACATGTTCTATAACAGATCTAATCTTATATCTATATATTTTGTTGTATTAATTTATTAATATTCTAAAATACTTCCAGATCTTCAATACTCTGATAGCGGTAGCGGCTCAGACTTGGAAGAAGTGGAAACGAAAGACGCAGCAGCCACTATGGTTCAGCTGTCTGTGCGCCCTGGTAAGAAAATTACATAATAAAAATAAAATATGTGGGGACATCTTCACACACGGCCATCTGATCCCAAACTAAGCAGAGCTTGTACTATGGGTACCAGACAGCTGATATACATTACATAAATAGATAAATACATACATTATATAGATAAAAAACAACAACCAGACACTAGGCAAACACAAGTGCTCATCACACGAATGTTTGCCTTGGGCGGGATTCGAACCCGCGACCCTGTGCGTCGAAGGCAGATACACTACCATCTGGGCTACGGGGTCGTCAAATAATGTAAATAGTTTTTCTCTCATTTATTCAAAAACAACTTAATTATCTACAAATTTACATAAAAAAAAAGAAAAAATATACAGTATTTAGAAATAGAAAACATCTTCCAGTGCGTCTCTACAAGACATGATGCTCAGCGGATTGGCAGCGTTCCTTTTTGGATGTCCAGGCATATTCTTTGCCCTAGGAAGCTGCCTGCTCTGCGATCCCCAGAAACGATCTAAAAGATCTTTTATATACGCTATGACGCTCGTTTCACAAATACAAAACATTAAAATGCCTACTCATTTAAAGGGTTAGGCTTGGGCCGTGTTATAGTTGTTTCTGTAAAGAAAACTGCGAGTCTCCACCACTCGCTCCTTAAACCGAGACTATAACCTCAAATATGTTCACAGAGGACGACATGCGCGCGGGCAGTAGTGGCGTGGAGCACATTCCGTTCGACACGTCGGAGTTCCTGATAAAACGCGAGCCGCGCGACGACCCGCCGCCGCCCGAAGAACTGGTGGACCTGGACCAGGCCACTGATTACTCCTTCCCACCTGTCGTCAAGGTCAGTTCCTTCAGGGCTCATCAAACCTCTTTATTGAGATTACTCCTATAGGACGAGCCGTACGTAATACGAACTGCTTTCGCCTGAAAAACTGGCGGACCTGGACCAGGCCACTGAGTACTCCTTCCCGCATGTCATCAAGGTCAGTTCCTTTAGGGCTCAACAAACTTACTTATAAGATCAAACTGCTGATATAGGGTAAGCCACGTGACGAGTCGCTGCCGCCCGTAGAACTGATGGACCTGGACTAGGCCACTGATTACTCCTTCCCCCCGTCTTCAAAGTCAAAACAAACCATACAAAAGCCTTCTTAGTTCGAACTACTGATAAAGCGAGCCACCACCGCCCTGCGTGTTTTCTGTTACGTGTGTTTAAATTCTGAAAGTTTTGACGCAAAAAATATTCGTTGTATTTTATACCTGTACTTGAAAAAAAATATACAAAACAAGTGTTATATAGGAGGAGCCGATCGAGCCGGACATGAATATGGAGCTGCCGATGTTGGAGGGCCCGCCGCTCGACCCGCCCACCTTCAAGGAAGAACCACCAGAAAACTGGCAGGTAAGATTTATTGGCTAGCTCTCTTTTATCATATTAAAGAGCAAAGATAAATAAAAAACAAGCAGAAAACGACGATTGTGGAGTTTATTCGGTGAACTCTTTTATATCTATATCTCTGTAGAGCTACATTATATATTTTGCAGCCTGATCCAGCCATACAAGACGACTTGCAAGTTACCGATAGCGAAGAAGAAGCAGAAGATGGTCTGTGGTTCTAACTTTGTAAATCTTTCAACGTGTTTTAGTTATTTCGTAGCCTGTTTTTATTCTGCGTTTGATAAACGTAGAATGAAAAGCAGAGATAGGAGATGTTTCTTAGTTGTGGTAGTGATAACCATGGACAATTTTCAAAATAAGATTTTAAGTTGAAAATGTAAAACTTTCTAAGATTAAGTTAATAAAGCAATATATTATTACAATAAAAATACCTTTACGATATTTCTCTTGTTTACTTTATGACCATCCACCAGACATCTTTAATAACGATTGTTTCTGTCCGACCTTTTTGTCAGTTGCGATTTCCATGTGCGATACGAGCTATAATGTGTAAGCACTGTGTGCATAAAGGCATTATAAATCTGTAGTATAGTCAAGGAAGTCTCCTAACTTCATTATCTTATTACGACTATGTGCCGCTATGCTCCTCACTCTATGGCAGGAGCGTGGTCACATAAATCGGAAGAGACGTACTTTTTACTTTACTGCTATTTACTATCATTGACTTTAAGTACAAAATACTCGAAGAAATAGGTTAGTATTTATAAAATTTGGGTGCCCATGAATACACGTTCATGTATCTATTATGTTCTAACACAACATGCATTACGCCACACATGCTTTGCGTAACTCGACAATGAATTCATTTCCAATTCCAGTTCAGAATTATGCTTTGCACTAATTTCGGTTATTGCATTGTTCGTTGAAATTCCTATTCCAGCACAATCTGTGCAATGATATTAGGGAGCTCTGAGTACGATGCGTGCATGTTTTTATTACGTTAGGTCTCGTTTGGTATATCCTATAATACATTAAATAAATGTAACTAAACCTAAAAGTGTGCCACAACCGTATCTTCGTTTGCCGTGTCGGACCGGGAAGTACAACATTAAGTATATTTTGTTTCTTCTCTTTACCATAGACATTTTGTATAAGAGAAGTTTTGTTTTTGTGTAATTCTATATAATTATATTTATTATATTTACAATAAAAAATAATATTATTTACATTTTAAATTTTAAATGATTTTCTTCTCTTGTGTGACCAACTAAATGTCAGATTTTAGTCTACCACGACGACAAAAATAAGAGAACTTGATAATTTGTCGCCGATATTTAGTTGGTTTAGTTAGTAATGAAGGCAGACATACATTTGAAGTTCGCAATCATGGGTGTTCACTGCGATCCGATCCAATCCTACGCGTTGCGCAGAATTTAAATGAGCCGGGTGCCAGATTTGCATACTTCTATTTGCGTTATTAGCAGACTGTTCAGTGCCACGATATATTTATCTATCGGCTCGCTCCGTATGGTAATTTTCGTATTGACGTGGTAATTTATACCGAAATAGGATATTATTACGCTACTTATGCTCCAATAGAGAGATTTCATCTTGTGCGCAATTGTTGCTGTTTAGTTTTGATTCAATGCAATATTGAAGATGATGGATGCTGGTACAATATCTACAAGAATTCACAAAAAGAAATCAATAATGATAATTCACGAATTCGTCTGTAATAGGATTTCCGTTTTATTACACACGACATTGTCATTATAATACATAAACATTTGTTGAGTATGTGGTTAGCTATAACCATGAAACTACGCTTGAGCGATCGTTTTAAATACTTGTTAAAAATAGTGCTTCATAAGTGTTTTTTTACCTTTTTTCTTTCTTCTTTATATTTATGTTTATAAAAACATAAAATGTAATGAAAAGTGTAAAAGTTCAGATAAGGCTAATATTCCTGAAGATGGAGCCGCTCGGCACGTGTTCTAGAATGTATTGTTCCAACTGGATTTTCACACGTTAGTTTCATTTGTGTTAACTTAATTTACCCTTGTACCTTAAACTTTACAGTAAAGTCCGTTTTGAATATTGTTTCGTAGAACATAATACTTATCACGAAGTTACGAATATTATTTTTCAATACCTGTTTACATTTCAGCCGCATTAGTGATTAAAGTAATGAAAACAGAACTTATTTTCAATATTTCTTTCCTGTAGATCGTGTCAAGTAGAAATTAAGATAAAATGTTAAGTAAATAAATGAACCATTACTAATAAAATAAGGTCCACGTGCACCACTGCTTAAAAGCGTATGGTGTGAGTGAGTAAAGAGCGAAGTACTTATCACATTCAAGGTCAGCACTCATACTCGTAACTCGTGATGTGCTGACGACATTGTCACATTGGAGGGATCGCCCGGTGCCATGAATATTTATGTAATAAAGAAGAGGCCTATCACTAAACCGTGCGTGGGTGATGTGGACCGCAAATGACAAAAGTTCCAAGATGTAAATACTCTTTCAGACACACATTAGTAGGTATGTTTCGCGCCGTCTCGAGCTCGATCCGAACATAAACCGGTTAGATTTGTCCGCCCCACTCTTACTTATCTTGTTTTCATTTATTCCCTTGTACCACAATCTTATTATGAAAGGCAACCGTATTACGGCGGCGGCGACGGCCCCCTTTTCGCACCACAAAGGTTATCTTTGTGTCCGTGAAATCCTTACGGCCACTTGATGGGTAAGTATATTTTCCTTGATTTATTGGGTAAGTATATTTTTCTTGATTACAGCGTATCGTATTGTATCAATGCCTATAATATTATTGCCTACCACTCGTAGATTTTTTGAACTTGTATAGAGAGAAAGTGTATGTTGTTGTATAATAAAGTAGTTCATAATTTTCATGGAATTGGTGCTTGTCGTAACGGCACGTAACGGTACGTCTAATTCAAAACGTTCGTAGCTGCTACGACGTAGCGCTCGTAGCAATTTCCGTAGCTGTTAGAATCGGAATTTCCTTTCTACGTTGCAGGATAATTCTAAACCTGCTAAAATTGAGTAACATGCTAACAGTAATTTATCATAATTAAGCAATTTATAGTTTTTGAAAGCAACTTATGGACAAAAAGTAAGTAAGAGATACTTACTTTCAGTTGAAGAATCTGATTACTTGGTAAGATGTAATTTCAGTAAGGTATCCCAATATCAACTTGAGATAAGCGTAGGTATGAAAAATAACAATATGTACTAAAATAGAAAATAACCAATGTTTAAATATGAATATCAACAGGATAAACCTACAAGAAAATAATCTGAGTTTCCTTTCTCTTCATAATAATAACCAGCTACTCATAACTGTCATGAATTTGGTAAATATTAAATCGCCATTGTAAAAGGGTGAAATGACGAAAATGTGCCAGCTCATAAAGGGTGATTTGATTTGATACTGTAAGGTTTCACAGAATGGGAAGGCGGTTGTTAATTTTAGGGTGTGGAAATTTATATTGTTCAAAGACAAAAGAACAAAGCTCCGTGGAAGTTTACGAGATTCTAAACAGCGATAGTATTGTACGTGAAATGAAGGTTTGAACATGACATTTTTACTTACACAACATAATTAAAAGTTACCTAATAAAAATATATTATTCAGGTAGAAATTACTTAGACTAAAAAATACCTATGTTTGTTCAAACAAAGATGGTGATTGGCAATTTGAATTAATGTAATGACGAAACTAAGAGATGTAACATCCAAAAGTTAATAAAGTATTCATTTCATTTTATAGCAAATTTTTACTATAAATATAAGATAAAGATAAAAAGAATACCCAAAATATAAATTAAAAGACCAAACAACAATTCTTGCGATGTCTAAACTAAGTAAGAACTTCTTATCCGTATCTTAAGCATAAACATAACATCAATGAAAGTGTGTAAAGTTCTTAACTAAGTAGAAATTTAAATCAAAATTACAGCAATATAAATGTGGCATACTACTATGCTAGTAGCTTAGGCAGTTAAATAAAAAAAATGCAAGATTGAATAGTTTAATTCATTTTTAAACCTCGTTTGGCGAAATTTTGTAACACAGAATTCTAAAAGCCAACTGACCTAACCCTCGATAAAATGAATTGATAGGCAGAATTTGTAATTTGGCACCGGGCCGGCCTGATGAGGTCGTAGAGACCCTCACAGCCTTTCAGGGTCTCGCATATAAATCTATGATGGCCCATAATCGTTTAGACGGGGCTTGGTAATCAGAAAGTCGTTTACAGCTCGTATTTTGGGCCGGCGTTAAGAGTAATTCGCTCATTGATGTGTGAGGAGATTAGGCCAACAGTAGCAGCTTAATGGATCCGAAAACACTTGAAGTTCTTATATTAAGTACTTGTCTGTTATTGCTTGCCATTTGTAGTCACTAGGTCGGACCTCTCATAAGATGTTCACACAAATGAGCATTTATGTGTTAAAGATTTTACCAAAATGTCTTGTCTGAAACGAAAGTCAAGAAAAACCTAACAAAATTCTACGTCAACGACTATAAAGAGCTTGTACGTGTATGTCAAACTTAAATTGATATTTTTACGCATAATATGCCTCTTTAATCCCATTACTTGTAAATAATTATAATCGCACAATAAAAGTATATAGTTTCATACTTACCAGTCTTTTGTATTATCTATAGTGTTTTTATAATTTTTATAAAGACTGAAAAAGTTAACATACTCGTAACAATTAATCGTTAAACTTTTCTCTACCTAGGTATTGTTAGTGTTTGCTTCTCATTTATGACCTTTTTTGACCTTTAGGTCCCCAAATATTCTAATTAATCCGGCCTTAACCGAAATTGTTGACCCAGCAACGTCTAATTACTATAGTTGTCTGCAAACTTTTTTTAAAACCTTTTGTAGTCAGACCGTGCTTAAAAGGAGAGTTAGTACCATCTGCTAAAGTGTAGTAGTTGTAAATAAACCCGTTGCATCTGTTTCACAATTCCAAAACAAAGAAACAAACCACAGTGCTATCACAGTATATAAAAGTTGCACTCAGTTCGTAACTCAGTGCAACACTATACAATCCTCAAGCGTAGCACTTTAAACCTGGTGGAAAATCCTGGCGACTCCAACGCGGCAGTTCGCTTCCTAACTTTTACTTTGCACCATATTACAACACTAACTAATGCTGTGGCTTAGCTTGCACTGCGATGTTTTATGTCCACTGAATGCACTGAACTGACCCTTGTTTACGTTCTCGTTCATTCGTTGTTCATTTATTATTTGGTACCTACGCCAACACTTATTTTTATGAGCGTATTTTCAATATCAACGGCTCGTTACAGTCCATTGCTGGACTATGAGCCTCCTCCACTTAAGTGGAGGGTTTTGTCATAATCTTCACGCTTGGCAGGCGGGTTGGAGATCGCAGATTAAAAGGTTACTGTACCAGAGAGCGCTGCTGCCCGTTCCCTGTTCAATGCGTAGTCCCTAAGTCGCCTCTTACGACACCCACGGGAAGAGTAGGGGTTGGTGACAAATGTATTCTACTCTGCCGTCACCACACGGCTAATGTGTTGATATGAGCGTATTATGGTATCTATAAATTATATTATACAGGTTTTTTTTTGTGTTTACGCATATGTTTGCATTTATTTAAACAGCTCTTTCCGGGAAACAAAGGCCGAGAAACGACGAAATTTTAACCTTCCATTCTAATATCAACTTGACTTGGGAGTTGATGTTCCTTTGCCTACTCTTAGGTATGTCTTCTTATGAATCCTCTTGATTATTTTAATATATTATCATCATTAATAATAAGTAATAATATTAAGATTTAATTATTTCCATTTATTACTCCTTTTGTTTTGTTATTATTATTTACCTATCTATACAAATTTTATAACTTAGGACCTGACTATCCTTTCCAAATTTCTGTGTTTCCTTATACGCGTTCAGTTTCCCTACCTTGTACCTATGTAATTATGTAATTAATTACTTGACACTGGCACAAAGTCAACTAGTGCCAAAGAATATTGTGGTTTTGTCTTTGGGTTATTTATTGTTTTTTTTTCTCAACATGAAAACAAATGAACGAATTTACTGTATGTAAATTAAGTTGCAAGTAGATATAGAAACTGAAAATGGTATAGGATAAGATCTTATTTCAACTAGACCAGCAATGGTAGGTATAACAAAGTAACAAAGTACTTCTTTGTCGTTTTAAAATTCCGAAATATGATAAATTTTTGAATACATTTTTTTTATTTTGTTGAATTAAAAAACTTGATAGATTGTTAAATGTATGGGATAGTTAAGGGCAGCTTCGAGCCCTCCGGATAGTTTGGGTAAATTTGTGAGTTAATGATAAATGTATATTAGGTACACTCACGTAGACATTAATTATTAATAGGTCTGATCTTTATTTACACCGTTGCTGCGAGTTTGATGAAGTAAAAAAGTATTCTGTTCAATAAAAAAATACCATTTGCTTTTTCAACGTGACCAACATTTTTTTAAAGTTCTAGGCACGCAACCTAGCTTTATACTTTTCATACAAACATCGCGTAACGGATATGGTGCCACGGATGGAGCTGGATGAAAATGGAAATCGTAAACTGGTTTTTAGCCGAATGTTATTTTTTATTTTTCGGAGTCCATGTTTGTGCAATGTGAGTGCGAACCAGCTCTATTTACCTACAGCGCAAAGTCGAAAAAAAGGAAAGAATTGTTTTGTTCGGATAAAATAGACTAGTACGAGTATATAAAACGTTCGATTCCATTAAAAAGAGAAAATACAGCTGTACGCGGTCCATGTTAAGCTTTGTTTTACCGCTTTATTTCACATAACCACTGTAAGATACACATTTAGATACTGACTGGACAAATTGACATTGTAAACCTAGTTTGTAAGTCCGCCCATACTTTCAACAACTCAAATAAATCTTCATGTCGACTGTCCTTCCCTATCTAATAAATGTAGAGCCATATATTAGGACGCAAATACTAACTCAAACTCGTAATCGAAACTATGTTTTAGTACAAATATGTGTCTCTGGGCGCCCCGCGGTGGTAATGGGGCGAATGTTCCCGAACTCACTAATATGTTACGATGTGTCGCACTCCGTTGTTCTACCGCACTTTATTGTCTGCCGTTCTATGTTTATTTCTGTTTAGGAATGTTCTCCGCACTGGCAGCCTTATTGCGTGAGTGAATGAGCGAATGTGAACGAGGTAAACGCGATACGCCACGTTGTTACAAATGTGGAGAGGAAATCCGGTGCTCTTTATTCGTGTTCCATTATTGTTCAGACTTTTCTCGAGTGTGGTGTTATGTTTTTACGTTTCAAGCAAGATATTAACGTATATCATACAAGGATACGGGCTGATTATTATAAGTATCATCGCTTTGGGAACATAGGTTTGTTTAACAATGCTTACTAACAAATATTATATAAGTAGTTAAATACTGCACTTATAAAACAAAAACAAAACAAATAAAAAACCCAAAACATTTGTTATTTTTAAAATGCAGGTATTAAGTATATTCAGTGAAACTTAACTGGGTCAAGAGTGAAGGTAAGTCTTTCACAATGGCTGGGATACTAACGAGAGCCCTGCCTCTTGAAAACTGCCGCCGAATCTTAAATGTTCTAAAAATTGAGAATATTATAAGAAAAATTGTATTGGCGATATTGTATATAGTCTGACAGTTCTCGCTAAAAGCTGCAGAGTATTTCTAAATGGAATGTTATTTTTTATTATTTAGTTTAGTCACTAAAAACACGAATAAGTAACAAATCATCATTGTTTCATGAAGGGTTTAGGCTCTTGATTTTCAGTCGTACTATTATTATCAAGACCTTTCAGAAGACCCACGGCTAGAAAATTAAGTTTATATTACATCTAGTAATATAAGCTGCGTGCCTTAGAATAAATTATAGGTAGGTACTTATTAAAATACCGAAGTTCTTCGTTACATTGTTTTCTAAAAATTCCGAAATTAAGAGAGTAAGGCTTGACACAGTTTCGCAAGATAAGGTAAGTGTCACCGTGGTTTCGGGAGAGAAAGATAAACGATGGTGGCTGATGGCTGCGGTACCGGTGACGGTGACTCGATTACCGAACTCATTGCTAACTAGCGCTCTGCCTGAAACTTTGCTTGCGTAATTAAAGTTTTACCTCCAAGGTGAACTTTTTTTAGCACAAAAATGAAGATAACTTAGTTTCTGCTGTGAAAACCGTAACCGATGTGCAGTAGTTAATGCGTGATGCGCGAACCAATATACAGACAGTCAGACAGACAAAAAATATAAAAATAAATCAATCTAATCTTCTCAAATATCTTCTATGTACCGCTACCGACATCGACCAGTAATTTTTTTATTATAATGTACTATTTATTGGATGTACGAGTACTAAAATTACATTCCGTGGCAAAAACCTCTTGTGTAAGGTTCTCGTAGTTGCTTAATGAGCTTATTTTTACATGTTTACAATAACTTTTACCGTATAAGTTTTGGATTAGTTTATTTTAATTTCTTATTTAACTACCATTTTCCAAATTGTTCTTTTTTTTTAAGAGTGCCTATAGCATCATTGTTTCTAATGAAGAGCGGTGCCTCCTAACACAGGCTCTGTAAGCCTAAATGGAGACATCAGCCCCTAAAATTTTTAACACACTACTGTTTTAAAGAAATAAACAAAAATTTATTTATTTAACTTGTCACGTCTTATTTTTTAAATAAACATCTACTATCTTTCAACTTGAAAGTTCGAAGTAAATAAGGTATAACGTGATGCCAGGCTATAATTGCTTGCGTATTTTTTTTTGTTTGATTCTCTATCATAAAATTGATTGATTGTTACCAATTTAATATACGAATAATTTAAGACGGCGCCTACTACTTACTTACTGCGCCGGCTCAGCGACCCGAAAAGGATCTTGGCCTACAAAATTCCGCCATTCGCTTCGAAATCTTGTATCGGAGACGGCGGTGGTGGCGCCTAGATAATTTTAATTAATTTTGAATACAATGGAATTGTAATTTCTCTAATAATTTCGCATAATAAAGACACTGTGGTTTATTACTACAAAGTCTGCCACCAAAAAAATTCAACTGAAACATATAATTCAGGGAAATCGGCAATGCGAAGGAAATATGACATTGCAACTTATTAATAAATAAATAAATAAAATAACGTAACATTTGGTAAATAGACCACGCAAATCCTCCTAAGTTTAACAATAACTTAATCAACTATACAACTGTAGGTACCTACCTACTTATTATTTAATAACTCATTTCCTTTTTAAGTTCACATAAAAAGATATGTGATTTGGAAGAAAAAAATGTTATTATATAACATGACTACAACAACCTTTAACTGAGAAATGAACGTGAAAATCCGTTTCGGAAAAAGTAAGTAAAAAAGCAATCATTTCCTGCTGAAGTCCGGATTCTACCTGTAGTTAACGTGTCTGACTAGGGGATTTTCGCTTTGACGCTTTTCTAGTGTTTTTATTTTTAGAATTGTATCGCCTTTACTATATTTTTATCAATCTCTCTAGATCTAGAACAAAGTTATTGAATCGCGATAAAATAAGTCTTTTAAGCACAAAAAGGATTTTTTTGGATTTTGCAGGCTGTCCGGCAACGGCTGGCTTCCGCAACGCTTCGGTGAATATCTGACGACGAACCTCAATTTATCATCCATCGAGGGGTGAAATTTGGGAAAAATAAAAATCCTAACGCTTTAAAAATTTAACTATAAAAACTCCACTGAAATGTTATAAATATGCCATCAGTAGTATAATAAAATCAGCAGGGTTGTATAATATGATGCTATTCGTGAAGTGTGTTTCAGCGCTTCACGACGACAATCAGTCACAGGAGAGATTGAGGTTGTGGTCACAGAGTGTCGAACTTCCTAGCCCTTTCGTCCCACTGTCTGAGAATCCACCGCCTGGACATGAGTTACCCTGGCTTACCTGGAAGTCTCTAAATAGGCTTCGTACTCAGGCAGGCCGAAGTAAGGAAAACCTGTTGAGGTGGGGATTCTCAGACGGTTCTAACTTGGAGTGCAAGTGTGGTGCCGTCCCCCAAACGATGGAGCATTTGATGTCGTGCCCTGCGTGGCCCAGCAGCTGCACGCAGGAGGATTTGACTAATGCCACTGACAGCGCAATTCTTGTGGCCAATTTTTGAGCTGAGACAGTCTAGGTTTGCCACCGACTCGAAAAGTAAAAGATATGGATTATGGATTTCATTAATTTATTATAATGTCTATATTAATAGTATCTTAAAAGCATAATAATTTCAGAAAAACTTTAAACAAAGACAAAAGTGGGTGTGGTGGACCTGTAGCTGTGGTTGTGATGCGATCGTATGCCCCTATACACACACATACAGTATATATCTACACGTAACGACATTTGTTTTTGTGTGACGTTGACTACAATGTGCAGATGCACAGGCCCCGCGCCGTCTTATAATACCTACTTTGTGACACACTGAGACCAGCCCGTCTTTGTAGGATAAGAACACCAAGTCTATAATGCATTAAATATTTGATTTGTTGCTACGGTGGCGTAGTACTTTGCTACAACGTGGCCTCGTAGCACTTACTACATCCTAGCCTCGTAGCAATTTGCTACAATTTCGTTTTTATTTATTTACTCATAAAAGTCTATAAAACGGTTTTGGAAAATAAACAAAGTTCCATAACGATAGATTGTTAACTTCAGAACAAACAATCTTTAACTTTTGGGTTTGGACAGGGGAGATTTAATGGCGATAAAAGGGGTCACGCCAGTGAAAATTAATATTTATAGAGCCTTAGGAAGAGCTAAACAAACAAAAGAATATCGTTACTACTAAAGCTATGGTCTACTAAGTAAATGAGTATTTCTAAATAATGTTACAAGATAAATAATAATATTGACACGTAATAATGTATCTCAGAAAATAAATTAGATGGCATCGACATTATTCATTAAGCGTTAATTAATTATGTTTTGATGGACTTAAATATCAGATAAAAAATAACATTGTATTTAATAAGCCATAGTAATATTATCTGCTAATACTTATAAGTATGTATGTAAATTCTATCTATAATAATAATGGCACTCATAACCGACAAACCGTTTTTAGAAGGATTCGATATATATTTGCAATTACATTTTTACAAGCTTTTATTTACCTTGCAATGTTTGTATGTACCTACTCGTATATATCTATAGGTATAATGTAATGTTCGGGTCTAATCTTGAAACTTAATTTTAAACCACTTTTTATCAACGTATGACTTTGATATTTTGCATACCTATTTGTTCAGTTCCGATGACAATACACTAAAATGAGAAAAATTACCTGATGATGCAGCCAGGATTGTCTCCTCATGAGGGTAGCACGGATTCGAAACTTTAGGATAGTCTACTAACAAGGCGACACCCGTAACGAACAAGGTTGTAACTAGATGTCGTTAAATGTTCAAAAAGACCAGAAAACAATCAGTCTGTATACTTCTCATCAGTTTAAATTAAAAGCTTGCGTTTAAAAAAGAATTTTAATTTAAACTCAAAAAGCTCTGTAGTACCAGCCATTTCTAAGTATCCGTGGTCAACTCTGGTAAGCCAGAGCAGAGCATAAATCTTAAAATCGCATCCGTCGCAACAGAAGAAGAGATACGGCGACTCAAGGACCCTTGTCCTCCCTTCGACGAGAGGGCTTAAATGTTGAGACCTCTGTGTTTTATGCTTTGTATTGTTATCTGCTGGTAATAATAAGAAAGAAAAAGGTTAAGCCTACCTAGATTTGTCACAACGCGGCAACGGTGAAGGAAAATATCGTGAGGAAAGCTGCACACTCCTGCGTAAAAATTAAAAATTGTGTGTAAAATCGATCAACCCGCACTGGGTCAGTGTGGTCCAATCGCCCTAACTCAGGGTAGATTGAAGTCCCTCGGTGGGGACCTATATGAGCTTTTGATAATGATGAGATATCTTAAGTCGCAATGGGAAATAATATATTATAAAATAATATAAAAAAACGCTACACGCTATTAAAATGTAATAGTACATTACGATACAAGGATCGTAGGTGGCATATTACAAACGAGGTGACTTTTGTTTATAATGTCACGTTTTTCAATACACTTGTGAGAAAACTGATGGTAAATAATTAAATTGAAATGGTTAAGAAAGGTACATACATAGTACCCTACAAAAGCTATGATACTACAGGTAAAATGGATCATGTAGGTAGAAGATCTAAAAACTAACCTTTATTATATCGCGCCCAGTTTGAGTATCCTTACTATTCACATTTATCATTAAATTTATCATTAAACACTCATAAAACAACATTAAATGTAAAACAATTAAATGAAAATTTTAAAAACTTGGCGCCAACTACAAAACGATAGTTGTTTCTTTTTTATTTATAAGCATACTTACGGAAAAAAGGCTCTGGCGGACATTCAGCCTCTACGAATATTATTTGTGGAATCGAGATAATTTTATTTGTATAATTAAAATATTACTGGCTGATAATATTTTTGATACAATTTGTTGAAATAAAAAATATAAAATACTTTTCTCTTTGTATGAATCGATTTAAATATTTTTCCTGGCTGAATAATAAATTCTGAAGACCGTAGGAATTAAAAAAAAATTGTAATAAAATCGCACTAGTGCGGTAAAACGCATTTACCGCACAGTTTACTGCCTTCGTAAGTTCAATTTTCGAGCAAGGTGTATTGAAAAAATAATTATGGTTGATGATGTTGTTGTTGGAACCGGTTCCAACTTACAGTTGACTTTTAATAAGTGCTATTTTTGTAAAATATGTTTTACTGATACTACTATCAGGAGTTTAATCAACAACTTAAACACGAAGCATTTAATTTATTTCAAATTGTTTTTCAAAAGTTGGAATCATTAGGTGTGAGTTCATTATCTAATTAATTCAATTTAGACCAATTTACGCCAACTTTATGTTATTGTAGTAATTAACAGAATTTTGTTTTTATACAAAAAGACGTACGATTCCCGAAATCCAAAGCCCAAAAAAAGTCGCCGCCTCTTTACATACCTAATTAGTGACCAAAAGAAAAAAAATATCGTGGTACACCAAAACTGAAGCAATCGACCAACCTAGTCTATATCTGTTCTTTTAACCATTAGTGGCTCTGCGAGACCTCGCGAGTTTTAAAAAATAATGGCTGAAATATACGAGTATTTTTTTACGTTTTCAGATCCATATCTCCACCATTTTAAAACTGAATCGACAGAAAAAATCTATATAATTTGCTCACTAAGCTTCTTGAGAATCGGTTGAGATATGCAACCTGTAGAGGAGAACAGCCGAACATCCTTCGGACATCCTCCGTTCGAAAGCATGTCTACTTCGCGCTCGCACGGTTAACTATATCCGTTCTCATAACCATTCTCCGTCAACCATCACTGTGAAGGTAAATACTGCGCTATATTCATGAGCCTCTGTAATTCCGAATCTAGAATGCTTCCCAACGCACCGTGCCACAAGCGCTTGACATTGACAGGGGCTTAGTATGAATAATTGACTTGCTATAACTCCCTCGTTGTTACATCGATGATATAAATATACTTAGCGAAGGACGGAAATGGGGGTGCTGGTTAGGCTGGTGTAAACTAGATGCACAAATAGGTGCACTAGATACAAAAATAGCTCCATCGGTACGTATAGAAAGTATGCTAATGCTGACACTGCATACTAGAGATTATGGGAGTATGCAGACGTTTGTAACTGCTTTGAAATATAAGTATATAGGTATACGTTCCATAAATTAAAAAGTTAGGTTATACGAGTATATATTTATTTGGGAATATGTTTCCTTTCGAACTCTTTTGAGATAGGAATAGATAAACTGGAATAGATAAACTAGTTACTCTACTTCGATTATATTATCGCAGGACACATCAATCTTTGAAAAGTTATGACAACTTTGATTAAACACTGCTTTCAACATTCAGACAAGGAAACTCATAAATTATACCGCTAATAGTCACGTGAAGGGTGAAGTTTCCAACTAAAGATTGCGTCGCTATCGCTAATGAGTTCTGCTTTCAGCGAAGATGTTCTTGATTTACCCAAAATACCTCCAAAGTTTAAATTTGCTTTCCGCAAAACTTGGAAACTTTTTTGGAATCCAACCTGTTTGTGTGGAAGTGTTTGTGAATAAGAAAACCGAAGCCATTGTAATGGGTTTGCAAGTTTAATTAGGTTCCGACAATGTGGAGGATTCGTTTCAACGCTTTGACTGCTCCAAACATTATTTTAGTGTCTGTTGTATTCAATGTTTTTTCTGGCAGTAATGCTTTAATCCAAAATTAAATTCAACCACGCGTTTTATTGATGCGTTTAGGTTGTAATTTAAAAAAATAGAGGTACACTTTCGTTCATCTTTCATTCCGAGAAAAGCAAAAAATACCGATGGGCTTGATTTTAGGTATGCATAGAGCGTTATTTTTTAGTTTACGATTTAAAAGTATCCACTAGTTAGTTAATAGTGTGACTTGTTCGAAATATGCACTTCTCTTCTCTACCACAAGAATCGGCAGCATTACGTACGTCTGCGTCAGTCCGCGCTATATATATAGCTACGAGTTACCACTTTGGTAGATATAGCGATTAAAACCATTGGGGTTTTTTTTCTAAACAGAATTCACGAAACATTGAGAACATTACAAACAAGCTTCTTCAAGCATTTAGTTTGTTCACGCAACCGTCCTGTCCAATAACTTATTATTATTAACATATTAAACTTTAAGACTTTTGCTGCAAATCAGAAGTGGGATTTTAAATTTGTCTGCAAGATATTATATTATCGGCGGATCATAAGGTGCATTTTGTTATTAATTAGTTGAGGTAGTTAAATTTTCTAGTTGTTTTAATTTACAGCCCCGTGGACATAGACAGACATGTCGAGGCTACAGTAGAAGCAGTGAACATGTCAGGGGTGAAATACCTGCGGCTCAAATCACAACTCCTTTTGTCGACTGTTTAAGCGTATTTCCGAATGAGGGCACCCCTGCTTGGGTGGAAATCCTTTTAAATCCCTTTGAAAAGGGGACGAGACACAGGCGGTATCTATATCTGCAGTTCTATCTGTGTTGATGTGAAAGGTATTGTATATAAATAGGTACAATCGTCTAGATAACAAATTAGTTATGTACAAATATATGACTGTTATTTTTTCAATTTTGAGACTTTATCTCACTATTTGCAGTAAAAAACCTGTTTGGCAGTTTGGGATTGCTAGTTTAGACCGTATAGATCTTTTACAGATCCTTTACCTCTGACTGTATTATTCAATTATAGATTGTTTGAAAAGAAAGCAAAGGATTTAGATTTAGGTTTTGCTCCCTTAAAAATCAGAGTAAAATAACATGTGAACGGTCTTTATCGCACGCGACTGAAATGCTTCTGAGTTTTCCATTAAATATTTTTATACCACCGTGTATACTTAAAAAAAAACAAAAAAAATAAGATGCAGTTGAGATGAACGACGTAATTCTCAAAATTATACCATCGGCTTTTATTTTAAAATTCAAGGGACATTGAAACAGTAATTAGATAAAGTTTGTTTAAGTTTTGTTTCGTTTGTTTTAGTATTCAATTAAAGTTTTGTAATTTGTTAAAACTACAAACAAAATTTGTTTTGACAGATATTTTGCTATTAAATGGAATGAGACAAGAAAATTTTGTTCTAAATTGAATAGAGGCAAAATTATTTTTCTGTTTAACTTGTTCTGTCTGTTCTGTTACTTTTCAACTGAAAAATGTTTTAAGAATAATTAGGAGGCGGGGTTCTCCTTCCTCCTGAGTTTATCTTTTCAGTAACCTTTTACACACGCGCTTACAGGAAAATCTACATCTTATTTATTTTACTCTTCCTCTTTCTCATAGTATTTATTTATTATCATCTGCAGCAATAAAGAAAATTCGAGAACATTTTTGTGATGTTATGCTCCGTGAAGCATGAAACTATATTTACGAGAACAAAAATTATACCTACTCACATTAACATGCTCTATTGTATTTATGGCTCTGGGATTATCTGCAGTAAGATTTACTATTTGTTGATAATACTTCTACCTACCGCAGAATAATTGAAACAAATAAATAATACTTTATTTAATTAATTTAATATTATACCATACGGTTTCAATTATAAAGTATTTTGTAGGTGCAATTAACATTAGAATTAGTATGTTTAAACGGCAGAAATAGAAGAAAGTAACACTTTAAACGGTAACCTAGCTCTACACATAGGTAAGTAGGTAGTCAACAAATATCCAGACTGAATTTCTAGGGTCATACACTGATCATGCTTTTATTGTGTGTTTTTATGACATGTTATATGGTTAGCCCATAATCCGCGTGAAATATTGCTGGTTCGTGTTCGGGAAAGGACCAATGCTTTTTCACTAGCTATTTTGTACCTTGGTGGTCACAAAAATAAAAACAAAATAATATAAGTTTCATAATAGCAGATAAATAAGTGTATAATTATATAATAACATTCTCACTTACTGAAATTCTTATCTTTTCCGTTCGGTCTTCAAGCTACCAAACTTACGACTCCGTAATTCATATAAGATATTTAATATTTTCTTGTACATTGTCTAAACTTGTGTAGAGACTCGAAAATGCACAAGTAACACAAAAGTGTACAAAGTTCTAATCATGGTTCAAAATGTGTACATGTGTGTGTGTGTGTGTGTGGTTTTTTTCCTTTTCTGCTTAAACTGCGTCTGATTGCGCATTTTAAAACTATCGTGTGTGAAGATACCCCCACATATTTATTTATTTTATTTAATCTTTCATTTAAAAATGATTTTTATACAAACTATCCAAAATCATTTTGAGAGGAATTAAATTAGCTGGTTTAATTAATTTCCCTCTTCCCTCATGTGGCAGTCACTGTGTCAAGTGGTCGCTGCCTGGATGAAACATTATATTGCAAAAGGAATTCTACCAACTGTATGGACTTAAATGAATTTGCTCAGGAAGGAAAATTTCATTATAAACGTCGTCGTGTCGCATTAAGTTGTCCGGACTTACAAAATGTTTCACTTTGTTAAATTTAATGAGTTTTTATAACTATACATTTAGCTTTGATTTGTGATTAGTTTATTTTTGTAAATGTACAGATGTGCCAAGATGCAGTCAATAAAAAATATTAGGTTTCACAGTCGCAATTACTAGTTGTCAGTTTAGTATGAGATTCTACAATAATTGGCTTACAAACATGTTAATAATTATGAACCCTACTCTTTAAAAATTATTAACACAACTCATTTAATCCAGTTTAAATATTTGTCAAAGTGCCAAGTTCTACATGAAGTTTAAACAGAACCTAATCAGAACTTGAATTATATATTTTATCATATATCTTGGAGTTGGTACACTGATTAACATCTTGAGCACTCATTAGTAAAAAGAGCGGGGTGTACAATTGAAAAAAACATAGGTAGGTACTTGATGTAGTGTACAGTCAGCTGACCATAGATAATACATAGATAATTATTTCAGCTAATTCGTCAACTGACTGTACTATATCAATGTAATTTATAATATCGAAGAATAATTATCTATGTATTCTATACATATATACATATTGAAAATGAATAAATTTATTGATTATTGTTTGGAAATTGATAAAAAATTAATAGCATATTTAGTACGATAAACTAGCTCAGGTTTATTTGATTGATTGATTAGCTTTTCATCGATATAGGCCAAGGGACGGCGCCCGATACAACTCCGGTTTTCAATTCATGTGTTCGAATGTGACTTGTTAAGAAATTATTCTATGAGTAGTGTAAAGGTAAACGCACATTGCGAGCACAGGACTGCACTTCATCATCATCATCAACAGCTCATATACGTCCCCACGTGAATGAGGGCGATCAGGCCTTAGCCGACCACGTCTCTAGCCACCAATTAATTAACTTTGGAAGGCTTTTTTATATTCGGCCTAAACATAATATAAGAAAATATCCTTCTGTTTATTAGGGAAACCTTTTAGCACCGCGGGAGAGAAAACTACGTATAATAACGTCTGTTATTACTCGCCTAATGACGCAGGTGGTTGGTTTATTACTTACGCCAGTATAATTGAGTTGTTTTACTTTTGTGGTATTCGTCGAATATGTATGAACACTATAATTAGATTTGTTCCAGCAGTAATATAATTCAAGGAGGGTTAAGAAAATGTTGATTTACAGCTTTAAGTATATGTATGTATATATATTTCGCAGATAGATTGTCGAATCAGTTATCCTACAAAACAGCTCCGTTTTGCAAAACAGCTGAACGACGTTTAGCTGTTTTACATAATTACTGAACTTGAACTCGCAGAATTGCGCGTTTAGCATTCATCAATGCAGCGGGTAAACTGTCAGATGTTTTGTAAAACGGCGTGAAACAAAACGTTCGATTGTAGATATTAGTTCTAAATTTTGTCCCTCGAGGCTCTGTATATCATAACAACAATAATGGTGACCGAGACCTCGTCAAAATTAGTAAATAAAATGAGCAATACTAATAAAAAAGTGTCTAAGTTTTATGAAAGCTAGTGCGGAAACTTGAAAAACCCGTCGGCTGAACGACAGATTTTTGACTGAATCTTATTGTGACAGCCCACAAGCCATTCTACAATACATCTAAATATGAGTAGCAGTTATGTAACCTAGTGCAATGGCGTGATTTTACAAAACATCTGATTTCGAATCCATCTGCGACATATATAAAATGACTTATTAACAAAATGAAAACAATAAAGAACATCGATATTTTATTATAGGAGTACTTTTACGATTTTATATAATATACGTGTATTGTATGTAGTATACCTATACTATGCAATTTTATATTGTAAGCATTGCGGCAAGATAAATAGGAAAATCCTATTGTCCATTTCTGTTTAGATAAATACCTAAAAGTTTAACTATTTATTTACACTCAACGTATCTAATAAAACACGACTACATAATAATCCCTTACGATAAGTTAGTCAAAAGTTTACAACATGTAAAAATGTAATAAAAAGGAAACTCTAAAGAAGCAAACAAGGGTCAACAAAACAATGCTGTTTACAGGTAGTCATAGTAAAAAGGGCGGATTGGGATCTATCCAATAGCCGGCGATATTTTTCCAGCTCCATGACAACGTGTGCTCGATTTTCCTCGCAAATATTTGATCAATAAACCAAACTTTCTGTGGGACAGAATTTTACTGGAACGATGAACGCGGAAGCAAAGAAAATAGCCACAATGTACGGGCGAGTTAATGCCCCCACAAATGAACGGTGTCGTGTCAACTTCTGCACAGATCTGGAGAAGTCAGTGCTAATGAGCAACTTTGAACGACGAGGCTGGAACCAAGTCGGACCTGATGACGAGTGGAATTTCTTTTGGGCATCCACACAGACCTGCCGAAATCTTTTTAGTGTAGAGAGTGGTTACAGAATGAACGACAACCAAATAATAAATCATTTCCCGAACCACTACGAACTCTCCCGAAAAGACCTGCTTGTGAAGAACATTAAAAGGTATCGGAAAGAACTGGAGAGAGAAGGAAATCCGCTTGCTGAAAAAGCGGAGGTGATATTACCGGGTGGACAAGTTGTTACGCGCTACGTTTATCTAGATTTTGTTCCAATAACCTTTGTGCTGCCCGCTGATTACAACATGTTCGTAGAAGAGTACCGTAAGTCACCACAAAGTACATGGATTATGAAACCATGCGGAAAATCACAAGGCACCGGAATTTTCCTCATCAACAAGCTATCTAAGCTGAAGAAATGGTCGAGGGAAGCAAAAACGCCTTTTCATCCGCAGCTCACTAAAGAAAGCTACGTCATTTCCCGTTACATCGATAATCCTCTTTTAATAGGAGGCAAAAAATTTGATCTCCGACTCTACGTTTTAGTCTCTTCATTTCGACCTTTGAAAGCGTATTTATTCCAACTTGGGTTCTGTAGGTTCTGTACTGTGAAATACGACACAAGCGGCGCTGAGCTAGACAATATGTACGTGCACTTAACCAACGTCAGTGTACAGAAACACGGCGGTGATTACAACAGCATACACGGCGGGAAAATGAGCGTTGAAAATCTACGGTTATATCTGGAAGGAACTAGAGGACGAGCAGTGACAGAGAAGTTATTTGCAGACATGCAGTGGCTAATAGTACATTCTTTGAAAGCTGTGGCTTCTGTCATGGCTAACGATAGGCATTGTTTTGAGTGTTACGGCTACGATATAATAATTGACAATCAACTAAAGCCGTGGTTGGTCGAAGTGAACGCGTCGCCTTCTCTAACCTCCACCACAGTAAACGATAGAATACTAAAGTACAAACTGATAGACAACATTTTATCAGTTGTTTTGCCTCCCGACGGGGTGCCAGATGTTCGGTGGAATAAGTTGCCAAGTGCGGAGGCTTTAGGCAATTTCGACTTATTGATCGATGAAGAACTTTTAGAAAAGGATGAGGGGTCTACATCCGGGGGTCGCGGGAAGAACAATAAAAATAAGTAGTAACAATTTAAGTTTACTCAAGTATATTTATAAGATTTTTATGAAATGTCTATTTATGTAAATACACTAAAAGGTATATGCACTGTTTCTCTCTTTCTAATTTTATCGCTTTCGGGATATTACCACAAAAATCATGTTTTTAAATGTCGTAGTTTGGACTTTTAAAACGACTCGCTTCCTCTAAGTTGCTGCGGTGAGAATGCTATTAGGAGGTCAAAACTGCAATACAAAGTACTTGAAGAGCCCATGTTTTTGAGCTGCACATGCCAGTTATTTGCATTTTAATGTTTGCGAAGAGGAAAAATAACATCGCTCCGCAAAATAACTCCGCAAAGGGGGAATAACATCATAGTGGCAAATAAAGGACTACTCCCGTTATTCACTGTAATAAAAAGAAAACAATATTTTGTATTTTATAAACATTTAAACAAAAAACAACCACCACAAACAAAACAACCACCACCCCCACCACCACCATCACCACCACCCTTTTGTCATAATGCAACATAAAATCGTGACGTTTCTAATTAATAAACAGAATACCTTTGGCCATTTTGAATAAAATTAGCATTCCGTAAATGATTGATTTATCCTTCCATGTTGTTTAAAGTCAGAACAGGAATAATACCAAATACAGGAGGCCCAGAGCCATTCTATATGCTAACTAGGAGGGAACTTCCGACCAGCTAGTTTTACACAAGATGGGCGCGTAGAGCTCACGATTTAACGATATACATTGTTTTATTTAGCAGCCAGAGCTATTTGTGAGTATAAAAAATAATATTGTATGTATTTCTGGTTTGTGTCATAAAGTATATTCTTTTCTTGTCTGTTCTATTCATTTCAATTTTATCCTAATTATAAAACTCAATTACGTACCGCAAGAGTTTGACTGGAGTATCTGTATTAATACATAAGAACTCTCTAATTATACAGCATGATTTTGTAATCCCTAGCAAAACTTAAATATGATGTTCAGACCATCATAAGCAACAACCATGTTTCTTGGGAAAAGTTGTTGCTTATGATGGTCTGAACATCATATTTAAATTATGGGGATTACAAAATCATGCTGTATAATGTATTTATACGTTCGAGTTTGTTAGTTTGATTTTATAAATCCCAATAATCTTATCTTTTTGTAAATTATGAAAATAAGTGCTATGGTCCTATACTTACAAGATTTATAAAATCCAGGAGCCTATTAGCCACAGTAAGACGCGGATTTCGTATCGAATCTTTTTAAGCTAATTTTAATGGCGGCTCCAGACTGAAATCAGTAGGTGCAGGCAAAAAATAGGATCTTGAAATCCATTTCATTAGTTTTTATCAGATTGATTTGGCTTTGGGATACGATGAATTACGATGGGTTAAATACATTACCTTTTAATCACGGCCTAGCTAAGGTACCTACCTAAGAAAAAATATTTTTAAAAATGTTTACTAATAAATCTCTTGTCTCCAAATAAATTATATGATACGTCTGTTTAATTTTATAAAATAAATAAATAAAACATACTTATTTAATACTCGGTCACTGGAATTCGTAGTTCAATTTGCCACAAGCAAAACTACTTTTTGTAGATCAAGATAAAGCATAGAGAAATCATCAGCTACTTATTGCCTCATTCAGTGAAATTATTTTTGTGAGTATTTAAGAATTTGAGGAGTATCATGTTTTAATAATAATTTATATTTTTTTAGCTTCATAGCCGAGCTGAAGAGTCTTCATAGCGTTAGCCATGATATATGCTTAAGCTTGCTTTAGCTATGCTGTAGCTTTGGCGGTTCATGAGGTACGTACGAGCAGGTACGTCACGTTACCGCAATAACATCACCGTTGTCGTGAAAAAGTATAAAATAAAAAAACAAAAAAGGAAAAATAAACTAGATTGTGTATTTAATATTTTTAATTATTAAATACATATCTATACAAAGATGGTGCTCTAAAATTAAATCGTACTGAATAAAAATAGATATGAGATTAAACGAATAATTAGTCGTATAAATGTGAGAATTGGATTATAACGATGAGGTAGGTGACACACATGCTAAATAAGGCCCCCGGCAGTCTCAGGTCATTGGGAATGTAGCGCCACACTTTATGCTGCATGTGGTGTGTTTCCATATACTGTAACATCTTTTGAATTTCGTTGATCTGTGTGTTATCTGGTAAATAATACAGAATCAGTTAAGAACGAGATAGTCTCGCACAATGAGCGTATTTAGTTATTATTTTGTATCAATATGCCAAATTTCATTTATAAGGTAATTTTAAGTTTCTTAGTTTTTAAGAAAAACCTCTGTGACAGACGGACAGACGGATACGCGAGTGATCTTATAAGGATTAGTTTACTTTTAAGCTCAAGTCACACAGAGCGGGAGCGGCGCGGTCCGGGGCCGGGACAAGCGGGACGGCGCTATGCCGCGCCATAGCACCGTCCCGCTTTCCCGGCCCCGGACCCCGCCCACTTGGGCTTTATGAATACTAAGCATATTACGCAAATTCTTTTGGTTTCGATCTTGTTTTATACTCGTAATTTGTTGCATAACAAATTTTACCATGCATTAATTGTCTTATTCAAAACACTTACCTATTTCTTCTAAAAGCTTTTTGTTTAAGTTTAGTTTTAAATTGTCTAATTTTGCATGTAACATCTCCGTAGCAATAAAAGGTACTATCATGTGAACGATGAGTGGAGTTGCATAAAGTACTTGAAGTAGATAATTTATCCAATGGCTCTGAAAATAACACACAAATTATGGGTAAAGTTATGTGCAACACGCAATCGTAACCAAAATTGAGGATGCTTATCACACCTCTTAACAAAGTACCAATATCTCTTTAGTATTGTCACAGAATTAATAACAATCAAGGTTCATGTAAATTATTAATTTTTCAATATTAATGTATGAAAGTATTTACTCAAAGCATATGCTATATACTTACCCGTATTAGAATAGAGGCGAGCAAGAAATACACAACAGTCAATAGTCTTTGAACCACAAGTAGTAACTCAACTGATAACTAAAACAAAAAGTACTTTTTTATTTCCGCTGCTAGTCATAGGCCTACCCTGTTGGTTACCAATGTGAACGGTCTTGCGCTTTTTGCATCCATCTTGTGTTTAAAAAAAATATCCTACTAATATTATAAATGCGAAAGTTTGGATGTTTGTTGCCGAATCACGCTTGAACCACTGGACGGATCGGGATGAAACTGGGCACACATTTAGGTTAGGCCTTAGAATAGGACAAGGGTTACTTTTTACCGCGGTAAAACACTTCATTCCCACGGGAAAACTCATTTAACGCGGGTGAAAACGCGGGCGGAAAGCTAGAATTATATACATTGAGTTGAGATAAAAAAGATAGCTACAACACGTGTCATTTAATTTCGAAAGATGTTGAAACACATTAATTATTTCTCTTTACTAGTCCAAATCCAAATTCCTAACTATAAGAATGACGGATTTTCATACAAACTTTAGTTCCGCCATGAACTCACCCAAAAAAATGTAATGACGGATCTAAGTGATGTAATAAAATCCTATGGAAATAAATAATTTTGACTTTGACTTTCTGTTTAGGGGTATCTTTTGAAATCAAGGTAAATCTTTTTTTATTTGTCAAACACTTATACCATCGCACGCAAGTTGCAAGTGCATTTCAGCCTGTATGTTGTACATGAGTAACATAGTAACTTACCAGTCTATCATAAAGTGGCATTATTTTATCAAAACACACAGTAAGATCCATGTAATCTTTTTGAAGTTTTCGTATGCTTATTTTCGAAGATATGACCATATCGTTATATTTTTTTACATAACAATACATGTAGTAATATATCAGTATGTATATAGTGTATATAGAATCTGCACTAAATGTAGCCATTCCGAAAACAAAATATGGCACATACATGTGGCATACTTCGTCAAGGTTGTCTGGATCAGCACAACGTATGCAACTGAGTACGTATAACCCAATTATAGGCAAAATGGCGATAGAAAAAGTAAAAATGCCTAGAATCTCTTTTTTTAGAACTGGCACATCGTGACTAATCTGGTTCATATCTTTTACGTAATCCACAAAATTGTATTTCGTGTAAAACAAAATAAAAAAATTAAGTAAAAATTGAAGAAGACCAGTCAATTGCTCATAAATCAAATATGGCGTTGAAATAGACATAGTAGCGGCAACAAATATAGCAATGATTACTATTGAAAATATTATCCAAATACATTTTGATATGAGTTGTAGTTTTTTCTCCAGATATCTTGTAAATCCAAAATCAACCCCAAAGAACAAATTTATAATAATAAAGAAAGCAAATAAAGTATTGGGGACATAAGTGATAGATCTTATATTGAAGTTTGATGTCAAGTGTTCTTGAGGTAACATGTTGCGCTTGCGTACTGTGCCAGCAAAGTCACTTCAAATGTGTGGTAAAATAATTTTAATATAATAATTATTATAAATCTAAGGATCACTTTATAAAAGACTAAAAAAGAAATTATTTTTCAGTATAGACTGTATTAAACTTATGGAGTTTATAGCACACACAACTCCACGTCTCATTTGTTAAATTTTATTGTAAAATTGAAATCCTAAATATCATGAAATACACACTGAAATAAGGGCCGCCGCCCTGGCAAGCGGAAATCTGATATAATAAATGGATATAATTTGAAAATCATTTAACAATTTTACAGTAGATTATTAGAGCAAGGACGCTGATAAGACTATAAGTACAAGTATCAAAACCGAATTATGTGAAATGTTGATTTAATCGCAAACTAGACATCCATTTATACTGCCGTCATAAGAAAAAAAGACGCGTCTACACTGAGCTTCAATCAGAGTAAAAAAATGTTTTGTCTTGCTTATTCGCTGTCTGTTAGATAATAAAAAAAATAATAATTTAGAAATTCAATTCTGCGTGTGTAAACTAAATCTTTCACGTTGTAAATAAAAAGTATGAATAAATTATTCTTTTCTTGTAAATATTTGACATTTTCCTTTTCTTCCTAGTAAAAAAAATATAAAAAAAATCGTAATACTATAATGAAAAGTCGCATCTTCTACTTAAATGCGTCTTTTCAACTTAGTTTTTATCAGAAGCGTCCTTTATCTTTAGTGGTTATAATGTCATATTGCAGATCCGTCTAAAGTCTAAAGTTATATTAGGGCTGTGTTTCATTCCGTAAAAATGAAAATTTTAGTAGATGCGTCTTTTTTTACTGAATCCAAATAAATATGTAACTCAATTTCGAAAAAAATTGCAGATGCGACTTTTCTTCTTATGACGGCAGTATACTAAAGCTATTTGAGAGACTAGTATTTAACTATATTTAAAACTATTCCTGTTTTTCAAATCAAATTTAATATCTTATGGGATCGGACTACTTTTTTTTACTTTATAAATCCAAACTTCTTAATTTTTGCTATCGAACACTAAAATATTTTTTGCTCTAGCTTTAAAATTTACCGAGTTATAAAGGTTTGAAATTCAAGATTAGACAGAGAGGCACATACCCACTTGTGACGTCATTTGTTAGTAACGCCATATAATCTCCATACAAAAATTCGTTTTTGAAAGAGACAGACATATTGAAACTTTAAAAAATCACTGTAAATTCGTTTTTAAACCGATTCTGTTATTTTCTTCGCGAATCGTCTGCTACTAATCTATATTTTAAAAATAATTCATAAAATATGGTAAACAGTCCGATCCCCTATTTTTCCTAGCGAAGTTTACCCCGTGTGGGATTATTGTATTATGTTATTGTATATGAGTATTGTTCCCGCTGTGAGCAAGAGACGAGAGAATAGAACCATTCGCAAAAAGACATACCATATTATACCAAAGTGCTCATATTTTCACGGAAATGTTTTATTCCACTTACTTAGATATCGAGTCCCATATTTTATATTCTATTTATAAATATAGATCATGATTACGATCCTTAGCTTTGGTTACGACGTGCAATAGTTTTTGGAGGCAGATTAAAATAGAAAAATACAGGAGCCTGTCGACAGTTGAAATGCTATTAGCGGCATGATCCGTATCGAATTCTTTGGCAGCTATTTTTAATGGCGGCTCAAATCTGAAATCTAGAGGCAAAAAATAGGAACTACCCGTTCCAGTAGCTCGATTATTTGATTGTTTCGGGTTTGCGAATTGTATGGCATATAATCAATAATACGTTAATACAAATTTAAATTAATAAAATATTTTAAATGAGCTTCTCGGAGCCTTTGTTTTTTGTAACAAGGTATTAATGGGCGATTTTATTTTTGAATGACTGTTTTATATAGTAGGCAAAGTGAAGTTTTATGGTTTTGGGTATTGAAGCAAATATTTTTAAAACATTCAGTTTTACTGTTTTGTAAAAATGACTTATTATTTTATGGTTTATGTACACGTTATAGAGATCTATCACTATTATGTTTCCACGTTTCGTAGTTTTTGAGAAAAACCTCTTGACAGACGGATGGACTGACACGGAGTGATTTTATAAGGGTTTCGTTTTTCTTTATTGGTACGAAACCCTAAAAAAATTGTTTCAATAAATCAACATCTAGACGTAATTTTTTTTATTTATAACTGCAAAGGGGGTGCTCTCAGGATGTAAGTCTACACATACTCGTAATGATCAAATCAACGGCTCGTTACAGTCCACTGCTGGACTATGAGCCTCCTCCACTTAAGTGGAGGGGTTTGCCATAATCTCCACGCTTGTCAGGCGGGTTGGAAATCGCAGTTAAAAGGTTACTGTATCAGAGAGCGCTGCTGCCCGTTCCCTGTTCAATGTGTAGTCCCTAAGTCGCTTCTTACGACACCCACGGGAAGAGTAGGGGTTGGTGACAAATGTATTCTACTCTGCCGTCACCACACGGCGGCGTAATTATAGTAAAATTATAACTGGCCGATGTCTGTACATTAGAAGACATTTGAGAAAAAAAATGAGGGATCTGTATAAGAACAAAAGATACCAAAACAATTATTTTGAGTATTATTTCTAGATATAGGAGTTCGCGGCGGGGTTTCATGCACAGCCTTTTTCTCATTGGGTCGTTTCTTGAAATATATCTCTGGGTGGCGGTTGCTAACTTCACTTATGCATGTCACTTAGCTTTTGTCGGTGATCAGGAAGATTTGGAGACATCATGCCCTAAACGACATCGTCCAATCATATCAACTGACGTCCCGTGTATGCTTGAGCCTCCGAATCAATCTAGCCACCCTGGCGAAAATACTTCTGATGGATTTTGGTGCCGTAGCAGAAAGATAAGAGCTTACTGTAGGATAGGATCAGAACTTTTACAGCGTCATACCTGAGTCGCAAAACAAATTTGCAGAGGTATACGCAGGACTCTTATTATAAATAAACAGTGTTAGCCTAGTCGGTAGAAGGCTTGCCTTCCATTCCAAATGTCCTGGGTTCGTATCCCAGCCTGTACCACTGAAATTAAAATTCAAACCAGATTTTGACTTGCTCGGTATTTTGGATGGCACCTCAGTGCCGTGTCAGGGACGGGGCCGGAACGTGGCAAATTGCATAGAAAATCGTCATCGTCACGAGTCTAAAAAATATCGGTACATACATTTTCTATGACATTTGCCACGTTCCGGGCCCGTCCCTGACACGGCACTGAGCTGTGTGGATAGACCTTAAAACTGTATGTCCCGGTTAACTGCCTTGGTGATAGTCATAAAGCCATGTCAGAGGCTCTTTGGGCGGCTTAGAAACCTTCAATAACAGATGGTGCCAGCCATCACACGATGAATGAATGAATTACTATTTTAATGGTTATGAAAAAAATTCTAACAAATTTATGTAAATAGAAAAAGGGTGAAGATGATTCTTTTAAATCCAAATCTAAAAGTTCATAATAATCAGGATATATTTATTTATTATTGCAAACCGGTGCTCTAAAGGTATAGAAAATGACAATAAATAGTAAATATTATACAGATTATGTAAAAAGGTAAGATATTAAAATAAATGTGCGAATTGGACTATAACAATGAAGTAGGTGACACATATGCCAATTATTGTCCCAGAAAGTCTCAGGTCGTTGGGAATGGAACGCCACATTTTATGCTGCATGTGATGTGTCTCCATATATTGTAACATTTTTTTTATTTCTTTGTTTTGTGAGCTTTCTGTAAAATAAAAAAATACTTACATTATCACATCACAATTAATATCATACTCATAGTAATGTTTGAATGTGAAAATATATTTGGATGTTTAGATGTTTGGATGTTTGTTCCGCTTTCTACTGAACGGATTTGGATATTTGGAATGGAGATAGTTTTTAACCTGGATTAACACACAGGATACTTATTACGGGAAAAGGTCTCATTCCCAAGAGAAAATCTTATACAACGCAAGCGTAGCCACGGGCGGTCGGACCTCTAGTAATAAATATCTAACGCTCTTAGGGTCAGATCCCTCCGAGTCGCAGCGCGACGCAACAAGGTGCGCACTTTTTTATATACTTAGCAATATATTATTTGACTTTATTTACTGCACTAAAAGGTAAGTAAAAACACTTTATTGCACACAAAAGGAACATGTTCCTTGGGGAAAGCTGTTCAGTTTAATGGACTGAACACTCCATTTAACGAAAAACGACCAGTTAAATTTCACGGTGTATATCCTCCAAGATTTCTAGTACTACATATATATATATTGTGCGGGCTCCGTGGTCCGCGCGTCCAAACAAAAGCCTACTTGATTAGTTTGTCCAAGGACGACGTGTAGTAACACGTCGCAGTTATCTATATTATATTATAGTCGTGTATGCAGTTTTCGTCGTCTTTGGCATTGATTTAAGATGAGATTTAATCGATTTGTAAATGGTTTAGAAATATCTGGTTTTTGCAGTCTGTCTCTGTAGATTAATCGTTTTAGTTTAAATCTTACAACTTGCTTTTCGAGATTCTCTCCAAAAACCCTATTGAACTTACCTGTTTCTTCTAACAATTTTTTGTTGAGGTTTAGTTTTAAATTATCTAATTGTGAATGTAATATCTCCGTAGCAATAAAAGGCACTACCATATGAATTATGATTGGAGCCACATAAAATGCTTCAGATATATAAGTAGTCCAATCTTCCTGAGAATAATACATAAAATTACCGTAGGCACAGTACAAGAAAAAAATGACTATTTAAGTATATTTTATTTATTGCTCATAAATTCTATTTGCCTGCGGTTAAAAAACCGAACACCAACTTTGATTCACGCAGTTATTATTAATTTCAAAATTCTGCTATTATTCATTTTTACGAAAGAGAAGAAACTAATACAAGTAAATTAATAGTATTATTTCAAATGTATGAACCCCTTAAATAAGGGCGTAGCTGTCAAATTAAGATTTTTACGTCTGCTCTTGTACAATTGAAGCGTCCATAAAGTTCAAATTCGATGTTTGACAGCTTTTATATTAGGACGTTCATCTCCTGTCCCTTTTTAGGGTACCGTAGTCAACAAGGAACCCTTATAGTTTCGCCATGTCAGTCTGTTTGTCTGCGGCTAAGCTCTCTCTTCTCTCTTCGACTCTTAGTACTAGAAAGCTGTAATTTGGCATGGATTGGATATACATATTAATTATGCCGACAAAGATGTAGAATAAAATCTATATAAAAAAAATTTGGTTTCCTCTGGAACACGTGAAGTGGGAGTTATTGTTTTTTTCTTGACTACCCCGTAGTGGGAGGTGTAGTTGGATAGGTTTTTTAAAAATAATGGGGGATTGAAAAATACAACTTTCAGAGTATGAGAGATGAAAAAGACATTATCTTTGATATTTTTAGAGTATGAGCAATTATTGCGGACCTCTACATCTTGTGTCATCTTTCCTTATAATCCATATAATCCATATAAATTACATTTGAGATGCCGAGAAACAGGCCATCTATCCCAAAAAAACTTTTGATCTCATCTTGGCTTTCTATGCAATCGCACAGAGACAAACGGTCAACTAAGTGGTAGTTGGAGAATCTCTTGATCGAAATGGCATGCGATTCATCTTCGAAAACAGAGTTATACAATCGGGGCCCTGGGCCATCTATCACGGTTTTACCCTATTTTTGTTATTTATTTTACCTGTGTTTTGATGTAATAAAGCATTATATACGAAATATGCATTATTCTTTGAACCTCACACAGTAACTCGACAGATAACTAAAAAAAAAACAAAGATTATATTGGCATTGTTATAGGCAAATCTAAGTAGGAGACTTGACGTCTATAAATACTTACCAGTTTATCATAAAGTGGCATTATTTTATCAAAACAGTTGGTAAGACCTACGTAATCTTTTTGCAGTTTTTGTATTTTTATTTTCGAAGCTTTAAGATTATCATTATATTTTTTAACATAGCAATACATATAGTAATATATCAGTATGTATACAATGGATACTACTTCATAGCTGAAAACAGCTAAATCAAAAAAAATAAATGGCAGGTACGCCTGGCCGCACACTTCATCGTCTGCCATCTCAAGATTAACACAACGAATAAAATCGAATAGGAGTTCCGCAGACAAAGGCAAAATAGCGTAAATTAAAGCAAACATGCCAAGCGCTTCTTTTTTCAGATCAACCACGGCGCTATCAATCTGATTTAGATCTTCTATGTAATCAAGAAAATTGTATTTTGTATAGTAAAGAATTAAAAAATTAAGAGAAAAATTTATTAAATCACATAAACACCAATACGCAAAGAACCAATCATCGGAACCGACAAGAGTTGTAATGAATATAGCTAACATACACATTGAAAATATTGACCAAAGACATTTTGTAAGGCGTCTGGAATTTTTCTCCAAATATCTAGAAAAACCAAAATCAAGTCCAAAAAACAAATTGAGAATAATGAAAAATGTAAATAAAGTCTTGGGGATATACGTTTTAGTCCTCGTGCTCTGGTTTGATGTCCAGAGTCCTCGAGGTAAATACATAATAACAAAAAAAAGTTATTTTCCTTTCTGACCAACTGAAGCTTTAGCTTGCCCCGGCGAGGCAGTAAATTTTCACTGTACGTAGTTTCAGTTAAAAAAAACATAAACATTCGATTTGATCGCAGTTGTTCGTCAAGTAGAAGTTATCAGATCAAACATAATTACATTGTTTGAACAAAAAATTTATTCGTTTGTATTGATAACAAATCCAGACAGCATTATCTAGACATTAATGCTAACTGAGTAAACTTCCGTCAAATAGTTTTATACGGATTTTTTGTCAATTTGTTTGTTTGTTTAAATTTTAACACAAGAGTGTCATCATGTTTATGTTCCCGCTGTGAGCAAGAGACGATTCGCAGATTGGCAAAAAGACTTACCACATAGAAAAGTGCTCGTATTTTTACGGATATGTTTCATTCCATTTATTTAGATATCGAGGAAGTATGTATGTACCATTTACTAGTGGCTCTGAGAGCTGTAGACCTAGCGAGTATTTATTCTCCATACGGCTGTTTTTTTTTTTTATATTTTCAACCCTCGTAAATCTTGTACCAGATTTCTCTCTTCCTAGGTCTGCTGGAAGACATTTCGCTAGAAATAAGCAGTGCCTGTTGTGTCGTTTTTCTTTATGTTCGTATTTTCTTTTGTAATGTTCTTGTGTACAACAAATAATAAAATAATAAAAATAAATAAAATAAAATAAATCAGTCATTTTATTTAAAATTTTAATAAACTGATTCGAAAAGAAAATCTATATATTTATCGAATCTGCTCACAAAAATTCACGAGAAACGGTTGAGAAACGTGACCTGTAGATGAGAACAAACAGATGGACAGATGGACATAGAAAAGCAATTTTGGCCAAGCTGACACGCAGACGCTTCGCGCTTGCTCGGTCAATAAATAACGATCATGATTACGATCCTTAGTTTTGGATATAATAATTTCATATACGCTGTGTGGTGACGGCAGAGTAGAATACATTTGTCACCAACCCCTACTCTTCCCGTGGGTGTCGTAAGAGGCGACTTAGGGACTACACATTGAACAGGGAACGGGCAGCAGCACTCTCTGATACAGTAACCTTTTAATCTGCGATCTCCAACCCGCCTGCCAAGCGGGGAGATTATGGCAAAACCCTCCACTTAAGTGGAGGAGGCTCATAGTCCAGCAGTGGACTTTAACGGGCCGTTGATGTTGATGTTGAATTGCATATAATATTTTTCCTAGTTTTTGGAGCCTGTCGACAGTTGAAATGCAGGGATCCGTATCAAATCCTTTGGAAGCTAATTTTAATGGCGGCTCAAGTCTGAAATCATTTGAAGCAAAAAATAGGAACTAACCTGTTTCATAGTTCTCATTAGATTTTTTCGGGTTTGGGAATTTTAGTTAGCATTTGATGTATTTCACGTTTTGAATGCTGCACTTTTTGGAACGACGTTCAATTAATAATACCACAGAGTACTATAATACTGGCATAATACGTTAATTCAAATTTTAATTAGCTTCTCTGAGCCTTTGTTTTTTGTAGCATACCTTGCTTAGTATTTATTATAATGTTCCCATGCTATTATGATTTTAGCAAAACATGAATACACTTATTATGTAACATACCAGCCTTATACCATATTTTACGCAAATAAAATATTTTTATCTTTATCTTTTAGTAAGAGATTTTTTATTATTATTTTGGGTCTCAGTTTTCTACTAGCTAGATGGTTGTTTATTTATGGCCATACCAGCGGTCGCCTGCGGCTACGCTCGCGTTGTGTAAGATTTTCCTGTGTGAATAAGGCCTTTTTCCGTAAAAAGTATCCTATGTGTTATTCCAGGATACAAACTATTTCTATTCCAAATTTCATCCCAATCTGTTTATTAGTTTTTGCGTGGAAGAGTAACAAACATTCATCCATACTTACAGATCTTCGCGTTTATTAATACTGGTATTAGTAAGCATATAGTGATTTTTAAAAGTTTTTTATATAAAATTTTATGGATCTGGGTACGGAGTATCGCAGCAAGTTTTTTTTAATATTCAGTTTTACCGCTTTGAGTACAGGCTATTTAAGCCAACACGATGGCAGTTTTGCCACCACAAAAAATAATAATAATCTTGACATACTCGAAAGCTAATAAAAAAGAAAAATATTTTTTATTACATTTACTACTGAACTTTAATAAATATATGATATGATTAAATACAAAATACCATAATAATATAATAAATTTCTTCCTATTCGAGAGGGAGGTTGTTGTTGAGGTTTAGCAAAAGTGGAACCCAGCGCCACATGGAAGGCCCATGTACTATCGGGGTCACTGGCGCCTGACCACTTAAAAATTTTTTCGCCTGGCTCGTGCGGAAGCGCCAGGCCACGCCCCCTTTAAAGTTTTGGCCTATTAGAAGGAAGCGATAACTCATTAGTTGCAATCTGCACTTCGCAGCTTCGGGACGTATCCTGTGTACTCCTTTTGTGAATTTTACGGACGAACTATTTGAACTTGGCGCGCTTACCGGGTCTTTGGAATATCGAACAATTGCTCTGTTTACCTAACCCTTGATTGCCTAACGTTGACCTGTGCGAGATTATTAGACTCTGAAACCTGGACTGGAACATTTTTGTGCATAATGGCTTCCAGAAATCTCATACGAGAAGAATGAAACCAAATTATAATTTTACGCGGATTTAATAATAGTCAAATCACTGAACAGACTCATATGAGCGTAAATAAATTATTACTGTTAATATAAACTTTATTTATAAATTACATTAATTTATAAATAAAACGATACAAAATGCGAAGTTTATCATGCTAGAATATACAAGTAATAATTATAATACTTTCTAGCTTCTTTTACAATAGTATTTTATATATATTATATATTGGTTTTAAATAAGTAATTATTGTTAAATAATTAAGGTTATTAAAATTACGATTTTTAAGGAAACAACTTCTTATGGGAGCCTAAAATGAAAAATTTCAATATTATTTCTGTAGTTGGTTTCAAAAACATGCTTGCCTTGAATTGGTTTAATTTTTTTATTAAAAACGTATTTACGACAAACAATCAGAAAAAATATTCGGTGTTTTCAAACTTGGTAGAGCTAAATACAAAATATCATAATATCATGCACGACACGAGATATTTACGCGTGAACTCGAATACTTTCTCGCTCACACACGTGCTATCTGTTTCAGTTTATATGTTGGTTTTAGATAAACAGTTCTTGGCTCAGTTTATAGAGTAAGGTATTAAAGTAAAAAATATTTTTTTAACAACACGATTTAACGCACTAAAGTATAAAATATTTTTTATTGAGATTTTTATTGGTGTAGTAGTACTCTTGTAGGACTTAAAACGAAAAACGTGGGGTGCATGGAATAGATATTCTAAGAAGAAGAGAACGAGGGGATGGTTGAAAAACAGCATAGCTGACGCTGTAACCTTTTCATTGTCTTACTTATTTTCATGTCTGTCTTTACAACTTATTGATACATAACATATTGTTAATGTAATGACAATGAATGAATGTCTTCTAATTCTTATTAGTGCCAGGGGTTGTTATGTGTTGTCTTGAAAACTTACAAATAGTTATTATTAGTATCTTTTTGCAGTGAAATTCAATTGTTGTGTTTTTTAATTGTTGGAAAGACTTGCGTATGACCATTATTCTAGCTGATAGAAATTCATTATAAGGTGAAAGATGAACTACGCTCGCCTAGAAGATGTCTATGATTTTTTTATAAAGGGGCTAAATTCTAATCTATAGTTTTTTGAGAAACACGGTTATGCTTCAAAATCTACTTCATGCACCCCACGTTTTTCGTTTCCTACAAGAGTACTACACCAATAAAAATCTCAATTAAAACTAGTGGCTCTGTGAGCTGTAGACCTCGCGAGTCTGTATATCTTTTCATATTTATTTTTATTTTTTCTCCACAAACATCCCCGACCCCTTGATTGTTTAATTTTTTTTAAATTTTGAAACTTAATTTTATTATATTTTATTTTATTGGTTAAGAAATGTGACCTGTAGAGGAAAACAGCCTCAGCGGTAGACCTTGTAAGCTGGCAACCCCCATAACTCCGTCATTTTTAAAATTTTCCAAAAACTGACTCGACAAAAAAAAGTCGATTATTTTATTGAACCTGCCCCACCTCAAAGTTTTGGCCAATTAGGAAAGCAACAGCATAACTGGGTAGTTGCGATGCAAATAGTTGCAATCTGTGCTACGCAGCTTAGTGACGTGTTCTTCTTTCCTTTCGTGAGTTTACGGACGACCTATTTCATCTTTTTGATATTGACCATAGCTTTGTTTACCTGACTCTTGATTGCCTAAACGTTGACCTGTGCGAGAATATTAGAGTATAATTATAGTCCTGTGCCGGAACTTTAAGTTCATAATGTCTTTTAGAAATCTCTTACCAGAAGAACGAAACGAAATTATAATTTTGCAACGACAAGGATTTAATATTAGTCAAATCGCTGAGCAGCTGCATATGAGCGTAAGTGGTAAGTTAATATTATTATTGTATGACTAATTTACTTATAGTTATTTTAAAAACCATAATTCATAAAAGTTTTATCTTATTGAAATTCATTCTTGTGTGTATTTGAATGATTTCTAGTTTGTTTTGCAACAGTAAAAATGTTTGGTAGGTATAATATTATAATTTATATATAATCGAACAAGAAAAAAACATAGTAATATTCAGTTTTTAAACTTGGTCGTGGTATTATTGCTGTGTTGTTACGTGCGAAATCAGTTACTTTCTCGCTTGCTCACACAATATTTTTGTTTCAATTTGAATAGTTAGTTTTAAAAGATCAAAAAATATTTACTTCCTGTCGCTGTGTATCAGTATTTTTATGTGTAGAGCCAGCCAGTTTTTAGAAGACTGTGTAAAACTAGATAGACATTTAACTCGCGTAACATCAAATCATTATTTATTACCACGTGCGTGCATCGCGAAGATAAATAATTAACTTCCAAGTTTTAACTCTGAATAAATTTTGGCTTTATTTCTTTTTCGAAACAACTCTGATAAAAAAGAATTATTATTGTATTGGTATTATTCGTGTAACATCAAAGCATTATTTAATACCACGTGTGTGCATCGCAAAGATAAATAATTAACTTCCTAGTTTTAACTCTGAATAATTTTTGGCTTTATTTCTTTTTCGAAACAACTCTGATAAAAAAGAATTATTATTGTATTGGTATTATTCGTGTAACATCAAAGCATTATTTAATACCACGTGTGTGCATCGCAAAGAAAAATAATTAACTTCCTAGTTTTAACTCTGAATAATTTTTGGCTTTATTTCTTTTTCGAAACAACTCTGGTAAAATAAAATTATTATTGTATTAGTACTATTATTTGTGTTACATCAAAGCATTATTTAATACCACGTATGTGCATGGCAAAGATAAATAATTAACTTCCTAGTTTTAACTCTGAATTTCGTGCACTGAATTGACCTAAAATAGTGACATGCATGATCTTCGTTTGTTTTATAATGTTAAATAAATGACCGAGAAACAAGTTTAAAATTATTGATACGCGCAAAATCGAATACTTTCTCGCTCGCACACGCACTATCTGTTTCAATTTCTAAAACAATGCTTGCCACTGAGCAGTTGCTCAGTGCCAAGCATTGTTTTATAAATAAAAAGTATTTTAATGGTTAAATAGTTAATATTTTTTTTTAACAAAGTCACTTCTCATGAGGTGTAATGTTTTTACCTAATTAAGTATGATAAATTGATTTGGTTATTTATTTCTTGTAGAGAAACACTGTCCGACTGTGGACAAGACGATATGAAGAAGAGAACAGCTTAGAGGATAGACCGCGGGCACCACATCCGTATGTGATATTAATATTAATCAATAATTTACCAACTGTAATTTAAATTGTAGGATTTTTTTTGTATACCTACTTTTATTTTTTTAACTATCATTGCTATGTTTGTTTTTTTTTATGTTTACAGATTATTTTGATTATTTCATATTAAAAATATTTAAGTATACCCCTTTTGTTTTTGTAACTACTTAAATGTAAGTATTTTAAATTGTTTATTAAATCATTTAAAATAATGTCTTGTTTTAATATGACAAAAAAAAACAATAATACGCGCCATCTCGATTATTTTCTCGCTCGGACATGCATTATCGATTTCGCTACCTATGATTTTTATGAAGTATCTTTTTAAATAAATCTAGCTTCATTGAAACAGATAGTGCGTGTGTGAGCGAGAAAGTATTAGAGTTCGCACGTAACATCAAAGCATTATTACCACGTGCGTGCATTGCATAGAAAAATTACCTTCCAAGTTTTAACTCTTAGCAATTTTTGGCTTTATTTCTTTTTCGATTTAAAATAGACGTCACTGTTTAAATGATTGATTACAAATCAAAAATAAGTCTTTATGTGTTTACATTAGTAGAAACAACTTTTGTTTACAACAACCTGTAATAATAGTTAAATGTTGGTTATTGGCAAATTGCGATTCGCGAGGGAATGTTTATATTTATTAAAAATGCACACACAATTTCTTTATTGGATTATAATAAATCTGATATAAAAATGTCTCCATAATATTTTATTTAGGTAATTAATCTGATTATAATATTACCTTTAAAATACATTACAAATATACCTACTAATATGCTTTTTAATTAATACCTAACCCTACCATTACAATTTACCACACCAAAGTTTTAATTTGAGTAAAAATATAGTAGTTAGAAGTAGTAAAAGTAATAATAACAATAAACAGGGTGCGTCATCAGTGCGCTCGGCAGGCCGTAGTTTATTTTATGAATTATTTGCAACTGGTGTGTCTATAGATAGCTGTCCACGCGTCCCAAGCGTGATCGAGCTACACCGTGCCGCACCCGCACCCCGCACCCGCCCTCTACGTCACCTGCTGATCTCTCGAAGAACGATCGCACTTCGAGAGAACGATCGCAGCGCGGCGTGGCAGGCGACGTAGGGGGCGGGTGCGGGGAGCGGGCGCGGCACGGTGTAGTCCGATCACGCTTGGGACATAGCTATTGATGTATTCATAACCGGGGGGCGGGGCTAGCGCAAGCCGAGAGAGCGTTTATTTTTCGTGTGCAAACAATAATGAACTTAGAGGTGGTCAGGCGCGGGTGTCCGTGATAGTACATGTACATGAACTAAAAGAAAAACCCCCATGCCCCATTATGTTGCTGGAAACTGATAGATTATTTTTCAAACCGTTTCGCATATTACCATGTTATATTATTTTATTATACCTACCCTTTATTCCTAAAGCATGGTTTCTCTAATTTAAGCTGTCATTTAAAAGGTGATGATTGTTCTAAGATTAAGTTTTATTGACCTTTTGAAACAAAGGAAACCGAAACTAATGCCTTATAACTCTGGGCTAAGATGTTAACAAGAAGAATATATACGACAAAGTCAAGTACTCCATTCTGACTGAATGTAAGGAATCGATAGATCTTAGGGAATATCAAAGGGCAGGTAATCTTAGAATATTATAGTAGTTATAAGGCAAAAAAATATGTGGTACCAAAAACAAACAAAGTGTATGGTTCAAGAATGCTTTATGTCTTTGATCCCCAACTAACTTAACGAATTACCCGATGATTTACAACAGCTGTATTGTAATAATAGTTCTGGTTTTAAAATTAATTTAAAAAAATACTGTTTAAAAAACTATAGTAACGCCTTGTAGTATTATTAATAGGCCTATTTAATTTTATGTAAATTAAGAGCGGCTCTTCTACACAGATAAACCCTGTGAGGTTTTCGTGTGGAAACATTATATTATAACTATGTTTTTATATTGATTTTAAATAGTTCATCCTCATTATCATTTCAGCCTGTTAAAGTCCACTGCTGAATATAGGCCTCTCCAATCGCTCTCCAGCGCGACCGTTTAAAACAGTTAATGAAAAAAAAAAAGCTGAATTTTGAATGAGACTGTTAACAAACCATCATCTCTGAAAAATCGGTAATTTTTGGCATGGCAGATATATTGGATTAAAGTAAAGTGAGATTATGAATAATTTTATCTAACATAAAAGAAATATCTGCATTGTTCACTTGCTATCGAGTTCTACTATTCTTGTAGCGTCACCTGTAAAGTTATATTATATTACGGTGTTTTGATAGACCTGGATTTTAAATATTACAGTTATCTCGTTTTCTAGATTGCAAAAAGATCTATTTTTATTTTATTAACATCAATATGCAACACAAGAATTATCTTTTATATATATAAAATCATAATATCATAATCATCGTTAATTTAAGGCCCACATACAAAATACCCCCGTCTCCTTTGCTGTATTTAAACGCAGTACCTAAACGTAGAGCCAATCTTCAATATTCACCAATGAATGAGCAAGAGCGGAATGCAACGGAAATTGTCGCCGATTGGAGACGGCACGTGCTTGGGAATTAGGTGTAGCAAAGGAATATCGAATAGTGCCATGGCTGCAGCTCGCTTCACTTGCTAAGGAGACGTGACAAGATGTGTGAATAGGATAGTTCAGCTGAACTGTGAATATATTACAATATTAGCTGTTCGCCTGCGGCTACGCTCGAAGACTTGCTTCTGCTTCTGTATTAGTGTACTGTTGCTTTTCTATGGATTAAAAAATATTTTCGGCTATCAAATAAATTCAACTGTTTTTCTTACGTCATTTTAAATTTAATTATGGATTTAAGTATTACGAATTTAATTAATTAATTTATATCTTTTGGCTAACTGAAATAAATATGTGACAAAGCCTAAATAAAAATTTGGAAGTACCTTTTATGTAAAGTTCTAAGAACAGAGTCAGACAGGAAAAAAGGCTTACGGCTGCTGGCTATATTGTGATAAATAGCCCATTCATCTTAGTTTAGGTGTAACCTACATAATATAGGTATGTGTAGCACAAAATTCAACGTTTTTGGCCATTTAAGGTAAGCATGGTTCAATTTCAAACAAATATACCTTGCATAAAATTAGTCAGGACTTGGTGTTTTAATATATAAAAAAGATCATTTATGGTTTGTAACTAGAAGAGTTATAGGCATTTGATATTTTACTATGAATTACTTCTCATAGATCTAAAAGCTTTTCCTTTTCCGTCGTCTTCTTTATTTCCGTAACTTATTTCTGTTTTCAGCTTAGAGTATTTATTGCTCAAAGGTTTCCAGCTATTCAAACTTGGAGAAATATTCAAACAAAATAGGTTTTTACAGTTTTTTTTTGTGCAAAAGCTGCAACACATACATCTTGAAGAAAAATCAGAACTTCATGCATTTTAATATAGTATCGAGAGAAGCAGTTCCAGTTGCAAAGCGGCCAACATGGCGCCGTATAAACAGTTGACAGGAACATAACTCCGCGGCACGAGCTTCCGAGCGCAATATCGCGGTACCGTGGTGCAGGTTCAATTGCTTATTCGTGGAAAGTTGCAAGTTAGATTTACTTTCACAATATAGATGTGAAAATAAATAGCATATGGTGATGGCCAAAAAGAAACCCGCTAGAAAAGAAACTATTCGACAAATATATCGAATAACTAAGATCTTTCTTTTCAAAAGGCGGTATTCAGGTGAAATAAAAAAACAACGAATAATAAAATACTTTTATAACCAAAATTGGTAAGTAACCACTAAACATAAATATTCAACATTTCAAGGGTATTGTAATAAATGACTCAACAAATAATTTGTTTACTTAAACATAATAAATAAACTCTAAAAAGTTCTTCTAGTATCTTCGTTGCATGAGGTATAGGGCGAATAAATAAAATAAAAAAACTAGTTCTCATTGCTGGACTAGCCTCCTCCACGTGGAGGGTTTTGCCATAATCTCCACGCTTGGCAGGCGGGTTGGAGATCGCAGATTAAAAGGTTACTGTATCAGAGAGCGCTGCTGCCCGTTCCCTGTTCAATGTGTAGTCCCTAAGTCGCCTCTTACGACACCCACGGGAAGAGTAGGGGTTGGTGACAAATGTATTCTACTCTGCCTCAAAACAAATGTGACAAATGTATTCTCTGTATTGAGAGTTTTGTTTACAATGAGTTCATCTGATTCAGATATGGAAGTTAATATTTTTTCTTTAGCTGATTCGTGTTTTCATTTTTACTTTCCTTGTATTCGTAATGAAAAGCACAGTTGTTTACCTCTGGTTAAAGACTTATTTAGTGCCTCGAACTATTAAGGCCCTCGCTACGCTTAGGCCCCAAACCCCGTCTCGGCGCTAAATAAGTTACTTTCAGCCCTCGTATAACAATGTACTATTATTGCATTAACTAAGAGTAATGTGGTAACTGGCTTCCTCACTACCTCTTTACCTCCTTCCTCACTACCTCTTTACCTCCTTCCTCACTACAGTCTTAGTTTTACCATAGGGGTGTACAGTGTTCCCAAGTGCCTCATGTGTTTAAATAATATCATTTACTGTCAACAGAACACGACTTAGCTTTTACTAATTTCCAGCATAATTTACACAATATTATTTTACATACGCGGTGTAACTACACATTATTATATTCATTCTTATATTCTATATATTATATTCTATTCAAAATTAAGCCGATTAAGATTTTTGCTGACCATATACACGGGCTAATGCAATTAGGGTATGTGACTACATTTGGAAAACTATTTTTAGTTTGTCTTCTTCTTCTTCGACCTAGCGTTTTCCCGGCCTAGTGCTGGGGTCCGCTTTCCTACTTAATCTTCTCCACTTTGCCCGGTCTTCGGCATCCTTAAGTGTGAGATTGTTCTCTTCCATATCCGCTTTCACGGCGGCCAGCCAGCGCTTTTTAGGCATACCACGTGATCTAGGGCCCTGGACAGTGAGGTCGAGGCATCTTTTTCCTACATAGTCTGACGGTCTGCGGCTTACATGGCCATACCATCGGAGGCGACTTTCCTGAAGCTTATCCGCTACGTCACGGACTCCGAGACTGCCACGGATGTGTTCGTTACGAATTCGATCTAATCGCGTTACGCCACACGTCCATCGCAACATCTTCATTTCCGTGACGTGTAGCTGCTGGACTAAAACTATTTTTATTTTGTAATTGCCGTATTTTTATACCTGCACATTAAAAACACAAACAATAACAACTATATTTAAAATTTATTCTCTTCACATCGATTGAATTCTACAGGCGTCGCATCTTTTTTTTAATTAAGTTCACTGTTTTCATTGATTGATTCAAATATTAGATTTATAAATTGTACATTATTATTAATAACTATCTAAATAATTTACGAATTTGCAAGTGGATGAGAAGAAAAAGATAGAATCTAAAAATTAACTTCGTGAACTGTACGTACATTATAATGTCGTACATCAACAACAACAACAACGTTTCATGTACTCATAGAACGAAATCGCTTTTATCGCGGATCTACTCTAGTTACAAAGAAAACTTTGAAACAAACCAAGTTTTTTTTTCTATGTCTTATAGTTGGTGAGATACCAAGATTAAACAAAGTCATATTTGAATTCATAACGTAGAAAAAGGACCTATGTTCTCTGTACTTGTCACTCGCAAACGCGCGACGCGGGCGTCGTTTCAAGTTAATATGTGTCATTGTTTCCGGGAATTAATCACGTGTGCAGTTCGTTTATGGTTGGTTTATAAAAATTGAATGTAATCGAGAATATCTCATAGGTAAGTGTTTATTTGTGTTATATTATAGTCAATTAGTTTTATTTATTAAAATTATAAAATATTTTACAATTTTTATACAAGTATTGGAAGATTTATGTGACACAGTTCATTAGATTTTAAAATTATTCATAAATTACGGCATATTTTAAGTTTTGATTTATTGTTTCATTAATCAGTAATGATAAATATTTGTATCGAAAATTATGCTACACATTTTAATTATAATTGTAAATAATATCTAAGATTCCTGAAATGACGAACTATGTGAATGTGTGACTCTGTTCGTCGGAACTATCACTGTGTACATGGTACTTGTAACACAATTTTTCTATGTTTGTCCATAAAACAATATCTCATGTGTACTGGTATCTCTATTTTTTCAAAGATTTCCCGAAGAATAGTGTAACTTGTGCATATGGAACAATTTTTTTTTTTAAATCGTCCGTAGAACAACGTCTCATATCCATATGGACCGTTAAATTTGTTGGTTTTTATGTAGAACAGTGTCTCAAGTAGATATGTGACTGGCTATTTTTAAAAGTAAATTACGTATAATACACAGTAGTACGGCATCTATTAGCTCCTTATATGAAGTATTGATTCCTAAAATTTTGTCACCCAAATTTGAAGTATGATGATTTTATAACCCTAAGTTCCATTTCATAATCTTTGAGGAGCCGTCCTGAACATTTGAAAAATTACACATGGAACGTTGTTCTACGTAGGGTACGATGTGATCTACTATTAGAAAATAATTAAGTAATTAATTAGGACATTTATACTGCTAAGTGGATGTTTTAACTGTGTAAAATCGCACTAAAATATTATAGGCGTATGTAAAATTACAAGCATTGTTAGTCATACAAGTGAGTAAATTGGACTAATACAATAAGGTAGGGGACACACATGCTAAATATGGCCCCCGGCAGTCTCAGGTCATTGGGAATGAAGCGCCACACTTTATGCTGCATGTGATGCGACTCCATATACTGCAACATTTTTTGTATTTCATTGATCTGAGCGCTATCTGTAAAATAACATTATAAGTTAGTTAATCTAATTTGAACAACAATAACTAAAAAAAAAGTTATTTTGCCAAAACTGCTAAACGGGTTACCTGCAAACTAATTATTCCCAATAAAAAATACTCAACACTGTCAAAATCTTTATTTGTATTAATGGATAGTTCAATAGTTTTTTATACGGGTAATGAGATTAAAGATTGAAGATAAGGCAATAAGATTGTGAAAGTATTTTTTACAAGAGACATTTTTTTTTTAGTAGAGCATACTAACTTCATTAAAACCACCTGTGAGGTCTAAGTTATTTTAGCTTCTGTTTTGTTTATAAATACCATTGTTTTTGTATTTGTAGGAATCGGGTGTGGAAACACTTACCATTTTCTTCTAAAAGCTTTTTGTGTAGGTTTAGTTTTAAATTCTCTAATTGCGCATGCAATATCTCCGTAGCAATAAATGGAACTGTCAAGTGAACGAAGATTGGAGCAACATAAAATGCTTCAGATAGGTAGTTGATAAAATTGCCCTGAAAAAAATAATACAATTTTAGAGTGACTCGGTAAAGTTGACACTAAAGAGTAAATGTATGTTTATTCATCATCAACAGCTCATACACGTCCCCACAGAGAGGCTTGAGCCTATCCTGAATTAGGGTGATCAGGCCTTATTCAACCTTGGTCCAGTGCGGATTGGTCGACTTCACACACAAGCTTTGAATTTCTTCGCAGTAGTGTGCAGGTTTCCTCACGATGATTTCCGTCACCCGTAAGGACGTCGAATAAACATAAGGTCGACCAAGAAAGTGTAATTTATTGGTAGACCTTACATTATGAATTCAAAATACGAAATACATTGGTACGGGGTGGGGATGAATGTTTATTGCAACGTATTAATTTTAGTGAAAACTGTCAACTTTCAGCTAGTCATTGCCACTTTATAAGTCTCAATATTTTCTTTCTCTAGGTATATTTTGTATTTTTACTTGTAATCAGTACAGTATTGGCTCCAGACGTGGAACATGACGGTGAAGCTGGCCCACCGGTTACATGTCACTCAGCGAGCTATGGAAAGATCTATGCTTGGTATTTCGCTACGGGATAAAATCCGAAACGAAATCATCCGGCAGAGGATCAAGGTACGTCTAGAAGTGTAGCAAGCTGAAATGGCAGTGGGCTGGCCACGTCTGTCGCAGAACCGATGAGCGTTGGAGCAGACGGGTTCTCGAATGGAGACCGCGTCTCGGGAAACGTAGTGTGGGACGCCCCTCTGCCAGGTGGACTGATGACCTCAGGAAGGTCGCTGGTGGTGGCTGGATGAGGAAAGCGGGTGATCGTGCGCTTTGGTGTACCCTTGGGGAGACCTAAGTCCAGAAGTGGACTGCAATAGGCTGATTGTTGACAGTAAAGTATTGCCTGCGCGCGATAATTCGTTTTCGTGGTCAATAGTCTCATCAGAGCTGCATTTATAAGGTATTTTGTTATTTACTTTTATTATTTACTACTATACAACGCTTAACCATAAAACTTTACCTCATTTTTAGTTAGGACCAGAATTGTATACACCATTTCCATTACATTTTGTACTTCAAACAGTAGCTGAACAGATAACTAAAATAAAAACAAAACACATCATTTTATAAACCACGGAGACAATATTTGTCTCCGTGTTATAAACCCATTACATCACGGAGACAAATTCGTGCATTACATATTTCGTTATACATGGGTAGCATTTCTATATACTTACCAATTTATCATAAAGTGGCATTATTTTATCAAAACAGTCAGTAAGTCGCATGTAAGCTTTTTGCAGTTCTTGTAAGCTTATTTTTGAAGTTTTGACCATTTTATTATATTTTTTTACATAGCAATACATATAATAATATATTAGTATGTATATAGTGGATATTACGTCTGGGCTAATTACAGCTAGACCATAAACAAATGGGACGTATGCGGTGCATGCATCTGGGTCGTCAATTAAAGAATCAGTACATCGAACATAATCGAGTATGATTTCCCCAGATATAGGCAAAATGGCGTAAGCAAAAACAGTTGTGCCCAAAAGCTCCTTTTTTAAACTAGATACGTCGTTATCAACCACATTAAGATCTTCTATATAATCGAGAAAATTGTATTTCGCGTACAAGAGAATTAAAAAATTAAGGGAAAATTGTATAACGTCACCCACGAACCAATATATAACAAACGGAATTGACGAAGAGGCAGTATGAATAACAAACACAGCAAATATTAATATTGAAAATATTAACCATATACATTTGGCAAGAGATTGTTTGTTTTTCTCCAAATATCTTATAAAACCAAAATCAAGTCCAAAAAATAAATTCAAAATAATGAAAAAAGCAAATAAAGTCTTAGGAACATATGTTTTAGTTCTTATTGGGTATTGGTTCGATGTCCAGAGCATATTTCCAAAATGTCGCTTTTAAAAAGTCAACCAACCAACAAGCTAGACTTGCTGAAAATACCTTATCAGTTTTGAGTCGTTCCACAGTCTTACGTGCACGCTGTGCATAATATTGTTAACGAATAATAATAAAAAAATAAAGATCAGAAACAGATAAATCACGTAAATAATTAAAGGATAAATTGTTGTTGTTATATTAGGCTTCTGCGATAGGGTCAAATTCCCGTTTAAATAGATATACTCATATTTAGAACACTATCGTAGTATCGTTGACACTAGATTTAGAAAGCGACACGCCCGGCCGTTACCGTATTTTTTCTAAAAAATACTTTTAGGTAAAATGATAAGTATAACCGCATAGATAAAATCATAATGACATATCAAATTATATTGATTTTAGATATTGCCTTTGACACACTACCGATTAATATCCCCTTTACGTGTATACTTCCTTTCTACAATAGAGTTTTATGAAGTGGTTATCAGTTAAACATCATTAAATCTAAATTGCGGTTTTAAAAACTTCAAAAGTGAAGGTTAGGTAGGGTTGTGAAGTGAAGTGAGTGAAGTCACAGTTTCTATAAACACGCAAGCGTTATTTCGACACAATCAAACAAACAAAAATAAAACTTTTTTGAGACACCTTATAAGTCTTATATTTTCCTGTTTTTATTTTTGACTTCATCATACGTCCCCACCGAGGGCCTCGAGTCTACCCTGAATTAGGACGATGAAGCCATAGTCAACCACGCTGGCCCAGTGTGGATTGGTCAACTTCACATACAACCTTTGAATTGCTTCGCAGGAATGTCGAGGTTTCCTCACGATGTTTTGCTTCACCATAAGAACGTTGATTTCTTTTTTTTTACATATTTAGAAGTATAAAAAATGTTAGAGAAAAATGGCGAAGCGCTTGCGGTCTCGCTTGACATCTCGAAGGCATTTGACAGGGTTTGGCACGCAAGTCTGCTAAACAAGCCTCCCTCATATGGCATTCCTGCTGGCTTTTGTAGCTGGGTATCTGACTTTCTGAGTGAACGGTCGATCCGAGTTGTCATTGATGGCAGCTCCTCTGACCTCATGGCTATTGATGCTGGTGTTCCTCAGGGGTCCGTTCTCTCTGCAACACTTTTCCTGTTGCACATCAATGACCTGCTCATACCAGGCATTGTTGGGTATGCAGATGACAGTACAGTTGTGGAGAGGTATTTATCCAGCGCAAGGGCCACTGCAGATGAAATATGCACCTTAAGAGAGTCAATGGTAGAGCGGACGAATTTGGCTTTAAGTCTTGTTTCCCAATGGGGCGACAGCAATTTGGTAAATTTTAACGCCACCAAAACACAGGTGTGTTTGTTCACCGCTAAAAGGAGTCCTTTTCAGCTGACTCCTACTTTTCGGGGTACGCCTGTACCGGTCACGGATGCACTCGAACTCCTTGGCATGAGGCTGACTACCAATCTCAACTTCGGCGAATACATCGAGTCACTGGCACAAACTGCAGCCAGAAAGTTGGGCATTCTGAACAAGGTCAAGCATTACTTCACGCCGGGACAACGCTTATCATTATACAAAGCGCAAGTCCGATCTTGCATGGAGTACTGCAGTCACCTGTGGGATGGCTCAGCAAAATATCAACTTGCTGCACTTGATTCGGTGGAACCGCAGAGCCAAGAGAATTATCGGTGATGAGAATCCAGTGGTAACCAAGCTTCACAGTTTGGCTCATCGCCGAAAGGTTGCATGTCTGTCAGTGTTTTACAGGCTGTATTTCGGGGAGTGTGCACATGGGCTGCATGAGCTCATTCCGCCATCACCTTTTTACTATCGGGAGTCCAGACGAACTGCAGCATACCATCCGCACTTGGTCGACATACCCCTTTGCCGCACGAAGCGCTTTCAATCATCTTTTATTATGCGCACGGCCAAGGAGTGGAATTCTTTGCCTGCTTCTGTTTTTCCGAGTGCTTATAACCCAAGCATTTTCAAAGCTAGAGTGAACAGGCATCTTCTGGGCAAACTCGTTCCATCATCGACCACATCTCGTCCCTCGCGGACCTGATTGTGGTCAAGAGTAAGCCCTTAAAACTAATAAAAAAAAAAAAGTTTTCGATATAGCTATTATCTCTTCTTTAATATAGGATCGTGTCAATATAGGAAAGTGAAGACAGAAAATTTTATTTCTTTTTTGGTAAACCGCCGCCGAACAACCAATATCTCTGACAAAATTGATCTATGTTAGAAATAATACATAAAAAGAAAGTATTTTATTATTTTTGATAGTTACAAACAAAGAAAATGTATATTGTACAACCTGACTACGCTCGCGTTATGAAAGATTTTCCCGTGGGAATAAGGTATTTTCCCGTAAAAAGTATGCTATGGAATTTAGGGTACAGACTATTCCCATTTCAAATTCTAATTCGTTGTGTACTTTAGGCGTGAAAGCGGAACAAACATCTAAACATCCAAACATATTTTCACATTTGTAATATTATTAGAGTGTGACGATGATAAGTATAATGCAAAGACTTCTACGAGTATACTAAATCTATGCTATAATGGATCATATTTCCTCTCCAAGTAATATTTGCTCTTATTTAATTGACTCAAAGATATCCGACGCGCTTCGCCTCGCGCTAAGCGATCGTCTTTAGTTCCTCTGAGAATTTACTAGAGAATTTTCTACTTATTTTTGATAATAAATACATAGCTCAAACTCAAAACCATGGACAATTTTTTTCGTTTTTTTACTAATATATGCTTTGAATCTCTGAGTTGAGAACTTTTTTTTATTTTATTACATTGGAATACGATTATTGCATGACTTTTTACCTTTTTTTCATTTATATTTAATCAAAGTTATTTAAATTAATTTATTTTCTTTCTGATATTAATGGCACAAGAAAACAAAAAATTGACATGTTCACATGGAAAGACCTTGCCTAGTGGATCAAGTGAGAAAAGCAAAGTGGCATATTGCACCGACTTGGATAAATCCGTGATCACCAATAGTTTTGAACGACGCGGCTGGGTCCAGGTTGGTCCTGAAGACGAATGGAACTTCTACTGGGCATTCACACAAAACTGTAGGTCATTATTTAACCTCGAAAATGGATACAGAATGAATGATAACCAACTCGTAAACCACTTTCCTAATCACTATGAACTAACCCGAAAAGATTTGCTCATCAAAAACATAAAACGGTACAGAAAGGAGTTGGAAAGAGACTTAAGCCCTTTGGCGGAAAAAGCTGAAGTCCCTTTGCCTAACGGACAAGTTGGCACTCGTTACGTACATTTGGATTTTATTCCCGTCACTTACGTGCTACCCGCCGACTATAACATGTTTGTTGAGGAGTATAGAAAATCCCCTCAAAGTACATGGATAATGAAGCCATGTGGAAAGTCGCAAGGTGCTGGAATATTTCTTATAAATAAACTTTCCAAACTTAAGAAGTGGTCCCGTGAAGCAAAACCGGCGGCTTTTTCTACGCAGCTTTCCAGTAAAGAAGTATACGTAATATCGCGTTACATTGATAGTCCGCTCTTGATCGGTGGAAAGAAGTTTGACTTGAGGCTGTATGTTTTAGTGACTTCGTTCCGCCCACTAAAAGCTTATCTATTCCAGCACGGCTTCTGTCGATTTTGTACTGTAAAATACGACACAAGTGTCACTGAATTGGACAACATGTACGTGCACTTGACAAACGTGAGTGTACAGAAACATGGAGGAGAGTATAATAGCATGCATGGAGGAAAAATGAGCATACAGAATTTCCGCTTATATTTAGAGGGGACCAGAGGACGAACAGTTACAAATAAATTGTTTGATGACATAAAGTGGCTTACTGTGCATTCTTTAAAAGCTGCAGCTCCAGTGATGTCGAATGACCGGCATTGTTTCGAATGTTATGGGTACGACATTATAATCGATAACAATTTGAAACCATGGCTCATTGAAGTAAACGCTTCGCCTGCCTTGCAATCTACAACGCATAACGACAGAATATTAAAACACAAGTTGATTGATAACATTGTATCCGTAGTCGTACCTCCGGATGGCATGCCAGATGCGAGGTGGAACAAAATACCTCCAGCTGAAGCCCTTGGTGATTTTGATCTACTTATAGATGAGGAACTCATTGAAAGAGAAGAAATAAATTATCGTTGCAATAAAACACATCGAACTAATCTTAAAACATAGTCATTCTAGTTTTACCTGTTTGGAATAAAACACATGCTGACCAATACATAATACATTTTTTTAATTTATTAAATTGTGCATTATTTACTAACCTAAAATAAAATTGAAGATTTTGCATGATTATACACAAGTACATTCAAAAACTTATCAATTCTTTTGCAATTTGGATTAGATTAAAGAAGGACATAAAACGTGATAAGTAATTTTGTTAAATGTGTACAAAGACAGAGAGTTAAATAAACATTAGCACATGAGAAGATAGTCCCAATATCTCGGACCAAAGTTTCGCCATGATGGTGTCCAGTGGGTGGTTGGTCCGAGCCTCAGAAGTCCGAGCCCAATATTTAGTTGACAGCTGAAAAAGATATTTCCATGTCAACCCGCAGCCGCGGTTGTTTTCCTTTTTTAAGATCAAATCTTCACTAACTTTTATGTAGCTATAAAGATTTATTTGTAACAATATACCAATGTTTGAACTACTCAACGTTGTTGCGGCATTTTATTTACAAAAATAAAATAACTTTCGGTTTTTATTTAACTTTATAGTAATACAAAAACCATTTTCCGGATTTTATTAATTTACGCACTCGTTTCTGTAAATAGGATTTTCAGACGTTTAGCGGCTGCACTATATTAGCTGCAGTTCTTATATAGTTACATATTGCATTTAAATATTTTTTGTCCGTTTCTTACGCAATAATTACTTTAACTTCGCTAAAACGTGGCATTTTGTTACTTTTCTATGAAACTTGGTTAGTTGACGCAAACATGCAACGCGTTTTGCCTTCCTTCAAATTAGTTCTCATCTTGAGAAGAAAGCTATGATGATAACAAGAGAACTGGGACTATTTTCTAATGACAAAAATTTACATCATACTACATTAATATAGTAATTCTTAATTATTATGGATCCTCATCTATAAGCACATCAAAGTTCTCCAAAGCTCTCTCGCTAGGTGTTTTAATCCATCGCGCATCAGGAATACCATCTGGTGGCAGCACTGCAGATAACAGACTATCTATGAGCTTGTATTTCAAGATTCTGTCATTGGCAGTAGTAGCAGCCATCGAGGGTGATGCATTTACCTCTATGAGCCATGGCTTTAAATAAGAGTCGATGATAATATCGTAGCCGTAACATTCGAAACAATGGCGATCGTTGATCATTACTGTAGCCACCGCCTTTAGTGAATGCACTATAAGCCAATGTATGTCGTTGAAAAGCTGATCGGTCACTTTTTGACCCCTGGTTCCTTCTAAATACAGTTTTAAATTCTGCAGTCCAAGTTTTCCGCCATGTATACTGTTGTAGTCGTCACCGTGTTTCTGTACACTCACGTTTGTTAGATGCACAAACATGTTATTGAGCTCCGTAACGCTTGTGTCGTATTTCATTGTGCAGAATCTGCAAAAACCTTCGCGGAACATGTAAGCTTTTAGGGGCCGAAAAGATGTAACGAGTACGAAAACTCTCAAATCGAATTTCTTTCCACCGATCAGCAGAGGATTATGTATATAGCGCGAGATAACAAACGTGTCTTTGCTGGTTAGACAATGAATTTTCTTTTTCGTTTCTTTCGACCATTTTTTAAGCTTTGACAATTTGTTTAGTAGAAAAATACCGTTGCCTCGTGATCTACCGACGGGTTTAAAAATCCAAGTTGTTTGTGGATTTTTGCGGTAATCATGGATGAAAGTCATGTAATCCGCAGGCAGTATGTAAGTCAGTGGAATGAAATCCAGGTGAGTGTAGCGCGTTTCAACTTCCCCTTGACGAAGTTTAACCTCATATTTTTCAGCGAGAGGATTGTTTTCTCTTTCTAAATCCCTTCTGTATCTTCTAATGTTCCTAAATAGTAAGTCTTTGCGAACTAGTTCATAGTGATTGGGGAAGTGGCTGATTAGCTGGTTATCAGAGAAATTGAAGCCCCTGTCCGCGCTAAACAGCGATCGGCAGTTTGCTGTATTCGCCCAGTATATGTTCCAGTGATCTTGGGGACTCACAAGCTTCCAATCACGTCGTTCAAAGGTATTTATCACAATGGAATTTTCGAAATCTGTACAGAAAGAAAGTTTTTGTTTTTTTCTATCAGTCCTTTTGACTGCTTGAGAATACCCATCAAAATTTACCTTACGGGCATTCTTAGCCATGATTTATATTTTTTTACAGTTTATAAATACAGACCATTTATTTATTTATTTTGCAATGTATGTTTTTATTTTGTGCATATTTCGAGGTATGTTTTTATGTCAAAAGTGTACCAAAGAGAAGACCATTTTTTTATCCAAAAAGTGCTTGTGTCATGAAATATGTCAAATTGTTATAGGTAAAGTCAAGAAGCTTGGTAAAGTCAAACAAATCATAAGGAGGTTTTTTACTGAATTTAGGTAAAATTAATAACTTCAAAAAGGTTTGTAACAAGTAAGTAACAGACTAATAATTTATTTTGTTTGATGTATTACTTTTTTCACAGCCAAGGTCACTCTCCGCACGAATCACGATCTGAGAGTTACCTTATTTATTCAGATGCAATACAAACATCCGCATTTACTATACTCGTACCTTCCTGCCTTATCTTAAAAACTCTAGCATTTTAAAGGGGGTTTGTCTACATGAAAATATAAAAAACCTATGCTTTATGCTCGTAATTTACACGACACAATACGACATACATTTTATACATAAATTTTAAAATAGCACTCACGAGTAGTGAGTGTGGTGACGGCAGAGTAGAATACATTTGTCACCAAACCTACTCTTCCCGTGGGTGTCGTAAGAGGCGACTTAGGGACTACACATTGAACAGGGAACGGGCAACAGCGCTCTCTGATACAGTAACCCTGCGATCTCCAACCCGCCTACCAAGCGTGGAGATTATGGCAAAACCCTCCACTTAAGTGGCGGAGGCTCATAGTCCAGCAGTGGACTGTAACGGGCCGTTGATGATGTTGAATCACGAGTAGATTTTTCTTCATAATGTTTACCTGAACCATAATAATAATATATTTTTTTAGCAATCGTCATAACGGTCCCTACGTACTGCAATCCCGTAAGTGGTACCTGCGTGATTTGCAATTTTTGTTTTTGAAACCTTCAGTTCGTCATATACTTCCATTTGTTTAAAAGAATAAGGTCTATAATATCTTAATTCAACTGTAAATCCACACACGACAAACCCCGTAACTACAAACTTCCAACGTAAAATTTCTCTAGTGTTAGTCATGTGATTTTACGTCGAAATGTCAACCTGACACCCCGCTACCCACCCCCGTAACTGGTACTTGCGGGACATTTGCGCCTGCGCCGCCGCCGGCGGCCTTAGGAACGGTTGTGTGATGTTTTGTTGCGTAAATGTCGATAAATATACGAAAATATGCCTCGAAAAAGTGAAAGTAATAAATACCATAATTTGCAAACATATCAGGGTAAGATAACAGTTAAAAGTGCAAAAAAGAAAGACAAATCCGTGTACATACCCGTCAATATCCCAATAGGTAAGCGAACAGTGATTTCCAATTTGTGAAATGAATTTTAAATTAAGTTATTAGTACTGCAACGTAACTGTTAGTTCTGTATTAGTACTGCATAGTAATTTAAATAAAATTTGTATTTTTGTAGTTTTTAGGGTAAATTTTCCATTTTTTATACTATTCTGGCGTAATTAAACTTATCAGGTAGTTACGTTATTTTACGTGGGATTAAAATCACATATGTTTTATATATTTCCCACGTAAAATTTCTTAAATGACTGATGCAACTTTGGTCAATAATAAGACTGCGCCGTAAATGTCCATAAGTACTACTCAAGCTATTTGGGGTTGGGATATTTCCGACTCACATGTATGTATGTGATTAAATTATACACAAATATAACCTCATTACTACACGTTTGAATGTTTACAGTCCTGTAAAATTTGGCATTTGCATTTACGGTATTGTTCGTAGGGACAATATAAGCCTTACACAGATTCGGAAGGTTTTGCATTCTCATCTGTATATAATATGTCGTGGCCATATCGTAGAATTGATCACATCATGAAATTTTCGATCATTTCATGAAATGGTCACATTTCATGATATGGCCAACTAAATTTGACCAGATCATTAAATCGAGTGCAGTTCACGATTTTGTCGTCCACGATTGGCCATATCGTGAAAATAGGGCGTCCATGAAATATTTAAAAAGAATCTAAATTATGTTTGGTACTTATTGTTCTTTAAGTCCGACAGACATTTTCAGAGTACTTTTTCATCATAACTCTTTTTTTCTTCCTTATTTTAATAACGAATAATTCACTTTTTCACTGCGAGAAATAACGCAGCCGCCATGTTGGTACATAAACAAAGTGCTTCCAGCGCCTCTATCGGCAATAAATGTAATAATTTTACGATATGATCAAATAATCTTGACCATTTCACATCATGATGTGGCCAATGGACAGTGAAAATTTCATGAAATGATCGAAAATTTCATGATGTGATCAATTCTACGATATGGCCACGACATATACATGACGAGGAGGTCAACTTGTAGAAGAAACTTACCCAGAAAAGCTGTAACATTGTTACAACACAAAATTCAAAGGCTTAAGGTGACTAGTTCAAGACTCACCCGCTTCGGGCATATTATGTCACAAGAAGATTGCAATATTAATTATGTTGCGCTCGTTTTACCTGTACCTACAAAACCTCGGGACTTCAATAAAGCTTTCCCCGTTAAAACTCTGAAGATTTACACAGAGGGGCGTGATTAGTGCTCGCAAGTTTAGCGAATGCGAAAACGAATGGGTGAAAAGTTCGTGATTTCAACCCTCTCCCAGCTCGAGATAAAATAACATGGAGAGGTAAAAAAAAGAATACTAGAGAAAAGAGTAGTGAATATAAAATAAGTAAGAATTAAGTAAGAAGAAGAAAAGTAAATAAGAAGTAAGATACTACCAGTAAAGAAGGTTGTGTAAAACAGCAAGCTTTGTGCTATTTTACTTAAATAGCAAACTCACTCGTATAACAACGTAACAAGCTATAAAACATTTTTTTGCGATTCCTTTGTAAATCAGAAAGCTGTCGACAAAGAAGCAAATGCTAGTAAAATGTTCCAGTAATATGCCAGATCGAAGCTTTAGCAAGTGAAGGGCAATTTCCGGCCCTAACGAGCAACAAGAAACGCTTTCATGGAACACGGGTAAACAGAAAATATATATTTTTGTTATTTAAGTATTAAGAGTTGTTAGATATCCTAATCATACGATAAATTATTACTAGTTGTAAATATATTCGACTAATCTTGGCTATTTACGTTCATCAAATCGGTACTGTACGATGAAAAATCGTATTATTTTACCTTTTTTTAACGGTAAGTATTATTTTTTTGATACTATGACCAACAATTAGATATTATACTCGGCTTCGTCCTCGAGATTAGCATATATCACTTGTAGTACCGCGTATGGATCGCCACATTCACACTACATTTGAGGGTACTTAAATCCTCATTTGTTGTTGTTTTTTTTTTTTGTGGGTAGTTACCTATCCAACCCAACCATTTCCTCGGCCATTCCAGCCTCATTCGCGTTTTTAGTGCTCGCCACTTCGCACATGTTTTTAAAATAATTTTCCAATTCAACGTGAAAATGTCAAAACGAAAGAATAGTGACGAAAATTATGAAAACTTTATAAAAAAAAACAAGAAGCTCGAAAGGGAAGTGTATTCATCGCGAAGAAAACGTGTGCGCGCCATGCGCATTTCTTCCAGTTCGTCAGCGTCACCGGAGCCGCCGCCGCCGCCGCCTTCTCGTCACGCCCGCCGGTCGGAACCGCGAGGTTAGTTTACTATGATGGTTAAATATATACTTCTAAAATACCTATTATTGGTTTAGTGGACAGTCCTAGGGGCTGTTTCTATAACCAATATATTTTTTATATGGGTATAGTCAACGTTATCTTTTCATATAATCGGGTAATTCTAGGCTCATAATTAACAGTAGCATGGTTTAGTGGGCAGTTCTAGGGGCTGCTTAATAACCTTTGCTCATGTTAATAGATAATGTGGATAGTCCAAGAGGCTATCTCGCTATCGAAACTTTCACTGCTAAGTTTATAGTTTACCTATGTACTATAGATAATGAGCCAGTTCGAGTGATAAATGAAATTGTTTAATGTGGGCAGTTCTAGGGGCTGCTTCAAACTAATCATTCGATATCGTGGATAGTTAATAGGACTAACTCTTTATCAAAAACATTTATCTACCATGCACGAAAAATTTATTTCCCGCATCTACCCACCAAGTATTTATTTTGGTATCGTACCCGAGTCGTACTTTTAGCGGCCTCTGACGTGGTAAATTTGGTTACAGACCGCCAAAATCACAACTCAGAAGCGGTCAGCGCACAAATTAACGGCCCTGATGATGACGTAGCGGAGTTGCTGTGTAGCCGCAAGTCGGTGTCCCAAACGCGCCGCCGCCATCGTCCGTCACCAGCGGCAGCGCCACGAAGCCAGTCCCCGGCACAGCGCCGCCCGTCCCCGTCGCCGGCGCGCCGCCGTCCCCCATCCCCGGCCCCGCCACGCAGCCCGCTCCAAGCTGCACACGCCGCGACCCCACCCGCTACAAGCACCACACCACTTACCGTTCTGACTCCGCCAACCGCCGCCGCTTCCACCACTTTTCCTGAGCCTGTGGCTTCTACAAGCGCTGCTCAACCTGCTGAACCGCTTCCTGCTGATCTGCACGTGGAAGCGCTAGACGACGACATGGAAATTCTCGGAATGGATCCTACTGAAACCGTTAAGTTTGGTCCTGAAATCCATAAAGAAGTTGCAATTCGCTTTGAGCATTGTGCAACATCAGGATTGACCAAAGAAGTACGAACAGATCTAACCGAAAGACATTTAATACCGAGTAACTGCAAATTGGTCGACGCACCCATACTCAACCCACAAACACACGGTGCTCTAATAGAGTCCGTGATGAAGAGAGACAAAGCAATTGAAATGAAACAAAAAATGATCGCTTCTGCCATTTCCTCTCTTGGTGAAGCAATCACTATGATTTTGTCACTGAAAGAAAAACAGCCCGACTTATTACGGCTGCTAATAAACACTGGTCGCATTATGTGTGACTGCCAACACCATGACTCCCAGACAAGGCGCAACTATGTACTTTCTTCAATTATAAAAGAATGGAAAGAACAGATGAAGACAACAAAGATTGATAACTTCTTATTCGGACAAAACCTCGAAGACACTTTGAAAACTGCCAAAGCAATCAATAAATTAGGTGCAGATCTTAAGTTGTCGAATCCGTTTACTAAACCGAAAGTAAACACGAAGTCTACTCCTAGCACATCAAAAAACTGGAGGAATTTCAACACGAATCAGAAACAGACAGCAGCTCCGAAGACCAAGGGAATGACGGCGCCTACAGCGACGAAGAATCCGCGCACCAGCTCATCCAAACCGTCACAGCAGCGACCGCGCTCCAGCCGCCGCTAGAGCCGGTAAGCCACGCCGCCGGCCGGCTTGCTGCCTTCTATGGACAATGGGCTAGAATTACTAGTGATCCCATATTGAAGGGTATCTTTCCTATATTGAAGGGTATAAGATACCTTTCTCTAGAACGGTCAAACAGGTTTGTGCCCCTCCTGCACGAACTTTTAGTGACCCAGATCATCATCACTTTCGTGAGGTCATAAATGAATTATTGTCTTTAGGTGCAATTTCCAAATGCTTGCCCTGCAAAGATCAATACATATCAAGTATTTTTTTAGTACCGAAACCTAATGGTAAAAATAGATTTATTTTAAATTTAAAACAATTAAATAAATTTTTGGATACCGATCATTTCAAAATTGAAGATTTGCGAACTGCTTTGAAACTGGTTACTAAAGACTGCTTCATGGCCAAGTTAGATCTTAAAGATGCTTATTTCTTAATAAAAATTAACGAAGAGTACAAAAAATACTTGCGTTGCCAGTGGCGCCCAGACTTGTACGAGTTTAATGTCTTGCCATTTGGGCTTAGCACCGCGCCATACGTCTTCACGAAAGTGATGAAGCCTGTAGCCCGCCTCCTGCGCTCTGCAGGCTACATCTCTACGGTCTATTTGGATGACTGGCTGCTCATTGCTCAATCGTACGAGGATTGCCTAGACAATGTCTCTAAGACAAAGTCTTTGTTGTCAAGTCTTGGTTTCCTCATAAATGAAGAAAAAAGCTGCCAGATACCCAATCAATCTTGTAAATTCCTTGGATATGTAATAAATTCTAAAGAATTCCAGGTCAGCTTACCCTACGACAAAGTAAATCGTATTAAATGTGAAATAGAAAAAATGATCCGTATAAACATTGTAAAATAAGAGAATTTGCAAGTTTTGTAGGCCTCCTTATTTCGGCTTGACCAGCAATCGAGTATGGATGGTTATATACTAAATTTTTTGAACGTTTAAAATATATAAATCTAAAAGATTCCGAAAATTACAATTTACAGATGTCAATTCCCAGGACCATATTACCAGATCTTAAATGGTGGCATCATGCTATAAGCACTCTGTTAATAAGATTAAGGAAGACAGCTATGACCTGGAAATCTTTACAGATGCCTCAACAACGGGATGGGGGGCAGCTTGTGGAGATGAGAGAGCGAGTGGTTCATGGAGTGACCAGGAATGCCGCCAGCATATCAACTTTTTAGAAATACTGGCAGCATTCTTTGGTCTCAAAATTTTTGCAAAATTTACTAATAATTGTCAAATTTTGTTGCGCGTTGACAATACGACTGCAATATCCTATATAAACCGGATGGGTGGAATCCAGTTCCCCCACCTGACACAAATAACAAAGGAATTGTGGCAGTGGTGTGAACATCGTAATTTATTTGTGTTTGCATCATACATACGGTCTGAAGAAAACAAAGAAGCAGATTCAGAGTCTCGACGCATCCACCCTGATATTGAGTGGGAACTCAAAAAAGAATGCTTTCAGCAAATAGTAAACAAATTTGGGCAGCCTGAAATTGACCTCTTTGCAAGCCGAATCAACCGGAAATGCCCTAAATTTATTTCATGGCATCGTGATCCGGAAGCATTTGAGATTAATGCATTTACTGTTAAATGGTCGGATTTTTTCTTTTATGCGTTCCCACCGTTCTCTGTGATTTTGAAGACACTGCGTAAGATTGTTGCCGATCAAGCTCAAGGTATTGTGGTAGTGCCGCTCTGGCCTACCCAACCTTGGTATCCCATGTTTAAAATACTCTTGACATCAGAATTGCTACTGTTGCAAGCTAAAGAAAACCTAATCTTTTCTCATCTTTCCAGTCCACGGAACATACACACCAATCTTACCCTGGCGGTCGGAGTATTATCAGGGAGGCGTACTTAAGACGGAATGTCCCCATGTCTGCACTAGATATTATACTAGCATCACTATCGCCCAATTCCTTTAAGCAACATGATGTCTACTTAAGAAAATGGCACATGTTTTGCTTATTGAACCAAGTTGATTTGTACCGAGCTTCTATTAATGATGTGATCAATTTTTTAACTAATCTTTATACACAAGGAGCTCAATATAATACGCTAAACGCATGTCGATCAGCGTTAGCTTTAGTGTTAGGAGAACATCTTGCTCAAGATGACACAATAAAGCGATTCTTCCGAGGCATATTTCGACTTCGGCCTCCGTTGCCGAAATATAATGCTACATGGGACACTGCCATTGTACTTAGGTATTTAGAATCAAATTTTCCAAATGATGAACTAAATTTAGAAACACTGTCAAAGAAGTTGATAACTCTTTTGGCCCTAGTAACTGCACATAGAATGCAGACCATGGCAAAAATTAATATAGATAATATTTCAGTGTCCCAGAACCAAATCAATATCACTATTCCAGACCTAATTAAAACATCTAGGATTGGTGCATACCAGCCTTTGTTAAAGTTGCCCTTTTACAATGAAAAGCCACAGATATGCCCTGGAAGAACACTGACATCTTACTTGAATAGAACAATCACATTACGTAGTAATGTTAAAACCTTATTTATAAGTTTGCGGAAGCCACACCGAGCAGTTCTACGCAGACTCTCAATCGCTGGGTACGGTGCACCCTTATGGACAGTGGCATTGATATATCGTTGTTTGGTGCACACAGCACTCGACACGCTGCCACTTCCGCCGCGCACCGACTGGGTGTCAGTTTGGACACTATCAAAAGAACTGCTGGCTGGAGTGGTAGTTCCAATACGTTTTTTAAATTTTATAATAGGCCCATAATTGTTAATGAGGACAATGTTTCTTTTGCTGATGCTGTAATAAGTTCTATCAATGAATCATAAAGAATATTACTTTTGCGTTTACCAAAATATCAATACTTTCATTTTGTACAATTTCCCTTTGGCTAAATATTTCACAACAATAATATAATGCTCTAAAAGTCTACAAGTGATATATGCTAATCTCGAGGACGAAGCCGAGTATAATTAATGATTAAACGAACTTACCTGTACGTGAAGTTCAATCATAATTATACAAAGGCTTCGTCCGAAGAGATTAGCATCCCACCCTCCCGTTTACACCCCTTTGTCGTGAAATATCTCCGAGTTAATGGCTCTAAACTAAATGAGGCTGGAATGGCCGAGGAAATGGTTGGGTTGGAAAGGTAACTACCCAGAAAAAAAAAAAACAACAACAAATGAGTCAAAGTCAAAGTCAAAGTCAAAATAATTTATTTCCATAGGATGTTATTACATCACTTAGATCCGTCATTACATTTTTTTTGGGTGAGTTCACTAACACAATGGCGGAATCTGTGGAGAAGAGCTCACCGAAGAAACTCCACAGTCGTCGCATCTTTTGCGTTTCCTTTTTTAAATAAAATATTGTCAATTACAAAATTAATGCTTATTACATATCGAAAAAGCCTGCTACTCAAACAATCTATTCCCATGGACACCTATCTTCTAAGTAATCAGATATCCTATAGTAACCTTTTTTATACAATTTCTGTTTTATAATTATTTTAAACTTGTCTAAAGGCAAGTTTTTAATATCAGTAGGGACCTTATTGTAATAGCGTATACAATTGCCTTTAAAAGAATTACTAATTTTATGTAGTCGGCTGACATAAGCAACCAACTTGTCTTTATTTCTAGTATTAAAATTGTGTATATCACTGTGCTTCTGAAAATTACTTATATTTCGTTTTATATACACAAGATTGTCATAGATATATTGAGACACAAATGTCAGAATATTGATTTCTTTAAATTTTTCCCTCAGTGACACTCTAGGCCCTAATCTATAAATTGCACGAACAGCCCGTTTCTGCAAAATAAATATACTATTAGCATTCGCAGCGTGACCCCACAATAAAATACCATAGGTCATTAGACTATGAAAGTAACTGAAGTAGACTAGTCTAGCGGTGTCTACGTCGGTAAGGGCTCTAATTTTTTTAACTGCGAACGCTGCTGAACTCAGTCGGTTCGACAATTTATTTATATGAGAATCCCAGGATTTAAGTACCCTCAAATATAGTGTGAATGTGGCGATCCATACGCGGTACTACAAGTGATATATGCTAATCTCTTCGGACGAAGCCTTCGTATAATTATGATTGAACTTCACGTACAGGTCAGTTCGTTTAATCATTAATTAATGACGAGAAAGTAAGGACCATACGTTTTATTTGAAATACCATTTAATTACAGATAAAGATTGGATACATTTCTATGCTATAACTATAGTATAACTATAGGTATAGTGCTCGTATGGAATCACTATTTTATATTTTATACTGTACCAAGTAAGTGATAACATGAGGTGAGTATATCCAATGATATGATATGTAACTCTAAATTATAACGGTTAAAATGTAATATTTCTATAACGTGTCGCGTTTAAATAATGTTCCATACAAAAACTGTCAGTTTTTGTTTGTTTCGCGTAATAACTGACTATGCATATATTTTGCAGTCCATTCTTGTCGAATAAATGCGAAAACTGTATTACTATGACAACGTACGTAGTGCACATGCTGATTATGCCCATCGGTAGTTGTATGTCAACTGGGATAGCGCGCCATAAGCCATGGTTTAAGTGCCTTCCTTTTATATACTGCAACATTCGAATAATTTCCCGGTCCCGATTTTTATCTAGAAAAAAATATTGTAACTAAAATCTTGTTGTTATCATATAATAAGCATTTCAATTTAAGTATATACTTACTATTACCTTTTATTGTTAAAATTCTTTTCCCCAAGGTATTTACTATGGCCTGAATTTGGCTCGTTATCATTTCTTTTATCAACCACGGTATCGCGGCGGAATAGCTGAATACATTATGTAGAGAGGGAATGAGTGCCTTTATGTAATTATGTTATTATATCCACATACCTCTCCGCAACTGCTCCGCTCACGATGACTTCTTTATTATGCCCGGACTCGTAGAAACTGATGCTGGGTTATATATTCTGCTTCGCATTGATAAAGGTGATGGTTGTCGGCTCTACTCACTGGTAACACCTCAGCACATCTGCATTCATAAATAAAAACAACATGAGCAACTTCTAATCGTTTGGCATTGGAATGCCACTGTAACTCCACGACTTTCCCCGGTGTCTCATCTCTCAGTCAATAGCAAAACACGACCTCATCGTATTCATAATATCAGGAAACTTGTCCAGCAGAACTCCTATGGGAATGATAACACAACAGGTGCGATGAGTTAACCAGACGTCTCTGATCAAGTCAACGCTCAGTACTTGGATGCATCCGAAGATTCTCAAGAACATCCCAGACCCAAGCCACTATCTCAATGTGGGAGAGTCCAGGCCACTATCTTAATGTAGGAGAGTCGCCACTATCTCAATGTGGGAGAGTCGCCACTATCTCAATGTGGTAGAGTCGCCACTATCTCAATGTGGTAGAGTCCAGATCCAATCCAGACTACAAGCAGCCCTTCAAGCCTCAGCTCATCCCAAGAAGCATCATGGATTCCGATCCGCAACCCGGAATCCATCCCTGCTGGAAATAAACAGTTATCAGGAACAGGAAATAAAAGCTCACTCACATGGGAGCTAGACAGACACCGAAGAATCAGAGGCAAAGATTATTCAACGATCTAGTTACTCAACTTGCAGTGCAGTGCTGTGCTCCAGGTGCTCACGGCGTCTCCCTCGGTACACATGAAGTGCTCCAAGCTGCAGCGCCAGCACAAGTTCTTGTTAAATGAAACACTCACTACAGAAATGAAACTCTGCCGCCAACATGTACCGAAATGTCAACTGAGGTCTATCAGATCTATGGCCCAACTCTCCATAGACAACTCTTCTTTATTTTTCTTTTACTAGTGCTGTAACTAATAATCGCAATGTATGTGTCAACTCACCTAGGGATTCGCGTTCGTCGCGACACTCCCCAGCGGCGGAGTTCTGGAGTGGAACAGAAGTGCAGTGAGATCTCTCGTCCATTCCTTGATCTTCTTTGTAGCTTCAATAGCTGCTTGTCGCTTTGACCTCTGGTTTGTTTCTACTTCATTCGACTCAATTATCTTATGTAGCGATTCATTTTCTCTTTCAGATGAGGAAGGTTCTTTATCTTCCATCTGTGGCTCTACTTCATAATCTTCAGTCATTTCTAATGGTATAATCTGTTCAGATTGCAGTGTATCATCCGGTGTTAGATCAACTGTTATTGGTGGTCTACTATCTTCTTTCTCTGTGTTGTCTTCTCTGTGGATATGAACTTCAAACGAAGGTGATACTTCTTTGTTACTGTCTGTACTCGTGATAGGCTCTGAAGCATCTTCTATCTCAAGTGGATACAGATGTGCAATGGAGCGTACATATTCAGTTTTGCCTACTTGAACCTTAGCCGCTCTACATTGTCCATCGACACTTGGAATCAATGACGTGATCTTCCCTATCTTCCAGTCGTTTCTGTCTTTGGAGTCGCCTTTGATCTGTACCATCTGTCCTGGACTTGGAGTCAGCTTTGATGTAATTCGAGGTTCTCGAGGCAGATGATTATATCTCTCACGTAGGCTAAGCAAATATTGATTAGTGAACATGTGTTTGAAATCCTTTAGTACGTTAAGTGCTCGTTTCCATCCTTGTATCAGTTCCGACTTAGTTGTTGATGTACTTTGGTGTTTTAATTCCTTTTCAGGTTCCTTTAGTGTAATCACTCTTCCTACAGTCAGGAAGTCTGATGGTTTCAAAACATAGTCCAGTTCAGAATCGACACTCGTAAGAGGTCTTGAATTAACCACAGCTTCTATTTCTTTTATAACCGTCGATAGTTGGTTGTCTTTCAGTGTGTGTTTGTCTAGAGTTTTCTTCATACAGTTCTTGACTATGCCAATCAGCCTTTCGTAAAATCCACCAGCCCATGGAGAAAGAGGAGTAATGAATCTCCATCTTATTTTCTTGTCTACACAATATTGATTTGAAATAACGTCAGCTATAAGTTTGAAATGTTGAGCATTGTCCGAAGTTATCAATATTGGTATTCCTCTTGTAGAAATCAACCTTCGAAGTGCTAATAAACCTTCTTCAGCAGTGAGGTCCTGAACCACTTCAAGGTGTACAGCTCTAACCACTAAGCAAGTAAAGAGGCAAATCCATCTCTTACTCGTCCCGTTGTTTATAAGAAGAGGACCCATATAATCTACACCTGTGTAAGTGAATGGTGCGGTATAGTTTACTCTCTCTGGAGGTAGAGCAGGCGCAGGTGGCAACTTGAATGGGCCTCCATTGTGTCTGACACACTCTGGACACTTCCTCAGTATTCGCTGTACATAGCTCTTTCCCTTTGGAATCCAGTATAACTCTCTCACTTTGCTCAACGTATGGTTAGAACCCATATGATAATTTTCTTTATGTATTTTCATGATGAAGTCATTAGTAAATTTGCAATCCCTCGGTATCAACACAGGATGACGTTTGTCGAAAGACCAGTTCGCATTTTTCATACGTCCGTTACATCTCAGAAGTCCATCTACATCTTTGAATAAGTCCAAGTTGATAGCTAGGCTTGTTTTCTTTCCTTCGCTTTCTTGTGGAAAGTGTTCCTTCTGTAGGTTTCTTATCAACTTCATATTATCTATTTCTTCAGGTTCTCTGTTTTCAACCTCTATTCCTCTATTTTCTTCTTGAAAAGTCATGTCCGGTATAATATTATCTTCAATTTCCATTAATACTGTTGTATCCGAAGGACCCTGCCCCGACGGCAGTAAAGGATACTCAAGCAAAGAATGATTCGGCCATTTGTCTTTTTCTTGTTTCAGGAATTCTGGGCCATTGAACCACAATGTCTTTTTCTTCTTCCACAGGTCTGGACGTGTCGCTAAGTCAGCAGGATTAATATCTGTATTTATGTAACGTAGTTCTAACTGTTTATTTTCCTTGATAGCATTTACTCTTCTTCCAATAAAAGGTGGTAATAATTTATTCGAACGAATCCAACAAAGTACTATCTGACTGTCAGTCCATAAGTATTCTCTACTTATTGGTATTCCTATACTGTTCTTAATATATGTCATTAACTTGCTACCTAAGTAGCAACCCAATAGTTCAAGTCTCGGCATGCGTAAATTCTTTTTCTCTTCTTTAGGTGTAACTTTTGACTTGGCCATGATGAACGCTGTACTTCTTCTATTTTCATTTTCAGCTGTCAGATAGACCACTGTACCGTAGGCATGCTTTGACGCATCGCTAAATCCGTGTAGTTCGTATACTGTATTCTCTTTCTTTCCAGTAACTCCAGCAAAGCGTGGCAGTTCTACTTGTCTTACATCTTTCAACTGATCAACTAAATCTTCCCATTTTCTTTGAAGTTCTTCTGGCAGCTTTGTGTCCCATTTTATTTTCATTTCCCATAGCTCTTGTAGTAATAACTTTATAGGTAAAATCAGAGGACAGCAAAATCCACATGGATCATATAATGAGGCTATCACGCTCAATATTTTCCTTTTATTCTGAGGCTCTGTAACATATTCTTCTTTGAATAGCTCCTCTTTGATATTCAATTTCAACGTATCCTTTTTGGTGTTCCATACTAGACCTAGTATTTTAGTTTCTTCTACTTGTTTAGCTCTATGTTTCGGTTTAATGCTTTCTAGAAAAGTCTTATCATTCGATATCCAGTCTCTCATGTTCATGGATATGCCATTGAACACTCTTTGTGTAGTCTCATATAATTGTATCGCTTCTTCTGTAGAATTAGTCCCAGTTACGAAGTTGTCCACGTAGCATTTATCCACGATCTTAGGTATAAGCTCAGGAGCTTCCTGAGAAACATGGTACTTCAATGTAGCTGTTAGTATAAATGGACTGGCTATTATTCCGAATGGAACTCGACAAAAGCGCATGTGTATGATGTTATCCATAGATAGAGGTTTTTGTATGTCTTTTATCCAAAGGAATCTTGTTACATCCCGGTCTTCAGGTTGAAGTTCTATTTGTAGAAACGCCTTTTCTACGTCAGCTGTAACTGCAACTTTATGTGTTCTAAATTGTATGAGTAGTGCTACTAAATCTCCAATCATTGATGGTCCTCTATACATGCATTCATTTAAGCTCTTCTTGTCCTTTAGTTTACCCGATGCATCATACACAATTCTTCCCTTTTTCCCTTCCTGTTTTATCATATGGTGAGGAAGGTAGTGTATAGGAGGTACTCTTTGTGTGTATGCATCCTCTTCTGGTCTGATGATCTCTATAACTCCATTCTTCAGTTGTTCTTCTAGTGTACTTTGATATTCTTTCATTAGATTCTCTTTCAATCTTTGTAGTAGTCCCTTGAGTCTTCCGTAAGCTAATCCAAAGTTAGTAGGCATCTCTGGAGGATATTGTATCCACGGCCACTTTACGACATATCTTCCATTTTTATATTCTATGGTTTCGTTAAAGTGCTTGACAGCTTCCTCTTCTCTAGTAGCTTTCGGGTTATCTGTAATACCAATGCTTTCCAAAGCCCATAAAAATGTAATATCCATATTCTTCAAAGGTAAATCTGGCTCCGTAAAGTAGATACAATTTGGATCATGATTCTGACAGTATGTAATGACAGATAAGGTGATGTCAATCTCCTCTGTCTGTATTCTTCCACTAACAATCCATCCAAGTTCAGAATTTATCAAGAATAGATTATCTTTTAAGCGTTGTTTTTCTGTGGAGATCAACTCGAAGTAATAATCATTACCAACTAAAATATCAATCCTGTCACCAAGTGATCCATCATCAGCAAGAATTTTATGTTTACATTTTTCCAGATTTATGTTAGGTGTAGTTACCCCCTTTGAAATAGTAGGTACTTCATTGACTTGAAGTGTAATGACTTTATTCTTCTTTGTAATCATTTCCAATTCAACTCTATTACTATCATAGTCTTGAGGTGTTTCACTAGCGAAACCAAAAATAGATAATTTATTTTCTTCTAAAATAGGCAAATTTAAATCCTTAGAAAGTCTCCTTGTAACATATGACCTTTGTGATCCTGAATCAAGTAACAGTCTGCATTTAATATGTTTGTGAGGATTCTTTGCATCTTTCACTGTCACTATAGCAGTCTGTAATATTGTGAAGTCATTGCCATTTACCGCAGTCATTGTTGTATCTATCTTTTTAACTTGGAATTTTTCTGGACATAAGGATCTATGATGTGTAGTTGTACGGCAGTAGAAACATTTTCTTCTACGACTACAATCGTGAGAAAAATGATCTTCTGAGAGGCAGTTATAACAACGATTCTTCAACTTAGTTTTCCTTTCTTTGATAGTTTTATATTCTTCGCATTGGTCAGCATAATGATCTTTATCACAATACACGCATAACAATCTTTGCTTTTTCCTTCTATTAATTTCCTTCGGACCTTCTCTCCGTTCCATATTTCTATCTTCTATCTGATCATGACTCCGTTTCCTTGATACATTTTTCCTGCATCTATATGGTATAGGTGGTGATGATCGATCTCTCTTATTGTTGCATTTTCTATTATCTTCTCTCTTCATATTATATTCTTTATTCATATTATTTTCTTTCTTGTAATTACTATTAAACTTTCTTGTGTATTTATTTTTCATCCCTAGTCTATTGACATGTGTAGCATGCAGTGCTTCCACTACATTGTCTTTCTGATCGGTTCCACCGTTTCCTCGTTGGATTCTGCTAGCTTCTTCTCTAGCCGTTACAATAATTTCTATTTGTTTTTTCATTTCTTCTATATTATCTTCCTTCATTTTCAACTTCATTTCATATATAATATCCTCTGGGAATTTTCCTGTGATAATATGTCTCAAGTTATTATGGTTGGTATCTTCTCCGAGTGACTGCAAGACCCGTAGGTGACGTTCTATCTCGTTCAGTACGGTACGACATTCACTTATTGATTTATCAGCAGTTTTCACTTTGTTGAGCGCACTATAATGCGCATCAATAATCTGCGACTGTTTCCCATATCTGTCTTTCAATGTTTGAATGGCTATTGAATAATTTTTGTTTGTAGTTTCCAATCCTTCTATAATTGTACGAGGCTCTCCTTTTAAAGTCGACTTGAGATATAGAAGTTTATCTACATCCGGTATAGACCGGTCATGAATATTGGATTTATAAACATCCCAATATTCACACCACATTAGGACATCTCCACTAAATTCAGGTAATGTAAGTGTAGGCAATTTCGCAGAGAAAGTACGATTTGATCCATTATCATTCTTATTTTCAGACTTGTTTTTGTCCAACATACATTTTAGTTCCACCAAAATCTCTTCACCGTTCAACTGAGCATTACTCATTTCAGAGATCTCATCAGCTGATGGGTTAGTTGAGATCCGAAAATATTCATTTAATTCTGAAGAAAATCTTTTAATTAAGTTCTCTAATTTTGATGCACATATCTGAGCCTTATGTGTATCTTCGCTACCATTTTTACAATAATCTTCAGCTTCTATTCGAAGATTATTGATTCGTCTGACAATCTCATGAAGTCTCAATCTTATTATGTTCTCAAAACTAGAGGTCTCTTCTTCCTCACTATCCATTTTGTGATTCTGTAATTTTATCACTTATTGACATCTAGACATAATCTATGTAAACTAATACAAAATCTCTAAAAACAACAAAGTTTCTTTCAAAGTATTTTACACAGTTAATTTTATTTATTTTGTGATGCACGAGAATGTTGGGCAGGAGAAGGCGCAATGAACACAAAAGGAAGGTAAGTTAGTTACTAAATGTGTAAATGTCTAGTCTATTGACATGTGTAGCATGCAGTGCTTCCACTACATTGTCTTTCTGATCGGTTCCACCGTTTCCTCGTTGGATTCTGCTAGCTTCTTCTCTAGCCGTTACAATAATTTCTATTTGTTTTTTCATTTCTTCTATATTATCTTCCTTCATTTTCAACTTCATTTCATATATAATATCCTCTGGGAATTTTCCTGTGATAATATGTCTCAAGTTATTATGGTTGGTATCTTCTCCGAGTGACTGCAAGACCCGTAGGTGACGTTCTATCTCGTTCAGTACGGTACGACATTCACTTATTGATTTATCAGCAGTTTTCACTTTGTTGAGCGCACTATAATGCGCATCAATAATCTGCGACTGTTTCCCATATCTGTCTTTCAATGTTTGAATGGCTATTGAATAATTTTTGTTTGTAGTTTCCAATCCTTCTATAATTGTACGAGGCTCTCCTTTTAAAGTCGACTTGAGATATAGAAGTTTATCTACATCCGGTATAGACCGGTCATGAATATTGGATTTATAAACATCCCAATATTCACACCACATTAGGACATCTCCACTAAATTCAGGTAATGTAAGTGTAGGCAATTTCGCAGAGAAAGTACGATTTGATCCATTATCATTCTTATTTTCAGACTTGTTTTTGTCCAACATACATTTTAGTTCCACCAAAATCTCTTCACCGTTCAACTGAGCATTACTCATTTCAGAGATCTCATCAGCTGATGGGTTAGTTGAGATCCGAAAATATTCATTTAATTCTGAAGAAAATCTTTTAATTAAGTTCTCTAATTTTGATGCACATATCTGAGCCTTATGTGTATCTTCGCTACCATTTTTACAATAATCTTCAGCTTCTATTCGAAGATTATTGATTCGTCTGACAATCTCATGAAGTCTCAATCTTATTATGTTCTCAAAACTAGAGGTCTCTTCTTCCTCACTATCCATTTTGTGATTCTGTAATTTTATCACTTATTGACATCTAGACATAATCTATGTAAACTAATACAAAATCTCTAAAAACAACAAAGTTTCTTTCAAAGTATTTTACACAGTTAATTTTATTTATTTTGTGATGCACGAGAATGTTGGGCAGGAGAAGGCGCAATGAACACAAAAGGAAGGTAAGTTAGTTACTAAATGTGTAAGTATACTCATTGTTATTGTCACCATTTCATATAAGTCCCCACCAGTACTTTACTCACAAGTACTTAGGTAATTACTTTCATTTCTGATAATTAATTTAATGTTTACTAATTTTTTAATATTCATATCAACAAATAATACTACCTAGAATATGTACTGACTAGGTATTCAGTAGGTAAATATTTGAAATAAAATTAGAAACATGTTTTGTAAATTTCTACCGAGTAACTAATTAACTTTTATCAATTGAAAGCTGTTAAAATTGTAAGTATCACTATTACTTACATGTGTGACTGCTATTGCTAGCTTGTAGGTATTTATTTTGTTTGAACCTCTTTCCTAGTAGGTCTTATTGTATTCTAAAACAAAACAAAAGAATAAGAGTCAATGCATTCTTTTGCTGTCTAAATATCCTTTACTTGTAGATGTCTATAGATGTTACATGCTGCACTATGCACTCAAATACAACGGTACCTAGGTAGCAGTTTCATGTGGCATGTTAGAACATACATACATACATAGGTACTTACTACATGTACACCTAAACTTTACCCAGTGATGGGTACATCTGGTGAGTTATTTACTATGAAAAAACTAGTTATATATCACTGTATTTGTTACGGGCCGTTGATGTTGATTTGTTACAATCCGACGCACATGATAGAAAACTAACAAGAAAATCATGTAGAAGGGAGTCACAATATACCTACGCTTCCCACGCGTCTATTTTTCTTATAAGATCCTATTTTCCCTTGATCGACTTTTGAAAGTAGATAGGAACACTAAGATTGGATAGGCAATGGTTATTTAAACAGAACAAAACACTATTTTTAGTTATTCACTTGTTTTTCAATTGTTTTAACCAAGTACATGAAAGAAACCTCATGGCTTCGATGCCATCGAGTGCTTTTTGTTTCGATCACTACGTTATATGTGTGTATTATGATCTACTTACATTATCCTCGCTCTTAGTCCTTGTCGTTTTGAATGAACACGTTTTTACACTTTTTCACAAGTAGAAATTTATCAAGCGAAATCACAAGTACCTAAAGTAAAATGCGACATTTTGAATACGACGACCAGAACAAGAAACATAACGGAACCGAAACTATATCCGGTCATCGACTACCAAGTACGATATTTCAACCATCTTCCGTCCAAAATCTCGTCACGACACATCACAAGTTAAGACAAATCCTTCTAATTTAATTTATCCTCATTTATGAAATTAATCATTAATTATTATCAACATTATTTAAAAATATCAACCATCAAAATTATACGAAGATATTTTATTACAGTATTGTACTTGAACACTATGGTAAGTTCGCCGATTCGCGTGACTTTGAAGTCAATTTTTTAACAATTTCTAATTTACATATTTTTCCGTTTTTTATCAAATCTACGCATATAAATATTTCAAGGATAATTATCTTACATATCTAGGCGAAAACTAATGTCCCATTATCCTGAAATACGCATGAAAATCCAAAAAATGTTTCGATGATTATCTCCAAATCGGTACCTGTAGCGCCATCTATGTTTCAGCTACGTAAGTATTATTGAAAGCATGGGCTTTCAATCGCGTTACATTTTCTTCGTTGTAAATTGATAATGAATTCCTTCATTCTCGATTGTGGACATATAAAAAATCATGAAAATCATTATAAAGTACATAAATTGCTATACCTATGTCAAAATAGCAATAAAATAAACTTCTCAGTACATAAAATGGTACGGCATCCGTTTGCTGCTGTCATGGCGTCATTCTAGGACATGGCTTCTAGAATTTACTCTGTAATGTTGATGCACCTGTTCCGACTCCTCAAGGACCCTCCGGCGCGGCCCAAAAAATTTGCAAAGTTGGCACTCCTGACAACGCTATCCATGCGCGCATTCTTTTAAATTTCCATTTCTTGTATGCCATATTTAATATTTTCTTCATCTTAGCATAGCATCAGAATCTTCTTTTTATTACACAGCATAACCAGAATCTCCACCATATCGCAACGGATAGGTGAATCCGTTATGTATAGAGGGAATGAGTGCCTTTATGTAATTATGTTATTATATCCACATACCTCTCCGCAACTGCTCCGCTCACGATGACTTCTTTATTATGCCCGGACTCGTAGAAACTGATGCTGGGTTATATATTCTGCTTCGCATTGATAAAGGTGATGGTTGTCGGCTCTACTCACTGGTAACACCTCAGCACATCTGCATTCATAAATAAAAACAACATGAGCAACTTCTAATCGTTTGGCATTGGAATGCCACTGTAACTCCACGACTTTCCCCGGTGTCTCATCTCTCAGTCAATAGCAAAACACGACCTCATCGTATTCATAATATCAGGAAACTTGTCCAGCAGAACTCCTATGGGAATGATAACACAACAGGTGCGATGAGTTAACCAGACGTCTCTGATCAAGTCAACGCTCAGTACTTGGATGCATCCGAAGATTCTCAAGAACATCCCAGACCCAAGCCACTATCTCAATGTGGGAGAGTCCAGGCCACTATCTTAATGTAGGAGAGTCGCCACTATCTCAATGTGGGAGAGTCGCCACTATCTCAATGTGGTAGAGTCGCCACTATCTCAATGTGGTAGAGTCCAGATCCAATCCAGACTACAAGCAGCCCTTCAAGCCTCAGCTCATCCCAAGAAGCATCATGGATTCCGATCCGCAACCCGGAATCCATCCCTGCTGGAAATAAACAGTTATCAGGAACAGGAAATAAAAGCTCACTCACATGGGAGCTAGACAGACACCGAAGAATCAGAGGCAAAGATTATTCAACGATCTAGTTACTCAACTTGCAGTGCAGTGCTGTGCTCCAGGTGCTCACGGCGTCTCCCTCGGTACACATGAAGTGCTCCAAGCTGCAGCGCCAGCACAAGTTCTTGTTAAATGAAACACTCACTACAGAAATGAAACTCTGCCGCCAACATGTACCGAAATGTCAACTGAGGTCTATCAGATCTATGGCCCAACTCTCCATAGACAACTCTTCTTTATTTTTCTTTTACTAGTGCTGTAACTAATAATCGCAATGTATGTGTCAACTCACCTAGGGATTCGCGTTCGTCGCGACACACGGCGCACATATACGAACAAAGCATTGCAGCGAGTAAATTGCATCCAGTACTATGATCTGCCACTTGGCCTGAAACATTAATGTAGAAATGAGAATACTTTCTCGGATATCTCTATGATTTGATATAATCTAAAGAAGTCCCGTCAATGTCCAAATAAATTAATAAATCTTTATTGCAAAAAAAATTAACTACTTAAGAAATAAGCCTCATCAACAAATCATAAAAAACTTACCATCACTCCACCCATTTTTCATCTAAAAAATATGTTATTGTAATACTAAGTATCGTCATGAACCGAAAATTAAAAAGGTAATCTTACTTGTATTTGTATCCACACAAGTAGGGTGTATATTAGTGCTAGCAATCTCCCAACTTCAAAAATTAAATCAATTAGTAACTGAAAATTTAAATACGTATATTTAGTCACAAAATAAGGAGGTAGTTCACAGAACTTTTTTTTTTAAAGCCCCTTTTTAGTTGTCACACTGCTGGGCAAAGGCCTCACCTTTTTCTTCCACTGATCTCGATCTTGGGCCACATTCATCCATTGCCGTTCAAATGCATCTAGTATATACGTGACGCCATCGCTTCGAACTATAAACAATTTTTTTATTTGTTTTCCAGTTAAAAACATGATTTTTTTTTTCCTCCCACTGATATTATTATTATTTCAATTGTAGCTCATCGTTTATGTAACTTCTGTTTTTGAAGTAGTTCAAATGCAAGTTATGCTTACCAGTTTGTTGAATATCACTGTTACTTTATCGTAGGAGTCTACAATACTTTTATAATATTTAATTTCCCATTGTAATTTAAGACAAGTACGTTCTAAACGGTCGTTTAATTGTTTTATGTAATAGTAAATATAGTAATTTATCAGAAATAATATAACCGATACCGTATCTGTGACGATTACAAAAACGAAAATATAAAAACGAATATTTAAAAATTTCTGAAAGTGTCTAACTCTAAATATAAGAATAAAATGAGCATGTGTGTGTATCTCAAGAGTAATATCAGTAACAAATATGACAGAAACAACATTCCAACGGATTCAGTTTTATATTTTGGTATATTTTCATCGACATTTATGACATCGATAACGTAGTCATAAATTTTATATTTTGTAAACATCAATACCCAAAACTGAAGCAAAAACTGAATCCCATGTGTGGCGAACCAATACATTTCAGATCCACCGATGGAATAAGCTGTATAAAATATAATTGTTAATATGAACAAACGTACTGACACAAAAATAAATTTAACAAAAAATTCAATGTATTTAGTGAAAATTTTAGGGAACCCCACGTCTAAACCAAGTAATACATTATAAATAAAAAATAATATGAGTAGAGATTTCGGTAATTTTGTTTTAGAATCCACAAGCGTTGTAGGGTTAGTAAATCTATTAAACTTCGGATATACACGCATTTTAATTTTTATTGTACCTATTTGTATCCTGTTTGAGGCAAGATTAATTTTCTAAGTATTCTATTTGTTACATGTTACAATAATGACTGATGCCACTCGTGTTAGTAATGCTTATTAATAATTAAAAATGTATAAACTCTTTCAATATAGGTTTAATTTACGTTAGTGCTTAATACTGTAAGTGTTGTAACAAGCTCAGATCAGACGTGTACTCAGGCAATCCCTTGTGATAGAAATATAGAATGACATTGAATTTACGTTATTAGTATTGAGTAATGAAAGACGACTGCATGTAGCTGAAATGCGAATGTTAAGATGGATGTGTGATGTGACGAGGAAAGATAGAATAAGAAATGAGTATATAAGAGGAAGCTTGAAAGTGGCAACCATAGTGGACAAGTTGAGGAGTAACAGGCTGTCGTGGTAGGGGCATGTCATGCGAAGAGAGGAATCCCATACCACCAGACGTATGCTAGATATGAGAGTGAATCGAAAAGCAAGTAGGGGTAGACCCAGGAAAGTATAGATGGATTGTGTGAAAGATGATATGTGTAAGGAGTGAATAGTGATGTGACATCTGACAGGGATGAATGGAAGAAGAAAACATATTGCGCCGACCCCAAATAAAGGAACAGGGCGGGATGATGATTGAGTTTACGTTAATTTACCAAGCGAGCGCGAAGCGTCTCCTTTTTAGCTTTGGCAAAAAATGCTTTCGTATGTCCGGCGGATGTCTATCCGGCTGTTCTCTCAACCGATGCTCATAAAATTTTGTGAGCAGGTTCTATAATTATATAGAATTTTGTAGATTCAGTTTTACGATTTTTTTCAAAATGGAGGAGATATGATAATAATAATAATAATAATAAATAACTGAAGAAGTTTCCCCATAATAAATAAATTCATTTATTTTCAGGTACAAAGTACCATAGAACAACAGATACAAATACAATCCACTGTAATATATAAATAAAATTAATGCTATTCAGTCAAATGAAATACATCATATAAATTAAACTAATTTAAATCTAGTTAAGTTAGTTCATTCAATAAAATTGTCATAAAAAGATTCAACATAATAGTAGGTACATTTTAATAAATTTAATAGGTAAAATGTCATAAATTTAGACCCAACGACCTCTTAACTACAATGATCTGCCCAGTAGGTATTTTTTCATGTAAAAATTAACATTTTAGACTGTGTGAAATTGTTTTTCACAAGCTCGTTACTACAAGTTCTAAAGCGCTCGTGAAAACCAGCCAGTCCTTCTCATGACGGCGTAAATGTCGTCTACCCTATTCTCAGCAAACATGCCAGCGCGCTACACCTCCACGGCAGGCAGAGCATGGCTCTAAATGCGTTACTGTATTGTAGTCTTAGTTGTTGTAGTGTACTGCAGTTACATTTTTGCTGTGGCAAGTGTAGAACGCCTGACAATAAGCCCTGAACAGAGTGATTTTGACATCTGTCGAGGCGATGATATGGGGGTTGATACATACTATAGTATTATGTATTTATACGTTTTCTTTTCGAAATGTCTGATAGGTATTATATATCAGACATATCGAAAAAAACTCGCTGTCTACAGTTAACAGAGCCACACGTTATATAGCATTAATAAAAGAAAAGTAACTAAAATGTGAAAAACAAAATAAACCTTCTCTTAATATACAACATTGAAATTGAAAATGGCCTATATTTGCAATTAAATCACTATTAACAACTTTATTAACAAATTTATTTACACTTTTTGTAGCCTGTGCCAGCCCATGGAATAGTGAACATGTTCACTTTGTATTAAGTCCCTTCTTTCATTCCATCCTGCTCAGTGCCTTTATTTATCTCTTCATACTCGTATTACCCATGAACATTGTATTCATGTATTATATCGTAAAGTATTCATTTCTCAAATTGTAAAGCCATTAAATAAAGTTTAATCAAAAAAACAAGAATTCAGGTGGATTCCGACACGATAGTCATTAAAGTACCCAATTTCGTCGCGCAGAGCTTAACTGCGGGATAAATGTAAGCCGACAAATAAAGGGATGCGGCGACGGAGACGCTTTGCCATGAATTTTAACGAAGTAGACGTACCAGGGAGCATCGGTGGTGTGACGGCTAGGGCTGCTGCCTTCCGAACTGGACATCACAGTTCGAACCCCACCAAGTAAAGCATACTGTTAGATTTAGTATTGTGTTCTTCCGTATTTATGTATTGTGACGACTGAAGTGTATGCGATCTCGATTTGAACTTGGCTTGGGTGACAAGGTGCTTGTGGTTAAAGGTTTTCATTACTTTTGACTAAATTTTGGTTCTTGTTTGGACATGAAGCACTTTGCCGGTTATGGATATAACAACAATTAAAAACAAGCAAAGTTCAATCGAAAAATACATACAATGTATACATATAACTTATTAAAAGGTAACTTGGTTATGATAGATAGATAGATAGATAGATAGATGGTTGGTTGGTTGGTTTTTATTCACAAAATGTAACGTAAATTTTCTACTTAGCTTTGAGTTTCATCTCTTTTACCAGCCCAGCAGTTATATATTATGTTAACGGAAATGTATGTAATCCGTCATTGTATACAATTCCTAGAAAATGTATATAATTCCTAAAATTGGCCAAAAATGTGTGAAATAAATTAAACTAGATATATTTCCTAGGAAATCTATACATTTCCTAAATAACAATCGGGAATTTGTCCACGAATGCTAAGACGAATGCATTCAGATCACGCACGGTCTGTAATTTAAATGTTTATAAATTTAACTGTGTATATTTACTGTGTTTAAATAAAATATTGTGTGGTGATGATGCAATTACGTGAACGACTCCAAACTGGAGTTGAGGTTAAGGTTAAACAAATGTTTTAACAAGTTAAAACCCTTTTACGTAATTTGGGTAAAACAGCTGTTATTAGCTTTTTGAAACGGACTCCACAAAATGTGTAATTACTAAAGATTTAAAAGGACGCATTATCCGATAGTATTAAATTTAACTTTCAGTTTAACTAATTGTTATCAAATATGGTGTGCTGACTCTTGAGTGTATTACCTTACCAATATATTTTTATACATACGTAAATAAGACCTTGAAAATTTAAAATAGTTTATTTTTTTAATAAATATTACACAAGAAAATATCGCGGTGGTGGCGGCGTGGCGTAGGCGGAAGAGCGATTTACCCAATATTGTATATTCAGATAACTCTCCATTATACAAATCAATTATAAAAAACAAAAAAATGCTGAATTTCATTTTATCACTGTATGGGCGGCTAGTTCATTTAAACGCCAATGTGATTAACGAGATGGATTGGTTTTCACTCGTATGCAATCTCGTTCCATTCTCTAATTGCTCACACTGCGATCTGATGCGTTGATAATTTTTCACATACCCATTTATTTGAATTGAACTGAAATGCAATGAAAGGCTCTGCGATTTTTCAATTCCTATAAATTTATTTATTGCACTAAAATCAAGAGTTGATAATCCTTAAGGAAGATCTGTGTGGTTGCTGGCCAATCAGGTGCTATACATATATAAGGTATAAATAAATTAGCTGACACTATTTTAAAGCATCAACCTACCCATCAAACTGAATAACTTTCCCTGATAACCCATATACATAAAGGTTATGAACTGACAACGGCTTAATTTATTATTTAATTTGTTGATTTATTAAGCCGTTAGTTTTAAGAGATATCCGTTAATTTTTAAACCGGATAAACCCACTGCAGAGCGATTTTCACAATTTATTACAATTTTCAGCACATATGCATTTTTAACCTAACATAATTTAATCAAAACGAATTTGCTTCATAATTGCACCCTCTCTGCGGGATGCAGGCTGCAATCTGGCCAGACGTTTGCGGGCAAATGCAGCGAATAGTTCGCTAGTAGGAAATTGTATGTACGAATGCATTACGAACGTTCCAGCCGCACAGCCCCGCAAATTACGACGCAATCTCAGCCACGACCACAATTTTCATTACCACAAGCGGTTTTGAGTCATACATACCAAGCTTCATCTTGACTATTTTCACAAAATATTTCGTGCAAGATTTATTCTCTTCAATAATCGTACGCTGCGTCCTTGATTTTGACACGGATGACCAAACTTATAAAGCTCAAGCTGGTTCATGGTGCTCTATGTGCAACCCCAAGTCGATACCCATAGATCTGAACCTCCTCAATTTATTGATTTATACTGTTTTTTTTTTATTAGTTACTCTTGACCACAATCAGGTCCGCGAGGGACGAGATGCGGTCGATGATGGAACGAGTTCGCCCAGAAGGTGCCTGTTCACTCTAACTTTGAAAAGGGGTGCTTGGGTTCTAAGCACTTGGAAAAACAGAAGCAGGCAAAGAATTCCACTCCTTGGCCGTGCGCAAAATAAAAGATGATTGAAAGCGCTTCGTGCGGCAAAGGGGTATGTCGTCGTCTGGACTCCCGATAGTAAAAAGGTGATGGCGGAATGAGCTCACGCAGCCCATGTGCACACTTCCCGAAATACAGCAGTTTGATTGATGATTGATATCAGTAAACTAAAATGTCGAACGAAACTACCAAATCCTCACACTTATTGCTAGATGTTCATACGTCGCCCGTTTCCGACACACCATTAGTCGGTAAAGCCTTGCACGTACTGTATCGCGACTGTCTGAGGCCATATTAATGGGCCTACCTGCCTCCGGTCTCACGACTGAGACGGATGGCCCTCCCCGACCTGAGCTGACCTGCAACCCTACCCTATTTATTTTATATCAATTTCTTAGTGCGAACGCAAGCAATATACGCTGCCGGCGCTCAATCACTCACTCCTTGTTAAATTCTATGCAGTCAAAGCGTTTCTGAGACCCTTATTGTTCAGGAATAAAAGAAATCTGCTTGGGATGTAAGTCAAGCCCTCTAAAGAATGTATTTTATTTGTTTTTGAGTGTTAAATGGAGATTTTTTTTAAAAGACTGAATTTAGATTTCTTTCGTTAGTTTCAACTGCAATTAAATCAAGCTCATTTTCATCTTTCGGACAAAATAAAGAAGATTTTTTTTTTATAAAGTAGGGCGAGGATATTATGGCAGGACTCGAGACTTCATGTGTATTTTCATTCATAGATTTTTGTGCCAAATTATTATAACCTCAGTAAAAAAGGCCGCCATTACTTCAACTGAGATGCAAAACAGCTTTTTTAAATTCAGTTTTAAATTTACTGTTGTTACAAGAAATATAACTGAACTAGTATAACTGAATATTTGAAACTTCGCAAATAATTATTAATGTAGTTGATTTGTGCTGTTTTCAAACTAACTTCGTACAAGTTGAATGAAATAAACTTCTTCTTAGCAAGAGAATAACGCAGTAGCATGAATCAAATCGTGCTAGATTGTGAAACTATTCTGAACTTTAGTAATGAATATTATAAATGCTAGTGGTTCATGGTGCTCTATCTGGTCGATGATCAAGATCATTAGAGATCAGATGAATCAGTTTAACCCAGTTTAAAAATTTTAAAGCATAGATGTGTATAACTGATTTTTACCAGGCAGCCAAACAATGTCAAACGGAATAATTTTACAGAGAAGAAGAATATTATCCGTTTTAGATGAAAACATTCAAAAGCTGACAAATCATGTCAGCTGTACAGTACACCCTCACTCAACAATACAATACAACAATAAAACCCAATTTGTCAAAAACAAGTCTTTTGGTTTTTGAGTCCTGAGTTCGAATCTCGACAGATAGTTTTTTTTATTTTGTTCATGTTTATTTTTTATTTACTTTTTTATTCTTTTATTTACAAACATGACAGAAATTAAAGATTTCTTATATATTTTTTTTCGTGGTCCGAAAGTTTTCCAACCGATAGCACGAGCAAAGCTCGGTCGCCCAGGTGCTGTTTAATAATGCAGCAGCAAATTCTTAAAATTCTCATTCTTCTTCTTAGAAGTCTTCTAACTGCTTCATCATAAAGGTCATGCTTATGTGAAGTTTAAAGGTCTAAGCCGACCTGAACGACACCAATTTACCTAACCATTAATTCGTATGTGGCACGCAGCTGCTGTGGTCATTACGCAACCTCGAATTTATTACCCGAGCTAAACAGGTATACACGATCTCATAGAAGACATAAAATACACATTGCACAATACAAAACAGTTCTGTCCTACCCATTAACTCTGACGCGAGCAAATTCTTGAAAAAAATAGTGCGTTTTATAAAAAAATTGTAAATAAAATGAAATAAATGAACGGAATGTTTTTAACTATGTATTATTACATAATATTTACATCAATTCATGAAAATAAATGATAATTTATCATACGATTACAAACTCTATAATAGCTATGCGTTTAGAAAAAAAAAACATACTATTACGCAACCTTGAACATTATCCTGTTTTTCTAAGAAATGATCACGCTGAGATGTTCCAAAAAGCGCGTAAGTAAAAGAATTATAGGAGACACTTCGGATTTACTTATTTATGTGGGATTTTGAATAACTACTCAAGACAGATAATCGCGATTATGTAAAAGAAATTTACTATCTTTGAAAACAAAAAATAATTATACTCAATTCCTAAAATGTTATACTGAATTTAGTCAAAATAATAATAAAGAGAAACATGAGGTTGTCTATCAGTTTTTTATTGCACGTGATCTATTTCTACAGAAAATATTATTATTCTCTATAGAAAATAATTATAAAGTAAAAAATATTTTTTTAACAACACGTTTTAACGCACTGAAAAGTATAAAATAATTTTTATTAAGATTTTTATTGGTGTAGTATTCTTGTAGGACTTAAAATGAAAAACATCAGACCAGCTCCATGAATATTATGATAATATTGCATTGTCATCGAGGTTACATAAGTGTACCAAATTTCAGCAAATTCCAATGGCAGCAAGTGCTTCAAAATTGAGTTGCAAGATTCGGACCGAACAAACAAACCCACAAACAAACAAACAGACAAACAGACAGACAAGAAAGCGAGTTAATAAAAACGTGTTAATAATATCAGACGCTTGGGTTAGTGTCACTTTCTGTTATAAAATTACCACCATGATCATAATATTAATAAATTACTTTAAGATATTGGAGTCGATTCGGTTGAAAGGATTCGATGTCTTCTCTGATTGATCAAAGCAATCATGTCATGATGGCATCCACTTAAAAATCCAATTAAATTGTTAAGATTTTTCTTTTTACCTTCATCCGGTTTTTGAGGGCAGAAGGTTACGTTCTTTGATTTTAAATGCCTATTCAGATAATTAAGATAGCCTTTTTTTTCGAAATAACTCATCAAGTAAACTAATTATGATTTATACCTATAGTAATTTCAGATCTAAGATAATGATGCCTTTTTATTATTATTTTTTTTTTTGAAGAAATAAAAATGGCAACGGTATACAAGCGTATTCGTATACGAATAACACGAAAACACATCATCAAAATAAAATTATTTCCATTGGTAAATAGTTACCTAGTCGGTACTCTCTCTTCAGGTATTTTCGCAGCTCTATAGCATTGACGCCAGGGTTTGAGAGGACGGTCACAACCTATACGACGATAAAGAAGAAGATTAAGAACAAAAGTGTATAGCCTTGTTGATAATATAGTGTATCCCGATGAATTATCAGGGTCGTTTTCTGATTGGGTAAATATTTGAAACAATTTGAATTATTTCTTTCTTAAGAGCTCATTATATTGATTCACTTGACTAATTCAATTATATTATAAGGTTGCCTGGACGAAATCGCTACCATAGCAATAAGGCCGCCTATCTGTACACCCTTTTATCTATTTTTTGTACTTTCAAGCTATGTCCTTGTGTGCAATAAAGTATATTCTATTCTATTCTATAATTTTAGGTTTAGGTTGATTAGTGTTTGACTAGAGTTTTTGTAAACCAGAAATTAAGAGGCATGCGGAGTCGGCGAAAGCGATGGGGGTTTGCTAAAACCACTTTTCGATGTTAGTGTACTTACGTTTCAGAAATATTTAGTTGCTTATTTTCGTCAGAGAACAAGTAGGCTTTACAGGTTATCAAATAATAGATCAACTTATAAAATGTACTTGTATAAAATGTACTTGTAAAATACTAATCACAGAAAAATATTTTGGTGAATGTTACAGGTACCTAAGTAGTATTGAACAACTACAGAACCCTTCACTTACGTGGCCCGACACGTGCATGGAGTAATTTTAGCCAAGATTTTAAAAGAATAATTGTTTACATTGCGATTTTCACTTTATACCTACTTTTATAACAATGCATAATGCAATGTTTCGTACTTACAAGTAGTTAAAATAAGCTGTATCGATTATGGCTCAAAAAGTTGACGCTGTAAAATCCGCGGGACGACCACAGGATCCAATATTTCGAGTTAAGCCAGTTATTGAGTTTCTGTTGCAGTTTTCCGAGCTTACACTGCAACATATTGCAGCGCAGTTACGCCACCGAGCTGGAATAAATATTGAAATATTTTCGTCCCTTTTGAAATTCTTTTGAAGGTATCTCTCTCTCTCTGCTGGTAATTACTTACCTCCTCTTCTGCTCTTTTTGTTACTTACATTTTTGTGGTCAGAGAGCAAGTTAATTAGAGATGTCGTTTTTCATGCTTACAAAGTAGGTACCTAAAGCGGCGGTGCGCTTTTTAATTTTGTGGTAAAGATTTTCTATATTTTTATCTCATTTCGCAGCGCGATCGATTTAATCAAAAAGGTAGTATTCGATTTAGAGAGTTGTGATTACACAATTTTTTGCGTTGTGTTTCGATGGTGTCGTGTCCGTTGCAATCGAGGCCTATACAATTTTTTTTTATCAATGAAAAACCTCTACTCTCTTTTTAATATCAACGTAATATTTTGGTAGTAGATTTTTTAGCGTAGACTATATTCTTTGAAAATTAATCGTAATATAGGTAATATACGTAAGAAGCATGCACGTACTTATCTACATGCACGCATTTTCATATTGATATTTTTGATAAAGCTTTGATTTTTACCTTTAAGTTTAAAATTGTTTATAAATCAACGACCGAGTAAAAATTACTTAACAAATATTTTAAAAATGTAGATTTACTTGCGCAAAAGTAGCAATACTTAGGAAATAAAGTAACAACCACTTATGCAACCAAGTCACAGGCCGACGGAAGTGGACGGTTTTTTACGCTGATCCTCCTAATAGAGAAAAATGCGACAATTCCGACCTTACTGAAAGGAACAACCCCAGTTAACTGAATAGTAGGTTAGGAAAAAAAAGTAGTGTGTAATGTTTTGTTTTCATCTGTCATGCTCTGAAAGTAGTCCAATATTGACCCCAAAGAGAGGATGTAAGTCCAATTTACATCCCAAGGGATGTAAGTAACATTGAAATTCGAACCTTTATTTAAATTATTATATACTTTCTTAAGAAAGATGAATTAAAAATAATAAAATAAACCATTTTTTTGTCAAAAACCATACCTGGCTGGAAACGAACGCGCCCTATAAAAAAGGCGAAAGAAAATTTTTGCCGAAAAATAAAAGTTATCTGTGATTAGCAATGTTTTGATTTAGATTTGATACATGTTTTCTTAATTTATGTCAATTTTAACTATGAAATAGTGAAAATTAGGTCGCATGTGTGATGTCAATGTGGTAGGTATGTAGCCCATGTGTTATTTTTTTACAAACTGACTTGTTTCCTTTCCTCACAATCGAGATGAATTGTGTGGAAAACTGATCAATTCCCTCCCACTATAAGCGCCCTCACTACGCTCGTGTATGAATGTTTTAATTTTGACAACTGTCATCCGAAATGTATCATTTGTCTCTACACTTTAGTAGTCTACGACTAATAATATGACTGTTTGAATTTTGATAGCTGTCATCCGAAATGTAGATCTCGTCGAGACAAGCTATAATTTTGCCAGAAAGATTGCCTAGAAGAAATTGCTACCTAGCAATAAGGCCGCCTATCACAAACATCTAAACATCCAAATGTTATTTCAAATTTATAGTATTAGCGTGATACAAAATATATTACTTATTCCAAAAAGAGAACACATTTGTACTTGCAGTACTTTATTAAAATTCACTCGGCCTGATGAAGTAAAAATGCATTTAAAGCGACGCTCGATGCAAATGGACTCGACGTGGAGAGATTCGATGTCCGACGAATCGACACTCACTGCATAAATCAAAATACCTCGGGGTGTAAATTGATATACAATCTACTATTACGCCCGTCACTCAACTTTACACTAAACTTCTCCTCTAAAAAGTCAGCTTCTTTGTAATTGGCCATCTACGATTCTCGTATCGTAATGTACTATAAATATATAATTTTATTGACTTTAAAAATGCTACTCGCATATCGCTAAGTTTTTAGTCCATTGAATCTAATGAACCGCTTGTTTACAAGTTGGCTCAAGTAAACAATGCCATCTGTTCTTAATTGTCTGATTTCGACAAGGTACTTTGCTAAACTAGGGCTGCCTACCAAGCATTTGCTATTGTCAACTTGTCCGTTAAAACAATCTTCTTCTTCATCGTGTGGGTTGCAAGGTCGACAACCGACCTCACAAACCCTAGTGTCAGTGTTATAGAGCCGCCAAAGGCCACTGACATGGCTCGTGTAACTATTAGCCGGAACCAACGGCTTAACGTGCCTTCCGAAGCACGGAATCATTTTTCTTTTTGGACAATCAGGTGATTCAGCCTGCAAAGTTCTAACCAAACTGGGGAAAGTCTCACAAAGAGATATTTGCTTGACAGTGTCGTCACCGGGAATCGAACCCAGAACCTCCGTAATGAGCGGCGAAATCTCCGCGGAGGTTGTTAAAATAAAAAAAGTATATATAATGCTTTACTGACTTGGTCCTTATAAACACAGAATAAGGCTTTGAGAAGACGGACTCATCTCAACCATCGTGGTCGACTTGACATCGACTCATCTCAAGATGCATGATGTTACATGAGATTTGATAAGATGACGAGAAGAGAATCTGTATACGAACTTAAGCATTCCTATCGAATCCTACTTCAACTACAGCTTAAATAATAATAAATCATTTATTTCAGCAGAGTCCATAAAGTGTTAACTAATCTATCTCGTTTAAAAAAAATACTTACGGTTTATACTACACTCTTCTTTAATAATAATCTCGCATTTTTATTGAGTTCACTCCTAGTTCATAGTTTTAAATACGTTCACGTTAATTACGGAGCTGTGCGATTCAGAAGTGCTGATCAGACTAAAGGCAAAGAGATTAAAAAGTAAATAAAATCGGAAAGCGGAGCGCTGGTTTATCCATTTGATGCCAAATTAGCGAGAACATATTGAGCTAGAGCTGATGTAGTTGAATTTAAACAATGGCAGGACAAGCATGATTTGAATAGACAATCGGCAAACGTATCGATTGATAATCCTGCAATTTATTAAACAATTTTTGCTTCTATAGAATTAATTGAGAAGGATTTTTTTCGTTGTGGTTTTCTGATTTTTTGTAAGGTAAAATCTGATTTTTGTGACGGCTTTTAGAATAAAATTTTAAATATTTTGATGCTATACAAACGGTATCTGCAGTGTTTTGTTTTGAAATGTAATTTAAAACAACTTTAATTTAAACAAAAATAATACAACGCGCCATTAATTTTGATAGTTGATTTAGTATTAGCCCGCTTGTTATTAGTTTTTTTCTGAATGTAAAATAACCGATGGCGTGATGTCATTAGAAAAATATCAAAGTAGGGTCGCTTCAAACAAATGCATTAATTTTGTTCTTCGAGTTTGCTCCAGTTGCAGCATCTAAGTATGATAGAATGCGCACTTAGAAAAGCCAAGGCCAATTGCTCAGTGCGATTATATTTTGGTGTTATTAAACCTTTGTAGTACAATATCTTGACCAAGTTGCAGTGGCTGCCGCCGTAAGGACAGAGTTGATTTGAGTGATTTATCTCATTAAATCATAATTTATTAATTTTATCCATCTGCTAGGTTAAACTGAACTAGATATCTGTGCAAAATAAAATAGTTATGGACTTTTTTACATAATTGAAAACTATTATTTTGTGGGCTTTTCTTATCATTACTTAAAATATGAAAAGAGGTTTTGATTAACATTTGGTTGTTTTTTTTTTGTAAATAAAACGTTCAATCTCTTGCAATACGAAGTACGAGTAATAGCAATTCTGGCAGCCCCCGATTTGCTTCAAACTGTGTAAATGCAACGTCAGCTTGCACTGAATACACTCATTAAGAGATTCGTAGTTTAACTTGGACCTAAAGTTGAACACGTGGATCAAATATCGGGGAATATATTTTTAAATTAAAAAGCAACGTCTTATAGTTTTAAACGACGTTTCTGCAGTTCAGCATTATTACACTCAATAAATAGCTCTTTTGAAAAAGCGAGTGTTTGTCATAAGGAGGTAGAGTGGAAGTCGGAGAACACAATCAAAGTTTTCCAATATAAGTGTTATCGTACCTCTTTGTTAGCGATATTACCTACTTTTCCGAGATATCGAGCACAATGGATCGTGAAATATTCTCATGTCATATAGACGATCTGGAATTTTATTGTTGTTTTGTAGAATCTGTATGTCTATATATTGAACACCACCTTTTTGTACAAATAAATATTTATCTCCGACACGCTCGAAAATGTGATCATTACTGCCAAAAAACATTACGCGAAGTAACTCATTTTTTGACGAAACTTTTCCCCATACAAAACAGCGGCCAGAAATTATGCCATCAAATGGCCTAGGCCAACAAAGTAACTACCCGACACTGGCAAAATGTCCCCAAAAATGGGTAGACGGTTGCTATAAGAAGAAGAAAAAAAAAAAAAGTAACTTTCGTCTAGAAATTTCAATCTATTTGAGTCTTTTTACAGCATACTCTTATGTTCTAAATTCAAATTTTATATGAATCGTTCACGAATCGTGGTGATTGGAGTTGGCTGTATGCTTTGTATGACACTGGCATAGAACAAAAAAAAGAAAAGCATGCAATATGGGGGTTTGTAATTTTCGTCTCTTTTATTTTTATCGTACTATTTTCTTACTTATTTAAAATATTATTACAATGAATGGTTCAAGAAGTTAAAGGTTAAAATGATTACGATTAGAACTTATAAGTTTAGTACGATACAAGAAGACATCTAAATCCAAGGTTTTTAGTATTTTATAGTTTCCTCGCATATTTCAGAGAAAAGCACTATATAAGCCTCGGCCGCAATAACTCTTGCTGGACTCGTACACAAGTTTAATAATAATGTTAGAATTTAATGTATTTTTAAAATACGTTTTTGGTCTCTGTTTTGCTGTGGGTATGAAACATTTCCAAATTCGAGAGGGGATTTGACAGTGAATTTTTTTTTCTTATTTGTATTAGACAGAAATAAAATAAATAAAGTATAGTTCTATGTAGCGGTTAATAATATTCTTGTGAATACAGAGTAATAGGGTTTTTGACTGTTCCTAAAATTACCATATTTTATGAATTAATTTTAAAATATAGATTAGTAGCAGACGATTCACGGATTCAGTATCGAACGGTTGCAAACGTAAAAGGTCTATAGTAGCAACTCGTCTAAATCGCAAGTGGTCTAAAATAATACTTTGTCTATTTTGTAGCCGGTCTTAAGGGTGGTTGGTCTAAATTGCAAGTGGAAAAGTTTGTCTCTTTCAAAAACGATTTTTTGTCCATACAAAACGTTTTTTTTGTCTGGAGATTAATGGCGTTTCTTGCTTGTGACGTCACAAGCAAGTATGTGCCTCTCTGTCTCACCTTGAATTTCAAAGACAGACAGAGCAAAAATTCTTTTTGTGTTCGATAGCGGAAACTAACAATTTTGGATTTATGAAATAAAAAAGTAGTCAAATACCCTAATAGTAAATTGTACGTGCTAATATAACGTAGTCCTAGCGAAACTGACAAAGAGACCTCGTATCTTTAAACTTTAACCGGTGGCGTTTTCGGAACCAGATGGTTAGATAAAATGCAAGTTTCTAACGTGACCGACTTTGCAGTGAGCACCTAGAACAGTGATATGCAAGGTTTTTGTTCTACTTTGGTATTAACACACCTCTATGTAAGTAGACTGCTGCTTCTTGAAATGAAAAGCCTTTTGTTTCTCAAAGTGCTAGGTGTATGCGAATCTGTAACAAAGAACTTCAGACAGTGAAAAAACAAAATACAAGGGTATTTTTTTCTCAAACTCTGCATTTATTTTAACGAGGCTGGCGAGATGAGCTATGGATTTGACAACTTAGTTAATAATTTAGATTGTTTTCAAAACAATCTGAACTGGATGAATGGGAATAAAATATTTGGCTCTATCATCTATATATATAAAAGAAGAAACTGACTGACTGACTGACTGACATATCAACGCACAGCCCAAACCGCTGGGTTTAGAGATTCCAAATTTGGCACGTAGGTTCCTTGAGAGGTCTAGGGGTGCACTAAGAAAGGATTTTTCAAAATTCACCTCCTAAAGGGGTGAAACGGTGGTGCAAAGTTTGTATGGCGAAACAATATTAGTTACACTATTTTATTCGAAACTTCACAGGAGTACTCCTATCAATAATTGAGTTCATACGTGTTTCAGGATTTTTCAGAATTCAATCCTTAAAAGGGGGAAATGTGGTGACAAAGTCTGAAAATCAACATGAGTATCGGTTGTATGGTTTATCGGGTCGCTACGAAAACAGTAACGATTTTAAAATCCTTCATGTACGTGTAGGGTAGGTGTAGGGTAAGTGTAGGGTAGGTGTAGGGTAGGTGTAGTGTATTTTGCCTTAGTTCGGTCGTCGCGGGCAAAAACTATTTCCACGCAGACGAAGTCGCGGGCAACAGCTAGTAGGTCTTTAGATAAGTATCTGTTGTAGAAAAGGAAAAGACGGAATGTGAATCTTACTTTGGAAAAGATAAAATAAATATAGTAATAACATTATTTTACTTATTAATTCAGTTGTTCGGTGTTTACAGAAAGAGAAAACAAAAAAGAAACTGAATTATAAATTCTAAAATGCATGAGGTTGTAGATAAATTTAATTATACGTATCTAGGTGAAAATAATATTATCTATAGAATATGATCAAAAGATTTTTTGGATACACGTGCTATTTGTGAGAAAAGAAAATAATTTTACAGAAAAAATCCCTTATAATGCTATCACGAGCACATGCTACTGTGTGAATAATAATAATAATTTATTTGCTCTCACAAAATAGGTAACTTAAATTATACTAAGAACTTAATCTAATACAGGAGTAGCCTATTGCGATGTGAGAGCCTGATGTCCGTACTAGGAAAACCTGTATGACAGATCATCAGGCTCCCGCCCCAGGAATATCAATTTTGAAGTCTCCAGGGTGCAAAATTATAACATTAATTTAGCAAATTGAAAGTTTGAAACAGTGAAAACAAACATGACAAAATATAAGTAAGAAAAATCTGGAGAAATAAAAATAAAACATATTTATATTGTGCGAGATTGTAATTGTGAGCATATGATATGAGAGTGTGTGCGTGGTGAGTGTGTGAGTATATGTGATAGTGAAAAATTATAAGAGGGTGAATAAGAAAAGGGATGTGTGAGCGTATATCCGGTTATTATGTCTGAGTGACGAGAAGATTTTCTGTAGCGGTATAATTTTTACATAGAAGCCAATTTGTTTTTGCCTTCGGTTTTAACGGTCTCATATATGAGCAATTCTTTGTTAATTTTATTGTACAAGTAGGAGCCGAGGAAGCAGAAGAATTTGTGAGAGAATGAGGTACGGAAGGATGAGCTTGTGCAGACTTGATGTTTCCTGCGGGTGTTTTTAATACAAGGATCGAAATAGAGGGATGAGTGTTTTCGAAGGACGGTAAATAGGACGAAAATTTGCCTAACTGTCAACATCCCAGTGGTTTCATATAAATCTCTTGTTGGGAATCTATACGGACCCACCTTTAAAATAGCTCTTTGGGCGCGCTCTAAATTTAAAAGGTGTGTCTTAGCAGCTCCCCCCCAGAATGTGATGCAATAGCTAACTAGAGACTGGCACAGAGCAAGATAGACCGTACGCAAGGTGTTTTGGTCAGCCACGTGTCGTAGATTTTTGAAAACGTAGATGAGTTTCCTCAATCTACCTGTAAGTATATCAATATGTTGTTTAAAATTTAGGCGATAATCAATAGTAACCACAAGATACTTGACAGATAGTGTGTTATTAAGCTTTGGACAGGAGCATTCCTGCTCAGAGGGGGCTTTACAAGAGTGAGCTTTTATATAAATACTGCTTTCAGAGGGTTGGTCTTGTGACCTGATAGAAAAGGTGACGTAGGTCATTTTTGCTACGTTCAGAGAAAGCATGTTATCTGATAACCAATTGAGTATATTATTAAAGCCCTTCTGAGTAAATTTAAAAGTCTCTGTCCAAGATTTGCCACTAAAGAGCAAGGCAGTATCATCGGCAAAAGTTATAATTTTTCCATTATTGAGTTTTATATTACAGAGGTCATTAATATAGGCTAAGAAAAGTGTTGAGCCAAGGACACTGCCCTGAGGCACTCCAAAGTTCACTGGCAATTCCTCGCTCATATAGTCACCTATTCTAATCCTCTGCGTCCTATTTGACAGGTAGTCTTCAAATAGCTTAAGCTGGAGATCCCTCACGCCCAGAGAATCCAGTTTGTTGACCAAGTTAGGGACAGAAATCGTGTCAAAGGCCTTCGCAAGATCTAGAAATATTGCTTGGGTCCTCCTTCCAGCATCCAGCTCTTTGACAACGAAATCAGTCAGGTTGTGGACTGCAGCGTCAGTAGATTTGCCACTTCGAAAGCCGAATTGGTTGTCAGAGAAAAGACCTTGTTTTTCGAGATAGGTGGTTAGGCGACGGTTTAAGACATGCTCCAGAATTTTTGATAGTGCGGGGAGTAAATATATAGTTGTTAATGCAGCTTTTGTCACCATTTTTAAATATAGGAATAACTACTGACTTTTTGAAAGCGTTGGGGAATTTACCAGTAGAAATTGAAAGGTTGCAAATAAAAGTAATTGGAGTGATAAGTATGTCTTTATATGATTTGATGAAAGCATTAGAGATGGTGTCGAGTCCAGCTGCGCAGTCAGTTTTAAGGCTGACTATAATGTTTTCTATTTCGCATTTAGTTGCAGGTAGGAGAGCGAAAGAGTGGAGGGATTTTTTTAGGAGAAGATAACTCTTGTTGCCGTCGACCTCGGTTACGCATTACTTCCTCCGCAAGATTTTTACCTATTAAAGTGAAAAATCGGTTTGCCTCACTTACGGATAGTTGAGGCGAAGTTGTAGATAGTAAAGAACTGGCAGATTCTGAGTGTGTTTTAGTATTTGTTACCGATTTTATTGTTTCCAAGAGTTTTTTGTTATTATTTTTGTGTAGAATTAGTTGATTTCTCTCGTGATTCCTCTTTAGTTTTTTTAATAGATCATTACAAAAGTACCTTTTGTATGTTAATTGAATGTTAATTGAAGTCTATCACGATTTTTCATGCACCTGAGAACTCCCGTGGTTATCCACGGTTTTTTTATTCTTTTTCGAACAGAAACAGTCACAATTTGGGTGCAAGTGTTAAGAATTTTGATTAAAGTGGTCACGAGGTAATCAGTAGCTAAATCAACATCTGTTATGTAATATAATGGACTGAAATCCAGAATTTTCATGTTTTGTTCTAGAAGCATGTAATTAATTTTCTTGATAGTTTTCTTGGGTGGTGGTGAAGTTAGGGCCATGTCTAAAAACAACATAGTGGTCGCATGATCAGTAATGGAATTAGTGTCTGATACAAGACAATGGGCAGGACATTTAGTTTTTAGATTAAAATGATCTAAGCATGATTCGCCGTGAGTAGGTAACGTGTGGCCTGGAAGTAAGCCATGGAACGCTAAAAGTTCGAGATAGTCGTGTGCGCGATTATCGCTCCCACCCGGGCGGATATCAATATTTAAATCGCCAGTTAAAACTATATTATTTGTGGATGAGATGTTAGTTAAGCATGTATTAAGAGTATTTAGAAAATCATCAGTGTTGTACTTTGAGGGAGATCTGTATATAGCTAGGATTACCAGGTTACAATTTAGTTTTATTAACAAGCTATTCGCATCTAATATTTCAGGCTCGTGAATAGTTAAAGAAAGATAGCTTTTGTAGTAAACAACAATACCATCATTTTGTTTGTTAAGATTGGAGGTTATCGAATAGTTGTAACCGTCTAAGGATGGGATGTTTGGGCATTTAGGTAACCAACACTCTGTTAGTATTATAATTTCCCAATGTACCTTACTTCTTAATATTAGAGTTAAAAAGCTGTCAAGATTTTTATATACGCTTCTTATATTTTGACTAATTAACTTAAGTGGAGACTTAAAATTAGTGAGTACATTTTTACAGTCCTCTACATTAATAAAACAGGATTCTGCTACCAAAATTGTGTCAATATCGCAAGAAATTGTGTCGTGATTATCGAATTTTATAATTGTAAACAAAAGCGTGTAACATTGGTGTGCTGGTTTTAATATTGTTATTTGAATAAAAGGTGCTAATTAAAAAGCATTTGTGATACCGGTAACAGCGATTGTTTATTGAACGAGCATCTTTAAAACAGTAGGCACTTTTATGCAATAATAGTGAACTCAGTTTTTTTTTATATAGTAAGTATTATTTATATTGTGTGTAACGAAAGATGACATAATAACTTGATATGTGTTGAGTAAGTGTGGTGTGTAGTTAATGGTGTAGTGATAGTATGTTTTATTTCTCTTTGTACATATAAGTAAATGCAAAATATATTGAAACAAAAATAGATTATAAAAAACTAATAATAGTCATTTAGCAAGTAAGTGTAAATCCGCTTCGTCCGCGATTCGTTTTGCAGGTCCACCTTCATTAATTCTTATGTATACTTTCCCGTAGGAAACCCAGCAGGCAACGATCTTCTTAGACCTTAGTAGTTCTCTGGCCAAGTAGTGCAAACGTCTTGTATATGACGAGAGGTATTCAGAAACATAGATCGGCTTTTGTTCTCCAGGTATTTGTATTTGTATTCAAGGACGGGCCGGCCACCTTTTTTCCTTTTGAGCTGTGTTATATTCTTTAAGTTTCTTTAGAATAGAATCCATACGTGTTGTTGTGGTGAAGTCGACCGTGATAGACTGAGATTTGTTGATGCGATAAATATCTCGAATTTCTGAACAATCAATTGGTTGTAATGACAGAGATAATCCCAGTTTATGGGCAGTGTTTATTAGAGTTTGATTAGACTCCTTATCATGTTTAGGTATATTGCGTATCTCTATTGTTGAATTGCGTACATACTTCTCCAAAAAGTCCAGCTTATTTTCAAGAGATTTAATTTTTGATTGCATTCTTTGTTCTCGTTCTCAAGTAAACTCACGCGCTCGAGCACGGCGTCGTATTTTTCGGCAAGAAAATCCATGGATTTTTGAATCTCATCATTTTGCAGTCGCACAGTGGATACAGTATTTCGCAGGTCTGTAAATTGCTGTTGCTGATGGGAAATAATAGATGAAAGCTTAGATTTTATTTCCCTTAACGAGGGTCCTTCGTCATCAGATCCGTCTGGGATAAGTTGTGGCGATTTCAAACATTTTCTTTTGGTTCTTCGCTTGTTATTAATGTTGCTTTGCGAGTAGTTGCCATCAGACAGAGATAAGTTCTTAACGTGATTATCATCGGTACACGAAAATTTATCTAGAACGTTTTTTTCTTGCATATCTGATTGGGGCGGAGGAGTATGTGTAACAGACATATCGATGGAAATAAAATAAAACTTGCGTAATCGGTAGGCCTAAATGAACGAACGCAATGAGCACGCAAGGTCTAGATTGACATACGCTACCGTTTGTAGGCCTAAATGAGTGGCGAGCCGACGGCAAGTTATTGTTCGTGGAAGGGGGCCAGCCCAGCCAGCACTCGATATCTCAGCAGGCGGGACGAAGTAGAATTATTTGTCTCGCTTTCTCCCAGCGAGATGCGTAGACAAAAACACTGGTCTATCGTGAGTGATACAACGCAGGCGCAGCTAGTTGTCTTCTTTAAACGCGGTGTTTTCTCGCTCACACAGAATTGATAGTTTAGGCACTTTTAAACTTAGTTGCACTAATATAAGTTGAAATTAAAAAAATACGTGTAAATGAATTTTTTAGAAAAATTTGCGAATGTTACTCGATACGACCGCTCGCAACGGAGTCCACGGGGCAAGAGCAAAAATATTATTTAACAAATACAAAAAAAATGCAAACTTCATTATTTCGTTTTTGTAACTACTTTTACAACGTCTATTCTATACCTACTTCCTGCAACATTATACGGGCAAAGTAACGCTAAAATTATCTGTTTCGCACATATAAAAATTAACCATCATCAACAGCTCATATACTCCACCACCACACCGGGGAGCTCGAGCCTACTCTGAATTAAGGCGATTAGGCCTTAGTCAACCACGCTGGCCCAGTGCGTGTTGGTCAACTTCACACACAACCTTTGAATTTCTTCTCAGGAGTGTGCAGGTTTCATCAGGATGTTTTCCTTCACCGTAAGAGCGTTGAATAAACGTACATATGAATTCCAAATTCGAAAACACATTGGTACGTGGTAGGGATCGAACCCGCGTCTCCCGAACGGGAGGCAGCGACCCTAGTGACTAGATCACCGACGCTCTCAAATAAAACTCTAACGACCGAAAATGAATCCCTAAAGGTAAATTACATTTCGTTTTTTATTCCATTCCTTTTTATTGGTTTAGAGCTAGCAATAAAGGATATGCGCTTAAAAACGTAGCGATAAGACAGTTTTTTCATCCCTAATGAAATTGGAGGATTCACAATGGCTCATTCTGGTTAGCGAACAAATGAGACTTAAATGCGCAGTTTAAATTAAGGAAAATGTTTTCGTCGGTACTAAAAATATTCGCTTTAACCTTATTCCGCCCAGAGACGGTGTGCTGCAAATAGGCTGCAAATCTAAAATTGGGTCAGAGTAAGTACTTCATTAAAAGTCTACTCATCTTACATTACATTACATTTTCAAACGTAAATTAAAACCGTTCTGGGCTTTCAACAGGTCATATTTTTTTCAGAACATCCAATTAGTCTTCAGAATAACGAACAAGATCTGATATTTTTTTGGTAAACTTATAAACAATAAAATTATTGAAATCTATAACATGTAGTTGCACTAAACTTCTTTCAATAAACATTTGTTATCTTGTAAATAAATTAATTTACCACGATTAATCTGTAAACACTAACAATATTCTAATTGTATTCACATCAATCTCACCCACCATTGTTTTTACATTAATTCAAACAAATATAATCATCATCCTCATCATCATCATCATCAACAGCTCATATACGTCCCCACCGAGAAGCTCTAGCCTATCCTAAACTGGGGCGATTAGCCTACTATTAGTGACCAGTCTTTGATCAAATATAATGGAAGCTGATAATTGCATTATTTGCTGAACTGTTATTTGCGGGATTATTTTTTACAAGTTTGCCAAGTTAGTATACATACTTTTGTTTAGTGAGAGTCTGGATGAGAGGTAAGGTAGTAAAATGGCCGCCACTCAAACATTACTGGCTGATTACGCAGCGCGGCCGTTTGTCAGCGCGATAACCGCGATGTTACGCTGCCGTTACGACCCCATGTGCGTAACATACTACAAAATACCTGAAGCTACAGGTTGTAGCGCTGATAAATCATCAGGATGAATAAAACGAACAGACAGCAGCACCACAAAACTGTTTAGAAACTTTTTTTAATAAGTGTTATCTAGATCTAGATACAACATTGGAATTCCACTTTTCGTGAACAAAACATTGTGAAATGCCTTCATTTATGAAAGTGTACATTAAGGGAAGTGTACAAATTAAAAGGAAACATTGTCCGAAAAGAAATAGACCGTCCTAAACTATTGATTAAAAATAAAGCAGTTATTTGTAACTTGGTACATTATAGAAGTTTTAATACAGACGGAGAGTAAGTAAAATTAAAAAAGAAAGATGTCGTCATATTAGTATTCATTTTCATTAACTTTTTATACTTAAGTTACTATAATTATGCTCGTTGGAGACAGCCGCAGCATGGTCTTGGCTTAATAGCTTTGTTTAGGATGATGGGCTGGAACCCTTCGAAGCGCTGAGTATTTACCTAATAGGTATGAGGAAGGTCGCTGGTGGTGGCTGGATGAGAAAAGCGGGTGATCGTGCGCTTTGGCAGGCCCGGGTACGTTCAGCAGTGGACTGCAATAGGCTGATTGATTGATTGATTGAGGTATTATGAATTGATAACAATGACAAGTTCATTGATTTTTCGCGCAGAACTTATTAAAAATATCCCTTCAAAATGATATTGAGAATAAAAACGTACAATATAACAAATACATTGATTACTTTCCGTGATAAAAGTGATTGAATCCAACTTTGTATTTCACGTAAAATTTTACGGGATTTCTATCGAAATTTAATACGAATTTTGCAGAATTCAATAGCTTTTACAATTTAGTATAAATTTCATTCTAGTGAAATGAAAAATGATTCTGTCTGGAGAAGATATAAAATGAAATATCGTGGAAGATGTGATTGCAGAATTTTTTAAATTTATATCAGGTTTGTTTATGACAGATTTTTTCCAAAAAAAGTGTGCAATGTGTTCAGGGTTCATGTATAGGGTTCAGGTATGCATACTTACGTATGTATGTATGTGAGTTCCTTTCAAAGATTCCTGACGCGCGTCGCCGGGAGCGAAGCGATCGTCCTTTGTTCCTCTGAGGTTCCTTTATTTCACCATAACTTCTAAATGACTAACAGATTTGGATGTGTGAGGTATCATTAGAATCCGAATCAGCCCGAGTGAATGGCTATAAATTTAATGGCAACGCTGTCGTATTTTTAATTTTTGATGATTTTTCAAAATAGGGATGATGACTACTTTTTTTTCTTGGTCTATTAGGTAGATTGTTAAAAAAGTATAACACATGGATTTTTCTTTTTTACGTAATCAAAAAATTACGGAGATATATTGTGTTGAAAAAGCGTATGACGTCACGCTTTGGTCGATTTTATACTATGTTGTGACGTAGTGCGCCTCCAACTTTAATGTGGTTTAACGAAGTATTTTTTTGTTAATTTGATAAAACACAAAATACATGTCTAATATTTTTGTATCACCTGACTGACGGACAATAATATAGGTAGAATTTCGTTTTCCTTACCCAGGTATATTTTTATCTACCGTATAAATTCGTTGGTAAAAATGTAGAAATTATTATTTTGAAGAACATCCTATATCATCTGGAACAGGTGCAATAGGCTATACGTTATTTCACCAAGAAACCGCATAGCCACATTGGTGAGAGTGAGCGCTTCTTTGGTAAGCCAGTATCAAAGTATAGTTTTTAAATTTACTTGAATAACAATCTGTTTGCGAGCTAGTATTCAGGCCTATGAGTGTATGACCTTATGTGTTTTTTTAATGTTCTGGCACCTACATGTGGAGACCTGTAAATGGCTTTTTGGTATTACTGTATTTTACTATCAAGTTAACTTTAGCTGTTGGTCTTCCTATTGTTAATAAATAAATAAATAAATATTAAACTACCTAAGTTCTAAAGTTACAGTCATCATCATCATCGCAGCCGGAAGACATCCACTGGAGAATCTGTATGTATGTGAATAGGCCTTTCCCATAGGTTTCCAACGTGAAGGGTCCTGTGCTAAGGCCAGTGGTCGCCATTGGAAAACCTTTAAGTCTGAACCTTCCCCGGCGGTTATCGGTTCGTCCAGCTATATGCTTGCCCATCGCCACTACATCTTGCTTATCCTGAGAGCTGTCGATGACATTTACATATTACCTCATTTCCAATTAGATTGAAAAGTATTAGTATTACTATTCGTAGATAAAAAGCGTTAAAAGTTTTGGAAATTTATCAATCAATCAATCAGCCTATTGCAGTCCACTGCTGGACGTAGGCCTCCCCAAGGTCACGCTAAAGCGCACGATCACCCGTTTTCCTCATCCAGTTACCACCAGCAACCTTTATAATCACACTAAAATTAAAGACGAATATCTTTTAATTCGTAATATCAGTCGTGTCGTATCGTTTTTTTTCTCTAAAATTCACTAAAATTATAAATGTGTAAATATATTTGGATGTTTGGATGTTTAGTTGTTTGTTCCGCCTTCACGCTTAAAGTACTCAACAGATTTGGATGAAATTTGGAATACAGATAGTTTGTAACCTGGATTAACACATTAGATAATTTTTACGGGTAAAAATCTTATTCCCACGGAAAAATCTTACAAAACGCGAGCGTAGCCGCTGGTGGACCGCTATGTTAATAAGAATTTTATCATCTCTGTGGTTTTAGGTAAACTTTTTCTTACTAAAGTTTGGTATGTGATTGTGCAGTGTTAGCCTTTATAAAAGGAAAATAATTTCGAATTCTGTACGAAACAAATACATTATCTTGTTGCAAACTTGGAAAATAACCAATACGCCGGCACATCAATGCTATTCAAACCCGGAAAAATTCACTTTTATCACGAATTCCTCTGGAATGGGAATCTAATGAACCTTTCGCGTCTGCTAGAGTATTTTATATAACATTATGCAATTCAATTATGGATTCGTATGGCTTTAAAGTGCTGAAAAACGTATTTCGTACAAAACAATATAAATATGCTTTATTTACTACTAGCGGTCCGCCCGCGACTACGCTCGCGCTATGTAAGATTTTCCCGTGGGAATAAGACTTTTCCCGGTAAAAGTATCTGATGTGTTAATCCAGGTTACAAATTATCTTCACTTCAAATTTCGTCCAAATCCGTCCAGTAGTTTAGGCGTGAAAGCGGAACAAACATCCAAACATCTAAACATCCAAATATATTTTCACATTTATAATATTAGTGTGATTCTTGCTAGCGATTTTGTAAAACAGCTGATTTGACAATCCATCTGCGACATATAAATGGTGTAAAAACTGTCGTTTCTTACAATGTAGTTAATGAATCGTTAATTAACTTTAGGATGTTACATTTCTTATTTTCGTCATAACACTTTTTTGGGCATCGAAAACAAAAGGTTTTTTTTATTTTTTTATTATAATATTTTATCCTACCTTTGATCTATAATCATTTTTTGTATAACTCTACTACATGCGTCGTGCGGTTCCGTATGTGAAGGTGCGGTTATCTCTGGAAATACTGTCACCACTGGTGGTTAAAATAGAAGTTTTACGTCTTGTTGCCTAAAGTTCGCCCGAACTTTATGAAGCAGATTGATGTTAATATAATTAGCTACAAGTGAAACAGTTTCAGCAGCGAGACGCGAACTTGTTCTAAGTAGTAAAGTAGCTATCTAGAGCTAGACGCTTAAAATACAAGTTGTGTAGTTGTTTAGTAAGACGTTGGGTAATATAATGGTATTAAATTAAGAGATTACGTAAGCAGTGTTTTGAAAATAACAACAACAATACCTAAACAATAAACATTATAAAACTGAATCGGTATGATATAATTACAAAAAAGTTAGCTACATATTGCTTTAAATTTGCATTCCCCAAATTGTTTTTATTTTGAACTTTGAATAAACAGCTCAAGCTGAGTTTTACAATACTATTGTTCCAGTCTTTTAGTAGTTATTTCTCCTGCCATTTTCTCACGTTACCTGAGGCAGCACAAATATAATATTTATTTTAAAACCAATGTTTTACGATCGACCGCTTATGATTTATAATTTAGTCAGTACATGGAATAGAACAATACTTGCACAACTACTGATTTGAACGAGAATCGTTTACGGTTTTCTTGTTAAAATAGTGCGTCAAATCAAGTTTCATCGAAATGAACATATAAGGCCACCATGGCCGATTTTGTTAGGGCCGTTAGGAATAATCCCTTAAACCACCCAACCAATAAACGATTTACGATATTCATACTAAAAAAATTATATTTGGTATATTCAGTTCTAGTTCGAACTCATGCAGCATGCTTAAAAAAAGCGTGTCTTCTGTGGCAACATTGAAAAAAAACAAGCAGCCAATTTATGGCAGCGAATTCTCAAGTCTCGTAATTTAAGATTGCGCTTATTCTAAAGATATTCTATATTCTGTTCAATTGAGTTAAAAGTTGTTACCAGCTTTTCAAACTTTCTCGATTGAATTAACAAAGTGGCGACGAGAAATCATCAAATTTAATAATGGAATATGCAAAAGAAAAAATAACTTGATTCTGATTGGTTTTTGGGTTGGACATATAATTTTTGAGTTAGAGGTACGAGTAATTCCAATAACTTTCAGAAGAAGTATAAATGGTTGTACCTATTCCAAATTGTATTATTTCGAAACTATACCATCATCAACAGCCGTCCCCACCGACGGGCTCGAGCATACCCTAAATTAGGGTGATTAGGCCTTATTCGACCACGCTAGCCCAGTGTGGGTTGGTCTACTTCACACACAACCTTTGAATTTCTTAGCAGGATTGTGCAGGTTTCATCACGATGTTTTCCTTCACCGTAAGAGCGTGGAAAAACGTACATATGAATTCGAAATTCGAAAACACATACGTACGTGGTGGGGATCGAACCCGCGTGTCCCGGACGGGAGGCAGCGGCCCTAGCCACTAGACAGTGTACTTAATTGACCATAGATAACTACAATAAGCAAGAAGGCATTAACAGCTACTTGTCACGATATATACCTGGGCTGATTGATAACTGGCCGAAACGACGAACTTAAAAAAATGATACGCAAAAAAAAATATCACATTATATTTTGGCATCTTTTTGAAAATAGAACGCCAAATTTGAATATAATCGAACTGGTGGAATTTGTTTGATAGGACGTAGAACTTTCTCTGTCGTAAATTTTCTTAACAATGGAAAGAAACGAAATTCGTGCGGTGATAAAGTTTTACGTTTTAAAACAGAAATCAGCAACCCAGATTAAAACCAAGCTAGACAGTGTTTTAGGTAATTCTGCTCCTGCATTGAGTACAATTCACACCTGGGTAACTGATTTTAAACGTGGAAGACAGAGCTGCGAAGACGCCCACAGGTCTGGCCGTCCAAATGAAGTCACGAATCCGGACATGATCAAAAAAAATCACAAAATTGTATTGAATGATCAGCGTTTGAAGTTGCGAGAGATAGCAGAGATGGTGAGCATTTCATCTGAACGCGTTTTTAATATTTTGCACCAACATTTGGGAATGAAAAAGCTTTGCGCGCGATGGGTGCCGCGTTTGCTCACTGTTGACCAAAAGCAACGTCGAGTGGACGATTCATCGGAGTGTGTGGCGTTATGTAACAGTCGATGAAACCTGGATACATCATTATACTCCCGAGACAAAAGAACAATCTAAGCAGTGGACTGAGAGCGGAAGACCTGCGCCGAAGAAAGCAAAAACGGTTTTGTCGGCCGGCAAAGTGATGGCGACTGTTTTTTGGGATGCTCGAGGGATTATTTTAGTGGATTATCTGCAAAAAGGAAAAACAATAAATGGAGAGTACTACGCAAGCTTGCTGCAAAAATTAAGTGAAGAAATCCAGAAAAAACGACCATATTTGGCCAAGAAAAAAGTTTTGTTCCCCCATGACAACGTACCTGCACACACGTCAATGGTTGCAGTCGCCAAACTCCATGAATTGCGGTTCGAATTGCTACCGCATCCACCCTATTCCCCGGATCTGGCCCCGTGTGACTTCCACTTATTCCCAAACCTGAAGAAATGGTTAGGTGGCCAGAGATTTTCATCAAATGAAGAAGTCATTGTTGCCGTGGACGAGTATTTTGAGGGGTTGGATAAAACATTTTATCAAACTGGTGTAACGGCATTGGAGAAGCGCTGGGCTAAATGCATCGAGGTAGAAGGAAACTACGTTGAGAAATAAATTTATTTTAAATAGATTTTTAAAGTTTTTCTTTGTCGTTTCGGAAACTTATCAATCAGCCAATAAATCAATAAAGTAATACGATTTCGCTGTCTTTAGGCAACAGTTCGTTCGTTTACTTTGCATGCTTTTGAATTGCTAGTCCTGACTGCAGTTTGTCTTCGGCTCCCTCGGCGCGTTTTCTCACTCGGTGAACTCGGTAAACATTCTGGTGGAGTCTAATTGCGTGTTTGATGTAAACCTAAACAGAAATGTTTGTAGTATATCTAACTATACAAGCACGATGGAATAATACTCACATTTGCGTTAAGTGGAGGCGACTGCGGCTAGTTGTTTCGGTACTTCTTCTTCTTTTCGAGTCGATCGTTTTATATTTTGGTGGACCAGTTGGCAGCCACCCGGCGAGCATTGTCGGTCGCCTCCCACAGGTCTCGTAGCGTGCAGGTGTCAGGGCACGAGGGGCATTTCAATAAATGAGCCATTGTTTGGTACTAATAATAATATTTAGCTGAATTTGAATAATTCTTGTTCTTTTTCTATAGTTACTAAAACTTAGATGGACCGTGGAATGTGTCAACCAAGACAACTTCTTATAGACTTTTGTAACCAATTAAGTACATATAAATAAATAGCATTTTTATCAGTCGACGTATAAAATAAAATATTGTTTTTGTGAACTTGCAAACCAGTGTGCTACACTGTAGCTACGGCGTAGAATGCGTAGCCATTTGCTACGATGTAACTAATACATTTGAATGTATAAAGACTAAAATGAAAATCAATAAAAATATCAGATAATATGTAATATGTTATTATTCTAATTGTAATTCATATTCCGAAACTTTATTTATCTTTGCTTAACTAAATTAGATATGTTAGATACACGTCAATTAACTATCGAGTTAATGGTCATCTCTAGTCAAACTTTATTAATGTATCAGAATATTTGAATACCAGTCACATGGGAAACGTGATATTTGTAAGTTGATCAACATACATTGAAGTAGGTAAATATAATTTGGTCTTCAATATAATTTTGGTATTATTATTCAAAGAGTTTTAGATTAACGAAAGAAAAATAAATCAGTACTTTTGATTTATTCTTAAACTTTTAATTTTTTGACCACTTGTAATTTAGACGAGTTTCTACTATAGACCTTTTACGTTAGCAAACGTTCGATACCAAATCAGGCAGACATTGATAGGAAACTCTTTTGGAAGGCAGAGAAAGATGTTCAATTTCTTTATAATGAGAATGTCAAAACAATAGAATTAAAACAATTCAAAATGTTGGCTCTTAGATTCGAAATATTATTAAGCATTACAAAATAATGGAAAACGCAAACACCTTCAAGGAATTAGATTGTTAAATCGTAAGTTGGCTTTTTATATATTAGATTAGAGTATTTTAGAGTATATTAGTTTTTTTTTTCAATGGTTTCACGTCTAGTTTGGACGTATCATATATAAGATATTTTAAGAATAGTCTCAGGCCACTTTAGCAAAGAAAAGCTTTTGAAAATGGATTTATCTCAGTTACACCCCTTTCGATATATTATTTAGTTTACCTATCTTTATAATGGTTAAATTAAATTCAACCTACAACAAATACTTATTTCAAAAAGACAAAAAAAATTATTCAACTTCATATTCCAACAATTTAAACAAAACCATGTACGCAATGAGTTGAATGTTTGTATTGTATTGTATTGAGTTCGATGCATGACAAAAGGGTTTGGGTGGTGAGTGGGAACTTGCGTAACGTTGCATTAATATTCACATAAAAAGGATGTTTAACCGAGACAATTTATGTTGAAAATTAATAGCATTGGAGCGACTGATGATATATTATACGTAACTTACAAGCAAAAAAATATGCTAGTCTGGCTGAGTTCCTTTAGCACTAATAATTAATTTCCGATGGAAATCTGATGATTGATCTGAGACTACGAAAAATGTAATTTACGTCTATTTTATTTAAAACTGTTACAAATAAAAACCTGAATAAGTTATTCTTGGTAAAGATTTTCACATTACCTTAACTACTGTGTTATATAAAAAATATTCGGTAGCAATATACATACATAGGTTTATTTTGAAATTCTATAACTTTACTAAACTACTAACAAAGTGTTAAGAAAATAAAAATTGTAGTTGTTTTTCTACGTGAGCAAGATTTTGTCCAAACGTAAGAGTTTTGCTGCACGTCGCTAAGTTACTCATAGGGGCTCTTTGTCACTGGTATCAGTAGTCAACTAGTCAATGACACGGTAGTCATGCGGGCTCCTTCATAAGATTCATAATAAAAGTCAAGGAAAAGTTAAGAAAGTAATTTCATAAAAACTATTGAAATATTATATCAATTGCGCAAGGAAAATATCTACAGAGAACCACTTTAACACTTTAAAAAATTATCACGTACCTATATAAAAAATACAGTTTCTGGACAATATGGAGAGATACAAGGGATCTACAAATTGTATGACTGCTTCCTTCTAATGTACTCCTTATTATCGTCATCATCATCATCTATTACCCTTAATTTTTACTCTATCTTTTCCACAATCTTGATTATCCTTTATAGGATATTATTAAATGAGTAAAAATAATAATTTCCCAAATAACTTGAAGAATATGATTCATATTAATATAAAAGGAAACAAGGTGTCATTAGTATTTTCATTACTTTATTAAACCAGATACAATGATTAGATAAAAGTTTCTATTAGAACAAGTTGAGTAATGACATTTGCTGTTGCTACCGTTTCTTATCAAGAATATAGTCTAGTGAAAAGACGTTTCTTCTTTTATTATTTGTAATACGTGTTTTCGGGTGGTTTTCAAGACAGTAACAATGCCAAAATCAGTTACCGCATATTTTTTGTTTTTGCAATTATTTTTTGGAATAAATTTTGGATTTATTCCCTGCTTTCGCAATAACATTCAAAAATTCATCATCTGTGTAGAAATAATATTAATTTTTATCACTACAGCCATTTTATCAATTCCTGCATATTCTTTGTTCCCCACTTCGGGTTCATTTTGGTTTGCTTTGAACGTTGTACAATATTTATTATATTCGACCGTCTTAAATTTTACAAAATACAACGTTTACGACTTCATAACAAGCATAAACAAAATCGACAAATATATACCTAAACTTAACAAAGAAATATTGGGAATATCGTTAGTCGTCTATTCAGGACTCCTATTTATACCTACTTTTATTATAGGGTCCCATTTTTGTGAAACTGTTAACAGTAAAACTTGTGCAAAATTATATCCTACATCTTATTTAGTTTATGGTGTACTATCAATGAATTTGAATTTTATATCGGTGGTAATAGCTCTAGTAAACTATAACATATACTGCGTGATCAAAAAATTTAACGACATTATTTCGAATACCAATGTTAGTTTGAAAAATATCCAGAATTACTATACAGCTGTAGTTAACACTTACGATAAAATCAAACCGCTGTATGATAGTTTAGTAAGCATTTATTTTAATATATATATTTTTATCTTTTTATTAAAATAAAAAGTTTTTTGTTTTATAACAAAATTATAAACTCCAACAGATGATAATTATGCTGTGTTTTGACTACCCAAAAATGTTGGGTGTTGTCTGGTACTTGACTGTTAATTTCATTACTACTGAGGTATTAAAAATTTACTACATAGGCAGTATATTTAATTAGTAAAACACTTTGTCAACACCCAGCATATATACTCAGTACCTATCCAAATTTTCTTATTGCAGCTAGAATCAGATTGGTTCATTTTTTTATTTGGATTTACTGCTATTGCGCATTCGCTACTTCGTATTACAGTTTCCTCCATTATAGCGGAAATGATCAGGTCTCAGATTCATGAGTCAAAACAAACACTTGTATTTAGAATGTTAGATGAAGAAGGTAAGCACCTAGTAATATTTTTAAATTGCTGCCTGAATCTAAACATGGACCATTTTACTACGTGAGAACCCCAAAGAATTGTGGCTGAAAAAGCGAGTTATGTTCTTGCATCATGTTAATTGTCTTATCATGTTAGATAAAAAATAGAAACTTAGAAGAAAAGAAGCCGTGCGCCGCGCCTACTTTCTCTGAAACTGTGAGCAACCAAATTCCTACTAAAACATTGCACCAGGCCATTATGTCAAAATTTAAAAATATTCCTCATAAAATTGCGTGCGGTTCTGAGTTTTCTTAAAAAAATACAATATGATAATTATTACAACTCATACGATGAAGAAGAATAACCTATTTACTTCCATATAAGTTCAGTGGTACGTAGAAAGGTGTAGCCACTCCACTCTTCTACTGTATTTTATTTAATTTTTTAGATGTGAAGAAAATTTCTAAACTACAGGTCCTGTTGCAATACGTGGAGCAGCGACGGTTGGAACTAAGAGTATGGCATGTCATACCCATAGATATACGGTTACCTCTGAGCGTACTAAGTTCATGCGTTACATACATTATTGTCATTATGCAGTTTACTCATGTATTATAAGTAGAATAACTTAAGAATTCATTATAATGTAATTTAATAAAGTTGATAAATTGTGTGGGACATACTGAAAAAAATCCTTGTTCTTTAAATACTGCACAATACTACTTTGATGTAACAAAAAAATACTAATTAAGTATCGAGCATAAATTTACTCTTTTTTAACTTTAAAACCTTCAAGTTTTCAGTGCGTACATTTTTGTAAGATATCAGCAATGAAATAATAGCTTTTTTAAACTCATCTCCCACTGCTGCTGAATCTATACTTAAGCAAAACGTTAGTGAATGTAATACTGATTTTAAATTTAGACACGTAAATAGTGAAGATATTGTGAAAGCGTTTAAATCTTTAGAAATGAAAAAGACAGCTGACGTCCATGGCCTATTCGTGAAAATTACAAGTTCTATTATAGATTGTATTGCACCGCAGTTATGTTGTATATTTAACCAATGTATAGATAGTGGAGTGTTTCCTGACTTGATGAAACTAAGTAAAGTCATACCTTTGTTTAAAGCCGGTAGCACATTAGACCCTACTAATTTTAGACCTATATCAATACTACCGACTCTTAGTAAAATATTTGAAAGACTAATACTAAATCAGTTACAGGGCCATTTTTATCTTAATAACTTGATGCATATCGACCAGTTTGGTTTCACAAAGGGTCGTTCGACAGCCGATGCTAGTGTTGAACTTATAAACAATGTTTTTGATGCCTGGGAAGATGCAATGGATACTATTGGTGTCTTCTGCGATCTATCCAAGGCTTTTGATTGTGTCCATCATGACACTCTTGTCAGGAAGCTACGCCACTACGGTGTAAAAGATCAGCCACTTCACCTTATAGAGTCATATCTAACGAATAGAGTTCAGATGGTCGATATTAATGGCAAGAGATCACCTGGATCTTTAATAAGTATGGGCGTCCCGCAGGGTTCAATTCTTGGTCCTTTCTTGTTTTTAGTATATATTAATGATTTGCCTTATCTTGTTAAAGAAAAACATGGATTAGTATTGTTTGCTGATGATACTTCTTTGATATTCAAAGTTAAAAGACAACAGTCAAACTATGACGACGTAAAAAATGCTATCTCTAATGTAGTCAACTGGTTTACTGTTAATAAACAAAATGTGTAAAATTTGTATTACCTAATGTTAAACCAATAAATACAGATATATTAGTTAAAGGACAGAGATTGGACCTTGTAGATTCGACAGTCTTTTTAGGCATTACTTTGGACGCTAAACTCCAATGGGATGCTCATATGACTAAATTGTCGAACAGACTGAGTTCAGCAGCGTTCGCAGTTAAAAAAATTAGAGCTCTTACCGACGTAGACACCGCTAGACTAGTCTACTTTAGTTACTTTCATAGTCTAATGACCTATGGTATTCTATTGTGGGGTCACGCTGCGAATGCTAATAGTATATTTATTCTGCAGAAACGGGCTGTTCGTGCAATTTATAGATTAGGGCCTAGAGTGTCACTGAGGGAAAAGTTTAAAGAAATCAATATTCTGACATTTGTGTCTCAATATATCTATGACAATCTTGTGTATGTAAAACGAAATATGAGTAATTTTCAGAAGTACAGTGATATACACAATTTTAATACTAGAAATAAAGACAAGTTGGTTGCTTATGTCAGCCGACTACATAAAATTAGTAATTCTTTTAAAGGCAATTGTATACGCTATTACAATAAGGTCCCTACTGATATTAAAAACTTGCCTTTAGACAAGTTTAAAATAATTATAAAACAGAAATTGTATAAAAAAGGTTACTATAGGATATCTGATTACTTAGAGGACAGATGTCCATGGGAATAGATTGCTTGAGTGGCAGGCCTTTTCGATATTTAATTAGCATTAATTTTGTAATATTTTAATTTTTTATTTAAAAAAGGAAACGCAAAAGATGCGACGACTGTGGAGTTTCTTCGGTGAGCTCTTCTCCACAGATTCCGCCATTGTGTTAGTGAACTCACCCAAAAAAATGTAATGACGGATCTAAGTGATGTAATAACATCCTATGGAAATAAATTAATTTGACTTTGACTTTGACTTCAATAGGTATCAGTCAGTATTCACCTAGTACGGCCTAAATTGGTTACTGTTGTCAGCTCATATACGTTTTCACCGAAGGGCTCAAGCCTACCCTGAATCTTAATTCTTAAGGTGATCAAGCCATTCACGCTGACGCAGTGCAGATTGATCGTCACAATTTAATTTGTTCGGGTGTGTACACGCTTCTGTCGTCACTATGTTTTCCTTCTCCATGGGATCATCGAGTAAACGTCTAGATATAGAAATTTCAATATATTCCGTACGCAAAGATTAAGCGTTTTTATTTTTGTGAGATTAAATAAATAAATAAAAAAATAAACGTTTCTATGGAATTAGTTCATTACATGTATTACGAAACATTGACATATTACATACATGACACTCACAGTCTACAAAAACAGTAAGCTTGACATGTGCACGAACGATTTATTGAATCCAACCTGGGAATCTATGAATCCAAAACATGTGAAAATTGGATAATGATGATGAGGTAAGAGACACAAAAGCTGAAAATGGCCAAAGGCAAACGCAAATCGATGGGGATGAAACGCCATACATTATGGTTCATGGGATGAGCCTCCACGTACTGCAACGTTTTTTGTATTTCCTTGACTACTTCCTCATCTGTAAAAATAAATTAATATTTGTATAAGCACAGATTCTAATAGCGAAACTTTTTAAAAATTATTTTAGATTTTCTTTCGAAGTTGTTAGAAACTTAAAGAAAACTATGAACGCTATTGTTTATTGACTGCTTTTTATTTTAGTTGGCTCATCTTCAAAATTTATGCCAAAAATATATTAGTTTTCTTAAACACACTAGTATACTAAATAAGTGATGGGCGTAATCACTTAAAATTCAATTGAATGATTAGTCAAACTAAAGTTGTAGGGATTGATTTAGATTGATTGAATCAATCGTGATTAAAGTTTAATAGTTTTATTTGTTTTAGTTGTGACTTAATTTGATAATATTTAGTCATCAATTTTAGTTAGATTGAATTAAACAATATAATTATTCATTTTGCAAACTGAACAACTTTACAAACTAAATAAACCAAAAAGTTGGCCGCTACGAGTACCTTGGAACAACTTCTTCAAATAATATTTATTATATAAATACCGTATTTTTAAAGAAAATTAATTAGTCACCAATCTTGACTAAAAACTAAAACTAATCAAACCCAGAATCATTCCGCACGTGATTAAAATTAATGCAATCGTCAATTGTTAGTCTAAATTATTTTCGATAATTTTAGTTTTTAGTCATTAATCAAACTAATTTTCTCCCAGCACTAACACATTTTTCTTCATGGGTTGTAAGTTCGACAACCGACCTCACCTAATAAAAGCATAAATGTAACTGCATGAAATATTACTGAGGCCGGTACCTTTTTCTTTCAAAATCTTTTTAGTCAACATCAACCTTAGTTCCTCAACTTGAGAATTTAACATCTCCTTTAAAATAGCAGGCATTAAAATATGAAAACATATTGGAGCAGAAAATACAGCTTCTGTTACATAAGCGATCCATTTCTCCTAAAAAAAACACAAAAATAAGATTACTGAAGACTGAAATTGGTATTGATAATATAATTTAACTACTTAGACAAACAAAAAAATATGTTTTAAGTTTCATTTGTTGTTGTCACATTATTGGCATGTGGCAAGGGTTCACGATGTACCTTTATATGAATGTAATAAAGCATGTGATACACCATGGCCATTAAACTTGGCACCTCAAAGATTAGCTCCACTGTTAACTGAAATAAAGCAAAACTTATTAGGAAAACTGATACAAGTAATATTTGGATGTACAATGATCCTGCACTACTGGCATCTACCGGTGGCGTCCAGCAATCTTCACGAAGAAGTCATGTGAAGTCATTAGTCAACAAGGAACTGTCTGTCCGCGGCTTAGCTCAGAGACTCTTAGTACTAGAAGACTGTAATTTGGCATGAATATACATATTAATCATGCCGACAAACCTGTAGAATAAAATCTTTAAAAAAAATTTTTAGAATTCCTCTGGTACACGTGAAGTGGAGGTTATTTTTTATATTCGATTACGTTATAATGCGAGGTATTGTTGGATTTTATCCAACAATACTTCGCTCCATAATGGGAGTTTGAAATACCATTTTTCGATACTAGTGTACGTTTCAGAAATATTTCGTTTTAAAGTGCTCATTTTTGCTAGAGTCAAGTTTGTCCCGTCCCCTCCCCCTACCAACGAAACCGTTGTATTTGGAAATGTGAAAAAATTCCCTCTGTTCCCTCAAGGTTCTTACGTAGTGCTTACAATGAATTTAAAAGGAAAATTATCAACATCAAGTAGGCTTTACAGGTTAACGAATAATAGAATCTTATAAAATGTACTCGTATTAGTTATTGTTATATAATAATAGTATTATTATAAGTACTTACCAATTTGCTATACAGAGATTTAATTTTATCGTAACAATCAGTTAGAGCCAAGTAATATGTTTGAATATGTCGTGGTGTCACTACAGAAGTTAGTGCCATTTTTGTAATCCTTTTTACATAACAATACATGTAGTAAAATATCAATATAGACGTTATGTTTATTATGTTGTTACCAAAAGAAGCTATACCATATACCCAATAAGGTACAGTTCCAAACGTAACACTGCAAATATCGTCGTTTTCATTTGTTCCTATTCCACAACGAATACAGCCGATAGTATATTGCCCAGCGAAAATTAAAACTACATAAGCGAATGAGAAAATGCCCAGGAACTCGCTTTGGAGTTCAGGTACATCGTCAAGAATTTGAATAAGATCTACCATCAAGTCATAAAAATTGTATTTGGTACAACACAGAATACAATAATTAAGTATGTTTTGTAATAAAAAGGCAGAAAACCAAAAAAATTCATAACTGTTGCTCGCACATAAAACTGGCGCAAAAAGTATGGCACTAATAAACAATGAACTAAAAATAGATGCATATTTAGCAAAGGGTTGAATATTTTGATCTAAATATCTTAGAAACCCAAAGTCAAATCCAAAACAAAAAAGTATAAAAAAGAATAACACCACTAATGTTTTAGGCGTATTTTGTTTCATTGATGAAATAGTTTTTTTTTTATGGAGACCTTGTGGTGAATACATTTTGTGCCAAAATATGTTCCGGATCGCTTGACAAAATGTTGTACCTTATCTACGAGTGTTGAACCGATATGAATTACTTTGTTTAAAAAATAACGTGAGTTCTTTCCTGAATTTTTTTATGATGATTAAAGGTAACTTCAAGTATTTTTGTCACATGAAATTTTTAGTAGGCAATTATGTAAAAAGCATTCTTCAACTTAAATTTATTAGTAAGTTAGTAGGTACGACAGAAATAAAATTGTGAAGCTACAATTTATCCTTGTAATGTAAGATTAAATAATAAAAATACCACTATTGTAAAACAAAGGAAGTACCATAAAGAGGATAATAAAGAATGGGAGTTAAAAAATTGTAAGTAAGTACTCGCCATTTGATTAAGAATATTATTTATTAATGATAATAATTTATTCAAGAACATAATATATAGTAAACATATTGATATATTCATTTTTAATTCAGTATCAGCGATATAAAATGAAGTTAGGTATTTGTTTTTCAGTTGCAGTCCCTGACCAGAAAGGTACAGAGAGATCTGTCGAATGAAATAGTGAGATATGTAAGATTAATACTAATAATATCGAAATTTCGATATCATCCTTTATGAGTAGAAATCATTTATATGTTTTATTTCACTAATCGTCCATACCAAAGTAGTAATACGGCTGACTTGGACATGAGTGAGTGGGATATAGCGGGCCTAGAACTAGCAGTCTTAAAATTCTTAAATTCTTTATTAGCTTATGAAAAACTATAACAGTTTGTTGTCAGGGTCTCCTGTTAAGCAAAGCTTGTATTAGGAGGCCCTGCTCTTCCTAATGACAAGTTGTATCAAAGCCAGCTAACCATGAGTGAGTATAGATGTGCATGTGTGTGTTTGTGTGTGAGGGAGTTTGTGTGCAGTCATCCTTGATAAAATTATAGAAATATAACAAAACGGATCTCAGTCATCTGCCCATAATATTTTAATAATTTGGCTTTGGCGGCGTCTCTACATCTGTAGAAAACTTCTTTCTTATTTTCTCGGTCTTATCCCGAAATCCTCAAACAAGATAATATCAGTCAAACGCAGGTTCCACAACCACCGTATACAGCATGAAATTTACATCGTTTTGTTCCCGCCGTGTAGTGATAGTACCCGTCAAACTGAACAACTTTTCCCGAAAAAAAAATTCCTGCGACAAAAAAATTTTTGGTCTCTCCATACAAAATGGGTCGGTCGGGAGTCTCACTTTGTATTGAGAGACCTTTTTGTATGGAGAGACCAAAAATATTTTTTGTCGCAGGAAATTTTTTTTTCGTGAAAAGTTGTTCAGTTTGACGGGTACTATCACTACACGGCGGGAACTAAACGATGTAAATTTCACGGTGTATTTCAAAATAGTCCGTTTACTAACCTTAACCTTGGTAAGGTTTATTACAATTAGAAATTATTACAATTACTTTTTTTTTTTTAATTTTTTACCTCATCGCTTCATACATTATCAAATATAAATTAATTTAAACTTCAAAGACTATTTTGTACCGTTAGGTTTTATTTTTATTTAATAAAGTATATACAAAACATAATAATATTTTTTATTCGATAATGAAAAGACCAATCCTACTAATAATATTATAAATGCGAAAGTTTGGATGTTTGGATTTTTGTTGCCGAATCACGCTAAGGCGTGACACGCTTGAACCACTGGACGGATCGGGATGAAACTTGGTACACATATAGGTTACGCCCTGGAATAGGACAAAGGCTACTTTTTACCGCGGGAAAATAATAAATTCCTACGGGAAAACTCATTTAACGCGGGTGAAACCGCGGGTGGAAAGCTAGTATTCAAATAATTCAATTATACTAAGTAATTTCAATTCAGTGGATATTTTTCACTGAAAAAATATTCTTCATTTTCCTAGTTGAATTCAATATCTGTAATTGAAATAACAGCTAGTACATTTTTATTCGTTTATAAAACAAATAATATTCAGTATCTTAAGTCGAGTTGATACGGAAAATGGCTAAGAGACAAGAAAAAATAGAAGTTATTAGACACAAATGTGTGAACCCAGGAAAGGGCAAAGTACCAAAGACAACGATATTTTTTTTTCTGCTGATTCTATTTACTTTGGGGTTTAACTTTGGCTTTTCCGTATTCTTAAGACCACCACTACATAAAGTTGTGAAAATGTATTGTTTTGTCCTATTCATTGTTATATTGATATTAATGTTATATACTTCATTTACTTTTCATTTTGGTTTCGTTTACTTGTTTTACCTAATACAGTATGTCGCACATTTTATCTGTATGCAATCTGTCAAATATAATATAAGCGATTTAATAATGGACTTACATGCCATAAATACAAACATAGCGACTAAAAATAAAAACCAAATTGGTATTATAGCTTTCATTTATACATTCATACTATTTTGGACCAAAATTTCTGGTGGTATATATTGTGTGTGCCATATTAATAAGATTTGTACATGGGATTTAATACTAAACTGGATACCTTGCTTTGGACTCGACGTCATCACAGTAGTACAAATTCTTGCATCCTTTTACATATACCGTGCTATAAATTATCTGCACGAAACGTTACACGTAAAGAGTCTAAATGAAACAGTTCTCTTGTACAAACGCATCGTTGATTGCGACTTTAAAATTAAACCAATGTCGACCCAAATAGTAAGTTTCGTAGACAAAGACTATGCCAGTATTATTAGTACTTTGTGGCTAGATAGAACTATCAGATTTTATTTTCTTTACTTACAGATGTGTGTAGAAGTAATAATACTTGTGCCGAAACTTATTATGGCCCTTCTGGTAGTTGTTGGATACTGTACTGGATACACTGTAAGTATTTCAGTAATTCAAATTATTTCTATAAATCTGATTTTTAATTTGGAGCTACAAATAAAACAAAACCTGGTTTATGTAATCATAGACAGCAACCGATGGGTTATTTTTTTTCCGTTATGGCACTAGTTTGTCTTTGTGCCAGTGTCAAGTAATGTTATTTACAAGTAAAATCTTTGACGTGTTAATTTTATAAATAATAGAGTGTTCGTTTTTTAAATTATACTCGTTTGACTTAAATATTTACCTGCGTAATGAAATATTTTTTTTTATTTGCCAGAAAATAGTAAATTAAAAATCAAGAATTAAGACTGATATGAAATTTGGTTTTATCTTAACGTTTTTATTTTATGTAGGATTATTTGAGTATACATGGATGCGTCTACCTACCTACCTGTTTGTTTTTCAGATAATGTACAAAGTGGATCTTTGTTCTGTTTTAAATAATCTACTGCATCTTTTTCATGCCTTAACACCCATATTTATACCTTCTCTCATAGTAGAAATGACAAAGTCTAAACTGCTCGTCATCAAACAGGAATTAAGTCATCGTTTAGTTAAAGAAAAGGGTAGGTATCGTTGTAAAAAATAATAGAAATTTTATTAAATTTATTTGCAATCGCTTTGTTGGTATGTAAGAACAACTTTCTGAAAAAAAATCGTCAGGGGTAATATTTTATTTTTCACTTTGTATTAATTAAATATTGTAACGCAAATGTAATCAACCCTGCGAAACTGTATAGATGGATATTAAAAAGGTAACGATGTATTATAAAATTATCGAAAATTAAAATGTATTAGACAAGAACAAAAAATAAAAAAGTTTTTTTTTTTTTTTTTATAAAGAATTAAATAATTAATTTTATCTTTTAGAACAACCTTTACGTTTGTCTGACTTACTCGTAAGTCACATACCTATTTTAAATTCAAATTCAAAACGTTGTTATTGTTTCTCTCTTCAGATGAAGTATGCAGACGCGGCTTGGTATCTTTCATGAGATACATGGACGGTCGCCCGCCCAGCACCATGGCGTGGAACGTTCTACCCTTTGACGTGTATCTACCCATAATCTTACTAAACGGAACGTCCACTTTCTTAATTTTTATCATTCAGTATTTTCACATGATATAGATATAAGATAAAATAATAATTAATTTAAAAAATAAATAAAACAAATTTTAAATATGTAATAATAATAATAAATAATTTGTCAGAAAAATAGTTACATAGAAAAGTTTAAGAACATAGAAACATGGAAAAAAATAGTACAGCATGTCTCGCCTGATAAAGGTATACAAATATTCAATAACCTTCTAATTATTATTTTTTGCATAGGTATATAAAACAAGTATTGTTATGTTATTTATCTGATAATGAAAGGACCAATATTCTATAATTACATTACACTAAGTAATTGCAACTGGGTTGATTTTTATCTTCATAAAAATATTATTCATTTCCATAATTGAATTCAATATTTGAAATTGAAATAACACTTTTAATTTTCATGTTTAAAACAAAATAAATATTCAATGTTCATCTCGTCGTCATCGAGTTAATACGGAAAATGGCTAAGCGACAAGAAAAAAAAGAAGTTATTAGACACAAATGTGTGAATCTAGGAAAGGGCAAAGTACCAAGGACAACAATATATTTTTTTCTGCTAATTCTGTTTACTTTGGGGTTCAATTTTGGCTTTGGCGTATTCTTAAAACCACGTCTACATAAAGCTGTGACAATCTATTGTTTTATCCTATTCATTGCCATAATAATATTAATATTACATACTACCTTTAGTATTTATTTTGGTTCCGTTTACTTGCTGTACCTAATACAGTATGTCGCACATTTTTGCTGTATACAATTTGTTAAATATAATATCAGCGATTTAATAATCGACTTACATGCCGTAAATACAAACGTACCGATGAAAAATAAAAACCAAATTGGTATTATAGCTTTCATTTATACATTCATACTATTTTGGACCAAAATTTCTGGTGGTATATACTGCATGTGCTATCTTATTGGCTTTTGTACATGGGGGTTTGTACTAAACTGGATACCTTGCTTTGGACTCGACGTCATCACAGTGGTACAAATTCTTGCATCCTTTTACATATACCGCGCTTTAAATTATTTACACCAAACGTTACACGTAAAGAATACGAAAGAAACAGTTCTCTTGTACAAATACATCGTTGATTGCGACTTTAAAATAAAACCCATGTTGGCCCAAATAGTAAGTATTGAAGACATTTTCCTTTGTTTTTTTTCATTTTTCGTTTTCCTTTTCCAGTTAGATAGAACTACCAGATTTTGTTTTGTTTACTTACAGATCTGTGTAGAAGTAATAGTACTTGTGCCGAAACTTATTTTGTGTCTGCTGACAGTTGTTGGATACTTTACTGAACACAATGTAAGTAAAAGTAATTCAACTTATTTCTATCACCTCGGTTCTTAGTTTTGAGTTACAAATAAAACAGCCTGGTTTATATAATTAAATTATTAATCATAGAATAGATTTTCTTTGATGAAGAATAGCAAAAAACTAATTTTTCTTAACAATTGATGGCTTATATTATTAATATTACATTTTTAAATATTATGTAGAATTATGAATTAGTTTTTATTATTAGTATACATGCACTTATTTATTTTTCAGATTGTGCAAGAAACGAATCTTTGTAATAATTTGAGTAATCTGCTTCATCTGTTGCATGCCTTAATACCAATATTTATACCTTCCCTCATAATAGAAATGACAAAATCCAAATTGCTCGACATCAAACAGGAATTATGTCATCGTTTAGTTAAAGAAAAAGGTAGGCATAGATGTAGAAATAAAAAAGGAACCTTAATTATTTTTATAGTCCTTTTGTGTCAATAATTTGCATTTGTCTATGGAGAAGAAGAAGATGATGATGATCTTTCCGACTGTTTTCGGCTATGGCGATCACTTCGAATCTAGAGAAGAACTTATATTCTGAAGAAAATCCTGAGATCTATTTTATTTTTGTATTAGTTAAAGATTGTGACGCAAGAGTGGGGGGCGTGTGGGGCTTTTCAGGTAGATATAGAAAGAAATGCGATGACAGATTATGTTTTTCAAAAAGTAGTGTATATTATGTTAGGTTTTTTAATGAAAAACATTACGTAAAGAATTCAAGAATTTGTCTGATTTGTCATGTAAATATCTTATTTCTCTCTTCAGACGAAGAATGCAGACGCGGCTTGATATCTTTCATGAGATATATGGACGGTCGCCCGCCCAGCACCATGGCGTGGAACGTTTTACCCTTTGACGTGTATCTACCCATAATCGTACTTAACGGAACGTCCACTTTCTTAATTTTTATCATTCAGTATTTACACATGATATAGAAATAGAACTATGCTGGCGTTTCGCGTGTTTTTGTAACGCATAGCAATTATTATTTATGAAGTTGTAAACTTGAAGCATTCCCAATTTTATTGTTGTTATGGTTTGTCATTAAACTTGACGTATTTTTGAATATTTTATTGTTTATTTTTATGAAATTTACCCACATATTTATTTGTTTATCGGCTATGTTTTAACATTTTATACCATTGATCGTATTCATCATACTCTAAGTTGGTTCTGCCCTGGAGCTCAACACTAAAAATGTAGCTAATTTTAATATTTTCAAATATAAACTCGAGTGTTATTAAATAATTATTATTATAAAGCAGAAAAGAGTATTATTTTTGTGAAGTTTATCACCTACTTACTTCCATTAAAAAAGGTAAATAAAGTAATTGAGCAGTATTTAAAATAGAAGGCAGTAGGCGGAGCACATTGCACGGAGAACTGACGGCCACTTCAGCAGAAATGCTCTCGCTCAAGTGGCAACCACGCACTGTAAGATGCAGCGTGTGTCGGTGGTCTCCTACAAGGTGAAACAAAGATCTGGTCAAAATCGCAGGAACTTTCACCAAATCATCTGTCCACCTTGTGGGAGGCCGTCCACACTACGCTTTCCGGGCCGTGGTCGCCATTCGAGAACTTTTCCTCCCCAGCGGTTATCTGTTCGGCGAGCTATATGGTCTGCCCATTGCTACTTCAATTTGATTAACCTGAGAGGCTATGCCGCTGTCATTGGTCTTTCTACGTATCTCTTTATTTCTGATTCGATCACGTAGTGAGACTCCAACAATAGCTCTCTCCACCACACGCTGAGCGATCCTGAGCTTGTTCATGAGACTTCACTCACACACAATCTTTTCATTCCTTCACAGAAGTGTGCAGGTTTTTTCACTCGGAAAATCGACTTCTCATGTTTTAAGATTTCCTATTTTGTTTGGGAATAAGGACAGGAAATTGCGGGTGGGTCTCACTATCCTCATTGAGCATTCCCATTGATGGTAATATTGATACTACTTGAATAATTATTCCTGTTGAGTTTTATATCGCGACTATTCAAACAAACGAATTATTTTATTTCACAGAAAATAGAATGTCAAAAATGTGTGTGTGTGTACAATAATAAAAAACTTGACAATCCGTCTAGTAGTTTTTGAACTATACGCATTACAGTATGTATATGAATGTGAAATGTGTGTGTGTGTGTGTGTATGTGAGGTTGATTGCTCGTGTTCCAAACAGCAGTCATCCGAACTGCGTAAAATGTTTGTGTCACAACAAATCAAAGAATTTCTAATTGTAATTGTGAATATTATTGAAAAGTATGCTTATCTTCTTCTCCTTCTAACACAATAGTGTTTACTTATCTTTTGATTTTTCAAAGCGTTCTAAATGGGAGTACTGTGAGACATTTTTGTAAAGGTAAATGAGTCGCACTATTACCATTGCAATGGGTAATGGGAATAGTGAAACCCACCCGAATCTGATTTCCGACAAAATCTTCAGATGGACATGTATATTTTGGTATTATTTTCTTATTATTAAAACTGGCGGCCCGCCCCGGCTTCACACAGATAGATTAAATCATACTTTAACACATTTTTAACCAACTTCAAAATGGAGGTTAGTTAAAGATCTCAGTTAGTGTTTCAGCGTTTTTTTTATAATACGTTCTCTAAGGAGAGTGGAGTATAGTATTCCTTGCTAAGGATAAAACAGGAATTACATGTTTGTATGCAAAATCCGCCATTTTAAAATTAAAAAAACTAATGTAATCAGACTATAAAAAATATATAATTTGACGCGTGTTACGGCATTATTTGAAACCCCTACTCAAAAGGAGTAAGGATTAGAAGTTTGTATGAAAGGTGTGTCACTTTTAGAGTAGTGATTTAAAAAAATACACAGTCGTTTCAATCAGTTAGATTTGAAGTTCCTAACTTCAGAATTAATAAACTTTGCATACAAACTTCTAATCTCTACTTAAGTAATACTCTACTTAAGTCGAGATTTAAAAAAATGTTGGAAATCGAACCAAATAATTTAGTCTAATTACAATTTTATAAGTTTTTAGCTTTAAAATTGGCTAACAGCGAAAATGCGTCAAATGATTCATTTTCTCAGTCTAAATAAAAAAAATAAGTTCTTACCTTTAGAAATAACAGACTTCCCATAAAAACATTTAACCCCTACTTTGCCCGTCAAAATAGGTATTTTGATAAAATGCTAAAACACGTGTCAAACGATTTATTAATCGCAGTCTAAATCCAAATTTTCATAATCCCAACTTATAAAATGACGGACTTTTATACAATCTTGAATTCCCCTTTTCCCCCCCTTAGTAGTTATAGGTAATTCATAACAAATATTTGAATTTATTTTTTAAATGCTTATCTATTTTTAAGTGATATTATACAAAAGGCTAAAAATACTGGGTTGTATCGTTAATTTTATTTATGAGCAGGTACTCCCCGGTCATCTTCAAAATTTTTAAATCTTGCAGGCATAAGAAAGAAAATGCTAATTGTTAAATATTTAATGTTCGTAAACAAAATTAAACACAAGAACAGACTTTACATAAGATAAACAATATTTATTTTTGATTAACGCGGTGGCATTTATTGTAGCGGGAATTTGTGTCTTCTCTTTCTAAGAGATCTTCGTCGATCAGGAGATCAAATTCACCGAGGGCTTCTGTCGAAGGTACTTTGTTCCACCTCGCATCTGGAATACCGTCTGGAGGAACGACAACGGACACAATATTGTCGATCAACTTGTGTTTCAGTATTCTGTCAGCATGAGTCGTGGATGCCAGCGATGGCGAAGCATTTACTTCAACCAGCCACGGTTTTAGATTGTTGTCGATGATAATATCGTACCCATAGCACTCGAAACAATGTCTATCATTTGCCATTACAGGAGCGACAGCTTTTAAAGAATGCACAATAAGCCACTGCATTTCGGTAAACAGTTTATTTGTAACTGTTCGACCTCTAGTGCCTTCTAAATAAAAACGAAAGTTCTGTATACTCATTTTGCCGCCATGCAGACTATTGTAATCGCCGCCATGCCTCTGCACACTAACGTTCGTCAAGTGAACGTACATGTTGTCCAATTCTGTCACACTTGTATCGTATTTTACCGTGCAAAATCGACAAAAGCCGTGCTGGAATAGATAGGCTTTTAGAGGGCGAAACGACGTCACTAAAACGTACAGTCTCAAATCAAACTTTTTACCACCAATCAGGAGCGGATTATCAACGTACCGTGATATTACGTATACGTCTTTACTAGTAAGCTGCGGAGAAAAAGCCGCTGGTTTAGCTTCACGCGACCATTTCTTTAGTTTTGAGAGTTTGTTTATAAGAAAAATTCCAGCACCTTGTGACTTTCCACATGGCTTCATTATCCATGTACTTTGAGGAGATTTTCTGTACTCTTCAACAAACATGTTATAGTCGGCAGGCAGCACGTAAGTAACGGGAATAAAATCCAAGTGTGCGTAGCGAATACCAACCTGACCGTTCGGTAAAGGGACTTCCGCTTTCTCTGCCAAAGGGTTCAGTTCTCTTTCGAGCTCTTTCCTGTACCTTTTGATGTTTTTTACGAGCAAATCCTTACGAGATAGTTCAAAGTGATTGGGAAAATGATTTATTAGCTGGTTATCATTCATTCTGTAACCACTTTCAAAGCTGAATACATTCCTGCAGTTTTGTGTAAATGCCCAATAAAGATTCCAATCATCTTCGGGCCCAACCTGGATCCAGCCGCGACGTTCAAAGCTGCTGGTGATCACAGACTTGTCCAAATCTGTACAGAATGCCACTCGGTATTTTTCGTTTGCTCCAGATTGACATTTTGCTTGTGTAGGTATCACTTTCTTATTTTCCTGGGCCATTGTGAAATAAAACAAACACTTCCTCTGATTATTTAAATAAAAAAACTTTTTAATTACTTTAGATTTGTTATCACTGTCAAATTTTTAGACAAATTAAAACTGCTCGTGTTTTTTTGTCATATGGCAATTTTTGTTCAATGAGGTTGTCAAATACAAATTTTTCAAGTAGGTTCATAAGTGTATTCTATCAGTATTTACAAACTAGCTCGGCGAGCTAATGAGTAAAATATTTCACTCATAAAAGAGAGCCTATGAATGTGTCCCCCGGAAAATAAAACGCGTATCAGAATAAGAATAATTAAAATATTTATATTCCATTTCCTCCAATTTTTATAGTTTTTATAGCTGAGTGAACAAACCTGTAGGTATCTTCAAATCTAAAGTGACAAGTCCTGGATCGATGAGTTCGATTGCTTTTTTAAAGAATGAATACAGCTATTTATTTACCATATTTTTTTTTTCTTACAAATACGTCTATGCTCGTATCAAGTTTTTTCCTCCCCTTTCTTTACATAGTCGTTTCTGTAGGCTGTAATCTCTCACTAATGTAATCAGGGCTTCACGTCGCGGCTGACAGGCTATGACGAAGGCAAAAGGGTGTCCCATGAAAATCTTATCTAAGTCACTTGGACCATTTTTCAACGGATTCCCATTTATTTTGACCAGTCATGTATGATGTAAGTCGCTGAACCGTTTTCTTATGGGTATTCACGTATTCGGTGTATTTTTTTTCTACATTAATTTATTTTTTTCTCGTATTTTTTTAAATTCTCATACTTAAGTCGGTAGCCTACGAAATACTTAAACGTATGAGTAGTCGTCATTGATATAATACAGTCGGTAGGAAGCACACAGACAAAATCTATCTTTATTGTCGACCTTGTAAATAACATAGGTTTTATCATGGTTAGTACAGAGGACAAAGGATATAGTCAGGCCAGGCCGCTTGAAACTGTTTTCTCAAGAGATTTTTTATATTTTTATATGAAATTTTGTTCACATGTATAGTTTACCGAACTGCACAATTGTGCGAAATTTCACGACAAAGCATAAATAATTACCAGAGAAGACTTCATCCGTTTCAAGGAGCCTGGCCTGACTATATCCTTTGTCCTCTGTACCTGAGACATAATAATATCCGCGCCGCTTTACCTACTTTGTTATAATATGTCTCCTTTACCGCTAAATCAATAGCTTTGGCAACCCGCAATTTTTGTAATCTGACTTGATTTAAAAGTATATTTAACCCTCACAATACATTTCACGAATTCCATTTTTCTGAAAAAATTATTTCTTGGCACAATCATGTCTATTTAAGCAAAGAGATGAAGATCTCTATTTGGCAAATGCTTCTCTTACAACAAAAAACCCGGGAAGATAATAAGGATGCGGCTTATTCACCTTATTCCACAAGGCACTTCACTTAATAAGGAAAGAACTGACTACATTTTTACTTACTAGAGTTTGTTGGGTTGTAGGTAGGTACAAGAACACCATTCTACTACTTTTTATATGTAAGCTACGTTGAGCTACTGTTACTGTACTTGATTTTTATAAAAATTATAATTAGTTATTATCTTGTTTTTAGGAAAACAGAGGTTCTGCCTGTGAGGCTCTTCTCCACAGATTCCGCCATTGTGTTAGTGAACTCACCCAAAAAAATGTAATGACGGATCTAAGTGATGTTATAACATCTTATGGAAATAAATAATTTTTGATTTGATTTGATACTGCTAATAAATGGAACCAGTAGTGAAACTGTAAACTATCACTTTTTTTATTTCAAAATATACCAAATATCGTTACTGTTGTGTGGTAAACTGTGTGGCTATAGACTGCTTACATTTATGGAAAATTACATGATTTGCAAGGGAATCTCGATAACTTCTCGTGAAAAACACAAAACAACTTATTTATTTGTAAACAAATTAATGTAATGGTTAACCTGGCTCTGCCGCAATGTCTTACCTGTAACATTTACATACAGAAGCACTCACAAGTAATTCAAACGTTTTTACATTTGCTGCTTCATTTAACGTGAATCACAATCGCAAAGGATCCGACTTGCATGGAATTCTCGCCGGCGACATTTTAATTAACTCCAAATGTGAGTCTGGCATTCAAAAGTCAATAAATTTTAGGTGCTTATGATTTTTATAGGCCATCGCACTTGACGTTCAACTGTTTAGGATGCGACTTTTGACTTCTTGATTCTTATTTTTTTTCAAAAACTACCACATGGTACTTTTTATTTTGTCTAATATCAATACACAATTAAAATTATATTTACACTTAAAAAAAAACCTAATCTTGTTTTCAATCAAGTTTGACTACAAAAACAGAAATAAAACTCCGAGAAAAAATACCAGATACTTTAAGGTAAAGTTACAAAATGTCCAAATTCGTTATGAGAGGACGTGCAATGCATAGCAAAACTTTTTCCTCAGCGACTGTCGCTAAAGAAATGCCTTGGTAAAAGCCGACTGTTCCACGTTCCATTAGACAGCCCCCCAATTTGCCAACACTTGCTTCAGCGCCTCGAAAAAGATGGCAATATTTGGCTCTACTGATATATTATGGAGATAGCGTACGGTGCGTTTTAGTAGATTGCTTAGCTTGAGCCCATCTAATAAATTTGGATTCACATATGATAAAGTGAGGGCTTACACTTTTTCTGAAATAGAATCTTGCGCCGTACTATAGTTTCAAACTAAATCTAGTTTTATAAAACAACATGTTTGAATTTATCAAGTAAAATAAATTGTACCTAATACTCTACTAATTATACGCGAGGACTGAACAAAAAACCTTTTGTGCCAATTAATATTTACAGTAGAATAAACATATAATTTTTCAATTTATACTTGCGATTGTCGGCACTAGGTGGAACTCATAGTACAAGGAACAAGTACAAGTGTTTGCATCATTAATAATATAATTTTTCGTTTGATAGAGTTTTCTGATAAATAATAATGCTACTGTCCATGCGTATTAAATGCGAAAAATATGTTTTTCTCTTTAGTTATACACCAAATAGATAAACATAGGTAAATAAAATAATTTATTTTAGAAACTAGAATTTAAAGTGCAGCAGCTAACAAGCTATAATTATTCCTTTATAAGCGATGAGTTTTTTAATGCGCTGGTAATTTTGTCTATTCTACCTTCTCCGTAAACATTAAGGTGTAAAATTGGCAAAGGGAACTCATATCACAGATGTGAGCATCACCCACCAATCTCACCAAGTCTTATACCTATAGTTGTAAGAATTTCTAAAGTTTTTGTGTCTCCTCGTCTTATCAATGTCAATTCAAGAGACGTATTTCTGTAAAGTTTCGGATGGGAATCTATTCTCGTCGCAATCTTGAGCTCCGGCCAAGAGTCTCACTTAATTACGGGCGGCGCTAACTGTACTCAGATCATCCATTTGGGTCCTCGGGGAATCCAATCAAACGGATGGAATGTGATCCAGGGGTGCAGGGAATGCGGCTGATACGGTCCAATTCGCGGTGGTTGTATTGTAGAGAGAGCATTGATATGGTATTTAGAATTGGACAGAACACTAAATGTTGGAATGTTTTTGAGTGACAAAAGAAGATCTTTCTCATGACGCCAGTTTGCTGAAGAAGAATGAAGGAACGAGATGAATGACAAAATATACCCTTACTCCAAATCTATATCAGTCCTAGAGGCAAGTTAATGTGACAGGTTGTGTGACAGTAGCGTTATTGTAATAAAATAAATTAAAATATTTTATTTTGCAATGCACAACACACACAACACACACAAACACTAAATTATAAAAATAAAACTCTGAAAGAGATGGATCCATAGGTATTTTTATAATAATAACAATAGGAGCGTAATTATTAGTTATGTTATGTTATAACGTGTCTAGATATTTTTTCTTTTGTGTTAGTCAGGCTACCAAAGTTCAAAATAAGTGAGACAACAAAGAACGGTCGGGGCATATTTTGACACGGGTTAGTCATAGTGTCCCCTCGCAAAATTAAGTTACAACTAGCCGAGAACATCTGCCGAGCAAGCAAAACTTCTCCACCGAAAATTGTAAAATGTTACCACGCCGTATCTCGGGACAAACAACTACCTACGAAGTTAGATAGCTGTTGGGAAATTGTTATTTCCGCAGTATGGATCGAGAGAACGGTCAACAAAGGAAAAATGCCAAACCATATTGCTTCTGCTCGGTGCACCACACCGGTACTATACTAATATATGGATATTTCTTTAAATTGAAAGTTTTGTTTTCTCAATTGGTTTTTTAGAGGTCTTATTTGTATGGTTATTCTAAACAAAAAAAAACGTATCTTTTAACTTATGATAAAATAAAACCTTGTTTGGTAAGTTTTATTACTCTCTAGTACTTTATTAGTCAAGAGTACCTACCTACCTACCTATCGTACTCCCTTCTTGACGGTACCGGCTAGCACAGCTTGTAATTGACCCCGTGTTTCTTGTTATCCCTTGCCTAGACACATCCTTCCAAAATGAATGAATGAGAGGAATATAGAAAACAATTTTCCAACAGAAACAGGTATTGGGAACATTTTCTTATAGCACTTGGCTTCAGGATCAGAAAACTTTCGCACGCCAATTTGAGGCCGGCTAACTTTTAGCGAATTCGTTTTTATAGGAGTTGTGGCGCTGGCGTAGCGCTTGGCTACGTGCGTAGCATTGCTACGTCTCGCCACGTCTTGTAAGCTTGCATACATACTCATAAAAAGACCTATTTATTTCTAACTAAAAGTAAGGTTTTACTTTATTATTACTGACTTCTGTTAAAATACGCAGATGGAATTTATAATTCTTTATAATTTTTGGCTGGCACCGACTCCAAAAGGAAGTACAAAATTCTAAATATTTACTTAATACACTACCTATCTACTTAATTGAGGATATTGGCAATATTTTTTTTCATGTTCCATCTGGAATGTTATTTTATTTGTTACTTTTTAGTGGAGATAACCATATAAGGTAATTTGAAGGAGGTTTCTATTTTTTTGTTAAAATTATTTTTATTTTATGATTTTCAGTGTTTCATTTTATGTAAGTAATTAATCCTAACCTCGACACATTTCCTATTATTTTTTGTCATTATCCAAAGCTAGGTTTTGTCATTTAACAGTTTCAGTACAAAGATATTATATTTGTGGTATTTGCTTAGTTTAGACTGGTGCTTTGCAAGCGCGTTTAGTTGTTTATAATGAATGTTTCGATAATAACATAAGTTAAACTGGGTAAGAGGCTACGAAGTAAGAGGTCATTTAGAAGTCCAGCTGGCCACTAAACTGAGAATGCTCAGAGGGAAGAATAGCTTCGCGATCCTAACGAAATAGGTATTTAGGAAAACATTTGCTATCGCTCGTGCGCTCATGCCCCCGGGAGAGAGAGAGCGAGAGCGTTGCAGCTCGCGACTGACAATAGGTACTTTTCTTGATGAAATTCCCAATTCCAAAACGGTTTCCAATAACTAAATTTCAACAAATCACTTTTATTTTGATGTCGATCGTTTCAGCACAATATATTCTAGGTTCATAGGTTTGGTTTAAAAAAAAAACCATTGTTTTTGTTCAACAAACGGCTTAATTCGACACAGTTTTAATCATAAAAATTACGTTACTTGAGATGCCTATATAAGTTTGAATCTATAGCGAATTTTGTAAAAAGAAAAAGCTATAAACCTAGTCATTCACTGTGTCAATAACATACTAAAAAATCATGGAGATTGGAAAATATTTAGAAGTGGAAAAACGTTTTCTCTTTTTGTATAGACGAGCACGTACTATTCTTCCCTCTTAATAAGCTTATAATTTACCCCGATACTTGGGCTATTCGTAAGGAGTTTCAGGATTGAGATGGTATCTTGAAAGTCTGTCGTTAGCTGATTACATACAGATAGTGAACGTAGGCTGGCTTCTTCTTTTTCTTCATATTGTGGTTTGTAAGGTCGACAACCAACCTCACATACCCTGGTCACACAGTTAATATAGTACCGGGCCCTTGTCAAAACCCACTGACTTAGCACGAGTAACGACGCCTTCTGTAGATATTAGAGCCGAGACACATGGCTTAACGTGCCTTCCGAATCACGGAATCATCTTTCTTTTCAGACAATCAGATGATTCAGGCAGCAATGTTCCAACTAAACTGAAAAAGTCTCACAAGGACATTTTCGTTTAAGAGTGTCTTCACCGGGATTCAAACCTGAAACCTCCGTAAAGAGAGTAAAACACTCGACCACTCGGCCATAGAAGCTAAATTATTTGTGATATCCAATACAATATCCGAGCAGGTTCTTGTCCTGTCACGGTCGCCAAAAAATGTGATAAAATCGAATAATATAATTTTATATGAAAAACGGAAACGTAGATTTTCAGCAAACTCACAAAACAAATTTATTTCGTTGCCTAGCAACATTCCACCACAAACGGTATCGCGCGCGATGCATATTGCTATCACTGGTTGAGGAGTTTCCGCTTTTATCTCTTATTTCATCATTAGATTTTAACAAAATTGGTATGAATCTATCCCTAAAGCACGTTCTATCGAATGAAAAACGAATCATCAAAATCGGTTGAAAACTGACTGAGATATGACTAAAAGAATACGTCTATTCTTTTAGTCATATCTCAGTCAGTTTTCAACCGAATGCTACATTCCGTTGAGGAATTTCCAAGTTTTACCTCATGTTCCACCATCAGATCTTAACGAAATTAATATGGGACCACCTCGAGAGTAAATCCTATCGAATGAAAAAAAAAATTAAAATCGGTTAACAATTGGCGGAGATATCCAATAACATACATAAAAAAAAAAATACAGACGAATTGAGAACCTCCTCCTTTTTTGAAGTCGGTTAAAAATACTTTTAAATGCTTTTTTAGAAGAAAATTTCGTCACTATGTGAGTTGTAGTGCCATTTGTTGCAGAACTTTAGGTGTAAGAAAAACGAAGTGATTTTCTGTAAAGGTATTTTAATTGAACTAAGTAAATGAAAAAATAAGTAATAACAACGACGATGACGGTAAGTAATAAATAAAAAAACATACCTATAAAAATTGCTCTATCTGTTGGAAAAAATTTAGACCACGAAAAAATAAAGTACTAAATAAGACATTTTTATTTCTGTAATTTTTGTATTTAAATAACGAAATGAAAGAATTAAAAAGTTAAAAACAAACAAAAAAAGAAACGTGAACAAAAAAATAAAAAAGTACATTCGTCTGACTTTCGGTTTCATTGCCTCCCGGTTCCCCAACAGAGCCACCGTTGTGGATAGCGGCGAAATTAACCTTCTCTTTTAATGATATGGCGTACAAATTCTTTTAAGCCCGAAAACATGGGGAAATCCTGTTTTACCAAAAACAAAAGCTAGCTAGATCGATTTATCGCCCTTGAGACCCCCTATATACCAAATTTCATCGAAATCGTAGCAGCCGTTTTCGAGATTCTCAATATATATATATATATATAGGTATATACAAGAATTGCTCGTTTAAAGTATTAGATAAATTGTCATTTAATTGATATTAAGAAAACACATTTTATCCTATATTATTTAAATTCAAATTAATGATATACAGGTAGTTCAGATTATTATAATTTGATACAATGTAATAGGTACAGGAAATTAAAAGCTCACATTTTGGGGCGCGTTTTCACAAATCTTTTTTTTTTCTAAGAAGCTATTACGTTGAGAAGGGTAGTCACTTACTCGTAGTATATAAAATATACCTATACATGCCTATACATAAGTAACGTCTGCGGGACTGCCACCTACCGCTCACGTTGAGCGTGGCGTGGAATGTAGAAAATGCATGAAACTGACGACTCGTGTACTCACACTGTCATTAGAAGCGCTGGCACTATCCGTCTTTTGTCACATCGAACGGAAATGTTCCAGGAATCGAGGTACACGAATCGTGCTCCAGGAACCATACTATTGAAAGTTCCATCGTAATTTGCAGGCATATTGGAGACGGAACCATTACAAATTCGATTCAAAGACAATTCGATGCACATTTGAATGCATATTCCAACAGATAGAAGCCTGGTAGTCACAACAGGTCTCACTTATATCATGAGGGCACAGTAGCGAGTTATTGCGTCCGCATACAATTATTATTGTGAATGAACTTTTTAGTGAACGTGTATGGAACGTGCCAATTAAATTCAGTTAAAGCTCAATTCGAATCGTGTATTCAGTCAGTCGTGAGTTGCGCGTCGCGAAGTCTATTAATTTTTCTTTCATTTCATTTCCTGCTACGAAATCATAAAAAGTACTTTTTCAACTCAGAACAAATAATTTAAAATTTTTAACTACTACGTTTAAGCGATTTTAGAAATAATTAAAGTTACCTCCTTCAAAGCAACTACTATTGGATAGTGTTACCGCTTGATAGAGCTATCGATAGTTGAGCGAAAACTATATTTATCGATTACTAATGGCAAGCAGTACTATAGTTAGTATCGATGCAAACGAATAAACTAACAATAGTATCGATATTATCGATAGTATTGCTTTTCAATATTGCATAAACTTCTCCACTTAAGAGGAGGGTTTTGCCATAATGTCCACGCTTGGCAAGCGGGTTGGAGATCGCAGATTAAAAGGTTACTGTATCAGAAAGCGCTGCTGCCCGTTCCCTGTTCAATGTCCCTGAGTCACCTCTTACGCCACCCACGGGAAAAGTAGGGGTTGGTGACAAATGTATTCTACTCTGCCGTCACCGCACGACGCATTTTTTGCATAAAACAAACTATAAAATAGGCATATCGATCAAATTTATGACTTTAACGTGTTACTATCGATTTGTATTTTTCGTCAACAAGTAGAGGCTTGAAATGAAGAAATGATCAGTACCGGTTTCTAGCGATTTAAAGACTCCTTCAGCATAAATTTCAGCGTTAATAAAATTTGTTTGTACGGTATATTTCCATTTGTTTACGAGCCTACGTATAAATATAAGTACATACATTTGAATACGGCATACAAGGTTCGCATCCGTAAGCCGCGCGGCATGATTTAATAAATGTTTATTCCTCAGTCCTGAGGGATGAGAAGACCGAATCATGTGAGACGTTTCATTTTTAACGTGCGTATTCATTTGCATATGTAATACACCGTGAATCCGAGGACAAATTCCATTTTACGACTATACTTTTAAAGGTTTATTACATACAATGTACCTACAATCTATAGACACATGTTTTTCCTGCTCCTGGTTTTTAATCCTTTTTTTGGTGAATGTGTTTTTTTTTTAATCTGATCCTTATGAACGATAGTCATTTACATGTTTCGTTAACAACGACTTAGGAGCTACCACCATATAACAATAAAAATAAGTTTCTCTTTGCCATGTAAACTTAATGACCAACTGACACAGTTAGTTAGCCTGCATAACTTAATACTACGTGACATTTATAATGAAAATTTCCTCCCTGAGCAAATTGATTTAGACTTTGTAGTCGGTAAAGTTCCTTTTGTAATAACATTTCATCCGGAAAGAGACCGCTCTTCACTCGACTACTGTCACTAGAATGATTAAATGTTCCAATTGAAAACTAAGTGCGCATGTAAAGCATGAAATTGTTGGAATTCAACTTAGTTTTTTGAGTACTTATGTAACGTGGACATCGGGATACAATCCAATTCCTGTCATCCAAGTTAACGTGGAGAACGGAAATAGGTCGTTTATCATCATCATCATCATAATTTTCATAATCTTCCCTACAGTAAAAGAACGGTGATTAAAAAATGACGTGATATGATTATTCTCACAGATCTTCATATATATAGGTTACGCTTTTTTAGCAGCTACTTTAATATAATATACTATATTATAGTTATACTATATTATATGAAGAGTATTATACTGAAGAGTAGTACGCACGCCTGGCCAAGTTGATAGCAAAAACATTTGGGCCTTTTTCGAGTAGGTACAGGAAGGCCACATTTCATTCGGATTGCCGTTAACCTTACAACGTGACATAAAAGCATACAATAAAAACGAGATCAATAAAGGAAAAAGGTTTTTTTTACAATACTCATTTCCTGCCCTTTGTACCGCGTTTTTCAGCATACAAGACGTTGCAGCAAACGTATTATATTACAAGGAGAAATATTATCACAATTTAGTCGTTTGTAATTTCTAGATTCTTGCTTGCCTTTTTGCTCTTTTTTGTTTAAAATGATAAAATAAATGATAAATAAAATAAAAAAATAATAATATAAAAACTATATTGATATTAACTAACTTAACTATACGTATATTTTTTTTTTATTGCGGAATTAATATTGTAGAGTAACACCGTACTTTTTGAACAAATAAGAGTGTGCAATGTTAGTAAAAAAACAATAGATGAGCTGTTGATGATGATGTAGTGTGAATTAGTTTTGTGACAAACACGTTAAGTATAATTTAAGAAAATAACGTGTTATACCAAAATTATTTAGTAAAGTAAGAAATTTTAATCGAGGTTCGAAAAAATTATTATTTATTTTACAGGTATATTAGTCATGACATTCTTTGACGGGAGCTCGAGTGGTCTGAAACGCAGGATATTAAAGTATTTAAAAAAAGTTACAGAGCATAGATACGTAATTCTTCTCTCGCTAAATTTACCTCAGATTAAACAAAAAGGTGTACCGCTACAATTTCCGTTTTACTCGAATTCTGTTGGGAATTTATCGCGTTTCGTCTCCTCACCAGCGAACTTTGTCTGGGACCGTGCCAGGCGCTCCAGGACTGCCAACCAGCCGGGGAGGTGTCGCACTTATCTGCACTCGACAACTAAAGTGTTTCACTCGATAGGTGGACCATTTTAAAACAAATGGTCTACCTATTCATGATACACTGGAAGTAAGTTTACAGCCTCTATGGAGAGATTGGAGCGTCTTAATCAGGAGGTTCTGGGTTTGAATTCAAGAGGAAGCAAACAAAAAATAAATTTTGATAATTCAACATTTTGGGAGTTCAACTTTTTGCAAATTCAATAATTTTCAAATTCAACATTTTGCAAACTGAACATTTTAGTAGTTCAACATTTTGAAAATTTAACATTACGGTCTGGAACGATCAGTTCATCAACAGCTGATACGTTCCCAACCCACTGAGCAGCTCGTCGACTTCACACACCACCTTTAAATTTCTTCACAGGAAGTGTGTAGGTTTTCTCATGATGTTTTCTTTCACCCGAATAAACGTACACATTACTCCGAAATTCGAAAATACATTGGTACGTGGTAGGGATCAAACCCGCGAGTCCCGGACGAAAGACAGTGGCTCTAGCCAATACACCACAGACTCTCTTAATCATCAGTTTTAGGAAGCGTATGAATGCTTTATTGCACACACAGAAATAATAGCAGAATGGAAGTAAGAACAGGAAGATATGTACGTATGTGTAGTTAGGCGGCCTTATTGCTCCATAGCAATTTTTTCTAGGCAATCATACGAGTGAAAGACCTATGCGTAAATGCACGAATCTAAAACTGTTTCGTTTACCTTATACTTCGTAATATAACAGAAACCATAACTTCCTCATTTAATTAATCCACGAAACATACTACCTAGTTCCTTTGTGCATGGTCCATGAATGTGTGGTGAGTCAATATCGCTGTTCCGCCCCATTTAACTGCATGTACCGTTGCCTCGGTGTAGTTTGAATTACGACTGTTCGACTCCGGCTGTGATACAACTTGGGGATATTATATTCATGGAATTTATAGCCATTCAAATCCATTCATTATATTACAGTAATCTTAGAAAGCAATAAATATTTACGGTTATGTATTAAATTGATTTGTTTGAAATAGAAATTCAAGAACATAATTTAAAGTGATTTATAATGATAAAAGGATTGAGCAGAAAATGTCTGGTAATCTATTGTCTTATTAGGAATCTCGAAATCCAATGGCGAAATTCTGAGCAAAGGGCCCAATCCCCTCAAACTTTGACCTGGTGACCGTGGTAGTTATTAAGAAAGTTGAAGCTTTTAAAGTTTGTAATAACAAGACTTCTCTAGGGTTGTATAACACAAAATATTGGTAACAATGGAATGACAAAAACATTTTGAAAAGAAGTTAAAATCTAAAGAACTCTAAACTAAAGTTTGGCAGAAAAATCCGGTCTCATCCTCAATGTTATTTATGTTTTTAATAATAATATAGTATATTAGTAAATGAACAAAACGATATAATGAGGTCGCTTAACCTAGCATCATTTCAAAATAACACCATTAAAACAAGCAATTTTGCTTTCGTTCGAAATAATACTTATGAGTTTAAATATTTTTTTCTTGCTGACGGTGCGGCATTGTTCAAGTGAGTTTTTCTAGCTTTATTTGAATGAGAAAAGGTATCGGAAATACCGGTAATTGATATTTCCGACAGCATATTTGACGTACTTAGTTGATGTTGCATTTCATCCTTAGGGGGTTTAAAAATATAAGACATACCTATTTATAAGGCAAAATATATTGTGCAAACTTTTTAATTTCTTCCATGAATTCAGAACCATTTATTTGAGGTTTAATTATTCGGATCAGATCAAATAAAAAAAAAATATATCTTTTTAAAAAAATATGCTCACGCGCTTCTTAGTTTACTACGTTACAATTTCTATTCACCCAAAGTTCTTGTACCCGTAGATAACCAAACAAAGCATAAAATACAGAGGTTTCGATACTTAGGTGTTCGTGTCGAGGAAGGACAAGGACCCTTCAATGGCCGTATCCCGTCTTGGGTCGCGACGGATGCGATTCCAAGATTTATGTTGACCCTAAAGTTTAGTATGGGTGTTAGTAGCTATACTTGTTGAAATATCAACAAAATCTATACAAGAAACATGAATGGATTGAGGAAATAGCCACTACACAGTAGGCTACGTAATAAATTATGTATTCGTATATATGTATTATATTATACAAAGCTACAAATCTACAACTATGTCACGCACTTTTCGGTTGAGTATGAAACCTGATAAAAGAATATGGTGTTTGCCTACTAAAATCTAAAATTCAAAAGCACGATTACTCTGCCAAAAAAATATATAGTCAGAGTTATCCGAGCTAATATTATTATAAGGATTTCAATTTCTTTGAAGCTTCAAATTACAACCGTCTTTGCGCTTATTTTTTTTTATTAAGCTAAGTAATTTACGCAATATTATCAGCGTTTCTCTTTTTTGCATATATTCTATTCAACGAGCCGACGACACGAGAAGAATAAGAAGAATGAGCCTTGAGACCGAGCATACGGAAAGTGTTGCCTTTTCCACATGAACTGCAAATAGCCGTAGTTAAACTCTATACGCAATTTCACGTGAATTCGTAGAAGCGTAGCAGTTTCGTAGACATTACGCTACGGTTTCGTAGCAAAGTTCTGAAATATAAGGTGAGTTTTTGGATATTTTGTTCTGATTTTATCCGTCAATTGATGGAAAATGGGGGTTCGTTTTCTGATATTCACTGAAGCATTATGGCAAGAACCAGTGACCGTTGCTTGTAAATACCCTTATTTTTTATACTAATGGTTGGTTTTAGTATTTTTTAAAGGATGGCCTTTTTTTCTCGTCTAACTAGTTAACTCATTAGTTACTAAGTTGTTTTTAGCTTAATAGACACTGTAATGGACCCTGGACCCTCTTTAAGCGTCACTAATCTTTGACCTAAATCTCAATATCATCAAAGGTTCAGTAATCGTAGAATGTTAGTTATAGGAAACGGCATTTGAATATATTCTTCATAGTTTTGAAGAGTATATTCAAATGCCGTTATTATTATCTTTCAAAAGAACAAATATTACGTTGACTACTATTTCTTATTAGCATCAAAACTAAAGGACCGAACGAGTATTGTAGCGCAAGCATTTGCTCACGTGTGGCAAGTTATAAATTAAAGGTTTTTTTTTAATATTATCAACAGCTCATATACGTCCTCACCGAGGGGCTCGCTACAGCAGTGCACTGCACACGTCTACCGCCTCACCCAACATTTTGAATGATAAAAACTTATTTAAAAAATTTTGGATCAGGTATTGCAAAGTGAACATTTATTTGCTTATAGTTGAATCATGTTACATTGCTTCCATACTATGGATGCCACATTAAGCCGTCAAGTATAAGCTATCCATCGTGGAAGAATAGGTATATATGGAAGTATACATCCTTTAAACGGCTCAATACCACTGACATGAATGTCATGTCATGGTTTATAAGATCGATCACACGATCGTCATCAACAGCTCATATATACGTCTCCACCGAGAGGCTTAAGCCTACCCAGAATTAGGGCGATCAGGCCTTAGTCGAACACGTTGGCCCAGAGCGGATTGGCCGACTTCACACACAACCTTTGACTTGAGTTCGAAATTCAAAAACACCATTAGTGCGTGGTGGAGATTGAACCCGCGTCTCCCGGACGGAAAACAGTGGCTACTACACCACCGGCGCTGTACAAATAACCACACGATAATGATGATGATTATCACTGGGTTGTAAAAGCGGCAGTCAACTGAACCGCGCATGTATTCAGAACTCACTACCTACTCCACAGTAACTGAGGTTATAACGTCATCAATATCAAAAGTGAGTTCATTGTAAGTTACCTACGTATTAAGTGAATCGGGCGGCAATCCCCTGAGTACCGCAGCAGCCATCAGTCAGTTGCCATCATTTATCTCCCTCGAAGCGTGCGCCGGCGGTGACACTTGCCTTATCTACTTACAGAGAGAAAGATTCTCGGCGGAAATGGACTTGCTCTCTACCTAATGCCTGCTAAAGGATGGAAGTTTCTGCGTTTAATATAACTTTATTTACAGGTATCATTAAAGTCATATTAAAGGTTAAAGAAAAAACAAGTCAAAATTATGCTTCTATTTATCGTGGGTTTTAAGGTGAACAACCGACCTAATATTGTTTCATTTTGTTTTCTCGGAACTAACTGTTAAATGGATTCCCAAGATACAGGCTTCGCCTAGTTTGGGCACCCCTGCTATAATTTGTATATAAATGCTTAGACCAGCTTACTTAGTAATTAAGTTATCTTTCTGTACGTAGTCTAAGCTTTCTGAAATAATAAATTTATTCTTATTTTCATTTTCAATATCTCCCGATCGAAAATTTTTCAGTATAGATTAGACCAATAACAGTTTTTTTTTCTGAAACTGCTGAGAGTATCGATGTAATTCAATAAAAGAGTTCACCAAACATAAACCAGAAAAAAAATATTTCAAAAACAAATAAAAACCATCGCAGAAACTATTTCAATTTGCAAGTTGCCGTCACAAGCACTGCTCTTGTTGGAATATATTGTGCGATATATTGCACTAACGACTCTCTGCACTTTTTATTAATTCCACTGCAGACAAAAATAGTTGTACGGCGCAGGTTTATTTGTAGAGTACATACTTTACCTACCTAGCACACTCAAGTCTCTTTTATTTGGTCCATGCTTTTATATTATCTTTCTAGAATGTTTTTGTATGGTATGAGGAACGAGCATCTTTATGTAAATGTGCTTAGAGATTGGTAAAACCTGTCTGCCAACCTTTATGTGATTGGATTGTATGTATGTATAGCTCTATTATTTTTATCCAATAAAGTTTATAATATCGTCGTTTGGAGTCACACTTCACACTAATCTATACATCTATACATATAATAAATCTGTAAAGAGGCCAATTCTGTACATTGAAAATATAAAAAACAAAAATACGTTCTTAAACGTAACAGATACCAAAAATATGATTTTTGAAATTTTTGTCTGTCTGTCTGTGTCTTGTCCGCGATTCACGCAAAAACCACTGAACGGATTTTGATGAAACTTTTTTTGTTGTATGGATATTGGTCCTTGGTAACATATGGGCTATAATTTATTTTGAAGATCGGAATACCTGATGTGGAACCGTAGCAGTCCAGCTAAACTATGAGAGATATGAAAATAGCGCCTTAGGAAAAGTTTTTCAGCGTAATAAGCATTTTCTATTGACGTTTAAATATTGAAGGTCTGGTATACCTGATGTGGAACCCTAGCAGCACAGCTAAACTATAAGAGATACAAATATAGCACTTCAGGAAAAGTAGTTAAGCGTGATAAGTATTGTAGCGTTAAAAAAGAAAGCTAGCTAGCCTGTGGTCGACGACCACAGGCGAAACGTGAAATTTAGGTGAACAGAGAAAGAGTTGGTTGAATTTGTCCGAACGGTATAATATAAATTTAAAAAGGCCTAGAAATTGCCAAGCAAGAGCCGAGAGTCGAGTCCTGAGGGGACTCCGTCGATATCGTGTCGCTGAACTAGTGTTGTGTTGTGGTGTATCGATGCAGGAAGGTGTACCAAAACCGCGGAGTACCCCGGGAGAGTATAGCCAAACGGGAACCAAAAAAAGAAGGAGGGCCAGAGAAACCTAAAGGGCCTTTTTAGAATTTGGAAAATGAATTTAAATTATTTGGCAAAATCAGCATACAAAAAAACACCAAAAACAGGCTAAAAAAATCCGCGTGATGTGCAGTATCCCTGGGGGGACGCCGGTGCGCGGGTCTGCGGCACTCGGCTGGCACGGGCGCGGACGCACACAACGCAGGGATCCAGACACGTTCAATGCCTGGTGGCCTCAGGTGTCCGGAACCACCGCAAGAGATCGTGAGAGGCACGGAGGGACCCTTGTGCGTGCGTCGGAGAGGCCGGAAATACACTGTAAAGATTGACAAAGAAATAATCGCCATCCGACCAAGACAGGGAAAGAAAAAAGTGCGTCGATAAAAACCAGTAGGAAGACAACACAAGACTTACCCGGCTAGACCAAAGTAGGAGCCTGTCCCAATAATTATTGCATTCCAAGCCACTTACAACATTAACTCATATTTTTATTTAGAGATTTATATTCAACCAAGTACAAATCGTTCCCATCTGATGACAGACGACAACTGAGAAAACAATAAACAATTTAGAAAAAGGTCAAACCAAGAAAATTTTAAATTTGAAAATGTGACAAAAACCGGCCAAAAGAAAAAAGAATCATACCAAAAAGGTTATTAAAAAACCTGCAGTAATGCTGCAGTATTTTCTAACGACATACAAAAATCGAAGGTCTGGTACACCTGCTGTGGAGCCCTAGTAGCCCAGCTAAACTACAAGAGATACAAATTTAGTACTTTAGGAAAAGTTATTAAGCGTAATAAGTATTTTCTAATGACATACAAAAATCAAAGGTCTGGTACACCTGATGTGGAACCCTAGCAGTCCAGCTAAACTGCAAGAGATACAAATATAGAACCTTAGGAAAAGTTATTAAGCGTGATAAATATTTTCATAATCATAATATAAGATACTTATAACATCAGAAAAATAACATAGGCTGGGAGTACCTCCACGTGGTGAAGGCGGTAACAGTTTAATACTGGCTAAAACTCCCATAGCAAAACTAACAATTTCGTTTAAATGTGTACACAAATATAAACACTTCTTCATAAACTCAAAATACTTGCGCGAACGAAGTCGCGGGCACTGCTAGTAGTATAAATGTTCGGAGGTTCCAATGTTTGTTCCGCCTTCATGCTTAAAGTACTCAACGAATTGGATGAAATTTGAAATGGAGATAGTTTGTTACTTGGATTAACACATAGGATACATTTTACGGGATAAAGTCTTATTCCCACGGGAAAATTTTATACAAGGCGAGCATAACCACGGGCGGACCGCTAGTTTCAAATAATTCTACAGAAAATGCTTATCATATTAAGCCCAAGACTTTTACCTGTAGCTAAATATTCAATATGCTGTTGAATGTTATCGGTAAATACAAAGTCAAAGGGTACCTACATTTTGTTTCGTTTCGTTCTCTTTAAGCATAAACAAGTAGTGCATCGAGTAAATATCATTCGTATCTTTCTCAAAAGCACGATGTTACCCCCTCCACTCTCGATGAACGCTCATAGAGGGTTTTAGAATCTATACATAATTGAATTTTCTGAAATTGATTCATCTTGCACCACTATTCAATAAAAAATGTTACTACTATAAGCTGCTTGAAACGTGATTGCAATCGTTTCTTCTTTCAATTAGTATATTCTACTGACAATAAATACTTTCTTATTCATTTAAAGTACATTGTAACTTCAACCAGAATATTGCAAACGTACAAACAAAGGGTTCCATGAGTGGTCTTATGGATTTCACGGACTTGCTGGTAACCTTTTGTGGTAGAGAAATGAGGTCACAGTAATACTCCTGCCGCTTCTTTCATAACAGGAGTGTACAAGCAGATAAAATTAAAAGAAATATATAATAATAGAACGTATGAATTGAGTTCTGGCTGGTTTTATACACACAATAAGAATTCATATAGATTTTTCATTATTAATAATAATCAAAACTATACATAAACGACCAACCCGCACTGGGCCAGCGTGGTCGAATAAGGCCTGATCGCCCTAATTCAGTGTAGGCTCGAGCCCCTCGGTGGGGACATATATGAGCTGTTGATGAATCAAAACTAAGTCATAGGTTTGTTAATTTAAATAATTAGTACATATAGTAGGAAGTAGGTTTATAGTAGGAAAAAAAAATGACTAGGGGCGGATCGTTGATTTTAAGAGAAAAAATGAGGAAGTGTCAAGATGTAGCCATTTGTAAAAGCTTAAGTTTAAGGGAAGTATTTGAGATATGTGGTGTTAAGGATGACCTCACTGATATTTATATTTTTTGTTGCTATCAGAATGGTAAATATTTTGATAAATTTATTGAAAAACTTGAATTGTTTTTGCAACGGTTCATGGATAAAAGGTGTATAATTTGTGGCGACTTCAATGTAAATATGTTAACAGAAAATGATAAAAAAAGAGACTTTCTAACTTTGTTGGCGAGCTACAACTTCAGGCATTTGGTCAATCAGGCTACGTTTAAGAGGAATGGCGTGGAATCATGTATAGATAACATATTGACAAACATACCTGGAGAAAATATAGGAAATGTAGAAGTAGATGAGAACGGGCTGTCAGACGGACACTCTGCAATAAGCTGTAGTGTGATGACTGACGGAAATAAAAAAACAAGAGAAGAAATAGTATTTAAGGAGCAAAGGTCTTATTCGCGGAAAAATAATATTCAGTTTAGACAAAATATATTAAGTGTTGAATGGGAATCATTAGGAATAAACGGATTTCTCAAAAAATTTGACAATATTTTCAAATCTAGTTTTAGAAAGACACGGAAAAAGGTAAATCTGAGCAAAATATCGAAATTAAACTGGATTAGCAAAGGTATTAAGGTATCTAGTAAAATGAAACGATTTTTGAGCAGTGCAAGTGTTTTCCAAAATCACGAAAGTATAATAAAATACAAAGAAAATTATATACGAATCTATAGAAAGGTAATTAATGAAGCAAAAAAGAAAAATATACAAAGAGAAATTAGACAAGCTAAAAACTCTATTAGGCATATCTGGTCGGTAGTTGATAAATGCGGTAGAGCTAATAAAAGAAGCAATAACACATTTGATAATATAATATTGAAGCATAATAATCAAGTCATATCACAGCCACAAGAGGTTTCAGAAATTTTTTCCAAACAGTTTACTCACAGTAATGAAAACGATAATAAAAGTACACCAATGGCTTTGTCTATGTTATTAGGGAGTACAGATAAAGTAAATAGTACTGCAAATTTCAAACCGGTAACGCCATCAGAAATAGAAAGATTGGTCCATAATATGGAAAATAAATCATCGTACGGCCATGATGAAATACCCATTAAAGTTATAAGGGAGAATATCGACATACTTAAAAGACCACTTTGTTATCTTTTCAATTTATGCTTTGAGAATAATGTTTTTCCCGACCAATTTAAAATAGCACGCATACTCCCATTACATAAAAAGAAGGATAAAAGTGACCCAAAACACTACAGACCGATATCTCTTTTACCAGTGTTATCAAAATTGTTAGAAAAACTTATTAAAACGAGACTAACAACACATTTGAACTCTTGCAATGTTTTAGTTAATAGACAATTTGGTTATAGGCAAGGAGTCGGTACAAAAGATGCAATAGAAACTTTAGTCACAGATATTTTAAGGAATATAAATGAAAAACAAAAAGTAGCTGGCATTTTTTTAGATTTGAGTTCGGCTTTTGATTTAGTTGACCATTCTATTTTGATGGCAAAGTTAGAATACTATGGCGTTACAAATAACACACTGCAAATAATTAAATCTTATTTCAAAAGCCGATATCAATATGTGGAGATCAAAAGTATGTCTGGTAGTGGTAATCTTGAAATCGCGACTTCAAAGTTAGTGTCGGTCGCGAGGGGAGTGCCACAAGGATCCGTATTGGGACCAATATTTTTTCTGATATTTATTAACGATTTAGTTAATTATATGAGCATTAGGATACCGGACATAAAACTAACATTATTCGCAGATGATACTACAGCCATAGTTGCAAGTAAAGACATTAATAGTCTATCTGACAAAGTAAATACGGCTTTAACATATTTTGACATTTGGTTTAAGAACAATAATTTAAAAATTAACATTGATAAAACTAACATTATTTTATTTAAAAACACGTCAAGAGGCGGGGACTCCCTTCATCTAAAGTTAAACGGACAAACTAAAGCTACGGTTCCCTCAGTCAAATCATTGGGTGTACACATTAACGAATATTTGAATTGGAAGGACGAAATGTTAGAAATAGAAACAAAAGTGAGTTCAGCTTGTTACGCTCTGCGGAAATTAAGGGAACTTCTTACAACAGAGCAGTTGAAAGGCGTTTACCATGCACTTGTCGAGTCTCGTTTCAGATACAGTATAAAGCTATGGGGCATGAGCTATGACTATAATGTAAAGAAAGCTTTTGGGTTGCAAAAAAGAGCGATTAGGGCCATGGTTAGAATCCCGCCGTGGGAATCATGTAGGGAACATTTTCTTAAACTAGGCATACTAACTATACCCAGTCTTTACATTCTAGTAATACTTACAGACTTTGTGAACACTCGTTGTCAGTTTGAAACTGCGAGCGAAAGAGAAGCTAGAGAGAGAACTAGACGAAAAGATTTCCCGCCTCTGATAACACCTCATTTAAATGTAGTTAAACATGGAGTGTTGCATCAGGTAACCAGGTTGTTCAATAAATTGCCTGCAGAGTTGAAGGTCGAGAACAGACAGCACGTATTTAAAAGAAAATTAAAATTATTGTTAGTTAAAAAATGCTTTTATAATGTAAATGAATTTTTAGAATGTAATATGAATGACATCTAGTTTACTTACTTGTTTATTTATTCTGCATAGTCTTAGTTGAAATTTTTAGTAGAGAGTATTATTGTTTTATTGTTTTAGAATTAAGTATTTCGGACACAAATTGTATTTGTTATCGAATAATAAATAAATAAAAAAAATATAAATTGTATACGTTGTAATATTTTGGAATCCCTTCAAAACATTATGTAAATACGAAATCCAAATATAAACAGCGGCATTCTTGTAGTATAATAATTTCAACAGAACAAACATTTATGTGTGAAACCTATTTAAACTACAAATTAACACAGTTTAATTCCTAAATTAGGTGAATTAATGCCAGATATTTGAAACTAAACCATTAAGCCTTGTCTCCGTGATTTAGCCATAACGTGCTTTGGCACTTGGCAAAACATAAATTAATAGATAATTTGCAATTACTCGTTAATTTTGAATTGCTTTTTATTATTATCGCGAGTGATTATAATATTAGAATGATAAAAATATAGTGGCCTCGATTCGGGATGTCACGCTCTAATCCTTAATTTAAGTAAGTACGTCCTTTTTACTTTTTAAAGATTGAAAAGGGACAGGAGATGGCCATCCTGATATTAGAGCTGTTAGACATCGAATTTGAATTGCACAATTTTAGAGAGCACTTAAAACATGCGACTTAAAAATCTCTTAAACTGACAGCTATGCTCTTATTTTATGTTATCATGCGTTTAAATTAATATCAATCGTTCATCACCTCTCTTTCATTGGTCATTAAAACGAAAAGGATAGCTGAATTTTAAAATAAGAATTAGAGCATGACATCCCGAGTCGAGGCCAGTACCTACTTACTTTATTGTCAACTGAAAATGTAGATTAGAATCTAGCGTCTTTATTGCAAAGACAGCATTGAAATCATTAAAGATGTGCATAGATAGGTGGGCTTATTGTTAGCAGTTTTGTAAGACAATCTTTTAATGAGCCAATGTAATTAGTTCATAATGATTTTATGACTAGCGATGCAACTTTTTTATCTGGTTGCTGTTATGTAACGAAAAGGAATACCTGTATTAATAATACTCGTATTAATAATTTATCAAGTGTGCACGCTGGTGCAGCATAAACATTATTAATCTTTTAATACACTTGCTCCATAAATAAAATATTTTAAACGAAATAGTTCTGAAATTCATAAAAGAATATTTTAAACTGACAAGTCAAAAAGTTTTCATTAAAATAACTATACAAAACTATAAAAAATAACGATTTTAATAAAAAGAAGTAATTTTGCATTTAAAAATAGAATATGATCTCACACAAAATTATTTATTCGTCTGCAATTGTTTCATTTCGCACTAGCGCTAGCGGTCTGAGCGCGGCTACGCTCGCATTATGTAAGATTTTCCCGAGGGAATATAACTTTTTCACGTAAAAAGTATCCTGTGTTTTAATCCAGGTTACAAGCTATCTCCATTCAAAATTTCATTCAAATCCATTGAGTTCTTTAAGTGTGGAACAAACATCCAATCATCTAAACATCCAAATATATTTTCACATTTATAATATTAGTGTGATTTTATGCGTCCCTGCGGATGGACAAGCTTGACACTTTTCGGGAATTTAAGGCCTCATATTCGACTATCCTAAAGTACAAAATGCTCCAACCATGCAACTAATTTCACGGCAGCGGCATCTAGTATTGTTAACGAAAACCAGTTCCTATTTTGTCATTAATCATACGCAGAGAGCAACAAATTTGTCAACCGCGGCCGCCCGCGGCTCCAACGAAAATAATTAATGAACTCATCCCAAAACTCGTAATTACGGTAGGTACGTATCTCGTCATTCCATCGAGGGTCAGCGGTTTTCACTTCAACGTTATGTAATAAAGTTGAGGTGGGTTATATTTACAGCTTTGTGAAAGAGATAGCAAAAAGGGACCACCTCAAGGTTGGTGGCCGTCGTTAAAAAGGCAAAAAAAAACCTTATTTATTTGATGAAAAGCTTTTTATGATAGCAAAAAGGGCGAGCATATTTTTACGAAAACATGGGACATCGTATTTTTTTTAAATCATGTGCAGACAAACGTTACGTTACAAGCGCTGGAAACGTCCATTACCTGTACTTGAAAAGTTAACCATACAATACAATGCATAAAATGTAGAAAACATTAATTATTTTTTCAGTGTCAAAGTTTTTATATGTATAGTTGAATTTATTTGACAAGTGAAATCTATTTTTTTATTATATATAATAAAAATAAAACAATAAAATAGTCAACTAGGCGAGTCACAACTAATCATAGCTTGCTATGATCGTAAATTTAGGCTATAGTCTTATAAAACTCATAACCTGTGATACCAGTCGCTAACTAGACTTACACAATAGTTTAAAAACAGTCAAATATCCAATTAGTACATCGTTTAACTTCCCATAGTGCCTAGTTACGCTATTTTTCGAATCTTAAAGTACCAACTAATTAATTTATTAAATAGTCGAATCAGCTTATCACAGTCAGTCAGCATGTGAGTGGAACCACATGTCTGTACGAGTTAATTGTAATTAAACAATACGTCACTTGCACAATGATGGGTCTGACAATCCGATTTAAAAGTTAATGGTATTTGCTCATTTGTTGAACCATTTCGCTATCTAGCAATGCATCATCGAATTCTTTTGTATTGATTTGATTTTCATTGCTTCATTTGTTTCAATCTTTTGATAGTGCTGCGAAACTGTACAGCAATAGGTACCACTGACAGAATTAGTCGCCGTTTTGTGTGTGCGAACATTAGCAACCAATGCATTAATAATGAATGAGGCATAAATCAGAGAGCAAAACGTCACCCGGCCAATTAACGTAGCAACATGAGGGAGACGTGACCTGCTCGTGACGTCTGTAGCAATCTCAGTAATTGACAATCAACACATTCAATGATTTCCCATATATAATACAACCCGTTCTCTTGTGTCATCTACGTGTTTTCGAATAAACTTATTGGGATACTTAAGGACAAAAGGCTGGCATACATAGTTTAATTTATTTACACTACAGTTTTAACAGTTTAAATTTTCATTTGATTATAGAAGTGAGTTAGAGTCTCACTCGATTGATAATAATCAACCGATTCTATTATATTATTATAGAATAGAATAGAATATAAAGGTAAAGACAAGAAGCTATCAAGACAATTACTTTATATGATTCAAAATAACACGTAAAAAATATTTTTGCTTATTATATCGTCGCTTGTTAAAAGAAATCTGCAGTTGTCACAGAAACGACCATTACGTTTGTCACGGGAGCGACAGCGTGTCAGTCGCCCTGCCTGATTTTATTTTAGCAAAAAAAAATACATTTAAGAATTTTGTCCATATTTTTGTGAAATGATTTTTTTTTATTTCAGGCGAGGATTTTATTTTTACAAATGAAGTCAAATCGGAAACGGAAAGCAACACAGAAAGCGGGAAATGGGTCTGACAAACGTTATAAGGAAATTTATTTACATAGTATAATTTTTAGGGTTGCGTAGTCAAAAAGGAACCCTTATAGTTTCGCCATGTCCGTCTGTCTGTCTGTCTGTCCGTCCGCAGCTTAGCTCAGAGACTCTTAATACTAGAAGGCTGTAATTTGGCGCGGATATACATATTAATACGTTTTTAAGACGACAAAGCTGAAAAATAAAATTTTAAGAAATATATTTTTTAGAGTTCCTCTGATGCACGTGAAGTGGGGGCTATTTTTTTTATTCACTACTATCTTATAGTGTGAGGTATCGTTGGATTGGTTTTTAAAATAATGGGGAATGCGCCGAGCGTACGACGCGAGCGCTAGCTAGATGTCCCTAGTTATATACAAGTTGTCGCTTAATTGTCTTATATTGAGTTTGAAGTAGAATTCTGCAGTTCAATTAATCAGAATTACTAAAACGCCAACCCGCTTTTTTACGATTTTCTGCCAATGTTAGATAGTTTTCCTTCATAAACTGTGTATTATTTTTCATTTTTGCTTCGGTCAAAGTGTAGATACATTCTCTGTGACACCGAATATATATTTTTTATATTCATTATTGAAATATTATTCATTAGATCGACTTAACGGTGACTAGTGATTTCGCTTTTTTTAGTCGGCGCCCTCTTAATTAAACCATTTTTCGATGTTAGTGTACATTTCATAAATATTTCGTTTTAAATTGCTTATTTTTATTAGAGTCAAGTGTCCCCCCCTAACAGCGAAACCGTTGTATTTTTAAATGTGAAAAATGCACCGTAGTCGTGTACATGATGAACTTAAAAGGAAATTTATCAACATCAAGTAGGCTTTACAGGTTATCGAATAATAGACCAACTTATAGATATTAAAGGTACTTGTATAAGTAAGAAATTCGGTACAAATATCATAGAAAAATATTTTGATGAATGTTAACTGTTAATTACCATACTTTTTGTATTTGTAGGAATCGGGTGTGGAAATACTTATCATTTTCTTCTAAAAGCTTTTTGTTTAAGTTTAGTTTTAAATTCTCTAAGTAGTATTGGACAACTACCGAGAACCCTACACTATGCGTGGCCCGACACGTGCTTGGCCGGTTATTTTACTTTTATATTAGATAGGGCTATCCATCGAATACATAAATATTCAATTAAAAATATTGATTAGTATCATAAGGTACGGTAGTTTAGAAACTTTACGATGTTGCTGAATACGATAGAGTTGTAACAGCCTTTTTTAAATAATTTGACTAAAAAAACAGTATTTATAACCATGACAACTTGATTAACAGCATTGTTATTAAACTCATTTTAGCGTCTCTTGTGATGTTACGCCAAATTGGAAGCAAGTACGATATTAGACATGTTTTTGTATTGTTTATATAAGAAGCAATATTGTTATTGTAACCGCAACATAATTGCTTGTTCCATGTCATGTGGGGTGTCAGTGTGATTTACGAGAGCTCTGGCTAGGCTCGCAGTCGGTATAGTTTATTAAATTCCCTTGTTACATGCCCACTGCCGGGTTATTTATAGGTTTGAGTATTAAATATTCCTATTAAATAATTCAAATAGTCATGCATGGTTTTTATACCTTTTCAAAAACAGCCTCGTCTCATTCGAAACACATTGAACCGCAATTTCCTTTGCATTTCAATATTAACTGAGGTCTGCCCCCGCTAGCGAAACAAAGTTTGTGCAAGACGTGATCTTGAGACATACTTAAAAGTTCGATTTCCATTGTGAAGCAGAGATTACACTATCCTCTGATGCTAACTACCGGTCATTGTTGTCACAGTTCTAATTTCCGGGCTGCAAATCCACTAGAGATGTGTGAGGAAAATGACCCGAGCGAGGATGTGTAGCGGAGCTGTCAAAATTTGTGTGCGTTTCCACCAGAGATGTGCGAGGAAGATGAGCGGTGCGGCAGCTTCGGTACGCATCTTCGCACCGCAGGAATGCCTCGCAACGCATTTCTCGCTCACATTTCTCACAATGCATCCCTCGCTCACATTTCTCGCTTGATTTTACAATTTTTTATGTAGAAAAACCTCGCTTTGCTAAGCACTATTCCGCCACAGCTGAGCAGAGCGAGGCTAGGAAAATTAAATAATGATATTGGTTGATTTTTTTCCTCATACACCGCTCTTTTTCCTAGCACATCCCAGGGGGAATCGCAACCTTATAGATCGAGACATATAATACGCCCAATATCCTGCCGTTTAGTTTAAAAATATATTTTTTTACTATGGAAGAGGCACACTTGCGAAGTACAAAGCTCGAAAAACACTTTACTCTAACAAAGAGATAAAAGGAGCATATCTTGTTTCGCTCTCCACAATGATAGTGTTATGGTGCGGCGTTACAGAACATCAAAGGAAATAGGAACGCGGTACATAGCACGGATTAATCATGGCATTTTGAATATAGCAGAGGAATCGAAAACCTTTATTGTTTGAGATTAGTAGTAGTGTGTTTGAAGGTCGTATGAAAATTTATGCAGCTGTAAAATTCAACTTGTTATGTAAATTGTGTTAAACAAATCAACCAATATTTTAAAATAAAACTTTGCTGTGATTCAGATATTTTTTAATTTCTACCGTCGTATTCGTTTTATAAAAATAAAACAAAGAAAATATAAAAAGCAACATTTTTTTACATTTACAAAAATACGAGTCAATTCCCGTTTTAAAAATATCTGCTGTTGCTCAGAATTTGTACGTTAAATATACACCGTGAAATTTAACTGGTTGTTTTTCGTTAAATGCAACTTTTTCCAAGGAACATGGGCTGGCAATTGAAAAATAATATTGCTTCCCCCAAAGTAAATCGACCAGCTGGCCGCGCGGTTTTGTATGAACGGGCCATTTTTTTGGCATTTTACAGCCCGTGTTCCTTATGGGGAATGTTGTTCAGTTTAATGACTGAACTCTCCATTTAACGAAAAACAACCAGTTAAATTTCAGGGTGTATATTATGTATCTTTCAAAAAACATTTCGATGGCTGTCGTTTTAAAATCTTACGATTAAAATTTTTAGTAAGCCTGGTGAACCAACTCATATCTTTCCGTAGATCTCGTGCAAGGCAACTAAGGGATTAGAGTTTAGTGCCAAATACATAATAATATGTAGGATAGGAGTGTGATCGTCATATGGCCGGATGGATGGATGAATTTCAATGTCGAAGTTTCATTTTTAAATGTCGAAGTCCTGGATGCCAAGTGGAAGTTTGCTCTTGGACTTGATGGGCGACTGCGTGAGCTGCTGGGCTCCGGGCGCGATGGACTGTCTTCGGCGGGCTGCTGACACGGGGCTCGAGTCTTCCATCCTGGCTCCCGGCATTATGGAGAAACGCCTTTGGGTGAGACAAAGTTACAATTTCAAAGACCATTATAGTAGAAGAACAAGTAGAACTAAAAGACTCATATGGAGAGAATTCAGACGTGACAAGCTCTCACAAAACGGTTTCTTGAACTTCAGAACAAAACAAAAAGCTCTACACTCAAACTCCTTAAAATATATTAGTTTATTCCTAGCTTCGACGTCGACACACTAATTCCACAGTTTACACACGCTTTACTAAGCTCTTGCTAGTATTGCACTTTCATGAAATTCTTTCATGTATGTTTTAACTATATGTGTTCTGAGTTGAGTGAAAAATGTAAGTAAAATTGTAAGTACAATGTAAGTATTACGTCAGTTACTATTATTTAAATGACAGAATTAACTTAAATCTTCTTTTACATGACGACAAAACAATTTCGTTTACTTTTAACATCAACATCAACATACACCCATAATCTAGCTAAATTGTTTATATAAGGAAGATTTATAGACAAATACTAAAAAATAGAAAAGTAAGGTGCTAACAACAAATCTCCACCAATAGAATGACAAAGGATAACAAAAAAGGAGAAATTTAAGATTTAAGAATAACGGAAAGAATTAAAGAAAAGAAAATGAGTACTAAACTACTAACATTACAACTACTTATTAAGGAGGATTTTGTGTGCAATAAAGTGTTTTTACTTACTTAATTAAGGAACGTGCAAATCACTTTCCTGAAGCTATGTCGAAGTTCATTTTCGTCGTCAACCATTTTACTTTTGTTGTGCTGGTGCAAAAAATACATTACTGAACCGCATTGCGGAAACTGCGGCTTCTATTCGAAGCTTCTCTTTTCATAGCTTACCTTTGAGCGGGTAGTACAGACATTTTCTTGAAAAGGTACTCTGCTTCGGTGCGCATGTCGTCGTCTTGCATAAGGTTGACCATCTCCTTTTCACGTTGCTCTAGCGTCGCCTCGCTCGCCTCTGCGTCGCCTTCCATTGAAACGTTCACGCACTAAAAAGTTTGCAAAGGAATCTTTTAAGCTTCGAGTTGTGGCTTAAGCCTGATGGTTGACAGCTTACAATAAATCATGATGACCGGAGACGGACAAGAGCAGCCAGCGGCGTGACATGTTTTGTTTGAATATACATTTATTGCACATAAGAAATACCCGCAGAATAAAAACACACACAAGTAGTAGAGTGCACATACCGGCAGCTTTATTGCTACGGTAGTAATTGCTTCCAGGCAGTTGTAGAGTGAAGACAGTAATTTTTGGTGTTATTTAAGTCGGCCGTTAAGCAATTAGTTCGCCAAACTTCTTTGAGAATACGGAACAAACAAATTCATGCATTGCAAGAGATTTATAAAGCGACATACTTATTTAGGCATTATTCTACCAGTTCAAAAATAAATTCAATGTGAACGCACAAATAAACCATTTGGATAAGAAAAAAATACATTAAGGAAGATTATATCCCTTCGTTACATTTGCCTAATCTCTTTTCCTCAAGCTTATCTTATAATAAAATATGTGCCCAGCATAATCATATTTACTCATTTCGATATTAGGATTCTTAGAAATAATTGGTTTCTAGATTAGATAATTGCGATCACGAGTATAATATACCTTTCAATGAAATTTTTAGTTTTTCGTTTTTCGTTCGTTTTTCGTATACCTACTACAATAGTTGTAGTAGTAGTATTTAGGACAAAACAGTTTAAAAAGGAAAATACTACATTTGTATGGTTCGTTGCTCTCTTAGCTGTATAATAATAATAATAAAAATCTTTATTGATTAAGCCTAATTACATTTATCCATGATGTAATTAGGCTTATTATAAATACCTATTACTAGTTTAATATAGCAAACAAAAGGCCACAATTTCAATTTAATCTACGGCATCATCATCATCTCAGCCGGAAGACGTCCACTGCTGAACATAGGCCAAACCCCATATGTTTTCAGCAATGTTTAGATTGTATGAATTTGTGGAATATCCTTTAAATTTTAATTTTTACAAAGTATAATTACATAAAACACATTACAATTAACAATAGTCAAATAAAAATTTCAAATAAAAATTGGTAACAAAGTACCTCGTCAGTTAAAAAGACCTCCGCGAAAATATCTGCCTTTATTAACTTTCAATGATTTAATTACCGTGTCAAAGAACTCTGCAACTTCAGACATGCGGAAGGACCTGGCCAGGCCGGCGCCCTCGATCAGCGCCGCCCGCGCTTCTGGGCGGTTGTTCTGCATGACCTGGCAGCGCGCGAGCAGGAACGTCGCGTTCAGGAGCCAAACTCGCTGGTTCGACGCAAACGCCTCTGGTCAATTAAAAGAAAAAAGTAATCATCGAAAATTAAAAACACGACTGTCATGCCAAAATTATTGTAGCCAGTGTCTCTCAGGCCCGATGATGTAAGGATTCTAACGATACCCCATACTACATCCCAGTAACTATGTGTCTGCATCAAAATCTATTCAGAAGTTATGGTGGAATAAAGAAACTCACATACATTCATACGTGAACACTAAACACATTACACTCCTTTTTAGGGTTCCGTAGTAAAAAAGGAACCCTTACAGTTTTGCCATCTCCGTCTGTCTGTCTGTCCGCAGCTTAGCTCAGAGACTCTTAATACTAGAAGGCTGTAATTTGGCATGGGTAAACATACAGCATGAAATTTACATCGTTTTGTTCCCGCCGTGTAGTAATAGTACCCGTCAAACTTAACAACTTTTCACGAAAAAAAAAAACCTGCGACAAAAAAATTTTTGGTCTCTCCATACAAAGTGAGACTCCCGAGCGATCCATTTTGTATGGAGAGACTAAAAATTTTTTTGTCACTGGAATTTTTTTTTTTCGTGAAAAGTTGTTCAGTTTGGCGGGTACTATCACTACACGGCGGGAACAAAACGATGTAAATTTCACGGTGTATTAATCACGCCGACATAGCTGAAGAATAAAATCTTAAAGAAAAAATTTTTTTAGGTTTCCTCTGGTGCACGTGAAGTGGGGGTTATTTTTTTTATTCACGACTACGTACGGTTTTCAAAATTAATGGGGGTTTGCTAAAACTATGTTTCGATGCTACGTTTCAGAAATATTCCGTTATAAAGTGTTTATTTTTGTTAGAGTCAAGTGTCCCCCTGCCAGCGATACCGTTGTATTTGGAAATGTGAAAAAAATCACGGTAGTAGTGTATATATTATGATGAATTTAAAAGGAAAATTATCAACATCAGTAGGCTTTACAGGTTATTGAATAATAGACCAATTTATAAAATTTACTTGTACAAGTAAGAAATTCAGTACAAATGTCATAGAAAAATATTTTGATGAATGTTAGTTAACTAAGTAGTATTGGACAACAACGGAACCCTACACACTGCGTGGCCCGACACGTGCTTGGCCGGTTATTTGGACAGTCTCATATCTAGAGAACTATGTCAAAGTGATACCTTAGGTCTCAAAAAACAAAAGAAGTCGCTTCTGTGACGCGCTTTAGAAATCTTTGGCTTTTTTCATTTCTAGGACTCGTCCAGTTCTCTAACAGTCTGATTTCCAGATGATTTCGTCTTACTATCACGAAAAGCAATTGAAAGTCTAGTGCACAAGTGAGAAGACCTTATCAACAATAGGTGCGGGCTGAGATTATGTTATGATGATAAATATAAAATATCCTGAGAATATAAATAAGGGTGTTTTCCAATCAAATAGAAAAAAAATGAATTTTGCTGTCTTCTGTGATAAGAGAAAGGGTAAAGTTGAGTAGATACTGAAACTAATGTAAGATTTTACCATTACTCATTCATAAGAATAGCAATATCTTCTTATTGTATCTACAATCCCTTTTTGAGACAGGTCTTCTCTTTGTGCAAACAAGGATATTAACTATATATCTACCTATATATGTACTACCTTCTATTGATATAATGAGCTTTCTATCTACAAAGGAAACGTTTTGCTATTCAAGGCACATATGCATGGTATTATAGAGGTAGTTTATGTAGCGTTCATAAGTTTGATTATACTCACCTCACAAAGACTGGAATACGGGTTATGTACTCAGTATTTACTCTACAGTATATACTGACACACAACATATTATTAAAGTTGGAATAGTTTTCTTTATTCACAGGGCTGCAGTAGTAGCAAAAACTGGATTAAAAAATTAGGCACCTGCGGAAAAATGCGATGTGCAAAATGGTAGGGGTACAATAAAAAACCGATAATTTGACAATCGCGACTCGGAAAAAGTTTAACGAAAATAATATGATTACGGATTGCGAATAAATTATTATCTGTTATAAAATCGTTTAAAATATGACAGAAAACTTAAAGTTGGAAAGATTTTCTTCACAGGGCTGCCGTATCAATATTTAAAACCAAAATATTTTTTTAGTACTTAATAAAGGTTATGAAGGTTGGCTGGAAGTGATCTCTTATAGAGATAACCTCACTTTTGTACATTCATTTCTTATCCTGTGTATGTTTAATTGTGCAATAAAGTGTTATATAATATATAATATTTTGATCGTTTTACTTAATAAAAAAAAATACTATTAACACGTTCTTATTAACTCGCTTTTTTGTCTGTCTGTTTGTTTGTTTGTTTGTGGGTTTGTTTGTTCGGTCCGAATCTTGCAACTCATTTTTGGAGCACGTGCTGTCATTCGATTGTGCTGAAATTTACACTTATGTAACGTCGATGACAATGCAATATTTTGATATCATGGAGCTGGTCTGATGATGGAGCCGGAAGGTGGCCATAAGAACTTCTATAATACACATCACAACCGTTTGGGCTCGTTGGATTTGTCTCGACAAGATCTTTAGTCATACGTGATGTCCAGGGTCTCATGATGGAGCCGGAAGTTGGCTATAGGAACTCCTCAAAAACACAAACTTTTTAGTGCGTTAAAACGTGTTGTAAAAAAATATTTATTACTTTATAATTTTTTTGAGTTGCAAGCTGTGTCTACAGACGATCGAGTCTCCGAAAATAGTGTTCTACAATATTCAAACACAAAGCTAGTCTGGATCTGGCTAGTCTAGCTGGTCTGCTGCCTGGCATAATGTGTCTTGGCTGTTACCTGATTGACACTTGTAGGCAAAGTAGCGCGCCTTCTGGCTTTGCTTAGTATCGATATGTAAGCGAGCCAGCTCGTGCAGCAGGTAACAGCGCTCAGCTGGGCGGGCGCTCGAGTCCAATCCCAGCTCTAATGCACGGAGACGACGTCTGTAAGGCAACAAGAATATTCAACAATCAACGGCCCGTTACAGTCCACTGCTGGACTATGAGCCTCCTCCACTTAAGTTGAGGGTTTTGCCAATAATCTCCACACTTGGCAGGCGGGTTGGATATCGCAGATTAAAAGGTTACTGTATCAGAGAGCGCTGCTGCCCGTTCCCTGTTCAATGTGTAGTCGCCTCTTACGACACCCACGGGAAGGGTAGGGGTTGGTGACAAATGTATTCTACTCTGCCGTCACCACACGGCACAAGAATATGAATTATATTGTATTGAATTAAATTCTTATTATAAGCAGGTTTATAACTTTATTAACACCGACTTAATCCGTCAACTAAACTCGGCAAGTAATAAGCAGCTGTCAAAAAATAATATTACAATTCAGCAGGTACTACATTATCACTTAACTCTGTCAAGTAGTAAGTAAGAACAAAAAAATTGAAACCCGGTCTATTTTGACATTTACTTTGCAGCGTTTATTTGTCGGATTAAGTTAACTCGCCACTATACTTGTGCTTTAGTTGATGGATCATGTTAACTTAATTGTGCAAATATAATTTGGGCGCCTTAAGAGCCCATAATATCTAATAGTAATTTAAAATTGTAAGCAGTAATAAACTCAAGCTAAAATTTTAAGTGGATTGGATATCGCCTCGTTCCTTCCGGGATTAAGGTTATCATCGTTGAAGCGAGCTAGTGGCGTGACTGTGACATAGCAATCACCGACAGCTAGGTACTACGTAGCGTCTACGATGGGAACTTAATCCTTGTCAAATCCAAACTACGTTCCATGCCACGGCCTATAATCCTGTTCCAGGCGAAACTTGAACGAGATAGTTATTACTCATACAAGCAATCATAGATGGGCCTTGTTTTCTTTTCTCAATATCGATATAAAATAAAAGGTTTATACAATCTTACACTTTTATTGATAGGCTTAAAAAGTCATGAACAAAGTGTCTTATAACCTTGAATAATGCGTTATTGTAATATGAAACTGTAACCTATCGCGTCTTTTGTCGGATGGCTTTAAGATGTTTATAAATTTGTTACTAGGGAATAAGAAAGTCTACAAAAATATAGGTAAATAGGTACATGAGCTGCAAAATACAACAAAATAAATATTTTTTTTACAATTTCAAATATAATACAACCTTTTGTTTTTATTGCCTTAAATCGCATTGATACATTTTTGTGGCGTAAGTCACGCAGTAAAAAAAAAGACGTTTAAAAATACATGTGCTTACTTAGCATCTCTGGGCGGAGCGGGTGGTCGCACTCGTAGTACTGAGTCTCTGCTTGGTTCCCGAGACAAAGCTATGCCCATGAGCGCGAAGGCACGCTTCTCTTTATCCGACTCACTTTGTTTAACACCAACACGTTTCTGTTGATACAGGACTTAGAAATAGAAATTATAATTGAGAGTCGGTAATAGTATGGTGGAGAAAAATGGTTTTAAATAGAAATTGTTGTTGAAAAAGGGTGAGCTAAATTGCTGTCAATAAGTGTTACGTTACTATAAGTTATTAACTTACTTAGGTTTTAATATTATCAACTTATTGTGATAAGCAAATCATAAATAACAATAATGCCCTAAAATGTTCAATCATCTCTACTAAACCTGATCCAAGAAAGCATCAGCCACAATATCCTGCAATGCTTGTAAATATTTGTCTTTCCCGGGCATCATCTTAGCTGGCTTCCTATTTATCTGCTCCATAGCAAATTCAGCATTCTCCAGGCATTTGTTAGTGTCACGTTTCTCGAACATAGCTTCTGCAGCAGCGATGAGGCGTTTGGCGTCCGTGACGTTTTGGTCTTGTGTGCGTTTTAGTTGTTTTTTGCGCGTGTCTGAGAGACGTGCGCGCGCTGAGCCCTCGGCGGCGCGCGCAGCGTAGAAAGGCGTGCGCTCACGAAGGACTGCCTAAAGTTGAGAAGACCGATTTAAATACAGGAAACGCAGATTCGATCCCCACTCCGTAACAATGTGTTTTCGAATTTTGAATTTACCTATATATTATGTGCGTCTATACGAGACGCTCTTACGATGAAGAAAATCATCATGAGAAAACCTGTACACTCCTGCGAAGAAATGTTTGAAAGGTCGTGTGTGAAGTCTACCAACCTTCATATGGCCTGATAACCTGCCTCATAGGCTCGAGGCCTCCGGTGATGACTTATATGAGCTGTTGTTGATGATGTAGTAATTTGCTTTGGAGTGCAAAAATATGAAAAATGTTCAATGCTTTATGCAAATACTTTCTTGAAAGTACATCCTGCTTTAAAACTTTTCTGTTCAGAATTTATAACTTTTTAAATTTTAGGGAATGCTCGTAGACAAATACCAAATTCAAACAAGTTGCCGTGTTTCAAGTTATCAGTATTATATTATATATACTGTAACACCCCCCCCCCCCCTTTCTTAGCCTACTCTAATCTGCTCTAACTACTTTCTATAACTAATTAACCCCTCTATACACTTAAAACGCTAATTAACTTAAATATGGCCAAGTGAATCATCTAGTGGTAAAAACTCTACATTGTGAACCGCTCGTTAGTAACCCTGTTACTTTTAGTGAGAACTATAGATAGACCCTAAGAATTACCTACCGAACATAAACGAGTATATAACCTAGCATGCTTCCTGGAAGAGTTTTAATGTTAATAGTGCAGTAAATTTCTTTTTATCTTAATATTACATTATTGTTATTTGTACAAAAACCTTTTATCATAAAGAAATTATTTATTTAGCTAGAAAATGTAGGAATGGTTTAGCAAATTAATAATAATAAATAGATATAGTAAGGGTATAAGAATATAAACATTTAAAATAATCTTGTAAAATCTTGTAAATGTGGTATTCTATTTATGTAAATAAATAGAATTAGAATCATAATGGACATTAATAGTTTTTTAGTAGAAGATCCCCGACCCACTCAGGACATCGTCATTCCAGATTTTCTTCCAGAAAACCCTTTAGGAACAAGGACTCAAGAGGGTTGGCTCCTCGGATTGATGATCCTGGATGGGGTATAACCAACCAAAATTACTCTGTTCCAGATCTTCTTCCAGAAGATCCTTTAGGAACAATCCATTATTATTAGGATAGCAAAACAATTAAGATTTATTTATACTTCTTACTAGCATTAAAGATTTTATGCTTGAAACCAATTAAGTGAGACTTTAAATATGTAAATTTATAGTTAAGTCTGCATCATTCCAGATTTTCTTCCAGAAAATCCTTTAGGAACAATCCATGATTATCTTCTACTAACATTGAAGTTTTATGTTTGAAAACAAATGTGACTGTATTAATTTTATATAGTATATTCAACGTCATTCCAGATTTCCTTCTTGGAAACCCTTTGGGAATATTTCATTAATATTAGAACAACAAAGTAAATAAGATTTATTATTTTATATTATTATTAGCATCTAGGTTTTATGCTTGAAAATAGACAACTGTGACTTGACATATTGGCTTTATTCATTTTAGTTATCACAAAGTAAACAAGATTTATTTCTTTATGTTCTTATTGATAAAAATAGATAAACATATATTGAATAATGACTCTACAATTAATTCCTTTATAAAATAGGTTATTCAAATTATCAACTTTAGATTACAACAAAAGATAAATGATCCTAGGAATGATTCTTATCTTTCCAGTCTAATAACTCAGATTGTAGTTATAGTAGAGTACTTTATATGGTTTCTAGATGCCTTAGCATTTAGTACAATTTGCCTTTCATATAGTACAAATACAAAGTAAGCTGTTGATGAATCAATCTGAAATATGGTGGGACGTCCAATCCGTCTGGTATGGAAGTAAACCACCGGAGTGCTATTGCTTTTCCTACAGATCCAAATATCAACAAACTATGGTTTGGTTCGAGTAAGTAAATATTGAAATTGAATATTTTTATTATCATAGGAAGTAATAATGCAATATGAGCTATGTGATTGTACTTGACAATAATCATTCCTTTGTATCAAATTAACAATATTCTTCTTCTTATCGTGTGGACCCATATACGGCTGGCTGGTACTTTCAAGATATTTATTTATTTGGTTATTTTATTAGAATGAAGTTTGAATCTTAGAGAGAATCAACTGTTATTATAAACTTATCTTTGAAAGGTTTACCTAGTCAGTTTTATGGAATTTGAACTAAGTAAATTATTTATTATTTAGCGGTAGTGATTATGGAAGATTCAATATACTTTAACCAAGTGAATTGTTGATTGCAATTTAATACTTTTTCCATTGATGATTATTTTTAGGTTATACAGAGTAAAGTATTTCTTTCTAATTAATATTAAAAAGGAAGGTTTTAGTATGTAACTTAGATGGTTTATTTATTGTCATTTTATACCTTTCAGTAAGTATCTAATGATGATTATTTAGACTTTGAATTTTATAAAAGGTACCTACTTAAAGCGTTTCTTACTATTTGTTATTTAACAATGAAGAGTAGGTTTTAGTATGTTTAACTGGGTGATCTATTTATCGCAATTTATATCTTTTAGCAGTGAAGTTTATTTAGGTTATACTGAGTTTTATAGAAGTAAGATGTTTCTTACTGGTATTTGATATTATTTAGCAACGAAGAGTAATAGTTTCTAAAGCAGTTTTGGTAAGCTCTCTTTCACCGGATAGAGTATATATTTTGACTTGATATAAGTGATCCCAAATAAGTTCTATGACATCCGTTTCCCTATTGAATTTACCTTCCTAGTTAAGTGTTTTACATATAGGTAGGCAAAACTAGAGATATTACCTAAATATCTCACATTACATTGAAAGTCTAGCTGATTTTCGAAGCAAATGCGTAAGTATTCTATCATCCGTTAGGTATCGAACTATCCTACCTATTCTCCGTAAGTTTCAAAAGCTAGAGGAAGACCTCACATTTATAATTAATCGTGTGATGCGTAATGGCACCTTCCAACTCCACAGGAGAAGAAGGTCTAATCGAAACGAACTAACCAGACGGGTTGTGGCGAGACCCAGTGAGTGCCTACGTTCTAAGCCACGTGTGATTGTACTCTCCTTCTACGCGCTAATACGCAAAGATCGAGAAAGAGGGTACCCGTTCCTTACACATGTATTGGGACAGAAGAAATGATCCTGTGCAACAGAGCAAGTTTGTGTGTTCCTCTTCAACGAAACCTTGCCCTCGTTACACAAAAGCAAATCATCCGGGAACTGAAATCGCTGATAGTAAAAGCGACCACCGGTCCGTTCCAAGATACCGGCTTCTACAATACGTGACGAAACTACGTTCTTTTTCTAACTGTTCCGGAGAACGTTTAGAACAGAACCAGACCATTTGCCAAAAACAGCCACCAAGTTCGGAAACCTCGGATTTAAATCAGATACAGATTTATGCCAAGCCGTAAAGAAAAACCCCATTGAAAATACTTTAATTTTAACGAGTACTAAAAACCAAGAAACAATTTAAACTGAACCTTTTATAACTTTACAACTTCTCAAACTTATTTGAAATTTCCCACAAATTTTACGTATCAAAACTTTAAGCTTTACAAACCCCTTTGCCCACAAACTCTACGAAACAAACTTTAACTTTACAAAACATTTAAATAACAAAACTTTAAAGAAATTTAAATTAAAACCAAAGATTAAGAAATACTAAAAGAAAGTAAACTTTCTAATAATATCTAATAATCACACACAAAAACCCCACAGAAAACTCTAAGAAAATATTTTACCGCGACGGACAAGGCAACTGCACTGAGTGATAATCGAAAGAATACTGACTAATTGAACTTCGCGCAATCGGTATTTATAGCCTCCTGGGTGAGACTCGAACTCAAGCTCGGGCGTGCCTGAACGTGAGTATCGGCGTCAAGGTCAACGTATTTTTAGGGTTCAATTTCCAAATTGTTAGCTTTTCCATACAATTTAATACAATAATTTATCCCTTATTATTTTAGTGTTCCGTATTCGATGTTTTATTATTTTAATGCTTTATTTATTATTTTTATTATGTTTTTAGATTCTTTAGTGTTGTAAATTCATGTTTACTTTAAGGAGTAAGCAGAGCCTTGTATTTTTAACTTGTTTTAATATTAAATAACTGAATGTCGTATTAATTGAAGTATTGAGTAATGATCGTTAGTGATTATTTAGCGTTTGTATTAGAGAAAGAGATGTAATCGATTAGTAGTTATGATGATTTGGAATTTATTTGTGAAATTGTTAACGGACCCAGATTGGTTCCGTTACAGTCAACCCCCAAAATTTGCGCAGAAGCTTAAGCGTAACCGGAGCTAATTTTCCCAAAATTTATAATATTTCATTTCACAAATAATAAATAACTAAAAGTTTATCAACTATTTAACCCATATTATGTAATTTGATGTAGTGTAAGTTTTAAACCAAAGACTAAAATGTCCACAACTGTACACCAAAACTTTGAACCACTGACAATCCTTCATAACATAAAACTAAGGGACGCGGTGAATACTAATTCTTGCCCTACAAGGGAATCTAGGTTGTGAGGCTAAACCAGCCCTAGTGGCTATATGTCATCCTCTCCTGAGCAAATCAATTTTTCATTTACATGGAGTTAACAACATATCCCCTCCAAAAATCAGCAGACCCCTCAGGTGACAAGTCACGCCAATATAATTATCCTATGCCGAATGTCCTAGCTCAAAACCTGATCGTACAAAGTATTCATTCTACCTTCGGAGCATGTGTAGTTGCCGCAGTGTAACATACCAGTTGGCTTGGTAGAGTCCGTAGTTATTTATAGAGAGTATAAAACCTCAAACTTTAGACATATAGTAATTTTATTACTAAACGTCTTATCTTAACCTAACACCAAATCTATAAATAACTCGCTTGTTAAGTGTGGTGTAAAGGGTTAAAAACTAATAAACTTATTCCACTGACTGAATATCATTGCAACACTGTGACCCTCCATGCTCTTCCTAATTCTCTCATCACAATAAATATTTTTTTTTATAATATAATAATCAAAACCCTTTCAAATCTCCCAACTTCACAACTTTACATAAACCTTTCTACTCCTCTTTCTTTGAGTGTCCATTCTGTCACGAAACGTCTCAATGTACTATTTCAGTGGTAAACTAGCCCTAAACTTTAATCACTTTTAAAATTAATTACAAGTTGAAAATCTGACCCCGCCCAACACCAAACCTTTGCACAAATATTCTAATTTTAAAAATGTTAAGTATCTAAAATTAACAAGATTTCAGTATGTACTTTTTGTATCAACTAATTTTATTATTCTTCCCCATAATTCTCTCTAAAATTATCCAAAAAAAATAGCATTACAACTACTACGAATCTATTCTATTAAATGATACAGTCTTGTATTTCTTTTCCTCATCAGCAATTTTTTTTTTTTACTTATCCTTTTTCTTAAATATTATTTTTGTAAAGTAGAAATCTATTTATCTATTTTATTATTTATATAAATTTGCAAAATACGTAACATAAAGAAAACTACACAACAAACACCTCCAATAGAATTATTTATATTACTATTTTATTTGAATTGTTATTATTTTTAATTTACTCTTGCAATGACTCTGAATATAAGCTATGACAATGAAATTTTTTTTTTCCACCAAATTTTATTTATTCTTTTTATTAAATTTTTTTATAAAGTAGAATTTTTAGTTCACAAGAAAATTATAAAATATAAAAACAAAGGGAATCGACTCAAGTGAAACAGCGTATAGAATTATGATTATTATTGTATTACAATTATTATTATTATAATCTTTTTTCTCACATCGACTCTGAACATACGCTAAGTTTATGAAAGTTTTATTTTTTATTTATCTCAATTTATTTACAATGCTACAATCCGCTACGCTTCCTGATGTCACAATTAGTTACTTTATATTTAAACTGTTTCGATTTTATTAAACCGTTCACGAATATATTGATATTATTTAAAACCGATTTGTATTGGAAGGACCGACTCCATATTTGACCGTTTGACACAGAATTAATATAATACCAAAGAATTAGCTTTACTCTCTTAGTCTAGAAAATTAGGTATTATCTTTCTTTCGTAATAATAACTAACTTTTATACCTTCATCATCTTAAATCAATCCAAAGCTGAACAAGAGACCTATCTCCTTTATTTTGTGAAAACCATCAATCCGCTTTACTATACTCCTAAGTTTGTAATTTTAACAACCACGGTCGGACATACACACACCTATATTACTAAGTTATAACATCGTATGAAACCCAACGACAAACTATCGCAACGTCTCTCTAATTTAATATAACGTTCTGCTAAAATTAGAAAACCCCCTTTTTTTATAATACGAAACGACAATATGGCTGATGCAATGTCTTCTAATAATTATTTTATTAACTTTGAATTTGAATCTAAACATTTTCCATGTTTCGAAAAGTACGTTATAATCAGTGTAGCTCGCAAAGTAACTTGATCATCATTAAAAAAAGTAATCGCTAAACAATTAAATGAAAGCCTTGAGAACTGTAAGATTAATTCGACTAGTAACATTACAGAATTAATAATAGTATGTACCAACGTTTGATAAATAACCTTTCAATAGTTTGTTAGCCTTTCTGACGACGTTGTACACTAGAAGTAAACCTTTACCTCCCTACCTTACTTCTAGTTCAGTTCTATTGCTGTTTGACAAACTACTATATTTTCTACTGCACTTTACGTCTATTTATTTTCGATTCTCACAATGTTATTTCCTTCTCCGTAGAAATATTATAACGACCATATTAATTAACTACATAAAAATCGAAGCCCCGTTCACATAGTAACATGTCACTGTATGTAACATTATCAAAGATCGAACTCGAGACTTCCCGAACTACTCTTATTAATAAAACGCCACCTGTCAGAGAGAAAAGAAACTAAAAGTTTGAACCGAAAGCCAACCCATGTCGCTCAATAAAGAAGAGAGCTAAGTAGTACTCATCAAAACTGCTAGAGGGCGCACATAAGTAATTTTGAAAAAATATATTCTTTACATTGTTTACTGTATTTTTATAAGGTGATAAATTAAAAATACTAGATGCTTCGCGACAAGTATTAATGATAAATAATAAATTTATATTATAATATTTATTGGTTGACAAATAACCGAAACGTAACTCTCTTTGATTGATTAACCCTGCGTTCCGAGACGCGCTGAAATCGATTAAAGCACCCGTAATCGTGTTCCGAACTTGGTTCCGAATTACTGTCAGCTGTCAAAACTCGTTTTTTTTTCTTTTCTTCTGAACGCTGACAGCGTTGAAAGTCTAATTCGTAATGCGCTTTCTAAAAGTCGTACAACCCCCCGTTTTTAAAACTTTTAGGTATACGTAAGTAATTAAATTAACAATGCGAATATCAAATCTGTTTGTTATTTTTATATATATATATATATTGAATAGATAAATCTGTATAAATTAATACATATGCTTTTATACTTATAACAATTTATTTAATAATCATTTTCGAAACTATAGGCTTTGGTAATTTATGTAATCTAAAGTCGTACAACCCCCCGTTTTTAAAACTCTTAGCAATGCGAATATTAAATGTTTTATTTTTTTATTATTATTATGCGGAAACTTATTATTATTATTTACGATTTCTGAAATTAGGAAAGTACCAAGTGTAGTTCATACAAAATAAGTATAGTCTAGTTTATATTAGTTTTGTTTTTTATAACCAACCCCCCAACGAAAAGACTTTTAACAATAATCTACTCTGCTATCAATCAATAATTATAACCTTATTTAAATATTAAAAGCTACCTTTTCCCTATATTAATACTATTCTATTTCTACCTATAGTTCTCACTTTCCATTTCACAAACAACAAATTGTGACCGTAAAAACAGTCACTTCCCTATAATGATCCCTAAGTATTCAACGCCTTAATTTTATATTCAAATTAATTATAATAACTTAAAATCAGTTTGTACCTATCTAAATAAATTAAACAATATTATTTAAAATTAAATTTTTAAAAGATGATGTTCAAAACTTAAATCATGGAAACGAACGTAACTCCATCATTAACGAAACGTTCCGTTCCGCAGACATTTATTTTATTTATATTTCATTAACTTTATGATCAGACGATCGTATAAATTTTGAAACAAGTTCTTTTCTGAAATAACTAACTCAGTACATACATTTTCTAAATGTTTAATCAAACCCTTTGTTGTAATGTTGTTGTTTTTTTTATTTTTATTATTATTACTTCTCATCGATAACCTATATTTAATCTTCTCCTTTTTTTTTCTGCATAGAATGAAACCATTTCGCGTTTTGTTTTTTTTTTTTTCGCTGACGGCGATTATAGACTGATTCAGAACGCGCCCCGTAATTTAAAATAAACGTCAAATTCGTCTCCTTCTTACACTTTTAAATTTTATAGCGCTATCTCACTTGCTCTTTCGATTTACCGCTCGAATCGATTCGCGATGCCACCGAGTGACGCTACCGTTCAAATATTTTGTCGTTCGTTCGTTACAAAGATGACTTTGATCTCCCCGTATTAAAGAAGGTTCTCTGTGCTTGGATCTTTGACACAAGTAAGTATAAGTATAACGTTACATTAATCAAAATTATCCCTGTAAATCAATAAATATGTACTCTGCCTATTTCCTTTCAACCCACATAAGTATTTTGGTCAAATCTAACCTTGCCTCAATGAACTATTATTACAAGCAACTCACTGCCTTGCCTAGAAACCGTGAACCGTAATTAATGTAACCTATTGCATTTCCAGGAATCTACCACCGACTTATGGTCTTGGAAGACCCTGACTAACAATGAGATGACCCTGATCGAGTGTTGAAGGCCCTGACTCTTCCCCGAAGATACGTTGTGTGAAATTTTGGAATTGTGCTATTTATTATTAATTATTCCCGTTTTAACTTGTTTTTTTTTAAGTTGTGAAATTAAAAGGTAAGTTCTAGCTCAGACCCGTTTTAAGTTGTTTTTATTTCTGCAATAAATAAATTTACCTGTACTCAATTATTTAACAAAATCTCAATATCAAGTTCTAAAGTTAGAGTAAAAAGACTTACTAAAGTGAATTTAAAACCTTAAAAATACTACTAGTTCTTATCCTGGATCAACGGCGCCACCAAATTGTAACACCCCCCCCCCCTTTCTTAGCCTACTCTAATCTGCTCTAACTACTTTCTATAACTAATTAACCCCTCTATACACTTAAAACGCTAATTAACTTAAATATGGCCAAGTGAATCATCTAGTGGTAAAAACTCTACATTGTGAACCGCTCGTTAGTAACCCTGTTACTTTTAGTGAGAACTATAGATAGACCCTAAGAATTACCTACCGAACATAAACGAGTATATAACCTAGCATGCTTCCTGGAAGAGTTTTAATGTTAATAGTGCAGTAAATTTCTTTTTATCTTAATATTACATTATTGTTATTTGTACAAAAACCTTTTATCATAAAGAAATTATTTATTTAGCTAGAAAATGTAGGAATGGTTTAGCAAATTAATAATAATAAATAGATATAGTAAGGGTATAAGAATATAAACATTTAAAATAATCTTGTAAAATCTTGTAAATGTGGTATTCTATTTATGTAAATAAATAGAATTAGAATCATAATGGACATTAATAGTTTTTTAGTAGAAGATCCCCGACCCACTCAGGACATCGTCATTCCAGATTTTCTTCCAGAAAACCCTTTAGGAACAAGGACTCAAGAGGGTTGGCTCCTCGGATTGATGATCCTGGATGGGGTATAACCAACCAAAATTACTCTGTTCCAGATCTTCTTCCAGAAGATCCTTTAGGAACAATCCATTATTATTAGGATAGCAAAACAATTAAGATTTATTTATACTTCTTACTAGCATTAAAGATTTTATGCTTGAAACCAATTAAGTGAGACTTTAAATATGTAAATTTATAGTTAAGTCTGCATCATTCCAGATTTTCTTCCAGAAAATCCTTTAGGAACAATCCATGATTATCTTCTACTAACATTGAAGTTTTATGTTTGAAAACAAATGTGACTGTATTAATTTTATATAGTATATTCAACGTCATTCCAGATTTCCTTCTTGGAAACCCTTTGGGAATATTTCATTAATATTAGAACAACAAAGTAAATAAGATTTATTATTTTATATTATTATTAGCATCTAGGTTTTATGCTTGAAAATAGACAACTGTGACTTGACATATTGGCTTTATTCATTTTAGTTATCACAAAGTAAACAAGATTTATTTCTTTATGTTCTTATTGATAAAAATAGATAAACATATATTGAATAATGACTCTACAATTAATTCCTTTATAAAATAGGTTATTCAAATTATCAACTTTAGATTACAACAAAAGATAAATGATCCTAGGAATGATTCTTATCTTTCCAGTCTAATAACTCAGATTGTAGTTATAGTAGAGTACTTTATATGGTTTCTAGATGCCTTAGCATTTAGTACAATTTGCCTTTCATATAGTACAAATACAAAGTAAGCTGTTGATGAATCAATCTGAAATATGGTGGGACGTCCAATCCGTCTGGTATGGAAGTAAACCACCGGAGTGCTATTGCTTTTCCTACAGATCCAAATATCAACAAACTATGGTTTGGTTCGAGTAAGTAAATATTGAAATTGAATATTTTTATTATCATAGGAAGTAATAATGCAATATGAGCTATGTGATTGTACTTGACAATAATCATTCCTTTGTATCAAATTAACAATATTCTTCTTCTTATCGTGTGGACCCATATACGGCTGGCTGGTACTTTCAAGATATTTATTTATTTGGTTATTTTATTAGAATGAAGTTTGAATCTTAGAGAGAATCAACTGTTATTATAAACTTATCTTTGAAAGGTTTACCTAGTCAGTTTTATGGAATTTGAACTAAGTAAATTATTTATTATTTAGCGGTAGTGATTATGGAAGATTCAATATACTTTAACCAAGTGAATTGTTGATTGCAATTTAATACTTTTTCCATTGATGATTATTTTTAGGTTATACAGAGTAAAGTATTTCTTTCTAATTAATATTAAAAAGGAAGGTTTTAGTATGTAACTTAGATGGTTTATTTATTGTCATTTTATACCTTTCAGTAAGTATCTAATGATGATTATTTAGACTTTGAATTTTATAAAAGGTACCTACTTAAAGCGTTTCTTACTATTTGTTATTTAACAATGAAGAGTAGGTTTTAGTATGTTTAACTGGGTGATCTATTTATCGCAATTTATATCTTTTAGCAGTGAAGTTTATTTAGGTTATACTGAGTTTTATAGAAGTAAGATGTTTCTTACTGGTATTTGATATTATTTAGCAACGAAGAGTAATAGTTTCTAAAGCAGTTTTGGTAAGCTCTCTTTCACCGGATAGAGTATATATTTTGACTTGATATAAGTGATCCCAAATAAGTTCTATGACATCCGTTTCCCTATTGAATTTACCTTCCTAGTTAAGTGTTTTACATATAGGTAGGCAAAACTAGAGATATTACCTAAATATCTCACATTACATTGAAAGTCTAGCTGATTTTCGAAGCAAATGCGTAAGTATTCTATCATCCGTTAGGTATCGAACTATCCTACCTATTCTCCGTAAGTTTCAAAAGCTAGAGGAAGACCTCACATTTATAATTAATCGTGTGATGCGTAATGGCACCTTCCAACTCCACAGGAGAAGAAGGTCTAATCGAAACGAACTAACCAGACGGGTTGTGGCGAGACCCAGTGAGTGCCTACGTTCTAAGCCACGTGTGATTGTACTCTCCTTCTACGCGCTAATACGCAAAGATCGAGAAAGAGGGTACCCGTTCCTTACACATGTATTGGGACAGAAGAAATGATCCTGTGCAACAGAGCAAGTTTGTGTGTTCCTCTTCAACGAAACCTTGCCCTCGTTACACAAAAGCAAATCATCCGGGAACTGAAATCGCTGATAGTAAAAGCGACCACCGGTCCGTTCCAAGATACCGGCTTCTACAATACGTGACGAAACTACGTTCTTTTTCTAACTGTTCCGGAGAACGTTTAGAACAGAACCAGACCATTTGCCAAAAACAGCCACCAAGTTCGGAAACCTCGGATTTAAATCAGATACAGATTTATGCCAAGCCGTAAAGAAAAACCCCATTGAAAATACTTTAATTTTAACGAGTACTAAAAACCAAGAAACAATTTAAACTGAACCTTTTATAACTTTACAACTTCTCAAACTTATTTGAAATTTCCCACAAATTTTACGTATCAAAACTTTAAGCTTTACAAACCCCTTTGCCCACAAACTCTACGAAACAAACTTTAACTTTACAAAACATTTAAATAACAAAACTTTAAAGAAATTTAAATTAAAACCAAAGATTAAGAAATACTAAAAGAAAGTAAACTTTCTAATAATATCTAATAATCACACACAAAAACCCCACAGAAAACTCTAAGAAAATATTTTACCGCGACGGACAAGGCAACTGCACTGAGTGATAATCGAAAGAATACTGACTAATTGAACTTCGCGCAATCGGTATTTATAGCCTCCTGGGTGAGACTCGAACTCAAGCTCGGGCGTGCCTGAACGTGAGTATCGGCGTCAAGGTCAACGTATTTTTAGGGTTCAATTTCCAAATTGTTAGCTTTTCCATACAATTTAATACAATAATTTATCCCTTATTATTTTAGTGTTCCGTATTCGATGTTTTATTATTTTAATGCTTTATTTATTATTTTTATTATGTTTTTAGATTCTTTAGTGTTGTAAATTCATGTTTACTTTAAGGAGTAAGCAGAGCCTTGTATTTTTAACTTGTTTTAATATTAAATAACTGAATGTCGTATTAATTGAAGTATTGAGTAATGATCGTTAGTGATTATTTAGCGTTTGTATTAGAGAAAGAGATGTAATCGATTAGTAGTTATGATGATTTGGAATTTATTTGTGAAATTGTTAACGGACCCAGATTGGTTCCGTTACAATACGACGACCATCATTGTATTTCGTAGGTTGTGTAAAACCTTTATTTGTATAATTGTATTTTCTAGAAAGTATCGAGAATTACAAAATTTTATTGGATTGGATGTATCTATCTACCAATACGTACAATAATTGTATAAACTCTGTTGCAGTGCAAGTCAAAGGGAGTCAAAGGGGCGCTTACCTGACGTTTGTCAATATCACAAAGAGCTTCGTCAGCTATTTCTTGTAGCTTTATGGAAGCCTGTTTATTAGCAGAAATGAGTCTGTCATCTTTGCACAGTGTTTGTAGGAAGTACTTGTCGTGTGCCATTCTTTCCAAATACTTGGAAGTCATAAGGCGTGATATGAGGCGGGCCTTGTGCTTCTCAACACGGGTCATCTCTTCATGCTGCGAAAAGAGTAGGTAAGTACCTACAATTTGATAATAATGCAGTTTCTCAGTGTCTATAAAAGTACGAGCCAGTCAGAAAAATCTATAATTTTATTTAGTTACTTTTATACTTTTTTTTAATCCACTTGGAAAAACAATTTTATGTAATTTATGTAAAAAACACGTTGATTTTGGATGTTAAACAAAATTTATTGTGTGAATCATGTTATACATTTACCCTCTGTGCATTTACCTAAGCATAACTTTTTACGTTTCAGTAGGTTATATAGGTTGTCTAAGGTTAAGTTAAAGTTATGTTTAAGGTCACAAATATTTTCAAAATATGTCTTGTGATACCATTTTCCATTGACCCAGACTAAGGTTAATCGTAACAATACATTGTGTAGGCTAATCGGGTCTCAGACTAGTTCACTACGTTTCAATTAATAGACTGCAGAGCTAAACAATATTACAATATATTATCCTATTCAGCTCTGCTATTGATCCTCATATCAACCTATATGAAATACATATTATACTCAACCAACTGTTAAAATATTTTCTTGTAAATTGTGATTGGTGTCAATAAAAATATTTTTATTGTATTGTATTGAAATTATAGAGTACTGCGGTTCACCCTCGGCTACGCTTGCATTGTGCAAGATTTTCCCGTGGGAATAAGACATTTCCCGTAAAAAGTGTCCTATTTATTAATCCATGGTACAAACTATCTCCGTTCCAAATTTCATCCCAAGCCGTTCAGTTCAAAAGAACAAACATCTAAACATCCAAATATATTTTCACATTTATAATATTAGTGTGAAGTGTCATATTAGTGTGATTTAAAATCAAAGTATAAAGTTTTTCTAATAAAAATCTAGGTCATCTTTATTTTGAAATAGAATACCTACTTATTGCATTTGTAAAGATAATAAAAACTTTCTCTCGGTGAGTTTATTATTTTTAGGGTTCCGTACCTAAAATTCAAATTGATATCAAATTCTTAGGAAAAAATCAAGCAAACAACAAAAAAAAATTGGGTGAAATAAAATGGTTCTAGGCCATAGTTTTCTTAAGTACCCAACTAATTCATTTTAATGCAAAATGAATTTGTTTTTAAGAACAAGTTACTTCTTCTTTTTCTTCTTACTAAGGATACTCATCGGTAAAACTCTTCTTGAAAACACCTCTCTTTTTGTTTTATTGTCTGTGGGTTTAATACTACTTTTAATTATACCTGAGGAGTCTGTTTCATTTGCATACGGCTTCGGTGCGGTATGACGATCGGTGCGTATGCGTCGACATAGTCATCTTTGACCTCCACCATCTCGGACAGCTTCACTGCAGCAGACAACATCTTGCGGGCGTTCTTGTTTACACAATCCCGTACCTAAAATATAAAAATAATATAAAATCTTCTCGTATCTATATCATTAACATTATGTTAGCTAGAAGACGTCTTCTGTTGGAGAGGTTTACCCTAAGGATTTCCACAACCACAGAATAAATAATAGTGTTGTACTACTGGGCGGTTCTACAAGTAAGTTGCCCGCATCCAGTGACTTTACGTGACCTTTACCAGGGGGCCGTTTCACGAAGCTACAAGTTACAAATTACAAGTACAATTTGATGTACATTGCGTAGACAATGAGATAAAACGATAAGGGCTTACAGTTAAGACGAGTTGGCTACGCAATGAATATCAAATTGTAACTTGTTACTAGTAAATTGTTGCTTCGTGAAACGGGACCCAGCTTTGTGGCGAGCTGACCGGTTTGTTATCAACACTTTTAGGTTTTTGCGGTTGTGTTGTTTGTTGTTATTGTTTTTTTTTCGTTTTGTGTCGACACTTAAGAAGTTTCCGACCACGACCAATGTTTTAACTACAGAATATACAATTGCAACTTAAATTAACTTATACTAAAAATGCATTTAAAATATACCAACAAATCATGATTCACTGAACCAATCTATCCGTTTAAGATTTTATTGAGGACGTGGTTTGAGTGGTAAATATTTTCTCGATTGTAATTTTTTTACAATATGGCTATATAAGAATTTATTAGATAATGACGATTCGGTATATCTATCACCACATAATTCTACTGGTTGTAGCTATTTACGTAAATAGCTTTTCAATACATTTTGCTCAAAAAAATAAACTTATGAAGGCTTAAAATGCGTTTTATCGCACTAGTGCGATTTTCATTACAATTTTTTTTTTTCATTTCTGCGGTCTCCATAATTATTAAACAGCCAGGATCGTTTTAATAATAAAAAATAAATTGAATCGATTCTTACAAAGAGAAAACCATATTTTTTAATGCCAACAATTTGTATCAAAAAAAACAAAATTAAACGGGTAACGTACCTACTAACGGGCCGTTGATGTTGATGTTGTACCTACTATTGTAATTTAGCTATAAATATAACATTTTTGGAAAATTCATTTATTTAGTACAAACTTAATCTAAAGGAGATTATGATGTAGCTGACATGCCCTTGCCCATGTTTGTCTATATTTAATCAAGGAAAATTAATTAATCTTGTTAAAACATTACTTACCTACCTACTTTGAATAATCCTAAACAACGACATTGTAAATTACGCAATGCATAGTGTTGTTAAATACGAGTACTTCATATTATTATTATGTTCTTTTAAAATAAAATTTGAATTTTGAATAAAAAAATAAAGAAAACAAATGGCAGTCCATGGATGTAACTACGGTAGAGATTTTTTTTATAATATATTATAGGTATTATTATAGCAAATGGGTAAAATTCGTTTGACCACAGTCTCAACAAATGAAAAGCGATAATGAAGTTGAAGATTGACCAGTGAACACGCTTACCCGAAAGATGCATAACTCTTGCCTTGAACACATTAAGGTTATATGATTCCAGAAATACAGATGCAAGAGTATTCCACTCTCCAGCTGTACCCACCAAAAAAACATGACCCAAAGCGTTTAAAGGGAATAGGGATTATGACTGGGTAAAGAAAACGAAATTCTAGTCCGTCAGTTAGGTAATGCAAAAATATTAGACAAGTATTTTTTGTTTTATCAAATTAACAAAAAAGTACTTAGTTAAACCGCATACAATTTGGAGAGTCGGGGCTAATTACGAGTATGTTACAACTTGGTATAAAATCGACTCAAGCAAACTTTAAGTAGTGATGTGGGGTCTGTGAAACCCCTCCCTATTTTGATTACTGTGAATGGAAGACTTCCCCGCGCCCCCCGCGTACGTACGCTAGACTTTAATTGATATCATGTCAATTAAGACTGAAAAAATGCTTAAATATACGATTGTGTTTATTATTCAAAAAAATAATTAATTTAGACTAATTTATTTGATGTTTTTTTATTGTTTATAGTCTAAAGCCATATTTGCCGCGCATCATGATAAATTTACCTAAATACCTGGGCTGATTGATAACTGGCCGAAACGACGAACTTAAAAAAATGATATGCAAAAAAAAAATATTACATTATATTTTGGCATCTTTTTGAAAATAGAACGCCAAATTTGAATTTAATCGAACTGGTGGAATTTGTTTGATAGGACGTAGAACTTTCTCTGTCGTAAATTTTCTTAACAATGGAAAGAAACGAAATTCGTGCGGTGATAAAGTTTTACGTTTTAAAACAGAAAACAGCAACCCAGATTAAAACCAAGCTAGACAGTGTTTTAGGTAATTCTGCTCCTGCATTGAGTACAATTCACACCTGGGTAACTGATTTTAAACGTGGAAGACAGAGCTGCGAAGACGCCCACAGGTCTGGCCGTCCAAATGAAGTCACGAATCCGGACATGATCAAAAAAATTCACAAAATTGTATTGAATGATCGGCGCTTGAAGTTGCGAGAGATAGCAGAGATGGTGAGCATTTCATCTGAACGCGTTTTTAATATTTTGCACCAACATTTGGGAATTAAAAAGCTTTGCGCGCGATGGGTGCCGCGTTTGCTCACTGTTGACCAAAAGCAACGTGTAGTGGACGATTCATCGGAGTGTTTGGCGCTATTTAACCGAGATTCTAACGAGTTTTCGCGGCGTTATGTAACAGTCGATGAAACCTGGATACATCATTATACTCCCGAGACAAAAGAACAATCTAAGCAGTGGACTGAGAGCGGAAGACCTGCGCCGAAGAAAGCAAAAACGGTTTTGTCGGCCGGCAAAGTGATGGCGACTGTTTTTTGGGATGCTCGAGGGATTATTTTAGTGGATTATCTGCAAAAAGGAAAAACAATAAATGGAGAGTACTACGCAAGCTTGCTGCAAAAATTAAGTGAAGAAATCCAGAAAAAACGACCACATTTGGCCAAGAAAAAAGTTTTGTTCCACCATGACAACGCACCTGCACACACGTCAATGGTTGCAGTCGCCAAACTCCATGAATTGCGGTTCGAATTGCTACCGCATCCACCCTATTCCCCGGATCTGGCCCCGTGTGACTTCCACTTATTCCCAAACCTGAAGAAATGGTTAGGTGGCCAGAGATTTTCATCAAATGAAGAAGTCATTGTTGCCGTGGACGAGTATTTTGAGGGGTTGGAGAAAACATTTTATCAAACTGGTGTAACGGCATTGGAGAAGCGCTGGACTAAATGCATCGAGGTAGAAGGAAACTACGTTGAGAAATAAATTTATTTTAAATAGATTTTTAAAGTTTTTCTTTGTCGTTTCGGAAACTTATCAATCAGCCCTCGTATGCCTAAACGTAACAGGAGTCTGACAGACCCCACGTCAACGATAGTGTTCCACTTTTTTCACGTCCCCAGTCAAAGGCGTTAAACTCAATATTTCTCCGTTATTATTAAAATTTTGATTACGTGAATAAAGAAAAAATACGTGTCCAATACTTTTTAATAATCTACCTGAAAGACAAAAAGAAAAAAAAGTAGTCATCATCTCTATTCTACCACGTGAAGGTGGCGTGTACTTTGATGGTAGAAGATTTCTTCATACCGTTTCTTCAGCTATCCTCGCGCACTCGGCGAACATAGGTGGGCATTTCCTGACTCGTTGTCCCCTGACTGCCAGCACCAAGGATCTTTCGAACTCACACTCCTCATACTCAGTTTGCGCTCGTATCTCCAACGCAGACAGGTTTTCTGGCTCCAATTCTAAATCAATAGGTTTCTACTTTATTATTTGTAAGTTTAGGCGTAAGAATACACAGCAGTATTTTTTTTTGCTATTTCGTTTTTTTTATATTAGTTTTTTGATTTTCTATTCAAGTTATGGTTTGTTTACTACTAAAAACATTACGCAACACAACCTACTGGATACAAAAACAGTTTTCTCTAATAACTAGTATAAACCTTCGACTTCGTACACAGCCAATTTATGTGCCTTGGAAAGTTACACAACTGTTACCCATGTAAGAATCTTTTATAAATAATGTGCCACTAACTATAGAAAAATAACTATTTGTCTATGCCACAAACGTTAAAAACACTTGTAACACATAATTCTTAAATGGACGCAAAAATAGTGTGGAAACATCTACAAATGTTAACAGAATTAACTATCGAAGTTTACGAACCCGCAGCTTTAGCGGCGTCTGTCAAAGCTCCAGCATAGTGGGTCGCTTTGCTCCTGGCCAAACTACGACCACGGAGAGAAGGAACATCAGAGGGCTAAAATATCAATAAAATATTGATATTTAAATAAAATTGCACTATCCATAATACTAAAAAATGTCATACCTTAAGTCACACTTATAGCAGTAAAAAATCATCATCATCCCAATCCGTTCAGTAGTTTTTGCGTGAAAGAGTAACAAACATCCATACATACAAACTTTCGCGTTTATAATATTAGTAGGGATTAAAACTTTCATTTTGCTATTGTTACAGGCACTTACTTGTGCAATACGTGTATCTTCCGTGAAATTAAAATACTCCCCAACTGGTTATACTGTTTACATAATATTTGATACAATTTTAATTCATTTTACATTAACAGTTGACGTCGGTATTTAGGTGCCATAGAAAAAGCTGCCTACATTAGCCAGTTCTAGTACACTGCACAAGAACTTAGCCGACAGTAGAAAATGGGAGTCATTTGTTTTATTTTTTCCTACTGGTTAGAAAACCCAACGATATTCTTTGTGACTCGTACTCGTATAAGTTGAAACGACCGTGCAAATAACGAGATTTTTCTCTTTCATGTAAAATAGTAGAATACAGTATCGTATTTTCTGTGAACTCAGGCCGTGGAAATACTCACGTTCCACCTTAAAGCTTCGTTGTAAGCCTCTATAGCCTTTTCGAACTGTTCTAGGCGTTGCAAATAGTTCCTGAAAACGCGTTTAAAATTTCAGAGCTACAAATTAATCGCAGAAACTGGTGGTTTTTAAATTATTATGAAGTACAGCAGTTAATCCTTTGCTGGATATTTTTTATTTAAAAGTATTTTTATTTTTATTTAATTGCTACCGGAGTGATATATTAATTTTCTTTAATATTGCAGGCTAAGTCGTCCTTTTATCAAGCATATTTTGGAAAAATTGTGCCAAGTCCCTGATTTGCTTTTTTTTACAGATTTTGGTAGTGGAATACATTGATTTTGTATCTATGAATGTTTTACGCATTGAAAAGATATTCGCTCACCCTCTTTCTCTATAAACAGAAACGACATTGAAAAGCGGCTTTTCCTCCGCTGCCTTTTCCAATTGGGCTTTGATAATTTTAGCCACGCCACCCATGTTGTTGCTTTGACGTTTAAATTGAATGTGTTGGGATTTATTCGCTTGTGTTATACAGGGTGTGAAAACCTTTAACTGTAGAATTTTCCTCTTTTTTACTTTGATGAATTTAGTCTGTAATGTACTTGTGTTGAAGTCAAAGGTAAGTTAAAGAAGTTCAGTAAAATTACCTTCGTAAAAATAATACGATTTCAAAAAATACTTAAAACCCCGATATTAATACGCCTATATTTACTTGAGATAGGAATCCCATTTTATTTATAATTTATGTCAATCATGCATTGTGTTGGATTCATTAACTTAGTAGATTAGGTTTTTATAATAAAGTGCTTATTTTGCATTGAATTGTTTTAACGATTAGATATTTATTGTTTTTTTTTTTATAATTTAGAACAAGGCATTATTGCACATAAAAAATACAAATTACAGAAATACAGACAAGACATATATATAAGTTACAGATTGGCGGACTTATTGTTAAAAATAGCAATTTCATCCAGGCTACTTTTATATTAAAACTCTTACCAGCCAACTTTTTATTGATTGAGACTCAAAAAGAATATGATCGAGATTGGTGTAATTTATAAAGTTCAATTCACCTTGCCACCTTGTATATAAAATTACTGACGTGAAATGACAAAATTTTACTGGAAATCTAGGTGACCCAGACGACGACGACGCGACGCGATGCTGCAATACCAAGATTAGTGACTTCTAGTTGGCACGAGTTTTATAAATAATCGTGATACTTGATACTAGATATAGTGCAATATTAATGCATAATAATGGCGTTGAATAAAAAACGTTAACGAATTTATGTGCAAAAATAAAATTTATTGGGAAATAAAACTGAACAAACCTGTTTTATGTTTTTATATTAATTTTCAGATTTAATCGTTACCCTATGTGCCTCTATTATACTTTATGACATTTTAAAATATTACGATTTTATACCCTGGGAAATATCGGTAAGCTCACTATAAGGGGGCTTATTATAATCATAATCGTGGTAATAACCCGTAGTACTCGTAACATGTGTGTAAGTTCTCATAATACTAAAATATTTATTACTTTTGATTTCAATACAATAATAAAAAAACATACATTGGCCTCGATTCGGGATGTCACGCTCTAATCCTTAATTTAAGTTAGTCAGTCCTTTTTACCTTTTAAAGATTGAAAAGGGAAAGGAGATGGCTATTTGGCCATCCTAATATTAGAGCTGTCAAACATCGAATTTGAACCTTATGGCCGTGTCAATTGCACAATTTTAGAGAGCACTTAAAACATGCGACTTAAAAATCTCAAACTGACAGCTATGCTCTTATTTCAGGTTATCATTCGTTCAAATGAATATCATTCGTTCATCACCTCTCTTTCATTGGTCATAAAAACGAAAAGGATAGCTGGATTTTAAAATTGGAATTAGAGCATGACATCCCGAATCGAGGCCAATATGTTATAAAAGTTTTACTAATTAATAAGTAAGATCGTACTATATTAATAAGTTTTATGAACGATATTAGTATGGAGGTCTAAGTCGCTATATTTTCATTGCATTTCGAGTTGGTCGTAAGTTTTACTTCTCTTTACGACGCTGTTTGCAGCAGACAAAACGACTAGTAGGTATCAAAAATCCTTTTAGTGCTCTTTGTGAAAGTTTACTATCTTTCAAAAGAGAGATAAAATTTAACTCTTCAGCCATTAAGTCTTGTTGCTCTTTTCATCGTTTTAAAAGGAACGTCTCTGTAGCGGAAGAAGTTACAAAGTTATAATATTTGGACGATTTGTAGATTCCAACTGAGAAGTAGATTATAAATTTACGAACGATAGTAAAGAAGACAAACATTCACAGATTCCGCCATTGTGTTAGTGAACTCACCCAAAAAAATGTAATGACGGATCTAAGTGATGTAATAACATCCTATGGAAATAAATATTTTTATACTTTGACTTTGATTCAAATCACTAAGCAATGCAACTAAAGTAATGTAAACACATCGAATCATGTAACTCAAATCAAATCAATCTTTATTTGCTAAGAAATAACAAACAAGGTCTTAATATTACTTAAAACTTTAAAACTTTTTAATACAATTTGCTTTTCAATCAGGCTATACAAGCTAAATCTAAGCTAAGCTAAGCAAAATCTTTATAACTATCTTACCACTCCACTATATAAAAACAATTTAAACGTCATTGAACGTAATTAATAAAGCGTAGTTGGTAAATAATGTTCCAATATCAAAATTCCAGCCTTAATTAAATTTACTTAAAATATTGTATAATCCGACTACTATTCCCGAAAATCCCTCTTGTAGTTTGAGTTGGAACAAGTTACACCGGCAATACTGAAGTTCACGTAAGTTCTTGTATAAGCTGCCAGGTAACTACTTAACTTGCTACTTAGAGCGAGTTCGTGTCTTGTCTCCGAAACAGTTTCATTACTGCTATTATATATTTTCAATCTGCTAAACCTCGCAATATTTACGTTTATTCGACGCTCTTACGATGAAGGAAAACATCGTGATACGAGACTCCTGTGAATAAATTTAAAGGTTGTGCGTGAAGTCGACTAATCCGCTCTGGGCCAGCGTGGTTGACTAAGGCCTAATGGCTCTAATTCAGGGGAGCCCCTCGACGGAGACGTATATAAGCTGTTGATGATGAAACCTCTGCAAACCCCAACACGTATGTGTTATTATTAAATTTTCAATTTCATATGCAGGTTCGTTTAATGATCTTATGGTGATGAAAATATGGTAAGGAAATCTGAACACAAATTCAAAGGCTGTGTGTGAATTTGACCAATCCGCACTAGGCTAGCATGAACAACTATATAAGTCTGACAGACAAGTGAAGTAATATTTATTTATCATCGGTCTCTTCCTGTCATACAATTTATCTTTATCACTTTATATAATTATCTATGAAAAGAGGTACATCAAAATATACTTACGTACAGGCAGTATGGAACATTTCTTTATCATGTAAGCAAAGGGACTACGAGAAATAAGTCTTCCTCGTGGTCCCATTAATAAGACCACCAAAAAACGAGGGAATTGAGCCCCTCTGTAGGAACATACCTAGATATGTTATGAGCCGTTGTTGAGATTATTATTGTTACAAATTACGTCTGTTAACGAAATATCTAGGCGAAAAACGAAAGTACGAGTCCTGTCCAAGATAAAAAAAAAAACATTCGCTTTATAATTATTATCTGTTAATAGTTGATGAAACCTTAGAAAATTTGCTGAAGTAGTGATAATTTTCATTAGTTCTTGTTAGCTCAGTATTTAAACTTGAAAAGTAGCAAAGACGAAGTATTTCTGAATATAAATCAAATCCTCAAATCCTAAATTACGGCGATTTAATAAAATTCGTAAGAGAACAGGCGTTTGTTTTAAAACTTTTCTTGTTAAAAGGAAAGAATTAAGCAGAGAAAGTGTTCTTAGAAAAGGGCATCTAAGTATACGGGACAAGATGGCGGACCCTAATAAGCAGTTTCAGCCTTCTTCGTAACACCTTAATGAATAATGAATAATTAAAAACACACGTTTAGACTAGTACAATAGGCTTGTGTCAACTAAGAAATCAATGGATGAATGTTTCTAGACGTAAATTGTAATATTTAAACAGGGAAAACCGAAATAATTCCACATAAAAATTAATGATTATTGTTATTTTTACAAATTAAAATCTAATAAATACCCCCCCTGGGCCCTCCGCTGTGAACATCAATCAGAACGTATTACGTCACATAGTGGTATGCCGCCATTGTTGTTTTGACGCTTGGTTAACTTTTTCATACAACAGCACAAGTGAACACAATCGTTTGCCACTATGTGACGTCATTCACGACGCCATGACACTTTCTTGTGTTTTTACGCCAGATTAAAAATATTTTCTTAAAACTTAAAATATGTGTTTTAAATATAATTTTTATCATGAAATATTATTTTTTTGGGGTAATACAGGTACTAAACTAACGAAATAAGCCATTTTTGAAATTTACGACACAGGCCTATTAATGCAATTAGTACCCTGACACACGAGTATATGCAAATATAAAAGGCAAACATACTACTGTCATACTTTACTTTACTTTTCCCATGGAAAATATAAAGACATGAAAAATATTCTTCCTTTATTTTCACAACAAATTAAACATAATAATAACTTTTAAGCTTAAACTTTGTTGTGAGAATTTATTGTTTAATGAAGACGTTCATAAGTTTTTACGTCATTCATGCATCTTTGTAAAGGCTGTGATCCCTTAGGCATGGTTTATACAGAAGTGGCGTGTGGTGGAGGCGGATAATCAAAGTAACCCAATATAATCCTTAATATTATGTAGCATAGAGTCCAGCGCGCCATTTAGTGGCGGTGGCGCGTTACCTAGTGGCGCGACGTCTCCTGGGGGCGCGGCGAGCGTAATTCTCTTTACGACAAAAACGACGCGATGCTACGTACTATTGAGGTTTATATTGTATTACTTTGACTATCCGCCTCCGCCATACGCCACTAAGCCACTTCTATATAACCCATGCCTTGTAGGCTAATCCTCTGAAGAAACAAACGAGTAGCCAGCTTTGCGGTCGCCAGCAGCTTTATTGCAGGGCAAAAATGGATCACATTTTTCTTAAGGAATAATTATCACAAATGATCTGCGTATGTGACTAAGAGAAAAAGAAAGAAACAGAGAAGACACTCACGATACCGTAAAGTGGCTATTTTACAAACTTTTAAATAACTAAATTTTTTCCTGAAATAGACCAATATAATTAACGGAGTTTTTCCAAAAAGTGTCCTACAGTTATTTCACCATTCATTTGGACTTCTTGTATGAAATGATGAATTGTTCCCACCATGTCGCTTCCCACGATATCGCTCCTTCAAATGCGCCTAACTAGCCTTCCCACCGCTTCATGGTCAATGCTCTCTTTTGATGGCTCATTTGATATGCCTTCCTCATTATAAAACTGCGTGGCACGATCACTGTAAAAATATGCATCTTCTGACATCGCAGTTAGGTTTAGTTTAGCAGTATAAGATTGGGTTTTTTTAACGATCCTTTTTTTAACACGTTTTTATTAACTCGCTTTTTTGTCTGTCTGTTCGAATCGTGCAACCCATATCGATTTCTTGGTTTTCAATCTACTGAGCTTTCGATTGTTTCTCATTCGATCTAATGAACCATCGATCTATTGACTTTTCGATCAATTATTCTGCGATCTAATGTACCATCGACCTATCAAGCTTTCGATTAATTGTCATCAATTAAAGGGCAGTCAATATATTGATATTCGATCTTAAGAATTAAACCCAAAAAAATATTATAGCCCATTGGCTCTTCACTACGTTCATTAATTTTAATAAACTCTAATTTGTGTCAAGTACGTGATAAAAAATTAAGTGCCCTCGATTAATTCATGAAAAATAGTTACTTCATCTTTATTTTTCAGGTATCATTAAAAATTAGTAAAAGTACTTATAATCATTACGTAAATTGATTACTAGCAATAAGACTTCGTCGAGCCTTATTATTTATTTTTATGTCTTGTTTCAAACCAATTAGTAATAAAAAAAGTTGTCATATTATTAGATCGGTTTCCTTCTTTTTAACAAGCAATATTTTATTAATTGAGGAGATTTTTGTACAGACCAATTTAAATAAAAAGACGAATGCCCGTTTGAAGAGGATATTATGTACCCGTAGTTAATGAGGCTGACAACAATGTTGTCAAAATATGACCATATTTAAAAAAAAACAATCACAGAACATAATACGTATTTCATATTATTTGGATTGTACCTGAATATGTCAATAAATCTCAGATATAAATATATTAGATTACGTACTTTTGTCAACCAAGCTATGTAACAAGATGCGTTTTCGTGGAGAAGTATTCAAAAGTCTTCATAGTTGGCGCTGACGAATCGTATACAAACTGTCATTTAATATGGCAACCAAAGAGTTCAGAAGTATTGCGAGTTATTATTTTTAATTATTTAAATTGCTTGCTTGACGTGCCATAGAGCGTAGCGTTCTGGGAGTAAAAAGAATAGACCGTATTCGAAATACAGAATTACGCTCCAAAACTGGCATTCAAGATGTTGGACAAAAGTCCGCAAAGCTGAAGTTTGATTGGGCAGGAAATGTCTGCCGCATGCACCCGGATAGATGGGCTAGAATAGCCACGGAATGGGTGCCGGAGGATGGTCATCGCCGTCGAAGCCGACCTCGGAGACGATGGCGAGACGAGATGGACAGATTCCACAAGGCTTGGCATCTGGAGGCTCAAGATCAAGACAATTGGCGAAAGCGAAGGGAGGCCTTTTCCCAGCAGTAGTGGGACACTAATACGGCTACATTAAAAAAATTGCTTCACGCCTTAGATGGGCGTATTTTGCCAATGACAACGTATTATTAGCTACGGTAGAAATAGAAGCCATTTTTATAATATTGAATTGAATTGAAGCCAGCTATTTCAAATAAAAAAGATTTGACAGTTAACAAAATTAATAAGAGTGCATTTTTTCACTTCTTTTAAATCCAAGGTCCAGAATAAACCCATTATTGATTGACTTTTAATAAAATTATGCTGCTCATGTGGCACGTTTCTTCTTCTATGGCGAACGAAACCCAATAATTACCTTATCAGCACCCAATAATAATATAAGTAGGTATTGTTCTTTGTCTAATGTTATACAAATAAGTTGAAGAAAGAGACAAAGATGTTCTCTGTTTCTATTGTTATTGTTAGTAGTTAAGCGCTATTTCCTTTGTTCAAATTCCATAAGTACAAATTAAATAGACTGCTGTCAAGTAAGTAATCAATCGCTCTACCCGTTTTGGAACGCACTTTTAATATAAAGAAGTTACATCACAAAAGTTCATAATTATTTGTATCTGTGAGTTTCTCTTTAATTTTATGGATTTATTTTAGGGTGCGTCTAGATCTGTCGAATGCGCCACGAATGCGCCGCTAGCCGCTCGTGAACTGCACGCGTAGTTACTGCAATTGTTTGGTACGCCTCTTTAACGCAACTCATGCAAGGATCGCATAATGAATGCGCGCGCCTGCTGTTCCGTACGTTTTCGTACTGTATGCCTCAGTCAATTGTAATTTTTTTTTCGAAGATGACGGAATACTCGGAGGAAAAATCTCCGAGACGGAATATAATCCGACTGCCATTAGAATAATTATTGCAGCATCTGCAACGAACTGAGCGGATGAAATGGTGCGGGCCACGAGGTGCGGGCGGGAGGAAGAAGCTGCACGGCACGTAAGATGCGCGCGGGCGGCGCAAGAGCGGCCTGCAAACTCAAAATGCACGTGCGCATCTCGCGGGCGGCTCTTGAATGGCGCATTCGTCAGATGTGGACACACCCTAATGAGCTAAATTACAATGACTTGCCACCATAAACATAATAAAATGTATTTATATTAATCTTTGACTAAATACCTACTCAAACTTATTAATGTAATCTTTTGTCTTAATAGATAACATAGAATGCACAAGATCAATTTACGTAGATTTATTTATACTTTTGTAAAAGTTTAGAAATAAATGCCAGGGAGCTACGAATTGTCTACGAAACAGCTACGGGGTGGCACAAAAAATTATGAAAAACCCTGTGCTATTCCCAAGGTGTCTACTTCAACTACCTAAATTAAGTTTCATAGTTAAAACAAGTGTCTTGAAAGAAATTCCAGGTAATTGCTACGAGGTAGTTACGAAATGTCTACAACAGCAGCCAGGAGATCAAAGCACTTGTGAAAGCGTGTGCTCGATTCCCACTATGTCCATAAATGACATAAATGACTTAGTACATACCTAAAATAAATTATTAACCTGTGCTTTAAATTTATTATCGAAGCTGTCTTCAAGACAAAAACGTCAGCTACGAGGTAGCTACGAAGTCTCTACAAAATGGCTACAGCAGCGCACAATGAATTACGTAAAAGTGCGTGTTCAATTTCTATACAGTCCACTAACTACAGACTTTTTTATGTAAAAGGAACTTCTTGAAATTACGTGACCTTAGCCTTGGTATTTCATTTCAGCATTGTTTTCAAGGCAAACGCGGTTTGGTACGAAATCCTCTCTCGCTACATTTAACGGCAATGCTTTTTTCCGTCTTGGTAAACTAGCGCTCACTCCGCTTAATAGCGGTCCACCGAGATAGCATAATACTATATTCTTTTTAGCACCTAAGTTTATTTCAACGAATTCATTTTATTTAGCTAGTACAAGACTAGACTTACTTACTTTGTAAACCGTATTGGCAATTAAAAAATCATGAAAATCTATGGTGTAATTTTTAATTATTTTGTTAATGTTTATTGATGCATGTTTCAAACTTACTTCCGAATGTGATACAATAACACGTCCAAGATACTTGTATTAGTGAAATTGAAAATAAATAAACATAATATTCCAAAAATACACCAACAACATGGGTTTCGAATTTTTTATTTACACCAATACATACATACTTATAGATGTTTTTACTCATTGTAAGAAGAAGTATTTTAGTATTTTATTATTTTTATTCCATTCACTGCTATCAATTTTATTATTCCACAACATTCCGTCACATTTTTATGTCTTCCACAGATACTCGTTCTTTTCCTTTTGTTGATTTTATTATTTAATTTTATCGTTTTGCGCATTTAAATTTCTCAGAGCGTGTATCTTTGTGAAACAGTTTTACACGATGTCTTTTTTAAATAATAATTATTAAAGTAAAAAATATTTTTTAATACAACAGGTTTTTAATGCACTAAAAAGCATAAAACAATGTTGATTGTGATTTTAATGGTGTAGTACTCTTGTAGGACTTAAAACGAAAAACGTGGTGTGCATGGAATAGACAAAACAAATCCAACGGGCTCAAACACGACTAGGTATGTAGGTAGGTATGTTGAGTATTTGAGGAATTCCTGTGGCCACCTTTCGCCTCCAATATGAGACGCTGGACATAAATCAATCAGCCTATTGCAGTCCACTGCTGGACGTAGGCCTCCCCAAGGGCACGCCAAGTCGCCAAAGCGCACGATCACCCGCTTTCCTCATCCAGCCACCACCAGCGACTTTCCTCAGGTCATCAGTCCTGGCAGAGGGGCGGCCCACACTACGTTTCCCTAGACATCACGTATGACTAAAGACATTACGTAGTATCGTGCCGTGTGGTGACGGCAGAGCAGAATACATTTGTCACCAACCCCTACTCTTCCCGTGGGTATCGTAAGAGGCGACTTATGGACTACACATTGAACAGGGAACGGGCAGCAGCGCTCTCTGATAAGTAACCTTTTAAGCCCAAGTCACACAGAGCCGTGCCGGGGGCGGTCCGGGGCCGGGAAAGCGGGACAGTGCTATGGCGCGGCATAGCGCCGTCCCGCTTGTCCCGGCCCCGCATCGCGCCGCTCCCGCTCTGTGTGACTTGGGCTTTAATCTGCGATCTCCAACCCGCCTGCCAAGCGTGGAGATTATGGCAAAACCCTCGACTTAAGTGGACTGTAACGGGCCGTTGATTTGATTTGATTTGAGTATCTTGTCAAGACAAGTCCAACGAACCCAAACACGACGAGATTATGTTGTGTATTTGAGAATTTCCTATGGCCACCTTCCGGCTCAATCATCAGACCAGCTCCATAATGCATTGTCATTGAGGATACATAAGTGTACGAAATTTCAGCACAATCAAATGACAACAAGTGCCCAATTGGTTGCAAGATTCGGACCGAACAAACAAACAGACAGACAAGAAAGCGAGTTAATAAAAACGTGTTAATAAAAATAAAAGCGACTTTATTATAAATACACGATAATACCGAATTTACCTAAAATTAAGAAAATTTTTTTAGGTTTTCATTTAATTGAAATTTTATGTCCCGATAAATATTTTTCATTACTCATACTCGGAAAGTAGGTCTGAAGTTGCCTGAGGAGCGGATTGAAGGTAATACTTTTCAGCCCGGAGGGAGAATCGTTTTCAACTGACAGCTGTCAAATTATAAAAAATAACTGGCCAAGCACGTGTCAGACCATGCAAAGTGTAGGGTTCCGTAGTTGCCTAATATGCAGAAGTTAGCACACGGAGCTAATAAGTAATGATAAAAAATTTCCTTATTTATATTATAAACCCGAAATTTTGTAAGTAGGGATATATGGATGGTTGTTTTTTACTCTTTCGTGGATGAAATTTAGAATAGAGATAGTCTGTACCCTGATATAACACATAGGATACCTTTTACGGGAAAAAATCTTATTCCCACGGGAATATCTTACACAACGCGAGCAGGCGGACCGCTATTATTTATGTATATAATAAAAACGGGCCCACCTACACAGGGCGATGAAAACTAAATACTATAACTAAGCTAAAGTTTTAGTAAACTATTTTTTTATGATATTTGTACCGAATTTCTTACTAGTATAAGTACATTTCATAAGTTGATATTATATTATTCGTTAACCTGTAAAGCCTACGTGATGTTGATAGTTTGCCTTTTAAATTCATCATATATATTACTACCGTAAATTTTTTCACATTTCCAAATAGGTTTCGCTGGTAGGGGGGGAGGGGGGGAATTTGACTCTAACAAAAATAAGCACTTAAAATATTTCTGAAACGTAAACTAGCATCGAAAAATTGTTTTAGCAAACCTCCATTATTTTTTTAAACTCTATCCAACGATACCTCACACCATAAGGTAATCGTGAATTTCAAAAATCACTACACACGTGTACACTTCACGTGTACCAGAGGAACGCTAAAGAAATGTTTTTTAAAGATTTTATTCTTCAGCTTTGTCGGCATGATTCATATGTATATTCATGCCAAATTACAGCCTTCTGGTACTAAGAGTCTCTGAGCTAAGCCGTGGACAGACAGACAGACCGACAGACAGACGGACAGACCGAAACTATAAGGGTTCCTTTTTTACTACGGAACCCTAAAAACTAGTTCTCACTTCACATTTCTATTGAACTATGTTCCATCTTTCTATACAGCCACTCAATTACAGCGCAATGTTAAATTGAAATCACATAAAGTTAAGTATTAATTATAGATTTGGGCAAAATATTTACCATTTTTCAATTATGGAAATGAAAAATAATGGCACAAAAGATGGCCGGCTCGGCCACAGAAAAAAATAAAAATAGGCGGGAAAGCAGTGACTATCATTTGTTTCTCGAGTTGTAGGGTTTTGTTTACAATGAGTTCATCTGATTCAGATATGGAAGTCACTCATTTTTTTCTTTAGTTGATTCGTGTTTTCCTTGTATTCGTAATGAAAAGCACAGTGTTTACCTCTGGGTAAAAACTTATTTAGTGCCTCGAACTATTAGGGCCCTCGCTACGCTTAGGCCCCGAACCCCGTCTCAGCGCTAATTAAGTTACTTTTACCCCTCGTATAACAATGTACTATAACCTTACTTTCTTTTTTTCTTGCTATTTTCAAGTAAGGTTAAATATTTATCAAAACATAAAAATTCGATTAAAACCCACATTTATAAGCAATGAAATATTATTGTAAAACATGTTGTAGTTGCAGGTAACTGTAGTATGTTACGCACCTGGGGGTCGTAACGGCACCCTAACAGTGCGGTTATCGCGCTGACAAACGGCCGAGCTGCGTAATCAGCCAGTAATGTATCAGTGGCGGCCATTTTACTACCCTACCTCTCATCCAGATGAATACTTGATCTCATTTCCTATGAAAATTCTAAGAGTAATGTTGCAAGTTTAAGATTAATGCTATATAATACATCAGAGGGACGAAAGGAGATTTTACGATAGCAGTAGAAAAATATAATTTACCGTGTTAAATAGGTTTCAATAATAAAGTATGTAATGTGCGTGCGTCATAATTATTTACGTTCATGTTAAAAATTAATATCATAAGCAGTGAAAAGCAAGGCTTATTTGCATTCAACATAGGGCATGTGACATTCAGATCAAGCAAGAAACTCTTTTATTTCGGGTAAAGACACTTTCTGATGTAAAAATAAGAAGTAAATGTTAAACTGCACAACTTTACCTAACTATTACTTTTTTCAAACTTTAGTAATACAGTAGCATTATTTTTAGCACGTAGATATACACCGTGAAATTTACATCGTTTTGTTCCCGCCGTGTAGTAATAGTACTCGTCAAACTGAACAACTTTTCACGAAAAAAAAAAAATCCTGCGATAAAAATATTTTTGTGATCTCCATACAAAATGGGTCGGTCGGGAGTCTCACTTTGTATGGAGAGACCAAAAATTATTTTGTCGCAGGAATTTTTTTTTCGTGAATAGTTGTTCAGTTTGACCGGTACTATCATTACCATATTCTGACGCACGACCTCAAAGATAATGAAGACATAGAAAGAGAACGGAGAGCGTTGTCAGTGAGAGCGAACATGCTGGCTCGCAGGTTTGCACGTTGTTCTGTTAGTGTAAAAATTACACTCTTTAGAGCGTATTGCACTTCGTTTTACACGTGCAGCCTGTGGGCTAGATATACTCATAAATCTTACAACGCTCTTCGAGTGCAATACAATAACGCGTTCAGAAGGCTGTTGGGGCTCCCTCGATTCTGCAGTGCGTCGGGGATGTTCGCGGACGCGCGAGTAGACTGTTTTTACGCGACGATGCGCAAGAGGTGCGGGTCCCTGGTGCGCAGGGTGCGGGGGAGCAATAACAGCATTCTGAATATGATTGCGAGCAGGCTAGACTGCAAGTACTTGGGTCATTGCTGCGTCATATCCACTGGTCTGATGTAGCAATGACATTGGTGCTTTTAACATTATTTATATTACTAACATAGAATAAGATTAACTGTACTAACAAAATGAGTCATTGTTACTTGATTTTTTTAAATAAATAAAAAAAAAAAAATTACACAGCGGGAACAAAATGATGTAAATTTCATGCTGTACCTATATAAAGTTTTATATTCATTTTAGTATTCAACAGTAAAGTTTACAGGATATGCAGAAGAATTTATGGTCCATTCCTATAAAGTTGGTTGATTTAGATAAGATGTAGTTAGTTTTGTTTTTTAAAGTACGAGTGTCTGTGCATGTTGTACTTGCCTATAAGTAATGTGGCACATTAGTATAAGATAAGACCCACCAAAATGTTATTATGTTTTATTGTATGCCAAATAAATATCATCACTCGAGGGGCTCGAGCCTACCCTAAACTAGGGCGATTAGGCCTTAGTCAACCACGCTGGCCCAGTACGGGTTGGTCAACTTCACACACTTCACTTCGTATTTCATCACAAGAGTGTGCAGGTTTAATCACGGTGTTTTCCTTCACCGAAAGAGTGTGAAAGGTTTCGAAAATCGAAAACACATTGGTACATTTATTAATGTAGCCTCTATTGCATCCCACTGCTGAGCAAAGGCCTCTTTACCAACCATCACGATCACGAGTTATATTGTACTACGGCGAAAAATCTGTCCTTCCCCGTAGATTGACTAATTACACATGCATTTGGTTCCTATTCTATGAAACACAATGCCTTCAATTTGAACAATTCCAACCCAATTGAATTCCAGTTCGAACTGGTTTCGGTTTTGTAGAGAGCTCTCTGTTCTGTGTGGATTTGTAATAATATACTGCCATATTTTTTTTTACATGATACTTTTGTGTAAATCTCTATAATAAATTGATAGATTGATAGATGGTGCGTAAATAAAGAAAAGTCAATCGGAAATTTTACAATTAAATTTTTTTTTTTTGCATCTAGATTAGACACAACCTAATGATGTATAAAATTTAGCAAAACATTTAAAATCCTAATTTCTGTAAATAAATGATATTTTTCGCTCGCAATTTTTACACATTTTGCATGTAACTAAACCTATGGTTAGAAAATGAAAGATAAGGCAATAATTCTAATTCAATGTAATAATCTCTCTTTTTCACTCATCGTTCATTTAGTTTTTTCGTCTAACTATAGTTTTTCCTAGCAGATAAATATCACAATGTGGCAGCAGGAGTATATATTAGTTTACACGCATTCCCATTACTAAATTTCTTATAAACCCTAGTGGTTTTCTTACTTAACATTACTTTTCTTTTCTTTTACAATCTTTAGTGCATTCTAACTAGTATTATCATTGCGATCGATACTTGCAATGCTGAGTTTCTAGAGCTCGTTGCGAAGTCGGTCACGTTAGGTACTTGTATTTTATCTTACCATCTGCTAGGAACGCGGCCGCAAGTTTAAGGATGTTAAACCTCATGTCGTCTCCACTTCGACCGAGTTTTGTTTGAATATACGTATCAGAAAGGCCAAAGTTTATCCACAAAATGATAAGTCCTTAATTAACTGAAGAATACTTTGTCTGGTCTTGATATGGCTATTTAGATTGTTGCAAAGAATCTTTTGCAAAGGTATTTTTTAAAGTGTCTGTAATTTCAGAATACTTTTCACATTTTGTCACTGAAATCAATTTTTAAATCAGGTCATGTTCTTAAAGTACAAAATTACACGTAAATTTTGTCTGTCATTTCAGAATACTTTTCACAATTTGTCACTGAAATCAATTTTTAAATCAGGACATGTTCTTAAAGTACAAAATTACACGTCAATTTTGTCATAACAATTTTATAAAAATAACCGCCTCGTTATCAGAATTGACTCATAGACACCTTTCTTCGGTTCTTTCAAGTCTTTTCTTTATTAATTAACAGTAACATTAAAAGGAATAATCCTGCGATCTGGTTAATTGTATTTATAGTTAAACTTATTATTTTCTACGTCCATTTGACTTCGGAAACGAAAACGGTTAAAGCATTAGAGTTCTATTATTACTATCCAAAATACACAAAGTTTTGTTAAGCAACTATTCAAAAGCTAGAAGGCAGGGTTTACCAACCTAAAGTGCAGCCAGTTTTAGATTCGATTAAATAACTTTAGTTACGTGTGCAACCAGAGCGATGTGAGCTATTTACGTTCCTCTCCAATTTGCTTGTTGAAGCAATCTCTCCGTTCGATGTGCAGCTCTTCCAATGAAAACTGCAAACAGTGCAATTGAGAAAATATCTCTAGCACATAGAAATACGAAATGTGGAGCTTTAAAGCAATAAGAAAGCAACCACTTTATTTGTTGTATTTAATCTATCTGCGTGTTTTTTGTAAGGAACGGAGTGAGTGAGTGAAGAGAGAGAAGGAAGTGAGTGTAGAGGAGAATTAAAAAAAACTTACCTTGTCGTGTCAGTTAGGTGCAAGGGTTGCCGATCGAGTAACGAAGAGGAAATCGCTGTATTCTAGCTAGAAGAAAGATAATATTATTGTAAATGAACACAGAAAGCCACGGGCACAAAACCCTACAGTGTGTATTTTCAAGTTTATATATCAGTTTATTCTTAGAAAATATGGACGTTCTTGAGAAAAACTTCACAAGTTGTGTGTGGGTGAAGTCGTTCATTATTACCCACATGGTCAACTTAATACAATCGCTCCAAATTAGGACTGCATTAAGCACCTCGCTGGGACGTGAATAGGACTTTTTTTCTGATGGTATTTCGGTTTAGGGACAGCCACGTTTTAGGCTATTTTGTTACCTAAAAGTGAAATAAATAAAAATAGTTGCCGGTGTTGCCAGAAGCCAATTAATGTACTATTCACGTTTCACTCCCATTTAAAATAGAAATGAATCTGCGAAAATTAGTTTAACCTGAACTTTAAATAATTAGCAATCCAGGTTTGTAGTTGAATTAAGCTTCTACGCGCATTAAAACAACAAAATGATGGATATTAAAAATGAAAACATGTGTTTCTTTTCAAATAAATTAGATTATGTGAGATAGCACTTCCTAATAAGAATTTTCTGGAACACTGCCTTTGAATCTGATTTACTCTTTAATTTCGCTGTTGCAAGTCTGATCAGCAAAGGCGGTGGACTCAGAAGTTCCATAATGAACGTTAATTTACCTGGCAAGAGAGTTATCTCTTCTGCAGAGCTTCGGATTTGATTAGTTTTCCTGTTTTCAGATGAGAACTGGTTTGATTGGAGACAGAAACTTTAAAATTATAGAAGATAGTATTTTTTTCTGAACATCGTAATTTCTTGGCAATATAAATTGATGATATTAGTACTTCATTGTCCAGTCTAATAGAATATTACTGTCTACTGACAAAATAAATAATTCATCATAATTTTTAAATAAATAATTAGTTTTGAAAGGTGAGAAAAAAGTTAATATACAACCTGGGACCCTTTGGTCGTATACGAAAGCATAGTTTCGTAACTAGATTCGATACAGGAAAAGAATTGGAATCTGAATTTTAAAATATGTGTTCACTTCTTACTACTGGCTACCGTATTTTTTTTGGTACTAACTCGTTTCTGAATTTGAATAATTTTCACAGAATTTGAGCTATTTTACATGTAGCCGATACTATCCAACCAATTACGCTAAATTTAATTTCCCTCACAAATATTTTATTTTGGTTGGCTTTGGCAAGCTATCCGTCGGAATCAGACATCTCGGAACAGATGGCTGTGTTTACCCGGAGCGGGCTTATTGTAAACAAGCAGTTTATTAGCGGGTACAAGTTTTACAGGATCGTAATCCAATTTAGTGATGTACTAAACATCAGAAATTGCTTAATAATCACGAATACCTGTGCGAGTTTTTGTAATAAATTTTGAGTATATCTAGAAACATATTCAGGTAGAAAGAGACATAGGAACAAACGATAGGAAAAATTTCTAAATAAACTCTTTTTAAAACGGGCTTAATCGATATTATGCCATGGTGGTAAAATTATAGCGGGCGCGGACTTGGATTTAAGTACAACACTAAAATTGACATAAAATTAATTTGTAGTATGTAGGAAGGCGTGGCTATCAATTTTATATCTTAACATCGAACAAACATGATTTTGTGTAATTATTATATCATTAAGATCTAAAAGATTTTCTTTCTCTTTTTTTCGTTATAGTGTTCGCATTGGAAGCAATTAACACAGTCACGATCTAATAATCTTTAATGTAAGTTCGTCAGTCCTTTTCACCTTTTAAAGATTAAAAAGGGACAGAAGATGGTCTAATATTAGAGCTGTCAAACATCGAATTTAAACCTTATAGACGCATCGATTGCACAATTTTAGAAAGCACGTAAAACATCCGACTTAAAAATTTCTTAATCTGACAGCAATGCCTCTATTTTAGGTTATCATTCATTCAACATAATATCATTCGTTCATCTGAATTCATCACTTCACTTAAAATTAGAATAAGTGCATGACTTTCCGAATCCGAGCCATTATAGCAAAAAGTACGTACGAACTTAATTTAACGTTTGTTTGTAATCAACCTCTATCTTGATTACCATTCAAACTGGCTACTACATAGTTACGTATAGACAAACACAAATAGCTGATCTGTCATGTATTGCAGCAGTAGCCACTGACGACGTCAAACATCTATGTGTGCTTGCGCATTGATTGATTCAGGTCGGGTAGTGTTGGGTAGACATACGGACTCGAGAGACGATGTGTGTGATATGCTGAACAAACAAAGAGCTAGGTAAGCTTTGATACAAACCGGGTAAAGGTTAATTAAATGTGCGATCGAATAAGGTTTTAAATTGAGTAAATAGATAAACAAACACATGATGGTAACAACATTTCAATGTTACAAGGCACTGTCAATTAATCAGTTCATTCAGGTAAAAACTATCATATATACTTTTCATATTTGGCGTATTTTCTAGTGAAGTACTAGATTTATGATGCCGCCTGTTTTAAATAATCAAATATTTGTATACACTTTCCTTCTACTTCTTCCTTCTTCTTCTTCTTTCGTGTCGGCAAGAACACGGGCTAAATCTTACTTGCCCAGAAAGCGGCTACCGTGGTAGCCCTCTCGTTACTGACATATAAGTCCTCACGTGAGCAGGTGGTCGGGCACGCGGGACAGTTAGTGAGGTGTAGCATGGTTTGCAAGGGTTCTCCACATTCACAGCTGGCGTCTGCGCTACTTGAGTACCCCCACCGACACAGGTTATCTTTGCTTCGGCCAACCTGGGTCCTCAGCCTATTTAGACTTCTCCAGGTTGGCCAAGGTTCCTTATACTTCTTCCTAAAGAACAATAAATAAACAAAATATTAATGATTTTACTTATACAGTGTAGATAATGTAATTTTGTATTTAATAGCGCGTTGTGCTATGTTTTAGTAGTTTTTTTAGCATTTTTCTTGTTACATTCATACAGATTTCTTCGAAAAAAAGGGTACTATCTAACGTGGGCCAATAAAGTGGTAAGAAAAAAAAATTACCATTTAACTTTTCTTCTACTATTTAATTCTTCACTTTGTTGGTCTCTCACATTTTTTCATTTAAGAAAGAAGACCATTTGTCACCATTAGTGCGATCCGTCCATGTAAAGCCCACTCTCTTCCGACCGTGACTCGGTTACAAAGGAGCGGCCATCACAAGCAAAGTGTGGTAAGTTACCAAGTGTTTTTACACTAACATTCTCACAATTCGCGGGTTTGTTACCACGGTAATATTTAATATTGTTACCTCGATAGTTTGAGTGTTTTTGTTTTGTGGTAACTTTGAAGCTGCATCAAGGATATTTTATGTGGTGTAATTTTTTTCTATTACAAAAATGTTCTGATTCGTTAAGCATTGAAATAATAACTATACAACCACAAAAATATAATCAACATATGACGAAACAGATTTTGCAAACTTATCTATTTATTAGAAACTAAGCAGTGCCCGCGACTTCTTCGAAACTACAGTTTTATTATAATGTATAGATATCTTTCTGTGATCGAAGATAGATATGTATAGATGTTTTCAAGCAGTTTAATATAGATACGCATTGCTTTATCTAGGCAAGAAAAAAAGACTAACAAAAGATCTAATCTAGGGAATTTTTTGAAAATAGGTTTTCCGCATTAAAGACTTTTTGTTCACTTTACCGACGTGTTGTGACGTTATTCTGTCAAAAAATGTCACGTGTGCACAAAATTTTGTGTGGCAAGACAATATTTTTTATTTATTTACTAAGCACCTGAAGATGGCAGTTTGTATAACTTTAAATTTTATTACTGAATGCTAAAAACTGCTCTAAGGGCTAAAATTTTCAAAGGCGACTAAGTTCACAACTTACCTTCTGTAGATCTAGATACCTACATGAAATTTAAAAGTGCTTTGTTTACCAAATTTTCTTACCAGTCTGAAAATGTTTTGAGAAAATTAACTTACATAATTTCAAAACTAATATATATATAATCGTTTTTAATATAATAGCTTAACTAATAGTAATAATAATTTTGGATATTTTCCTAGAACACGGAAATCATATTGCAAAATCTTTCACTTGAATTTTATTTTTGAAATTAACGGAGCGGTTGGCCGCCGCTTGGCCACTGCAAAAAGTTCTTGCAATAAATATGCCGGTGGAAGCCACAATATCCTGCTGAATTTATTTTATGATAGAACTAGCGGCCCACCCTGGCTTCGCATGGATAGATTAATTCATACTTTAACACATTTTTAACCAACTTCAAAATAGAGGAGACTCTCAGTTCGTGTCTCAGCGTTTTCAAGTTTATAACTATAAAAATTACAGACTTTCATACAAACTTTAATCCCCCCATTTTAATTTCCTTTCGGAGAGGAATTTTTAAAATTCCTTTCTGATTGCTTGTCTACGTCATAAAAGTAACTTACATGCCAAATTTGGTATTTCTAGCTTCAGTAGTATCGGTTCTGGATCGATGAGTTCTAATCCATACTTTCCCTTTTCGAGTAGAAATTATAAAAAAAATGCTGGTATGCATATGATATAATTTCTCCTTTTCAATCTAAATCCAAATTTATTTGTTCCTTCAAAACTTTGCACACAAAATTTTAATCCCTACTTTAAGTTCAGATTTCAAAACAAATAATTTTATCTGAATACGTTTTTTTAGTTCCTTACTTAAAAAATGGCGGACTTTCCACACAAACATTTAATCCCTACTTCCCCCTCAAAATAGAGATTTCCAAAAACTATAAAACACATGTCAAATGATTTGTTAAACTCAATACTAATCCAAATTTTCACCATCAGAAATGACAGACTTTTCTACGTCCCTTTAAAAAGGGATTACGAAAAATAGCTTAAATACGTATCAAATTATTTATTAATCTCAACTTGAATTCAAATTCCTACCTTTAGAAATGGCCGACTTTCAATATAAACATTTTAATTCCTACTTTCCCCCTCAAAATAGGGATTTTGATAAAATGCTTAAACACGTAACAAATTATTTATTAATTTCAGTCTAAATCCAAATCAAGATCCCTACTTTTAGAATGACGAACTTTCATACAAACTTTAATCCCACTTTTTCCATCATTAGAGGGGAAATTTTACAAAATCCTTTCTTATTGCTTGTCTACGTCATAAGTGTAACCTTTGTGGAAATTTCATGTTTTTAGCTTCAGTAGTTTCGGCTATGCGTTGATGAGTCAGTCAGTCAATCAACAATCAGTACGGACTTCTCTCTTTATAATATGTAGATTATGCTGGTATTTATTTTTATATCATGTAAAATGTTATTGGAAATGAAGAAATTGATCTAAAACAGCTAGCTGTCCGCACACGTCTACACTCACATTAAGTAAGAAAGATTTTCCCGTGTATGATTTGATTTCATAAAAGTATCAAATCAAATCATTCATTCGTCAATATAAGGTTGGTACAATATTGTTATGTTGCACTATGTCGCACCTTCCGGTATACGATATCCTATGTGATAATCCAGGGTACAAACTATCTTTATTCCAAATTTCATCCAAATCCGTTCAGTAGTTTAGACGTAAAAGAGAAACAAACATCTAAACATCCAAATATATTTTCACATTACAATATTAGTGTGATGTGATGTGATAGAATGACAAGACTTTCTTGAAGTAGTCAATGTAGTAAAGGAAAAAAATCAGAATCAGAAATATAATTTTTTTTTGACATCACAACACAGAAAAAAAAAAACAATAAAAACAGAACTTTAACAATTAACTACATTCTATTTACTGTAAAGTTTAATCTTTCAGTTTGAATCTAGGCACTTTGTAATTGGATAAAACAGTCAAACAATAAATAAGTATCATGACAACCTTTACGAAATCCTATTTGAAATACTCTACGATAATCATCATAGCAAAATTCTGACATCTTTCAGAACAAATACAAAGAATTGCAAAAGCGCACAACAAAATAGAGAGATTTGTAGTCCTGCCGCCGCCGCCGCCGATTCATTATTTTACTGTATGCTTGTTATTCCTGGATCATTAAAATACTGTTTCCTTCACTTTTTGCATTAATTAAGAAGTGAATAAAAGATAAGTTTTATTTCCAACGAATACATCTGATTCATTTTTACATGAGTAATAAAAAAAAGCAAGGATTTCTTGAGATGCATTCTCTTACTGAATACAAGTCACGTGGTCTCTTTAGAGTCTCGAGAAGGCTTCAATTAGTCCGGTTCTCTCCTTCCACTAGCAAATAATATATAGATATGTGGGCACTAGACAGGTATCATCAACATCATCAACAGCCCTTTACAGTCCACAGCTGTACTATGTTTGCCATAATCTTAACGCTTGGCAGGTGGGTTGGAGATCGCAGATTAAAAGGTTACTGTATCAGAGAGCGCTGCTGCCCGTTCCCTGTTCAATGTGTAGTCCCTAAGTCGCATCTTACGACACCCACGAGAAGAGTAGGGGTTGGTGACAAATGTATTCTACTCTACCGTCACCACACGACAAGAGCTTAGACAGGTATGTTACAGGGAAATTACTGGTTTGGTAAAGATGGTTACCTAAACACGTCTATTTTATTACGTTTGAAGGAATGCGTTTTAAAGGCGAACAATATTTTAGTAATTTTAAAGATGTAGTGTCGTAATTTTGAAATTTTAGTTAGAATTTGAATTAAAGGAGGTAACGTAAGGTTGGGGAAGACCATCCGTCTCAGTCGTGAGCCTCCTGGCAGGTAGGCACACTCATGTAATCGCAATACAGATCTACGGATTCTTATGGACTAGTGGTGTGTTGGGAACAAGCGCGGTATTATAATAGTGTGGTATTGATTATATAGGTATAAATAATACATGATTATTCCAATTAACTGTGCGGTTTTGATTATGTAATTAATGAGTTTTTTTTTTAGAGTTACCTAAATAACTATGTGGTTTTGGTTCTCTATCTTCTTTAAAAATAATCTAGAGTCCTAAAGTCTTGAAATCAAAATATTATTTTAACTTGGGCGGAAAATGCATTCGTTCTATAAATATTTAAAAAATATATATATATTTTATTTTAATTTATATTATATTTTAATAATTTGACACTGTATTTTTTTATTTGTTGTGTTTTTATAGTTTTAAGAAAAAAAGTAACTTGATTGGCAAATTGAGTGAATACAATAAAACTCAGTTCACAATATTGTCTAACGCACGGCAAACTGTCTCATTCACAATATCTACAAATAGTGCACCGCGTTATTCTGGGCCACATTCAGTTTGCAAACATTAATTAGAGCAATGTGTCATCTCTACCAACATATCACTTAAACGAGGACAAGGTATTACTAACATTTCCTTCATGTGAACCATTCTACTAAGTAAACTGTAGTTTATTTAGTTATGTTATGAGCGCTGACATTTGAATGCTCCAGTATCTTTCTTTTTCTACCAGGTGCATGGCGAATATTCCCCGTCGCTTTCTCTGTGCGCTAGACTTTGCAAGACGCCTTTAAGTTTTGACTTTGTTGAATACCAAAAAATATTTTCATCGTCAGATAAACGTACAGTGATTTTGTTTTATCAAATTTTATTATCAGGTTCTTTGTTAACTTAATGTGCAATTGAGCCTATTTAATCATTTCTACATAAGTATGCAAATTATGGTAAGAATAAGTCATAAGCCTTGTCCATCTAGATCTGAAATGGAAAGCAATTTAACAAGCCCATGAAAATAGCGGCTCACTTAAAATATTATTAGGTTGGTTGAAAGTACACCGCGGACAACGGAAAGGGAATTAGTGACTTTTCGCTGTTCATGTTGGCGCGGATAGTTAACGTGGACAACGAGAAGGAAGTTTTAGACTTAATTTAAATTATCAAAGTGAAATAATTATAAAGCAGAAAATGAAAAATTTTGTCGATTTTGGACAGGACTCGAACCTGCATCTCCTTGGCTATCCGGGCCAGAAACAGGCGCATTACCAATTATGCCACCAAGATCTGTGAAAGGTCGACGAAATTTTTCACTGCTTTTTACTTTAATTCTCAGAGCGCAAGGAGATGCAGGTTCGAGTCCTGTCCAAGATCGACAATTTTTTTTTCTGCTTTCTAATTATTAGATATTTCGTTAACAGACGTTATATGTAACAATAATAATCTATATCAAAGTAAACATATAAATTGAGACAACTTCAGTTCTTTGATTCTTTTCTAAGGCAATGCTTTCTATATTTTTGTAATCAAACTGTCTGTCTGTATGTAAAAAAATAAAACACTTTTAATTTGTAGAATTGACAATGTTCAAATTGAAGCTAGAGAGCAACCTGAACTGGAAGATCCTTGAGATTACTGCGAAGCCGCAGGGTAACACTGCAATAGAACAGAACCATAACGCAGACTAATCGGTGGATTACCTACAGAATTTAATAGTCTTAGGTTGTATAAAGAGGAATCATTGATTGAATTATCTTTTCCGACAAGAAAGACACATAATAGTTAAAAAAAGAATATTTTAATCTCAAAATTCAAGAACAAAGTACTATTGGTTTTTATACTTCATCATCAACAACTCATATACTTCCTGGAGCCCTTATTATTGTGTAATTTAAAATATTACCGCTTCCATTCTCGCCGGATCCTTTCTCTCCCTTATTATTTCCTTCCTAACTTCATGATGAAATTTACTTCCACAACCATTACTCAGATAAACTATTTTACCTGCAAAATTTAAACTCAAAATAAATAGATGTCTTTTAGGTAATTCTATTTTAGAGTTTAATCCCGCCGGATGATTTACGTAGTATCTGTCTTTCTAGTGTTTTAATTGAAAACACAAGTAAATTAAGCCGGAAAACGGAAGTTATTAATTACACAGTAAATATCAGTTTCATTTTATATGAGGCGGAAGAACCTACAAAATGTAACGTTGTTTACCTGTATTATTACGTCAAAATCACAGTTCCATTTAAAATTAATTAAGTAGGTACAGACCAAAAATAAAATTTTACTGACAAGCTCGACTGAAAGTCAAACATGCAGCGAAATAATAATGCGGATCACGTAGTGCACACGCGCGGCTCATGACTGCCGCAACTCGGATTTCATCATAACATCCCCTTATAAACTCCACGAGTGAATTTCAGTATTTCGGTGCGGTTGTGTCATACATAACATTTTATTAAGGTATTCGGCGGAAGTGGCCAACTTTGGTCAGAGCGAAAGCCGGCACCGGAAGGGGTCGGCGAAAATTTTTGCATGAATATTTGTTACAGAATCGGCCGGTCACGTATGCGACTTATGTCTTAACTAGTGAACGGATTTGGATGAAATAATAATAATAATAAATATGTGGGGACATCTTCACACACGGCCATCTGATCCCAAACTAAGCAGAGCTTATTCTATGGGTATCAGACAGCTGTTATACATTACATAAATAGATAAATACATACTTATATAGATAAACAACAACCAGACACAAGGCAAACACAAGGTGCTCATCACACGAATGTTTGCCCTGGGCGGGATTCGAATCCGCGACCCTGTGCGTTGGAGGCAGATACACTACCACCTGGGCTACGGAGCCGAATTTGGAATGGAGATAGTTTGTACCCTGGATTAACACAAAGGATACTTTTTACGGGAAAAACTCTTATTCCCACGGACAAATCTTACATAACGCGAGCGAAGCCGCGGGCGGACAGCTAGTATTATACAGGGTGTAACATTTAGATCGGTCAGTATGGGAAAGTCTGAAACTATAAGACATGCGAAGATCTGTTCTTAGTAACTATGTCATCGATTTTAGTAACAAAAAAAACTGCATTAATGAATTTAAAAAAAAATTATTCGGGAATCGAACCCGGTCGTATTGAAGAATAAAATAACATGATTTCTATGTCGACATCGATTGTGTAGGTCACACACATGCACACAAACGTACAAAAACAAACATACATTTTCAGTATTTCCTCATTTTTATTATTATTATTATTTTAGTCAATCAAAGTTTTTATCTACCTTATCAATGAATGCAGTTTTTCTTTTTACTAAAATCGATGACATGGTTCCTAAGAACAGATCTTCGTATGTCTTATAGTTTCAGACTTTCCCATACTGACCGATCTAAATATTACACCCTGTATATTATTTAATGTTCAACGTAAAAAATAAAAATAATGTTTTTTTAAATACCTGCGTACTTTGGCAATTAATAATAACTTTAACCCGAAATACAAAGTGAAGGATTATTCATATTTTCCCCAAAAACAGGAACGATCCATACATAATGATAACAGATTTTTTCTTTTTTATTATTTAAGTGACCGCAGGACACTAAATTATCAAACCTGTATTGACCTATAGTTTTGTAAGAAGCAAAATGAAGAGACATCTTATCTTATGATGTATTATTCAGAGACAACCCGTTCTGTGCCTCAAAGGAAATAGTGCGTTCTCCTTCGTCAAAATTCATGACAGAGAATTTGTGCTCCGGTGAAGTCAGTTATTTGTTTTATTATACCTGGGCTGATTGATAACTGGCCGAAACGACGAACTTAAAAAAATGATACGCAAAAATAAAATATTACATTATATTTTGGCATCTTTTTGAAAACAGAACGCCAAATTTGAATTTAATCTAACTGGTGGAATTTGTTTGATAGGACGTAGAACTTTCTCTGTCGTAAATTTTCTTAACAATGGAAAGAAACGAAATTCGTGCGGTGATAAAGTTTTACGTTTTAAAACAGAAAACAGCAACCCAGATTAAAACCAAGCTAGACAGTGTTTTAGGTAATTCTGCTCCTGCATTGAGTACAATTCACACCTGGGTAACTGATTTTAAACGTGGAAGACAGAGCTGCGAAGACGCCCACAGGTCTGGCCGTCCAAATGAAGTCACGAATCCGGACATGATCAAAAAAATTCACAAAATTGTATTGAATGATCGGCGCTTGAAGTTGCGAGAGATAGCAGAGATGGTGAGCATTTCATCTGAACGCCTTTTTAATATTTTGCACCAACATTTGGGAATGAAAAAGCTTTGCGCGCGATGGGTGCCGCGTTTGCTCACTGTTGACCAAAAGCAACGTCGAGTGGACGATTCATCGGAGTGTTTGGCGCTGTTTAACCGAGATCCTAACGAGTTTTCGCGGCGTTATGTAACAGTCGATGAAACCTGGATACATCATTATACTCCCGAGACAAAAGAACAATCTAAGCAGTGGACTGAGAGCGGAAGACCTGCGCCGAAGAAAGCAAAAACGGTTTTGTCGGCCGGCAAAGTGATGGCGACTGTTTTTTGGGATGCTCGAGGGATTATTTTAGTGGATTATCTGCAAAAAGGAAAAACAATAAATGGAGAGTACTACGCAAGCTTGCTGCAAAAATTAAGTGAAGAAATCCAGAAAAAACGACCACATATGGCCAAGAAAAAAGTTTTGTTCCACCATGACAACGCACCTGCACACACGTCAATGGTTGCAGTCGCCAAACTCCATGAATTGCGGTTCGAATTGCTACCGCATCCACCCTATTCCCCGGATCTGGCCCCGTGTGACTTCCACTTATTCCCAAACCTGAAGAAATGGTTAGGTGGCCAGAGATTTTCATCAAATGAAGAAGTCATTGTTGCCGTGGACGAGTATTTTGAGGGGTTGGAGAAAACATTTTATCAAACTGGTGTAACGGCATTGGAGAAGCGCTGGACTAAATGCATCGAGGTAGAAGGAAACTACGTTGAGAAATAAATTTATTTTAAATAGATTTTTAAAGTTTTTCTTTGTCGTTTCGGAAACTTATCAATCAGCCCTCGTAGACCACTAGTGGTCCGCCCGCGGCTACGCTCGCCTTGTGTAAGATTTTCAGATCAGTTCAGCTTTAAGATCAGTTCGTAAGAAGTTTTTTTTTTAGATTTTGTGTAATTATCACCTTCTTACGAATTTTCCTTATGAAAATGATAAGCAGATGAGTAGGTAAGTAGTTGGATTTTAAAAAACGGATTAGAACGTAACATCGAGAATTAACCTCAATGACGATATACCTACTCGTGAGTTTGGTATAGGTATTAATTATCTGCATCGTTGCCGCGGGCGGCAGCGGTTGACAAATTTGTTGCTCTGCGCGTATGATTAATGGTGAATTAGGAATTTTCTCCATTGTGCCTCGTAAACAATACAAGACGCCGAGAATATGGCGAGAATAAATAATATTAAACGATCAAAAAACAGATTCATTACTCTTCATTGTGTACTTCATATATATTATAAGTAATTTATCTCAAGGACGGCAAACCTAATTTGCTGCTCTATATAATTATAGGACGTACCTAGTAAATTTTGAACAAAAAAGTTTATACACAAGAAACATTCATCTATTTCTATTTTTTTTAGGACGTTATTGATAATTTTTATTTATTTCGCTCCGGTCTCGTGCTCTTACTAAGTACTCCCACTGTAAGTACATAAACACTACGGGGAATATTTATTTCAACATAAAACCGAAACATTTAAAACATTTTAACCTAAATGTTCAGTCCAGTGTTTTCTAAATTCATTTTCTAAAGTAATCAAGATGATTAATTTAAAATGTCATTCAACTTGAAGCCAAAGATATACCGATCTAATAAAATGAAGCCTTAGAAGCTCAATCTATTCGTTTTGTATACGTCGCCGCAATGACCGGTCGCTAACGTCCAAATGAAATGCCATTTTGGATACTTACCTTACTAAGTGGCCCAATATATAAAACGCGGGCTACGAATTCCTCTCGTTTGTTCCTGAAAATCAATTCTTCTTACAAAATTGCCTATTTAACTCTCATATTAATTTTAGTTATAAACAAAATCCTTTAATGCAATTCTTATTATTTTTTAAATAAAAATGTTGTCTTTTTATAGTATTTTACAACATTTAAAGTGCTTTCCCTGTTGCATTGTCGTGGGACATCCTGTATAGGTAAAATGGGTTAAAGGTATCAGGATACCTTTTATTGGGAGCATAGAGCATGATAATGGAACCCTGTCAATAAAGGAAGAAGGCAGTCTCTTTCCTTTGATCAGTTGCTTCTCTAATTAATTACAATGAGCGGGGTGTGCTCATGCTGCCTTCCAAAGATAACGATGTTATAAAAGTTGTGATGTCATTAAAAAAGACGATGCAGTCTTGTATAAATTTGTAAATCAAACCTTATTGTGTTGGCCGTCTGTGTTCAGTGAAGGTGAACTAGGGTGTCTAGTCTAGTCAAAGAGTAATTTAAACTTATCAATGTTAACTAATAATGTGCCTTCGAAGTTAGTAGTATACCTTGTCCAGCATACAAGTACAATGCTGTCCACGTACTTAGAGTACCGACATAAATAACTCAACGATCAATTTGTGATTGATATTTTGTGTTTGTATCGATGAATACATTTTGGGGAAAATTACATTATTTTCTTAATTTAATAATAGTCAAAATATTTCAAGTGTAACGCAGCAGGTACTGCATTTGGAACCAATATGATCATGACTGTGTGTGTATTTATTTAGAGTGCGTCCATGACCCATTTAAAATCGAATCCTAGCAAAACTTAATCCTTGTAAAAACATTAAGATAATTCTTCTCAAGTTTTGATAAAAACTTAGCCGTCAACAGACGTTACATCAAAAGGGATTAGAGTCAGCGCTTGCTGACGGTTGTTAAAGTGCGCCTAGGGAGTAATCCTATAATCCGCCCTAAAAGTAATTAACTATTTATTATGTTGAAAGAAGTGCTTAAAAACCTTTTATAACGTATATTTTATAGCACGGTAAGTCGGCAATTATTATTATAATATTTAAAGGTCATTGAATCCACTAATCCTATTGAATCGATTTGAGCATCACCACAACTTTCCGACGCGAATAACCATAAATGCGAAATACCGTCTACGCAAAAAAAAAAACACTTCCCAACTACACATAACGCGCCAACTTTGATTTAAACAAAACACCAACTACGCGTAACACCAACACATCCAGTATCATTTGTTTTTTTTTTGTTTTAATAAACAGATCACTCGTCGTAATATGGCGTTTTCACATCGCCTTATACAGTTCCGTGTTAATAAAGCTGGTCCAAATTTTGATTTCTTTTTTACAAGCATCCTTACGTTAATATTCTTAAAGTACCAACCAACATGACAGTGAAATTGATATATTAGAATACTTTTCTCGTTTTAAATAGCAAGCTTTATATAAGTCTCATACCTATCTTAAGATATACAAAAGCTCTTAAGTAGAGCTGTAAAATTATAGCCGATAAGATGATCATTACGCTAATGAATTGCTCAATTTAAATTTACAGTCACATAAACTGGATTAACTTGCTTTATCTGGCTTTATCACTTCAAATACCTACAGCAAAGTGTACTTTAAGGCGTTTCAGATTATAGGTATGCTAAGATGAAGCATCTGATTTTCCTCCGGATCCGTGGTTCTACTTCATTGTTATACTAGTGGTAGGACCAAACAATTTCGTAGTCCCACCAAAGACACACTTAACTGAGTCTACACCCAGCGGGGTCCCATGTCTGGCAGACTTCTATTTTGTTGCATTATGGTATGTAATCGTAACACTTAAAAATGAGATAATACAAAATACGGCATATTTTATTCCGCTGTATTCGAGTATAGGACTTCATCATCATCAACAGCTCAACCTCCAGCTCCGGTTCTAGGACATACGTCTCCACCGAGGGGCTCGAGCCTACCCTGAGTATAGGACTTGATACCTGGTAAAAAAGGTATTATCCCATAGATTTCAACTCCAAATTATTTGTTCTATCCACACTAAAGATATTGTAGAACTACACTAGATACATACATACATACTATAAAATGCAAAGATTTTTGACGCGCGTCGCCTCTTTTCAAGTGAGCGAAGCGATTGTCTTTTGTTCATTTGAGATAAAATGTCCCAAATGTCATGTGGATGTTTAGTTGTCTGTCAGTCCATCGAAAGTCAGTAAGTATAGCCAACAGTGCTACAAGGATCTTCTGGCACGTGGCGAAAACCGGAACTAACGACGGTGTGAGAGAAATTGTATTGAAATTGAAACACCCACGCCCTCCTGTCAATGTCATCCAAGTGCTAAAAGATCCTTCTAGTACTGTAGCTAATGGTTGGTAAGTATGGCGGGATTTTTTCTATTATGATAAAATCGCTGCAACCCCAAGGTCCACCTTTTAGTGTGTCTCAAATGTTATGTGGATGTTTAGTTGTCTGTCAGTCCATCGAAAGTCAGTAAGTAAGTAAGAGGAACAAAAAACGATCGCTTCGCGAGGCGACGACGCGCGTCAGAAATCTTTAGCTAATGGTTCAATTCAATTCAATATATAAATTAGGTATGGCGGGATTTTTTCTATTATTTATTATTCTTTATGTCAATAAACAGAAGGTGTCATCCATTTAAAACAAAATACACAAATAAAACATATTATTTTAATAGACAATCGTATTGCTAAATTAGCAATCTCTTCCAGGCAACCTTTAAGTAAAAAATAATGAAAAAGACGTTCCCGACTCGTCGTCACACCAGTTATCACACCGAGGAAGAATCCCGCTCTACTACCAAGCAGTATAAGTAATCCAAATATGCAATTTGTTCTGTGATCTGTTTTTGATCATGTATACCTTACCTATACATTATAATCTACAAGTATATTATCGTTAGCGACATACAGTACAGTACGTTGAAGTAAAAGGGGGAAGGTACCTAATTATCAATAAGTCTTCAACTTTCAATATCGTCTCCCGTCGTCACAAAGACAAGTAATTGCAAAAGCAATTAGGCAAAGCTCATTTTCTTCACAAACCAACTACTTTCTTCACAGAAGGTCTTGAATAATCTGCCCGAAAGAGCCTTTGAACGTAAACCGGGGTCTTGAAACTCACTATGGGGTTTGAAAGGGCGGGTTGAATGCCAGCCATTTGTCGACCGTGAAAGGCCGTCATGCTTTTACTTAAGCTGGAAATTCACTGAAGTAAGTAATGAATTCTTAAACAGTGTACGGACGTGGGTACATTTACATGGGCTGATCGTAGTAATTTAATTATCAGTAACAAGTTGGTTTGAAGTTATAGTTACACTTATATAGCCTTAATGTGTGTGGGTCCTGTGTCTTTGTGTGTTCTAGTTTACAATATACAGGCAGTGCAGTCAAATGTAAAATTTACATCTGGGGCAAGTAGATACAAGACACAAATAAAAAACATAGATCTTCATCATCAGTCATCAACGGCCCGTTACCGATAGATATTATTATGACTAATTTATCATGAAACATCTCACACAATGTCCGGCTTATAGACCTACAAACTTAGTCCATTTTATCAAACGACAACAAAATAACGAACCGTAGCCAAGTCCATTGGGTCAGCCGCACAAATCTTTTCACTTCGCATCACTACAATGGGTATTTCAATATAAATTCATATTCTTTCCTCAACTGCACGCTCCGAGAAATACATATGGGCGTCGTCGAGATATTTTTCTGATATCTTTTCTATTTCGATGTAGGTACGTTTCCACAAAAATGTCTTCTAGGTAGCACAAAATATTGCTTTGCTGTTAGTTTATATATGGAAATACTTTCTAAGTAAACGAAATAGTGCTTATCTAACTCTTATTATGTGAGACGTGTACTTCGTTAAATAAAGGGTTTAGAGTAGGTGTTCTAGGTATTAATATGTTCTTATATTATTTTAATGTCTTACTATTTAGATAATTAACAAATATAATCAAAGTATCCGAACCTTCTTAACAATTTCGAACAACCATTTCAAAAACACAAATTACTTCTTTCTATAAAATTTGTTAACACAAAAATTCAAGCAAAGTCTTTCTATCTATCCTTAGCAAAATACATACAAATAAGTTGTTTTTGTACGTATTTGTATTTATAATATATTTTCTTGACTTCTCAAATATATGACTATGACTTACATAATAATAATATTGTTACGTATACTACATTATACAAGAATACGCAAAATAACATTTACAAAACTTAACACCATCTAAGTGGGATAACATAAAAATTATGAAACATGATACATAACACTTGTGTCACGTGACGTTTGATATTTTACCACGCATGTGTTATATAAATAACGCACAACATCCATCTCAGGTGGTAGCTCAGCCCATGAAACTAAACAACTTTCGTTCAAATTTTTTTTAGCAAAATTTAAAAAGTTGTTTTGTTTTCGAACAATTTTATAAATTTTCCTAAGAGTCACCTCATGAGAAACTGTTCGACTAGTTATCTTACTTGGAAGGACCAACGGTATTTCCCACTTGTACTATACCACTTTCGCCACTGTCTCCCTTATAAATAACAACATGCTATTTCTTTTTCACTTTAGTTCTAGTTTTTTTTATCTGTAGCCTTAGGTTTCTTTACTGTAGCCGTAGATTTATAAGTATTTCCAATACTTAACCATTCTGCATTTACTATTTTTTTATATTCATCCTCCGCTATTTTACAATTATTTTCGTCGTCGTCCACAACAACTTCTGCATTTCGTCCATCGTCTTCTTCCTCATCTGCTCTTAGTTTAAGTCGAATTTCTTTAATACGGTTCTCAAGAATATGCTCCCGTCTTGTTTCACGTTCATATGTTTGAATCATCATGGGTTTGTCCCGTTGAGTTGGAATAACTAAATTATCTGATAAAGCTATAAGAAAAGTTCGCCCTTTAGAATCTCCGATTGCCACAAAACGTCCCTCGTGATGCATTTTCATTTTAAGTAATGAAAAACGAGAAACATGGTGCTCTATTATCGGTTTATAGAACTTACGCAAAATATCCCAAAACCGAAACGTGCCATCAGTAGAAATAGACATGAAAGCAGAAATTCTGAATGGTGCCCAGCATACATCATTTATTGGATAGCGGTGTGGTTTTCCGACAATGATCGGAGAATCATGAATTTCATCACTCCAGATATGAGTAGTCCAATCGCCACAAGTAAGAAACATTTTGGAAGTAACAGGACTACGATGAACTGCTTTTACTGGTCCATAATGAGCTCGAAAAACTCCACTTATAATTTCTGACAATGTTTTTCCTTTGCGATTTACATTCAATACAAGTCCAGTATCAGTTCCACATAGAAATCGAGTTGGGAAAGCACGATCAAACTGCAATGTACTCACTGGTTCAGAATGCTTTAGACTTATTTCGTGACCTGGTGGAACTATGTAAGCCATAATCATATCGTCAATTGGTACTGACAGGTTTCGAACATCCCACCACAGGCATTGTCCATCAGATGAACCAGTAAAAAATTCTGTGTTATGACGGGAATGGATATAAATTAAGGAATTTATGGGATTTCTATGAGCTAAATGAAATGGGCTAGACGCTATTGCTTTGTGAGACATGTCGCTCAAAGCAATTGTATCTGGTTGAGCTCGAATATCGAAGATGCATACCCTACCGTCTTCAAGTCCACCGACTATAACATGAGGTTGAACGGGTGAACATGCCACCTGCCAGCATGGACTAGGAGGCATTAATTGACATAAGGGTAAGCTTGGATTCTCCACATCCCAAACATATGCGGCGGTTTGTGTATTAACAGAAGTCCCAACTAAAGGGTACGTTCTATCACAATATGTGGTTACTAATTTAGAATTATGTTCTAAAGTCCACTCGATACAACTAATTGGTCGTCCTGCCAATTTAGAACCATCCGGGTCTCTATAGAGAGATTTTGTTGCAACACTATATTTTTCTACAGGAAACTCTGCTGGCATGTCTTTAAAATACATTTGATATAGTTCTATAGCATTGTTTTGTTTTATACCATGTTCAAGCTTTTTACTACCATTGTTAATAGCTTGAACGTACTCTTCATCGCGTTCGATACGTCGCCGAAAGCGACTAGTCGCTTCCTCGTCATTGATATTAACTTCTTTAGGCCACCCACCTTCAAAATGGTTTATTCCTGAGTTAGTATAATCCACTCTTATAGTATTTATTTCATGTACAGCTAGAGGCTTTGATACTTGGGTTGAGTTGTGCACAGGATTACGAAGAATATATTTTTTTTGTTCCAGGAGGTCGGGATATATGGAATCAATAATATGTCCAGCAACTTCACAATACATAGTTTGCCTTCCAAAATTTTTGCGTTTTTTAAAATACGTGTTTGTTATTTCCATTGCTGCTAAGTTCCTTTTATTCCGATATTTTCCGAAAACGATATGACTGAAATAAGAAAATTAATCATCTGTCTGACATTGCCACCCATATGACATAAACAAGTGTGTACAAAGAAGTGTGTGTTACTTATTATGTGGTGAGATGGTCAAAAGAGGAAACAAAAGTCTTCATATTTATAGGAACTTTGTTTACTCCTCCCGCAGGTATAAAAATCTTTACCAAATACAACACAAGCTAACTTTTAAAATATAATTACACATTATTATAGATCTGTTGAGCTATCAAACAAATGCGTATCAACTTAAAATATAACCTTTTAGATAAACTTTTGGTCTTAACCAAACCATTGAACATTAAAAAAAATAGTTTAGTAATAATATCTATAACTTTGATAATTCTGGAGTACTATCATGTCGCCTCCGTATAAAAATAAAGAGTAACCAGCAGATCGGCCTCGGGGGAAATTTCTTTCGCACCGCAAAGAAGTTTTGCACGGTTTTACGACCTGGAAGTAATTTAACGAAATTATCTAGTCAGCCCCAGCTCGTAAACTAAGTGCTACAGTGTACTTTGAAGTAAAAGCTCCGACTCACTTCAGCACAGTAATTGAATTCACACCGTTTAAGTACGTTGAGTACACTTTAAGGCTCTAGGGCGGCAGTGTTTATTAGCACTAACGCTAGTAAGTATGTGTAATTAAATTACCTACCAATAAAGAAAATGTTCGCACATTGTATGTTAACATCAAACTTACATGCGCATTGCCTAGCTCTCGAGTTCGAAACGATAAAAAATGTTGTTGTATTTATTATTTTATTATTATTTATTTATTTATTAGAACAATATTAGTCATAATCTAAAACTAGTACCACAAAACTGCATGTACAGTTTGACTGTGGAAACAGTGAGCCTCAGCTATATACTTAAAAACTAGTAAAAGATAATTTGCGTTACAATGAATTAATCTATAAACTGTTAAGATAATGTTTTTTAGCATAGATATAAACCTTTCCTTATTAGTTTCAATTCGAATGGCTTCGGGTAAGCTGTTAAATAAGGGATACGTTTTTTCAATGTTCTGTCACCGTAATAATTATTGACACCCGGTACTACATAATTACCCGAAGTCGTTGTTCTGCTGTTCGACTTATTAACTACTTTGACTAGGAATGAGTTACAATTGTTATTTGGGAAATTATTAATAGCAAGTACCTAGATATTTATGTTTTAAGCTTACTAGTAGAATTTGACATATTTTAAACAGTTTTTTGTAGTCGCCTTTGCAATTAGCTTTAGTTTTATTATTAACAAGAAGTTTTAAAAATCGAATCTGGAAACTTTCTAATTTCTCAATATGAGTTTCAAATGTGAGTCCATAACTGTCTAAACCATAACTCAAAATGGATTCAACCAAAGCCATATACAAACATTTCAAAACATTTTTAGGAACCCTAAAACTCAAATGGTAGAACTTACCTAGCAGGACCCTTAACTTATTACATATGTTTTCAATATGCTTTGACCAAGAAAAATTTACATCGAAATTCATACCAAGATAGGTAGCAGTTTGAACACGGCAATACTCGTGCATCTGCCTTCTGAGTAGAGTGTCACTGTTTAGATTTAATGATTATTTAAAACAATTATATCTGCTATAACTTAGTTTTCTGATGAGTTTTGATTGTCTAGATTTTCGATGACATATGCTAGAGGAAAAAAGCTGACCGAAACAGCTACTCAAAAATATTAATAACTAGCGGCCCGCCCCGGCTTCACGCGGGTAGATAAACGTCAAAAACAAAAATCCTATTCTTTACATTATGGATTCTTTAACTTACGTACTACCTACTCAAATCAAATAAAAATATTGTCCTGTCATTTTTCCTACCTCTACCCTGCTCTACACCTACCCTACACTACACCTACCCTACACTTACCCTACCCCTACCCTACACCTACCCTACACCTACCCTACACCTACCCTACACCTACTCTCCACCTACCCTACCTTAACCTACCTTAACAAAACAGACCAAAAAGATCGAACTTCATTTCACAGCTAGGAACATTTTATATTGGAAAACTAAATTGTTGTTTTTTTTCTCTCTCTTTATTAAAACTTTCCGTGTACGAAAAAAAAATTAGCTGAATTGGACGAGTCGTTGCGTTCTCGAGTTTTGCGCTTAACAACATTCATTTTTATTTATATATACCTAGGTATACATATACCTATAGAAAGATATATAGGTAACAAATTTCCTGTTTCGGCCGAATCGCCTACTAACTTGTTTAATGCTTTTTTTGTTGTTTAATTTTTGATTTTTGTAATTTAAAATTACTAAATAAATACATAATATCATGAAAAAATGGTCGTCCACTTGTCTGCGGGGATTTCATCACAGATCTTTGAAACATGAACCTATAGATTCCATCATCTATAAAACATTCGCATACTAAATCTTCTTCTTCTTCTTCGTGTTCCTCTCCACTACTGGAGGTTGGCAGTCAGCTCCACGTACCGTGGCGACGCCTGTCCAGTTTATAATGTTCTCGAGCCACGACATCTTAGGTCTGCCGACGCTTCTTTTTCCTTCAATCTTGCCCATCATTATGGTTTGGAGTATCTGGTATCGCTCGTGTCTAAGTATGTGGCCCAGACACGCCACTTTCCTCTTTTGGATGGTTTGCTAAAGCTCTCATATACTAAATGGCTGGTTATTTTCAAGATTGTTGGAAAATTTAAGCACACGTGAGTGGTTTATTATTTTGTCAGCCTCAAGAAACAATCATCATGTATGTATACCGTCGAGCACTGGACCGGTCGTTGTAGACATGCTTAGGACTTTTATCCAGCCGTGGACGTCTTTCAGTTGAAAGGATGATGAGACTTGTACCTATCGTAGCTGTGGTTAAGCAGGAAAATGAAGCTTAATGGTACGTTATTTCTAAGTTAAACCACAAAATACTAGTATAATATACTATAACAGTGCTACAGTTAAAGATAAAAAATACATTTCATGATCAGCGTGTATTAACTTGTCATTTTTTTTATCGCGTGAGATTGATTGTTGATAGATTGGTACATAAAGAGTTCTTCAAATCTCACCCTTATTTGTGGCCAAAGTTTGTGGTTTATACATCCGTTCGGAACCTACGATGCCACAGACACAAACACACAGATACATAGACATAAGCAAAATAACAATCACAAACAAATTTTCAGCGTTCTTAAATTATGTATTTTAAAAGTTTATTAAATGTTGAAATGTATATGATTATTGTATGTTATAAATAAGATCGCTTTCTCCTGTAAAATGTCTCGGTTAATAATGTAGGAACTGTGAGAGAGCTATAAGTGTTTGTTTTCAGACGACTAGACAAGTCGTCGCCCGGAGCGATACCCATCTATTGCACTAGTATGTTAGTTTCTTACTCTATTGCTTGAGTACTGTCGCAAATTGCCAACATAAGTAGATACACTGAGAGTGATTCTTATCATATTAAAAAAAATAGTTTTGATGAGAGTCACATCACAAACAAGGTACAATAAAACTGTACTGGTATTCCGGATACCGCAATTAATAAAATATACTCTTATAAATATTCATATTAGAATAGAATAGAGTAGAATATACTACTACTATTACTACTACTTATTCTTTATTCAATCTTTTTTATTTTCATGAATTTGTATAAAGTTAGGTATTTAACCTTATTTTATTAATTCCACGCTCTAGCTAGTACTATAAATTATCTACTAGCTCTCCGCCCGCGTCTATGCTCGCGTTATTTTTTTGTGATATTGTATTCTAGCCACGCGCATCATAGCTGAATAACAGATTAGGTAGATTACGGATGATTTTGACATAAACCTACACCAGTAGCGTCATCTATCCATCACTCTTATGTTAGTGTTTATTTAGAGCGCGATCGTTCTCGGACAACTGTGAACAGAATCGGGACTATTGGCGTATTTACGAGGTATAAATTGTTGTTTTTGTCATGTGAGATTTGTTTGTCTTTTCTTCTATTTGTGTTTTTGCTGGAAAACATTATGGCCTACTAGTGATTGATACCTTTCCCGATAACAACATTGGTATTGGCTAAGGCCTTAAAAATATGTGATAGTATCATTATTATTTTTTTGAGATATCTAATCCCATAAAATGCGAAGGTTATCAAAAAATTGCTACTGTGATTCGAAAACTTTGAAAAAACACAACACGTTTTGTTTAATTGTTTCAGAAAAAAATCTTACTCAGGTAGTATCATCATCATCATCATCATGTGGGTTGTAAGGTCGACAACCGACCTCACTAACCCTGGTGTCAGAAGCACGGAATCATCTTTCCTTTTGGACGATCAGGTGATTCAGCCTGCAATGTCCTAACCAAACTGGGGCTTTTCTCGCAAAGAGATTTTTGCTTAACGGTGTACTCACCGGGAATCGAACCTCCGTAATGGCGTCGACATCTCTACCACTCGGCCACGGAGGCTGTTACTTAGGTAGTATAATAATATAATATGTAGGTACATAATCTACAACAATCTTACTTAACTTGACTGGCAAATGTAAATCATGAATAAACATTTCTATGCAGTACAATTTCTGATCTGTGTCAGGTTACTGTTTAACAACGCCAACAAAAATGTAATGAATAAAATAAAATTTCTAATAAATAAAAATGTTGGAAGATGCCGATATGAAGCAATAGATTAAATGCGATTACATCCAAAATGGATGAAGCTGGCAGCGAGAGAGTTGGCACGCGAAGAGGCAGCCAGTAGGTGGATACTACACTAGTACAGTTAGTATATTTTCCCGTCAGGCTAAATAGTGATATTCTAGATAGAAAGCTATCAACTATTTTATTTAGTAATTATATTTACATATTGTTCTGAATGTAAGTATACGTAATTTAGATAACACGTTTGAAATCAGAGAGGTAAATTTATTTCTTAGCTAAAAACTTGTGAACGTTATTTAGATCTAAATCAGTTTCACAAAATCTAGATTAATTCAATGCAGATAAGGACCGTCCTAATATTAGTTAGCTATTATTTTTTCTTCTATGATTATGTAAAAATAATATTATTTGTACAGATTCAACATCACACGGATGGATGACGTAAGTTGATTTCGCCAGAAGCAAGGAAAAAGCTCACATAATAAAGTGATAAGTCCCATTTTCTTGTTATTTTTCTATTGTACATTTTCATATAAGAACTACAAAGTCAACATTATCCGGCTGCTATTCAACTTGAGAACAAAGAAAACTGCTATGGTAAGGAAGCGGCTTTACAAACAGAGGAAGATAATGAAATATGTTCATTAAAAGGATTCATGGAAAAACATAGCAGCGGAATTATGCTATTTTAGCAGACAATTCTGTGAGCCGGAATAATACTTAACATCTTCTACCAACAATTTTGCTTTGTTAGCAATGTAATGAGACAACAAAAATAGAAATATAATATAGATGAAAGTAAGCAATGGCCTCCATATTATATTAGAAATGGATAATGAGAGATAGTGCGACTTTTTTTTTTCGTCTTTCTCGTAACCTCAGAGTAACAAAAGACTCTCGCGCGTCAAAAAATCGCGTCAAAAGTCGCGAGAGCAAAGGCTCGTAACGCTTCGTTTTTATACTATAATTTAAACATTTCTCAAATTAGTCACGAGAATCATACCTATTTATTTATTTATTTAAAATTTTGCGCTATACTACTTTTCACACCTGCAATACTAAACAAACAGCCTCATCAGAAGAATGTACTCGATGGGGCTGCGCCGGGCTTAAAAGTTTGTCGTATCGATATTTTCGGGCTTGAAAATTCGGACTGATCTTTGCTGTCACGAGTATTCGTGAGGCTGAAACACGCAAAATCTGCAGTTCTTTGAGTCGATAGCGGTTGTCCGGTTTGAATCCGTGATAACACTATAGTAGTTATAGAACTACTTGTATGGTAGTTTACGCACTAGATCCGATTTTCGTCATCCGAACTACCTATACAAGTAGTTACACAAATACTCCGTACCGATTTTCTAACGAACCGATTTTTTTTAACTTTTCGTGTGACTTCTCATTGTAATGTTACTTTTATTCTGCAATAGTGTTAACATACATACACAAATTTATACACATATTTTCACAAATTCAGATCGGATGTCATGCGAAACCATTTTAAAGTCTTAGTTGAGTTGTTTGCAAGTAACGTGTGACAACTCGCCATAACTCGGCTTCTATCGTATATCAGAAGTCGCAATTCACACGTCTCGTGTTCATTTCGTAGAAAATCTCGGCAGTTTTCTACCGCCCACAATGCACTTTAATACAAAGATGTTAACAGGAATAAGTAACATAACACAATTGAACATGGTGGACTACGAAGTCAATATCCATTTACAAAAGACGATCGTGTAGTTCAAACGTGTCATCCAATATGAAAGATTTATTAATTCACTTCTTGCTGTTATTAAAATGTACAGAAAATTTTAAATATAAAGTGAGTGGTGAAATTGTAACAAATATGCCTCAGCCAGAGATGACCCTTAGCAAGGAAATAGAATTGACTTTGCTTGAAGAAAGAACGAATTACGAGTTTTCAAAACATGTTCGAATAGTGAATGAGTTTTATGAAAAGCGCAAGGTAAGAATTTTCATTCCCACTTTTAGTTTAATATCATCATCATCAATATCATTAGCGTTTTGTTACTTTACAAAAAAAAAATAAAAAAAAAAAAAAAATATTTTATTTATTATCATTATCATCACCTTCGATCTTTTCTGTGATCGAAGATCATCACCATCGTCTTAACCCATATCTTTGTTATATTGTTTTGTTTAATTAATTTATCGAAAATTTACTTCTCAGTAACATTATGATACTGAAACCTTAAGTGAATAAAAATGTGTAAATAGAGTAATATATTTTCTAAGTGCACTTTTTTATGACCAAATGCTATTACAGCATCTAATAACATTGTTAAGAGAGGGGTCTCTTGAACGTACTAACTAAAAATTTTTATCACGCTACCAAGAATCTCTATCATATTATAATATTTTTACGGAAATGTTATGTTTACAATTTCAGAACTGGTATACTTCAAATGTAGGGGCTTTGATTTTCAAAGACCCTGTAGCGAACTTTAACAGTTTTGACGCCAATAATTCTAAAACATTTGTAATTTATATATACAATCAATGGAGTATACTGTACACGAGTTCCGATTTAGAGTATGTACACCATTATTAATCAATTCATTAGAATCTTGCTAGAATATAACCAGAAGTAACAAACATTTTTATTATTTTAGAAATTCTGGTCTTGCGAAGATGTTGAGTAGTTGTAGCGTAAAAAATTGTATCTTTACAAGAGACAAGAAGTTTATTAACTCTGCTGATGCTATCTTGGTCAATGTGAATAAAGGTCAATATCCAAGATTTGCGAAGATAAACCCGAAGCAGAAATGGGTTCTCTTTAGTATGGAGGCTCCATGGAATACGTTCTCAGGCTATAAGTTTAAACAGAAGATGACGTTACAAAACTTTTCTGGTCTGTTTAACTGGATTATGACTTACAGGTAAATTAGTGGTGACGTCATAAATTGCTTCATAGAAAAAACACCAAGAAGGAATTTCGGCGCTGCTACTATGCCCTCCGTTAGTTGGTAAGCACGTTGGCTGCGTATAGGCTGAAAGTCGTGGTTTCAAGTTCTACCGAAAGGTTTCCGTTTTCGGTTATTTTCTATGAATCAAAAAATATTTACATTTAAATGACTTTACTGTGTATTTAAATGTAATTATATTTTCAATAAGTTAATTTACACATAAAAATAATTTCAGAAGTGACTCAGACGTTCCTGTACCTTATGGAAGAATAGTCCCGTTAAATGTACCAATTTTGGTGAACTTTTCAAAACCTGAAGATGTTTTACAAAAAGTAGTTCCTTTTTGGAATCTGAAGCAGCACAAAATTCTTGTTGTGACAATGGTGTCCAACTGTATCTACAAGGACAGGTTGAAGTTCGTCCGTGGTCTGATGAAAATAATGCCCGTTGATCTTTACGGTGACTGCGCTATTGATAAGCAGTTGAAAAAAAGGTGAATATCTGTTAAAAAAGTAGAAAACATTATTTTACCATAGGATGTCGTTAGATCACTTAGATTCGTCATTCATTTTTTTGGGCGAGTTAAATAACACAATTTCGGATTCTATTCAATCGATTTTGCAAGACAGAAAAATATTTTTTACGTGCACTCAAGTTTGCGCCTGCGACTACGGAGTGCAAAAACAGTGCGACGTCTTTTTATCCAAACGAAACCGTACTATAGTGTCTTAGCTATAGTGTCTTTTTCTTTCTGCGACAAGGGGAATAGTGCGGGATCTTAATTTGAAATGTATATTTTATCACATTACTAATTAACGTTATTGTATAGTTTGACAACCTAACCTACAATGGTTTAATGATGCTTTTATTTAAATTGTATGTATTTTTTGTATCATAAATAAATAAATAAAAAAAAATATTACTGTTTTATAAGACAGATAAGAGACAATATTTCTACTACTCATATACTATAAATATAATGTTATCTTTAACAACAGCTCATATAGGTCCCCACTGAAATATAATGTAATAAAATTTAACTCTTTTACAGTTGCCCTGGCTACGTCGAGGAGCACTGTTCGGTACTAGAACATTATTTCTTCTACTTGGCTTTAGAAAATTCTGGATGCAGGCAATATTTAACCGAGAAAATATTCTACAACGCGTACTCTATGGGTGCGATTCCTATAATATGGGCAGCCCCACTTACAGATTGTGAAAAATTACTACCGCCTAATTCTTATCTGCATGTTGACCATTATAACTCCTACCAACATTTAGCCTGGCATTTGAAACATATTAGTGAAAATATGAACGAGCTTTTAAAGTATCATGTTTGGAGAAAACATTTTAAAGTGGTGAATGAACATGGGTTTTTTGGTACCCAGCCGATGCAGTTCTGTAGATTGTGTGAAGCTTTAAATTTTAATGATCACCACCTCCACACGTACAATTATGATGATTTAAGATTATTTTTTGACGGAAATCTGACGTGTGTACATAAATAACAGCTTTTAATTACAAAGATACGCGATATGAGTAATTATAAGATGCTTTCTCCTTCTGACATAATCTGACATTACCAGCCCATAATTTCAAATTAATTAATAATTAGTAATATAATACATTTCAAACACAATGACTTCAAGAAGGAATACAATGCAGACAACGTGACCAATCAATTCGCTACAGAACCTCTGACCACTAAACAAAAGTTTACTATTATATTTCCAGTCCATTTCCTGAGACCCTAATAACAGCTGTGGTTAGGATCATGTTTTCTCTTGTTATTAGCAAAACGTGAAGGTGAACGTATTAAAATAATTAGGGACCAGGAGAATTAACATAATTATAAACGTTTCAATGTTTGTTGTTGCTGGAGTTAGTGCTGGACCAAATTCTGTGTTATTTTTATATATACTCGTAAAATCTGACGTAACATGGATGGATATTATAATATCTGGCTGGCATTGCATGATGACAGGTGAAGTGATGCATACGATTTTCTCGCCAAACCTTATCGAACCCATTTTTTTACCTGCTGGGTGACAGAACCTTGCTATCACATCACACTTATAGCACAGAATTAGTATAGTACCTCATAGTATAAATGTGAACATATATTTGGATGAGATGTTTGGATGTTTGTTCCGCTTTCACGCCTTAATTGTTCAACGGATTTGGATGAAATTTGGAATGAAGATAGTTTGTACCCTGAATTAACACATAGAATATTTTTACGGGAAAAAGTCTAATTCTTACGGGAAAATCTAACAAACCGCGAGGGTAGCCGTGGGCGGACCGCCGCCAGTGTGAAATAATATGTAGCTCCTAAAGGTAACATAAGACAGCAGTTTACAGACACACTAGTATAACTTGTACGTAAAATTGCATGCACAAATATCCCCCCTCGTCTAGATAATGAACACGTTGGTTGCCTACTTACTACATACGCAATACAGAGGTGCATCTCTGGCTTTGCGGGTTGGTTTACTTGGTAACAGGTTTCTTTTTTAATTATTTGCGTAAAATTTATATTGCGTGTCAAATCAAATTGTACTCAACTGAGTGAGGCTGATACCATACCATTCATATTCTCACCAAAGTGATGTTAACACATGCAAGAAAATTATGTAGAATTATTCATGTCATCATCGTCGTCAACAGCCAACTGAGGGACTCGAACCTTATACTCTGAATTGAGGTGATCAGGCCTTGGTGGACCATACTAGCCCATTGCGGGTTGGTTGGAATTCTTAATGTGTTTAATATAAAATAAAATTTAAATAAAGAATTAAAACTGTACAGGTAAATACATGCTTTATTTAGCTTCTTGTTGACATTTCTTCCTCACCTACTTAGAAACACGCGGTCTCACAAATGTGGCGTCTTAAAACCGACTAGGATATTACTATTTACTTAGGGCTGGTGGACGGTAAAAGCAAATATCCTTGTTTATCTTACAGAGGAGTTTACACGAGGATCGGAAGCCATTGAGAAACAGCTTTCTTTGGTACTGCTCGAGTTGTTTACATGAAACTCATTTTAATAATAATACCATAGCCGACATGTCAAGACAAATCTTACTTTTTCTTTTACTTGCGAACCTTCCTGAGCATGATTTGAGTACTCTTTTTGATATTATTGTAGGGTTTATGTTTACTTTGCGAACTACCCTATAACCTGTTTTTATTAACGTCTCTAATATAAAGGTACATCCCAAAAATATTTAAAATAGAATCTAACAGGGTAGAAATGTTGGAAAGAATCCTTTAAAAATTTTCTCACAATGTATGAGAAATTTCCACGCTGACAAAAGATAGTGGGATTAAAAACATGCGTACTACTTTCATAAATAAATTTAAGACTTTTTGGCCTCAAGTTATAGCAAGTAAGTAAAAATGCTCTAAAAAATTCCAGTCAGCTGTTTGGCATCAATTTTTCATGCGCATGGTTTTTCTTCCGCTTCTGCCCAACAACCAGCAATTTATCAAGCCCATGTGTTGCCGAGTGCAAGAAAAAAACACAGATTAGGTGCTCACAAAAAACAAAGACGAACGTGATCTCGTCTAGAAACGTGACTGGAATAGCTTAGAGAATACTGTGAGGTTTATTATTTTTTACGACTGATTTCTCAGCTGTCGACGAACCTGCCCGCATATCTGAGCAATGGGCTTTAATATCGAAATTGGAATTTGAAGAAGAATCATCTTATTTCAGGCCAGTCTCAGTGATTGTAGGTTGTCTACTAATTGTAGAGTTTTAGTATATATGTCATCGACTCATACGATGATGTGATGTTTATGTACAAAAGACTGTATTTTTAACAAAAAATAATAATCATTATCAGTTCATCAACAGCTCATATACGTCCCCACTGAGGGGCTTGTACCTACCCTGAATAATAAAATTAACCTTATTTTAAAATAAGTAATTTAATTGAAATACTAAGTACCTTGCCGAAATTACCAAAAATAACTCTGCTAGCAGCTGCTGGAAATTGGCAACGAATTTTATGGTAATTCATTATACGTGGTATCAAAATATTTCACATGAAATTTTCTGTAGTATGGAGGATATAGGCAGGCACCCCGCTCCGCATGAAGGTTGAGCGATAGCTAAACATTTGCTTCCTTACCTGCTCCTGCAATAACATATTTTGAGCCACGTATATTAGGAAAAGCTTTTACCATAAATGGGGGAGAACGTACTCCCATATATTAACATAATGAATATAAATATTCATGGCGAACGAGAACGCACCCTTTCTTTTTAAACGTCTTGGGAGATTAAAGAAGATAAATAATATATGTTTTTAAATATTAAAATAAATGTAATAAGTAGGTATACTTTGTATAATATGTTTAATGATTCATAGTACAAAGAAAATTAATACACAGTCACAAATATTAGGAAATCAACTACGATGCTACCTGTGCTACTTATCGCTTGTAAGTTTACCCAAGTTATTCGACGTACATCGTCATCCTTTTTTTTCTGCCTAAGTACTAACAGGGTGATGTTGACACGATACACTTAAATACTAAAATTTTCGTTCTTTTTTTTAGATTACACCTCATGATACTTTCTAGCAATACGCTGGATTTTTTGCATCGAATAAAACTAACCACCCTTCGTGGTAAAGAACAGAAGGGGAATACGGGACGTGTCAAGGAATTACCTGGCAACGTGTTTATAGGGAAGCGTAGCGCCTTAAGGCACACAGGGGGAACGTGAAAAATTACAGGACGTTGTACCTCGCACCCCTTGTTTCATTATAAGGGGTCGATGCCGTTCCGTTTTGTTATTCGGAAATAATACGTAATTTAGGATGTGTATGATAGCTAGATAAATACCGTGTAGCGTGTAAGCTAGACCTGGGTCGTTGACATTTCTAAACAAACGAGATCTGTCGCGCCACCTACGTCTGTCGTTCCTTCCTTCATCGTGTTCCTTCCCTCATTACATCCTGGGTTGTCAACATCCTACCTCACAACCCACACGATATCAGTGTTATAGAGCCGCAAAAAGGTCACTGACATGGCTCGTGTTATATATCGACTAGATAATAGCCGGAACGGCAACGACTTAACGTGCCTTCCGGAGCACGGAATCATCTATCATTTCGGATTGATCAGGTCATTCAGCCTGCAGTTGTCTGTCGTCGATCATCTTTGTTCTTTCGTAAGCCGTCGCTTCGGCCGTAAATAAATAAAATAAATATGTGGGGACATCTTCACACACGGCCATCTGATTCCAAACTAAGCAAAGCTTGTACTATGGGTACCAGACTGTTGATATACATTACATAAATAGATAAATACATACTTATATAGATAAACAACAACCAGACACAAGGCAAACACAAGTGTTCATCACACGAATGTTTGCCCTGGACGGGATTCGAACCCGCGACCCTGTGCGTCGGAGGCAGATCCACTACCCCCTGGTCTACGGAGCCGTCAAGGACGGGCATCTCCACGGAAGTTATAGTACATCCGCCCGTCTTAAGACCGATCTCAAAATTTCTGGTGGTTTTCTTCATGATATTTGGAAAGAACACGCTCTCGTGATCTCAAAAACTTGAGTCATAGAGGGCGCAATCCGCCGCAGCAGTTTTTATGGAGGAGTGAATATCGCCAAAAATGCTCGTTAAATTATAATTTAAGTCTGGTGAACGATTTTGCTATTAACATTTTAGCATTAGCATTTTTGGGGATTTTCACTCCTCCATAAAAACTGCTGCGGCGGATTGCGCCCTCTATGACTCAACTTTTTGAGATCACGAGAGCGTGTTCTTTCCAAATATCATGAAGAAAACCACCAAAAATTTTGATGATATCGGTCTTAGATGGGCGAACGTACTATTAGACATGTCGGCCATCACATCATATCATAGCTAAATTAACTAAGCTCATATATGTCGGTACTTTTTCCCATTGATAAGAATTTTGATAATTTGTTACTGATATTCACACTATAATATGATTTTATTTATAAATCTCTACGATAATTTTAGTTACCCATGTCTACTAAAATATATTTTTCAGTATTTAATTTTGCATCTTGTCATTTGATATCTTACTTCATTTTAATTTTGCCATTTTTTTTATTTTGTCCCTAACAGAAGATATACGGATTTATTATTTTCAATTTTAATTTTTATGTATATAACTCTTCAAGTACATATCCATCCTAGATAGTTTAAAAATGTGTATAAATCGAGTTCTTGTGTTCGTGCGTCGTACCTTGCAGCGCAAGTTATATTGGAAGGCTTTCCTAACAAAATTCAAGGAAGGGAAACAAAGGGAATTGAAAAACCATTTCCAACTCAATTACTCGTGTCGATGGGTCTGTAGCTGTAGGGAAATGGAAATATAAAAACAAAATGACTGATTGTAAGTTTATTACTGTTCTCGTTATTACTAGGTTCTAGGAAAATATTTTAGATTTTATAATACTAAGCAGTTTTTTTACTATAAGTTCAGAAACAAAAGATGCTTTTTACTAAATACATTACAAAATGTTGTTGGGATTAACAAATTAATAAATTAAAATTACCAATGATCACAATATTCAAGACGAAATATGTGGCGTACATACCGAGTAGATGTATTTCTATTTCATAAGTACTTAGCGCACTTGGCGTGTAATTCACTGAAACCTAAAACCAATATATCATTACAAGGTCCATATCGTTTCGTTCAAATCATTAATCATCTCAATCGCCTGACATTCGGATTGTACGCCACCCTGGTTGGTCCCATTATGCTACAAAAAATACAAACATTTTCTACCTAGATTTATAGTTGTGCTATACTAGAAGGCGGAAGGAAGGTAAAAAAATCGTCAACACAACATAATCGATTTATAAGACCTTTATCTAATGATAAAGTAATTATGTGAATAAATATTGTATTGTTAATAATGCACTTTGCGCATTTAGCACGATGCGTTAAATTGTTTGTTATTCATAGCCCTTCTAACATAGCACGTCCATAGACGTAAAAAACTAACGCACCATAATCTACCTTACAGCAGTAACGGCTATTACAACATTTCGTCTGCTTTTCCTATTCAACTTTACAGTTCTATAACTAAACTTATGTTTTTCATGGAAACTTACACTATTATCTTTAAAGATATTATTAATCACCAAGTTTTTCGGTTTACGTTTCACTTTTATCCATCTATCGTTTTTCCAGTCATATATTTTTCCCATTTCGAGCAAGATATCTTCAAATTTCGGCCAACTAGAACTTAAACCAGATGCTACGTTATTCCGAAGTTTAGCATAAACTGGCTGTGATTGGATAACATCTTTTGTATTAGGTAATTTTTTGTGTATTTCGTTGGTTGTATTAGCCGTAAAAACGAATTTGCGCGCAGTTTCCTTCCTATCCAGCAAATTCCTCGTACCAGTTTTATGATCGAGTACATTTTTTATGTGTTCTTGTTGTATTTTCTCAATATCATCCCCTTTAATCTTCTCATCCGGGTAATCCTCGTAAAACGCTTCTATCTCGCGATCGATCTTTTCTGTGGAGGAAATTGAATATAAGAAAAGATTCCTTTTTATTGTTGCCTACAAAAATATTCTTGCAATGTACTACGTGTACAGAAAAACAATAGCTCATCTATGCATTGATTAATATGAGTATTGACTTTTATTGTTTCAACATAAAAAAAATCCGGTAATGAAAAGTAAATATAAAATTTTTAGCTCGGATTTTTATAGACCATCATACTATCCCAACCCGCTATTAGATTTTATTTCTATATGTGCGCTACTCGGCAAGTTTACTGGGAACAAACAGGGTGTTACCGAAATAAAAGTAAAAATTTAGATAACACTGTCACAAAACAAATACTTAGAAACCTCTTCATCTAAACATTGCCATTAAAAGATTACAACAGAGGAAATGGACGCACCATTGTAACGTTTCCCATTGTGTACAAAGCAACAAACAATACCTTTGTGTACAAAATTTCCCTCACCTGCCATCTTTTTGAAAACGTCAATATCGTGATAGAGGACCTCTCTGTCCCTTTTCTTCCACTGGCCATCGCCGCGGCCTGAAAAGAAACATTACATATTTTCACAAATAAAAAACATCAAAGATGGGAGGGATATAAATAAAATACAATGTTCTTGGTAAAGGAAAAAAAGGGCGAGAATCTTGTGCGTGATTGTAATTATAATAGTTTATTCGTGTTTTGAACTGTAATTTTATGAATTTGTATAATACTTTAAAATAAATAAGACGTATTTTGTAAGTAGGTATTTAGGTAAGCGTAAGTAGAAAATACGTACTAAAAGACCTATTATTTACAGATACCTAAATAAATTCATGTAGAACCGAAACCTAGCTTTTTCTTCCTGCATAAAATATATAGCTCTCATACTATCTCAATAAAAAGTAACAAATTATTTTGATGACATTAACAACATTTACAGAATTCTAAAATTAAATTGTATTTACCTGTACAGAAAGTCAAAACAAGAAGAGATGAAGTGAATACTGTTCTGATTGCCATTAACCTGTAACAAAAGACAACTGCCGTTAGGTTAGCTTCGTCGATTACACGCTAATTGCTGTTACAGCCTCCATGGTTGAAGCGGTTGAGCGTTCGATTCTCATTACAAAGGTTCTATGTTCGAATCTCGGTGGGGACACGGACACTCTCAAACAGATTTCTTTGTGAGACTTTCCCTAGTTAAGGAGTGAATCACTGGATTGTCAGAAAATAATGAAAAAGGTGATTCCGATTCTTGGTATCATGCTAGATAAAAAAAAATATAAAAAACGTATTCTAATGCACGTAACTGATCCGTTGATTACGATAGTATAATAATAATAAAAAGAAAATAGAGACATTACCAACATACGACGACTGTGGAGTGAGCTCTTCTTCACAGATTCCGCCATTGTGTTAGTGAACTCACCCAAAAAAATGTTATGACGGATCTAAGTGTAATAACATCTATAAATAAATATTTTTGGATTTTGATAAGACAACTTTTTGTTAGTACTTATATACCCGTGAAAAGCTGAGTCAAACTACTAGTTTACAACAAAATATGGTCTAAAACAAAATTGTATAAGTCTATCAAGCGCTATTAGACTTTAATTTAGGTTTTCAATTAAGATTAAGAAATAGGTGAAACTGTAAAAGTGCTTTAATAATTGAATACTTTGATCGATGATTTTCAATTAAAAGTACAAAACAGCTTGTAGCAGATCGCTTTTATTAAAAATCTTATTGCAAATTTATACTTTTTTTTGCGACATTGGGGTCAGAGACAGTGAAATTAGATTTTAGAATTGTTTCGAAGTGGAGGAATAACTTGAACCGTGAGCCGAGTTTTTAATTTGTTAGTGAATTCAGATGAGCGACGTTTCGGTGGAGAAACGCTGCCTTCTGAAAAACGATCGCGATTTGAAACATGTAATCAGACTATGTAGGAAAAAGATGCCTCGACCTCACTGTCCAGGGCCCTAGAACACGTGATAGGCCTAGAACAATCTCACACCTAAGGATGCCGAAGACCGGGCAAAGTGGAGAAGATTAAGTGGGAAAGCGGACCCCAGCACTAGGCCGGGAAAAACGCAAGGACGAAGAAGAAGGGTAACTTTATATTTCTAGTTTTTTACGTTATTACGATCGAGAAGAACCCTGTACGCGCTGCGAAGTAATTCAATGGCTGTATATAAAGTCGACCAAACCCCAGGACGTGATTTAAACATGGCTGTCTACACACACGCTTATAAGCTATTGCCGATAATTATTTTCATATACAGAGTGTTCCATAAATTATAAATGACAGTTCCTAACTGGAAATCATCATTTTATAATCATTTTAAAGGTTATTTTTGTCCAGATTTGCTGCATTATTTTAACACAAAATTATGTTTTTTAATTGACAGGTACACAGATACGATGCATTAAATATGTCATGATAAGATAGTCGACATACGAAAAATATTCAGAAACGTTACGGTAACTAAAAAATAGGAATCCATTATTTTCGAAAGTCGCAAAAAAATCCGAAAATATATTTCAGTTGAATATGATTCGGAATCATTAGCATAAAATAGGGTACTACCATTTTGTGGAGACCTGTCACTTAAACCCTGTATGTTTAACTGTAAACTTCTATTAGTTGCAGTAGTTCTTCAGTACTATATAATAACCCATAACACAAAAACCCCTTATTTTAAATGTATTTCAGTATTTTTAGGGTTATAAGATCACTTGCGTGATTGCTTGTCCGTTCGTCCGTCTGTCACAGAGATTTTTCTCAAAAACTACAAAACCAACGAATTTAGATCATTCGCTATACGAAACGTATAAACATGTTTGTTCTATTTTAAATAGGTCTTAGCTGACTGTTCAAAATAAGCCATTGTCATTAATCAAACGTAGCGCTGATGAGAATGAAAACTTTACAAATAGATATACAACATTTTTATTAAACATTCAACATTGAACAAAAAGAAAACAATTAAACAAAGAAAATATGTATTTCATTTCAATATTTTATTTTACACGAGAGCCTACAAAAACAAAGTCCTACCTACCTGCCGTCCCGTTTCAATACCAAAATATAATTACGAAAAGAAAATGAGATTTGAATGTAGGAGTACATTTATAATTTTTATTTGTTATATTTTCAGCATTCTTTTGACATTTTTAGAGTTTTTTGTTAAAGACAAAAGTCAAATTTAATTTAATATTAGGTTAAAAATCGTAGTATATGAGAATTAGAGGCTTTACAGCGTCTTTTTTGACTATATATTAAATTGAACCAGCTAAAACAAAGTACCTACTTTCAACCAGTCTATTAACGCAACGCATTGTTTTAAAATCATTTATAAATCATAAATTTTTATCGTAATTTTTTATAGTGAGTTATTTTTATTGGGGACGCAATTATGTTTTGAGCTGACAATAAAATTAAATATATCTTGATAAAAAGGGCATCTTTTCCATTCAAGAAAAGATCTTATTCTTTTTTTTTCTCCTTCCTCACATTTCCCAGATAGATTGAAACTTAAAGACAAGTTTTGTTCACGTAAATGAAAAAATCTAATGAAAATTTAATTCTATGTTATACTCTAGGATAGGAGGGGAGACATACATTATTCTTTACAAAAGAAAGCACACTTTCGGTGTGGTGCCAATTAAAAAAACGACATTAATTAAAGAGTCTATTTGATTAACTATTCATTTTTAATCATCGTACTACCGCCCATATTTTGTTATATCAGTAGCATTATTCCACCCATGAAATTACAGCATCGTCTTCCTGGCACCACCTTAACTAATTACTTGCACACCTGCCTAATAACACGGTTCACCCTAGCACCCTTTCACGTCCACCACCCTCCGACCTAAAGTCATGCATAATATACGTACTTAATAATATACTTAGTCTTGTCATAGATATCTATACTAATTTGTAGACATATTGTACTACGTAAGTAGGTTGTTACCGAACTTAAAACCTTCTTTTACCTGATTACTTAACTTTTTCAATAAGTAAGTACTTAATAAATTATTATAAAATAAAATATTTGTATACTTTACCAAGATAAAAACTATCATTTGCTGAGTTAAAAAAACCATGACCAACCGTCTAAAAATAAAGACCTATGAATAAAACTAATAAGGTATAAAAGCAGTCATCCACCTTTATTGTAAATTCAAACTAAAAATATTTATACTTATACCAATACTTCTTGGTTTCTCTACCTACAAAAAATAAGCACCGCATCGCTGTGTATACTATACTCTACGAACTATGATCTTTATCTTATCACGCTATTAAGAATGACGTAAAGCACTACATAATCCGTCAAACGTAGAAACCGCGATGAGCATACAGAAATGAAAATAAAATTAATGAAATGTTAATACAAGTATTCATTTCGTCCTAATGATACAGCGAAAAATATCTGCTAGCTTTTTAAAATTGCTTGATAGTTCATGTAATTATGCACTTCTATGATACAGTCGGGTTATAAATAATTTTGGTATACCTACATCCTTTTATTTTAAAAATGTTCAACAATCAAATTGTAGGATCTAAAAATAAACAAATTCTAATTTGACTTAATCATCTTGAAATCATAATCACCGTGTAACGTAAAAGCTGAAAACAAACAAACTCTAATAAGGTTTTATCATCCCCCGCATAACAACTGTTACCTGCTTGAACAAACACGAACACTTTAAAACATTAAATCACGCACTTGAAGCTATCTGGAAACTCGCGAGAATGTCTGTGAGTGTATAAAGTTTGCCGTCGATGTCAAATTATGTTTCCGCGCGACACGACCATCCCCTTTGCAACCTACAGGCGAACTGAGGCGGTTTTCCCGAACGGGGCAGCCAGAAGTATCCCACAACGATCGTAGGGAGAGCCGATGTGAGAGTTTCGATTGGGGTCTAGTACATTGCTGCTTAAGTAAAGGAAAAAGTATGTACTGCTAACTACAAGGTGGTACTTTGTTTTTTACAAGTTTAGTGTTTCGCGCAAATCTAAAATATGAATTCGTTTTTCAGCTAGCCTGACAAGAATTATATTGATATCTACACGTCATACTTATTATTTCCTAAAAACGTATACCTACCTACTTACTATATCTACTGTACCAATAATTGTATATTTCACATTATATCTCGCTGCTTCGCCTTCTTTCATAGAAATAAAAATATGAAATGTCCAATATTATGAGATCTTGACGAAGTTCGAGTGATTGTTTATGCAGCTATAGTGTCTAAAATTTAGTCACTACGATGCCTAAATCACGTTTGTTCGATGAATGAAGTTAGAAATGTAATGTCAGAGTTATTAGTAAATCAAATTTCCCTCACAATTATAATTTTAGATGCACGGCCATTCGGGCTCTAAAATTTATTTTTGAAGAACTCAAGATTGCCAATGTTTCATATAAACTATAACTAAGCATCTCGTTCAATAATGTATCTGTGCCTAGGTATTTATTTTATAATAATCCTCCTTTTGTAAAGTAGTTATAAAAAAATATTGAGCGAGCAATGCACGCTACTCCAAACTCTTACCAATAACCCGGGTAGCTTTAAAAGTCCGATCCTGCTTTTGCTGCGCAGGCTACAGGGTGCCCATCAACTGCTTACACCTGTGTTGCATGTCTGCAGGCTTTTCAATCAGGTTATTTTACTACCCTAGTTCGTATGCAATCACTGATATGGCGACAAAATTAATGTGTTTTACATACATTGATTATTGTGTCGCGTGCGTTAACTGCAGATGTATAGTGGCAGGTGAGTGATGCTGGACATTCTACTTTAGATGTTTTTTGCAGAAGTGCAAAATTATATAGGCAAGCGCGTTCCTTATTAAGACTCGTTATCACTTTACATTACAAGGTGAAAAATCTGTTCAACATGAAAGTATTGTTTGATAATATTTTGGCCGTAGCGTTGTACCTTAAAATCCCCAGTCGCCATCATAGTTTAGTCGGAATACTTGAGTAATACTCCAGGCAAGTTTTGCCCGGCAGCTCTATAGAAACCGCATACGGCATCCACTCATCGCAAAATTAATTAAGCACACGAATAGCTAGCCTTAATTAAAACGAAACTTTTCTTTGTCTTCGGCGGTTAATGTTAGCGTAAGGCTTGCTTTGGTTTATCCTTGTAGTGGAAGCCAAGAGTGGAAGTAATTAATTTCTATAATTAATTTACGATATCGTAAAATATACTATTTGCTTATATTTTTTATTTATGGAAACTACATTTTTTTTCTATGAAACGCGATTGTTTATTGCAATACTAATTGTTCGTAGCATTAACTACGTAGCATATCTATGCCGTAGCAAAGGTCTACGAAAACGAAGTAATTCGACTACGACGTAGCGCATGCGACACAAATAGCGATAAAAGGCTGATTTACATTATTTTTAATGAGGAAGCATGCTTTTCGATAATTCTTTAATAAAGTTGTAAATATATCTATGTTAATTGTATTGTATTTTTGTATTTGCGACACTAGAAATTCTAGTAAAAACTGAAAACGTAATGTAATTTGTACTTAAACAGTTTTAAATATGGTACACGGTAAAAACCTTTGGGGGAGGCATATGTTCAGCAGTGGACGTCTTCCGGCTGAGATGATGATAATTTTAAGTTTTTACATAAATCAATATCGCAGATCTTCTTTATCGGGGAGGCTTAGCTCGGCAGCATACGCAGTTAGAAGAATAAGAAAATTGACAGATGTAGCTACTGCTAAATTAGTCTACTTTAGCTATTTTCATTGTATAATCACAAAATAGGTAAAACGGCGCGGGGCCCCAGACAGAGAGTCCACTCAGAACAAAACGCCAAACGCCAAATTTCACGCACGCACACATTGACATATCGTTTATAGGCGTTGTTGCCACGCAGTTCCCAAACAGTGTGCAAACAGTGCTCCGTAGCGTTTGCCCAAAAAGTGAGTGAGAGAGTGAGTCTGGCAAGATGATGTAATTATTTTTTAAGAAGGCGGGAGTGGCATTTTTTACAGGGCTTTTTTTATTTTGTGGTATAATCACAAAGTAGGTAAAGCTACGCGGGGCCCCAGTATAATGTCTTATGGTATCTTGATGTGGGACCGAACGGCCGATATTGATACAGTCTTCATTTTGCAGAAGAAAGCTTAATAGCTTCTAAGCAATCTATCAACTTCGCTGTCGAGACTCACTAAGAGAACTGTTTAAGGTGATAGATATCTTGAAGGTTCCATGCCAATATATTTTTGCTCATATTATGTTTGTTAGGAAATACATCCATGAGTTTAGTAAATATTCTGACATTCACGGTCGTAATACTAAAAATAAGAATAAACTAGTTAATCATCACTGTAGACTTGCTAAAGTTAGCACTTCATTTGTAGGGCTCTATGCGTGCTACTGTAACAAAATACCTGATGAGATCTCAGTTCTACCAGAAAAAAGGTTAAAGAATCGTGTAACACAGACGCTTTGTTAGCTTACTATAAGTTAGATGATTGTTTAAATGACAAAGAGTCTTGGTGTTTGGATGGTCCCCAGCACGGCACAGAAAATATATACAATGTGTATTGGCTATTGTAAACAACATTTTATTTTTAAAAAAAGAAAGGTACAAAGGATACGAGTCCTAAGGAGTATTTTCTGGCCATTTTTCTCCACAGAAGGCGTATATTTGTAGTGAACGTGCCAACCAGGGACAAACTTCTTTAGTATCTTACTAGCTAACTTTGACGTCGAAAAATTATTTTCTTAAATCTTACTTCGAATAAAGACATTTTTTTATTTTACTTTATCAGATAATACCCCTATATTTTAACCTTTAAAGTTATATGGATGTAAATATTTATTAAATTTTACGTGATATTACAAAAAAGCAGCAGAAATGTTTATCATGTTAATTCACTTCAGTACGTTACGGATTATTCAGCAAAAATAATTCCTTTTTGATGAATTTTCTAAAGCTTTTAGTGCAACTCATGCTTACTTTCATTATTTTATACATTAATATTCGTTTTATGAATATTCATTACCTTTAAAACTGAACTAAAATAGTATAATAGTAAAAAAGTAATCTAGTTTTTATCTCTCATGCTCTGAAAGTAGTCCAATAATGACCCCAAAGAAAGGATGTAAGTTCAACTTACATCCCAAGAGATGTAAGTAACTTTGAAATTCAAACCTTTCTTTTTACTATTTGCATAGAAAATTGCACACAGTTATGTGCAAAGGAAGAGACGTATACAACCTAAATAATTCTAAAATTAATTTTAATCCGATTAAAAATAACAAAATGCTTAAATATGCTTTATTTAAGCAAGTTGTATACGAAATTCGTGTTTTATCTAGAAATAGCAACAAAAAGATTAATTATTATTTTTTATTTTGGTAAAAATGCCACGAAAGCGAACCTTTAAAAAAAGGCGGTAAAATTATGTTGGTGAAAAAAATATTGTATATCTATGGTTGGTTTGTAATAAATTTTTTGATAAATTAATTATTCATTTATGTTTATTTTAACCATGAAATAGTAAAACTAAGTTGATTTAGATTTGTGCGGAGATTTCTAAAATCAATACGCAGCAGTGATTTCAATACCAAAAACCAACTGAAAATTTACCAGTTTGTGCGTCAAATAGGGTGCGGCGCACTAAGCGCGTGAAGGTATGTAGCCCATACATATTTTGTACAACTGTTTTGTTTACTTTCCTCGCAATCTAGATGAAAATCAAAGTGTTCACCTCCTGGGAAAGATCAACTCCACCCTCACACGGTTAAGCGCCCTCGCTACGCTCGTGCGCCAAAATACTTCGGGTGTAATTGATCGCTTTCACCCTTTGGTTAACCATCTACTATCATTCATCATTCAGAAACTCCTATGAGTACCGTTAGGGAAAAATTTACCTAAGCTTTTTTTTTCGAAATTCAAATGCTCTTTATTGCTTAAGATGATAGATGGTTATAATAGGAATAAAAAAATAAGCCTAGTCTTTTACTGTTGGACAAACAACATTCTACTATAGTACGCCTTTGTGTCTGGTGATACCTTTTTCCTCGGTATTTACATCGACACTTGTTCATTTGCCGGGAGGGTGAGGAGGGAAGTGTTCATGGGCATTTGTCCTGGGGAACGTCCCTCCCGGTAACCCTCCTCAAACCGTACCTAAGCCCCGAATGACCGGGGCTTAGTCCCCTGTGATATTTTTTTCGATCCTTCTTTAGAGGCGTTGATTTCGCTTTGCCGTTCTACCTCTACTTGTGGGAAGATAGTAGTTACTGTAAATTGAATCACCGAAAGAAAACACTATCCATATTTTAAAATTGTTTATGCGTAATACCAATTTTATTTTCCTTAAAAATTTTCATAATTTATATAAAATTGAGTTTCTTAAACTTAAACCACGAATTGGCTTAGTTTGTCTTCTTAATTCTTTAAAGTAACTCTACCAATATTAAAAAATAAAAATAAAAGTTTTTCAAGATTTTTTTTTTTAAAGTGCTGGCTAATTATTTAGTTTTTCTTAAATAGAGGGAAATCTCATGAATAGTTAGAAACATTTGGAAGGAATTCAATCAGTGAGCCCAGGATATATCAGTGACATATGGCTTATACCCGCCAGGGAAAGAACCGTTTACGAGGTACGTTAAGAGGTTTAGGGCTGACAAAATTAAATAGATCGATAGATCATAAAAAAATACGACTATTTACTGAATGTCAGGAAATTTTCTTCGCCAAATTTCGAATCAAATCAATAACTTTAGATCGTCTTATTTATACAGCTTTTATATTAGTAGCAAAAAAAGTAAATATGATTTTATATAGTGAAGGCGTAGGCGATTAATTTAGGTCAAAAGTGGGCGATTCTAAAGTAAAAAAACTAATAGCCGCTAAAATTTCATAATTATTTGAACACCAAAAACAGGCTGCTGAATGTGAATTTGAAGTAGTGATACTTCAAATATCGAAGATCGACCCAACAGCGCATCCCTACATCGGCCCTGGCGAAAAAGAATCACCATTAACTTAATTGGTGAAAGGTCTGCCTTATCAGTTTTCCGGGCGGGCGACTGATTAACGATTTACGAAAATAGCCCTCGGTGCGTCCTATCGCACAATATTTTCTGCCACCGTCGAGTGATGCTAACGCGACAAAATTTTAGCATTCATGTTTAAATCACGAGCCCTATTCAAAGGCACTTGGAGCTCCGGATCGATAACCCACGTTATTTTATCGTGTTCGAGCTGCTTTTGCCGGCGACGAAACGAAACAAAAAGGCTTCGGGTAGTTTGGGCCGCTTCTTTTAATTAAGGTAAATTTGTTTTTAAGGGAATATAGAAGTCTCTGTTACATATTATTTTTGATAGATTCAAATTAAATAACGTAATTCTTTGAGCATTTAGCTAATAATTTAAATGTATGTTTTAACGCGGTGATTTGTCTTCAAATAAAATTTAATTCAAATTAGTTTTTACGTAACTATGATGAGTAGTTGCATATTATTTAAAAATCATATTTAACTATCTGTATGTATTAATGTATAGGTATACATGAAATGTCAGATCTAAATGAACAATATTACACTCCAGTCATTAGACTACTAGTTTGTAGATAATATACCATACTAAACCATATTAAATAAATATCCAAAGTAAGCAATGGAGGATTTCTCGTAACTGAAGCCACAGCAAAATTTATTTGGTTCTCCGAAGCCAAAAAGAAGTAAGCAGTCAACGGATTTGAAACCTCGTTGCCCTTAAATTTAAATAACAAGGAAATTAGTATTTATTCGTCTTGTATTCGTAATTCGAAAGGGTCGAGGCAGTAAATGTGTCAATATTAGCACCCTCATCAAACCTCCTATAAAGTTCAGGGAAGGCCACTTAGAACAAGAGTATTTAGCTTAATTGCTTAGTTAATGCGATCAAAGGAATCACGGAAGTTCACGTTAACTGAATTTTAACGGGAAAATGTCTTTTAAGTTTAAGTTCGCATCAGGAAGGTTCGTATCGTATGGATAAAATGATAGCCGTTTCGCACTACCGTCAGGCCGTCATGTCAACCAAACTGGCGTACATCCGATGATGAGCATTTGCAAAAAAAACCTGATTAGGACTTTTTTGTTATTTTGCATGTACCTACTTTCTTATTACACTTCTATTGCTACGAGGCCAATATTTGAACCTCCTGAACTACTTTTAAACGAAACCCAATTATTTGTAAAGGAATATGCAATATGTATATTTTTGAATACATTGTCTTTTATAAGTAGTAAGGTAACGTAACATGTCCTAGACTGTTGTTTTTTTTTTACAATAAATATTTTAATTTTTATTTACTAATCATCACTATGTTCCGATTTCAATCCGCTGTACCTATACGTATCTATAGGTACAGTACAAGAAACTTTAAACGAGTACGATTCATTAAACGCAGTTCTCGTGATAGGTATCGGAGAATCAAATGTTCTGCTCGAACTTCTCTGTAGGAAAGAGCTTTTATTTAAAATGTAGTAGGAAATGGTAAGTTTAAAGATCTTGTACAAAACTAGAGAGCCAAATTATAAACTTCTTTAGTTTCTTAGAATTAAGACAGAAATGCGGATATATTTTTATTTCTTCCCTTTTAAAGCGAAGCATGATTACCCGTAATTAAGCCACGAGTATTTATATTGTTTTTTTTATATTTTGGTGTATAGAATCAGCTACATTGCTCCCTCACATACTTAGCTCATCATAAGTCATTTACTATTTCACAATAAAAAATACAGACTAATTTAATTAAGTATATTGTCGGCCATAGCCTAGTTGGTAGTAAACCTGCCTACAAATATTAGGGTTGCGGGTTAGTAATCCGCTGAAGGTAAACATTTGTATGCTGAACATGTGGGTGTGTATGGCTTTAGTTATATCAGCTGTCTGTTTTTCATACTACAGTTTAGGATCAATTTGAGATGCCTCTACATTCATCATCATGCTCAGCTCACATCGACCTACTGCTTGGTGTAAGCCGATTTTCTATTGCGTCCCTCCTTGCAGTTTCGTGCCATCCATATCCTACTTCTGATCACTAAATTTATGCCAGTTTCATAAAATTTTCAACAAAAGCTAATATTGCTTGACTTTAAAGTATATTGAAAAAAAAAGAATATTCCCTGCAGACCATATCCACATGCAACTCACCAGTTTTGTCTTGCTTTCAATACAGAATGCCTTAAAAAGGGTTCCGATTTCATCTGCCAATTATTCAAATCGAGCATTCCTAAAAGGATAAAACGAAACTCAATTCGACACAATCTAAATTAGAACGAGTCCCTAACGGGCCAGTCCGAAAGTATCGAATTTACTTATGCTAATTTCAAAGTTACCTTTGGGACTGAAACCTCTTCTTGTACTAATTAACTTAACATTTTGTGTTTCTTTGCATCACAAAAGCTAACCCTTTGACAACTACAAAAAATATATATATTATAGTACTTAGGGCATACTGAAAGTTTCTGGATTCTGATAAATAAAACTTCAACATCAACATCAACGGCCCGTTACAGTCCGCTGCTGGACTATGTGCCTCCTCCACTCCGCGTGTTTGGTTTTGCCATAATCTCCACGCTTGGCAGGCGGGTTGGAGATCGCAGATTAAAAGGTTACTGTATCAGAGAGCGCTGCTGCCCGGTTCCTGTTCAATGTGTAGTCCCTAAGTCGCATCTCACGACACCCACGGGAAGAGTAGGGGTTGGTCACTCTGCCGTCACCACACGGCTAATAAGATTACGATACATTTATTGTTTTTCAAAGTATATTCCCTCGCAATTAATGCATTTTTGCATTCGCTGAAACCACTGTACAAAGCAGTTGGACCAGTCTTCCTTAGGGACCTCTTCAGTGGCTTCTTGGAACGCCGAAGACGCCGACGCCTGGCCGACCTTCACGTACCTCGTTATGGAGATGATCACGTCCACGTCTAAATTCTCCAAACCACGAATACACAGAGCTGCGACATGGTGCTTCCTCACCAAATGCCGATTGAAGTCTCTGGCAACTCTTTTGTTGACTTAAGCCACAACGAAAATCATAAAAATAATTGAACGAAAATCTAAGACGAAATTGTTCACTATAGTAATCGCATCGTAACGTAAGCATGCCGTCCTGACAGCAGACAGGAGATATGAAAAACAAAAAAGAAATGGGTGCAAAAGAGACAGAAAAAAAATTGTACGTGTATGACACTATCAAGACGGCACTCTTACGATGCGATAGGTATAGTTAAATTCATTTTGATAGCGACACACAATTTTCGAAAGGACGTAACAATGAGAAAACAAATAACAGTCTCACAAATTAAAAAGTAACATGTTCCCAAAGAGTTCCATTTTTTAATTCTTAACTTTCAGTATGCAGTAACTTTCTTTGTGCATGTATGTATTATGAACTTCTCATACCTACTGAAATAGTATACAAGGCTACGCAACAAAATTTCAGACTGCTTTTAAGTACAATTAGCAACATGGCAGCTTAAAATTCAAGATTTTAATTTAAAAATTATTTTCATAATTGTTTAAATTAGGCTTTTTACAAAGCAGATAACTTTGCGTATTTTCATTATTTTTAAAACAGAATTATCCTTGTTAATACAGTAACTTATCTTTTACCGCCATTATAGTAATATATTTAAGGTCAGCTAATCATAGCGGACATAATTATTATAACATTATCATACGTTTTGTGGTTTGTAAGGTCTACGATTAGAAGACGATAATGCAAATAATATTTTTTTATTTTTTTATTAATATTTTCGAAATGATACTTGCAAAACTAAATTTTTATAAGAAAACTCATCAGCGTGCTTCCGCAACAATTCGTGTACAGCAACATTGTAATTCAAGAAAAATGCAGCATTTAACGCTAAAGTGGCGAAGGAAATGGGAGCAAGAAGGAAAAAAGTGAAAGATGACTCCGTCTTATCTTTGCAAAGCTCATTTGTTCGAGCAGATGTTCCTAATCCATCAAAATGCCATTTCAACAGTGTTTTTGTAATCCTCTTAAATAATAGTCGGAAGGAGTTGATCGTTCAGGCTAATGCCAAATGAGAATTTTAAGATTCCTAGTTCACAAGGAACATTAGTTTGATTTAAAAATAAAAAATAACTAAATATGTTATAGCATCAAATACAAATACAAAATCTTTATTGGCAACTAAAGTGACAATAAGCCAGGTCACCAGGCATCAACATTTTATTCCATTATTCTTGAAAAAAAAAACAAAGTTTTAAATATACTGCAAGAGTTAATTATAATTCATTCAGGTTCATAACGTTTTTGATTGCAGATATAGGTATGTTAACAGTAATGTGTGAATTTAAGCGAGCAGGTCACTCTGGAACTGTTGGTTGGATACGAAGAATATTTAACTTTTAATTTCAAATCTCTCTTTCCGATCCATAATTTGGTAATTTTTTGTATTAGTACAAAATAGTTAAATACACTTTAATTTTTAATTACGTTACATTGCTATAAATACATTTTTTCCACAAGTAAACTATGTACGTTATTCCACACTTCCGTCATTAGTTTAAAAATTAATCTACATAGCCACGTTTCAAGCTAAATATATTTGACACAATTTTGGCGTCCTTTGGCTAGTTCAAATCCCTTTATGGAGCAAAGTGAGGTCCACACGTGGCTCCATAGTTTATGCCAAACAACATAGTGGTCTTTTGAATTTTTGAACAATCATCCCTAACCACCCGCTTCTTCGTGCATCATTTACGAGGGTAGGGTATTTTCTATTCTTTCCAACTTTATAATGCGTACTTGTGTTGATAGCACTACAGGTAGCAAACCATTTAGATCAGAAATGTTATGCGTGCAAGATATACAAATATAACTGTTAAAATCTATATACAAAAATAAATATTACATTTCCGGCTCCGTAGCCCAGGTGATAGTGTATCTGCCTCCGACGCACAGGGTCGCGGGTTCGAATCCCACCCAGGGCGAACATTTGTGTGATGAGCACTTGTATTTGCCTTGTGTCTGGTTATTGTTTATCTATATAAGTATGTATTCATCTATTTGTGTAATGTATATCAGCTGTCTGGTACCCATAGTACAAGCTCTGCTTAGTTTGGGATCAGATGGCCGTGTGTGAAGATGTCCCCACATATTTATTATTTATTATATTTGCCGAGGTTTTTTTATCAATAATTATGATAATAATATAGAACTAGATAAATTTGATGATTGCAAAAAGACTCTGGCAGTAGGATTTGTCACAATTAAATTTTCATATATTTAACGGATTTCCTATTTCTTTTTACCATTATCTCCGGGCCAGCGTGGTTAATATAAGGGTCTGATTACATCGCCCTAGTCAAGCACCTCGAACGTATTTACGAGCCGTTTATATCAAGAAGACGATAGATAGCAAAATTTCTAAACTTAACAATGTTCTCTGAAACTTATGATATACTTGTTTCAAGTAAAATGAGAATTCATAAAATATTGCTCCTCATTCCACTTGAATCCCGCAAAATAGTGAAAACAAAACTGGAAGTTTATTTATTCCATTTATTTATTTTGGTGAGCGCCAGACGTCTTTTAGTTTCCATAAAGTTTGGAACGCGATCCCTTCAAGCGCGCTTTAAATCGAGAACTTGCACAAAGATGCTGAGTGAGACTGGCAAAATGCATTGTGAATTTCTGAAACCAAGTGCCTTTGCAAAGCAGCGATAACTTTACAGTCGTTTAATAATTAGCTTTACAAAGTTTATTTCATCGTTCTTGTTTAACCGATGTAGTATGCAAGAAAGCGAGGGAACAATGCTTTTGGTATTTTCTCTTTAAAACATAATAGATACAAAAACACTAGTATACTTTAAAACTTGATTTCCTCTGTTCGCATTTTCTTATAAGATGCGAACAAGTTGAAACTAGCATGCTAATAAGAAACCTGTTTACTTACAGACCTACCAACTTATCTGTGAAATGAAAGGCGGCGCTAATAGTAGAACAAAATTGTATTTCAACCAATCACGACAGATCTTAAAGTTTACGTTTCCATACTAAACACACTAAACTAAAACTAGTTTTGGCCATTTTACAGATATCCGGTAGTTCTATACAGAACTTAGGTACAGAAAATATACTTGCGCAACACGCCTACACATTTGCCGACAATACGAGTAGTATCGAAGTCTTTGTCACACGAAGACAAAAATTGCGTTACTATTGGAGGTTACTTCTCGTCGCGCGGTTTATTGTAACTACTGTAAATTATGCTAAACCTACTATACAGATGTGTTAGATTTCATGTTTGTATGGTTATTCCAAATGAGGATTTTTTAAACAAATTATAATAAATCAGTTGACCATGTAAGTAAATTAAAATGTTTGAGAGCGTAAATAAAAAAATTAATATAAGGTAAATTACAAATGGTTGAGTTCTACCCTAGTATAACAGTTATTTCCAGACGATGCCTACAAACACATTTTCTTGGCAGACATCCATTCCAAATTCCGAATAAGAAAATATATTTCACGTTAACCGACTGAAGGACAGTCATGTTGCAGACAGATTACGAAATAAAATATTGCAAAAAAGTACTGCTACTTGAGATAACGTGAACTAAATAAACGATAATACAACAAAAATAATAAGATCAACTGTTTACTCAAATAAACTTTCTTCTTCCTCGTCGTGTATTCATCGTTTCTTCTTCTTCATGTCAACAACATCTGACCTCACTAACCCTGGTGACAGTGTTGCAGAATGCCACTGACGTAGTTAGTTAGTGTTAGATAGCAGCAGGTATCGCCTTAACGTGCCTTCGGAAGTATGAAACAAAGAGTTTTTTTGTATGACTGTGACCAGGATTCGAACTCGGAACCTCCGTAATGAGATTCGAACGCTTAACAATACACACGGCCACGGAGACTGTGATAAGTTTTAAAAGTCTCTATTTCCTCATTCACATAATGCAATTTACCTTTTTATTTTTTCTATTTTAAAACTGTTTACATACGAATTTATATCAAGTCACCGAGTTCGGTATTTCTACTGCAACATGGACATTGACATGCAAGTCGCGAACGCGGCAAATGTCGATCTCGCACGACAGACGGCACATGCTGGCATATTTGCATCTGGAAATATTTCACTGGTTTATACCGGTTTTTTGTGTTAATGTATGCATGTATATTCTTATCCCAAGATACGTCAGTTTTGAAAAAAGATGTCTAATAAAGATAACTGAAATATTACTTCACATACTCACATACATATTATCACGCTCGTACTCCCGAAGGGGTGAGCAGAGCTGTAGTCGGTTCCCAAGGAGCTCCTATAAGAACCAGCCGGCAATAATGTAAACAAGATATTTTTTTGACACTAACTTTCCAAAGACAAACAAGACGTACACCGACACGTGACAGGTTGCCAGCCTGTCGCCTATCTCGCACTTAACCCAAATCCTTTAGTCGCCTTGTACGACATGAGTTAATCCTATTCGAATGCTGCTCTTCCTTTAGCCGTCTTTTACGACATCCAAGAAGGATAGGTTTTATTCGAAAACCGGGAACCACAAATACATTGATAATTACACGTGCTGGCAATTTGTTTCCAAAAAGCTTTTACGTATAAATGTGAGCTGCATTAGATTGGATTGTTCAGCATGAAGGGCAACGGTTCACCCAGGTGGTCTCGAGAGGTGGACGGTGGACAAGAAGGGGGCAAAACGCTGACATTTTATTTCAGCGAAAATAATAAAACTTTGAATTACGGCATTAGTTTCATTTCAACTCAATCTTTGTGGGGCGAATTTCACGTTAGTTTTAAGCAGTATAATCACGCCACTTTACCTACTTTGTGGTATAATGTAGTAATTATAATAATAATTCAACCTTTTATTGACAGTTTTACTACCTTTGCATGTTCTTTGTAGTTCATATTAGTTTTGGCACCGACTATGATACAAACATTGGTTTATTCATGCAATATGCAACGAACCCCAGTTGCCTCTATTTCTAGGCTACTAGAATTTTAAATTGGAAAATTTCGTAATAACTTTAATTCCAAGGTCTCTTAGTTTAACTTGTAGGTTTCAAAAATTTTAGTACATGCCAAATGTTATCTAACATTGAGACAAAGCGCTCTAAACATAGACTAGTTAAAAAAGTTCAAATATTATTTTTTTTCATACCCAATGACAGTTATAAATTATTTATTGTACTCAAGAAAATTAATGTAATAAAATAAAAAACGTAGAAAACGACACAACAAGCATTATATTATGTTTTAAGATTTTTGTGGTTGTTCACTACACTAAAATTGTCACAACAAAAAAAAAACAATCAATCATCAATAGGGTATCGGACTACTTTTTTATTTTATAAATCCAAACTTCTTAGTTTCTGCTATCGAACACTAAAATAATTTTTGCTCTATCTTTAAAATTGACCGAGTTATAAAGGTTTGAAAGTCAACATAAGACAGAGAGGCACATACCCACTTATGACGTCATTTGTTAGTGACGCCATAATATAATCTCCATACAAAAATCGTTTTTGAAAGAGACACACATATTGAAACTTTAAAAAAACCGATTATGTTTTTTTCTTCGCTAATCGTCTGCTACTAATCTATATTTCAAAAATAATTCATAAAATATGGCAAATTTAGGAACAGTCCGATCCCCTATTGTGACAATTTTAGTGTACAACAAGCATTGCTTATTTCTACTGAAATGTCTTACAGCCTACGTTTTATGTTCTTAGTTTGCACAGACTCAGGTACCGAAAACAAGAATATGATATAAAATAAATTAAAGAAATAAATGAGACAATGGCATTTGGCTCGAGCCCCTCGTTGGGGACGAATATGAGCTGTTGATGATGATTTTGATGACATAGGTTGCAGATCAACGTTGACACAGTTTAAATGAATCCAGGTAATATTCGATCGAGTAGCGCTTCACCCGATCCAACTCAAACCAGCCTCTCCAGGGGACAGCCGATTGGCGAGAATTCGTCAACGCTCGCTCTGTGAACAAACTCCAATTATATTGCTGTGTCTGCATTCTGCAAGCGACTTGTGTTCTGTATACATTTTAGAACGAGTAGATAAAAAAAAAAAATATTACTTAAGTTTACATTAACAAGTTATAATTGGGCCCTCCCAGTAAGTAATTGTAGAATACTTGTAGTGGGAGTGCTCCGCTCTTCCACATGAATGTAACAGGATTATAAACTTTAATTAACAGCAGTAGGTAAAAATATATTTTGATCTTAAATCTAAGAAGTACCCAAAATTTAGCCCCTTTATGGATAAGTGCATGCAATTCAAATTCGGTATACATTGCTGTGTTTAGTTCGCGCTTGAGGTGGTAAATTAGTTCAATAACAGCAATGACCGGTAAATTTGAATTTGTTTGCTGGTGATAAGTAGTGCTTCAAAGCAAGCTATAAATTATAAGTAAAATTATCAAATCGTGTTTCTTTAACAGGTAAAGGAAAAAAAAGACTGATGAAAAAGATTTACTCTCATGAATTTCATAGATTGTAACGCTAAATGAATAACCCCTGGATTGTATAGCTTTTATTACGGCTGAGCAGAGTTTTATTCAGTAAGCGATGTCATTAATTAAAAGTTGGGTGATTAGCGCCAAATACCTATTCAGAGTCGAAGCCCAGAAGGCCTTTGTCAAGTGTCCCGGGTTAGACGAACTTTGTAGTAAATTGATTCATTTATTTCTCTTAATTATTCGAAACCCAACGACAAATTCAAAGATTGTGTTGATCATTTGGCTATCCACTTTGAAATCGTAATCACCCGAATTTATTTTATCACTGAACATTAACCTTACCCAACAAACAGTTGACAAAAGACAAAATCTATATTATAAAAACTACCGACTCACTCATATTAGTAACGAGTACCTATGTAGATAAGGTTCTGGGTTAGTGCAAAACACGGTCCATCTATTTATTTATTTACATCTATCCATGATTTGTGTCAAATAGCAATGTTATATGTAGAAGGTAAGGTAATTTATAATTCTATATTTTATTACAATAAGTATACTCACTCTTTGTTAATAAAATCACTGGTAAAACATCTTCAACAAAAGGCGGCATGCATAGGTAAGTACATATTTTGTACCTACTGCAGCATTACTGCAGGTTTTTTAATAACCTTTTTGGTATGATTCTTTTTTCTTTTGGCCGGTTTTTATGTCACTTTTTCAAATTTCAAATTTTCTTGGTTTGATCTTTTTCTAAATGGTCTATTGTTTTCACAATTGTCATCGGGTGATAAGAGAAACGAAATTTCTTGAATACGTGAATCGTTAGATTGTTAGTAAATATTGATTGATCATTTCCGTATTGTGTCATAAGCCTTGGCAATAAATAATAAATATTCTCTTTCCTTGTCTTGGTTGGATGGCGATTATTTCTTTGTCAATCTTTACAGTGTATTTCCGGCTTCTGCGAGGACGCCAAACGCACAAGGGTCCCTCCGTGCTTTCCACGATTTCTTTCTGTGGTTCCGGACACCTAAGGCCACCAGGCCCCCGTGTTGTGTGCGTCCGCACACGTACCAGCTAAGTGCCGCAAACCCGCGCACCGGCGTTGGAGTCCCCCCTGGAATACTGCCCATCTGGCGGATTTTTTAGCTTGTTTTTGTATCTGTTGGATGTAATTTTTGTATACGGATTTTGCCAAATGTTATTTACCGTTAAAATTCTTTTCTAATTTCTAAAAAGGCCCTTTAGGTTCCTCTGGCCCTCCCTTTTTTGGTTCCCGTTTGGCCATACTCTCCCGGGGAACTCCGCGGTTTTTACACCTTCCTGCATCGATACACTCTCAACACAACACTAGTTCACCAACACTATATCGACGGAGTCCCCTCAGGACCCGACTCTCGGCTCATTTTTTGATACTTTGGCAATATCTAGGCTCTTTTAAATCTCAATTATACTGTTGCAATATTTTAGCAGAGGGTGCCCAGGAGTAATGAAAGAAACGTACACAAGTTGATAGTTAGAAGTATAATGTTAGACTGAAGTACAGAGTAAGAGCTATGCTAACTTATGTAATTGCTTAAATACTAACTTATTGCTAACACAAGCAATACGCATCATGACGTAGTCAGGGTGTCGCGAGCACCTCTACACCTCCCCCGTAAGTGCCGTTCACCCCCGGGGTTCTGAGGAAAAAATGTGAGGCGTATTACTTGATACTACTAAAAACGAACATTTTTTCAATAATATTAATATTTATAATAATAATAATAAGTTAAATTTACTTTACGCTAAAAAAAAAAACTAAACAACTAAAACTTATTCGTCACATCCTTGTGTTCATTTCATATAATATGTTACGTCGTGACTAAATATTTCATATTCATATATTTTCCAATTATAAACAACTTGTGCTTTGTCTATTTGGGTTGCGTCGTACGCGTATTCATACCCTTTTTCCATCTGTGGCTTTTTTTTAACCTTCTTGGTACCAAACATTCTCACGGAGGAACGTAGTTCGCACTATGATCGAATAGAGTGGCTGACTCTCATTTCTGAGGTTCTTTGTTTTTAAACCAAGTCATCAAACCAAACTAAGTTTTATTAAGTTGGCCTTCAAATACCTTATTCATTAGGTATTGGTATCTATAGGTAGGTATGTATTCTACTACCTATTATTATTTCTCAAATTTCGCAACACGTCCGGTTGCTACTTCGAATGCAAGCGTAAGTTGCTGATTCGGCATATACTTCATGTCGCGCGTGTTGTGTAACGCGGTCAATAAACTGTAATATGCGGCGTAATGGTAAATACCCGCGTGGTCTCGGGTTCGACTCTTTCGTAACCCGTACAAATTATCTTGATTTTCTACTACTTTCGGTTGATCAGACCTTAATCTTCAGGATTTCTTCTATTTGTAAAATACAATTTTCAGCTTCATGAATTCCAACTCCTTATCTGCAGTATGATGCTGTTGTCCTTTGATGCTGCTTTCTTTTATTTTATTTATTTTTCTAACTTGTATTTTTTTTATTTGTCAGTATTTATTATCGAGTTTCATTCACTCGTGTTCCACTTTCATAAATTACACTATTCTATTGCAAAAGTCGTGTCAATAACCGACAATTTGCTGACGCGGTGACGCGACGTGGTCACCGTCTCGTCGAGCCGTGCATTCTTTCCATTTTTATGCGTTATTATTAAGCTATATAATCCTTTTATTGGGTTTTTATACCCTCAAGTCGATTTTGTCGTGCGTCGTCTCTCCATACGTGGAGAGCTGTACTACGAGGCCGGGCCATGGTTGGTCGCTTCAAGGTATCAGAACCCGATTCTGCTGATCGACCACCTGGAGACCTCGCGGGACTCCGGCTTCTTCGTGGACTTCGGGCCTGGAGGTGGTGTCATGTTCTTGTCACTGGTCGGACTCCACTACGCCCACATGTGCCACGAGTTACTTGTGGCCTTCGACTTTGACGTCCCGGACGACGCTGCTGCTCCTGCTGGGTAACTGGCGTCGTCGGCTACTACATATTTTCTGTCTTGATTTTCTCTCACATCCTTAACACTCCTCTGTATATTCACTTATAGTTTTTATTTATTTAAAACTCATTTTGTTTTTTATTTTCTTCACGAATCACTGTTTTATAAAGTCTATGTGTTGTGACATTATTTTTAGTCCATTTATTTTCACTTTTTATTTGGTTCGTTGTCTAGGTGCACGGAGATTTATTTAATTTTTTAATTAACTCAATTTACTTTTTGCTATTAAATCTCCATGCCACCCAGCACTGCCATAAGGCAGCACTGGCAAGGGTCGCCATGCAATATTTTAGCAGAGAGACGACCAAGATATATTGGAGAGAAACTCACAAGCTGATAACAGAACGTATAATGTTCGACTGAACGGTACAGAGAGAGAGCTATGCTAACTTATGTAATTGCTTAAATACTAACTTATTGCTAACACAAGCAATACGCATCATGACGTAGTCAGGGTGTCGCGAGCACCTCTACACTGTTCGGTCAAATTTAACTAAATCTTTCTTTGTTCTCCTAAATTTCACGTTTCGCCTGTGGTTGTCAACCACAGGTTAGCTAGCTTCCTTTTTTTAAACGCTACACTACCTACTATACTACATGAACGCACTGAAAAACCAAAGATGTGCAGACTCGCATATTTACGACAAAATTATTCATTCAAGGGGTTTACTCTGAATTCACAGCATTATTTAGTTACAAAAACTTGTGTAACTTTTCTTGAATATTCTGTAAAACATATTATCTCGGTACAGTAAAAGAAACTGTACATGCATTCGAAGAAGCGACGCAAGTCATTTTGCAACAGATTCTCTTACGAAGAAAAGTGCTAAACCAATTTAACAAAGCCTTGAAATAAATAAAAAAATAAACGCCCTATAAGAATATTGTCGGCACAAAGTTGGATCGTTTGCGGGAGGCGATACGGAGACAGATGGTGCCGCGAGATAGTTCGAGAGGTTGTCTGCTTGATGCGACACGAAAGTCTCCAGTAATTTCCGAGATACGAGAAATACCGGCTCCGCAAGTTTGTTAAAAAATAATTGAAACCTAGAACCGGCACACCCAGTAGTGGATCCAGGCCTCCAAACCATATAAAACATGCTGATATTATCTAGTTTGTTTAGTAGGTACCACGCTGTTAAATTTCTTTAATAAATACAGAATATTATATTATAAAGCGTACTATTTGAATAAAGAAATTATTTTATAAATAGCAAATTAATCAAAATTATAAAACAATTTTATTTTTGTGTAGGTAAATTTCCAAAACTTTATTCAAACTTGGGACTTTTCTAGATTTCAAATTCGAACGGTGAAATGCTTTCAAAATTATATTTCGAGCGCAGAAGATCATGGAGCCCGCTAACTCTTTTGGGACGGAGTTTGACCCGCAAGTTAGGATTAGTTTATTTATTAGATCATGAATTAGTAAAGTTACTAAACGAGTGACAGCCAGATGGCCAGTTTGAAGATAGTTTTGGATGGCCATGTCTCTCTCTATGTTGGTTTGCTAAAAGTTATCGTATCCCTGTGACGTCAGAGGTACTCAACTCTTTATGTTATTGAAATATTCTATTACGAAGCATGTTTGATACTAGAGCGGATATCGATAGAGAGTTTAAGCTTAAAGTTGGTTGTTATAGTTTTATAATATAATATTTTTTTCTTTGTTAGATCTATGTACGAGGAGGGATCAAAAAGTAGTGAAAATGAAATAGAATATAATGACTATTGATAAATTAATAATTTATTTTTCTACATAGTCTCTGAGTCTCTCTACACACCGAGTCCAGCGCTTTTCCAAGGCTTCAATCCCTTTAAAAAAAAAGTTTTGTCTTGGTACTGCAAAAAGCTCTCCACGGCATCCATCACCTCGGTATCGTATTCGTACCTGTTTCCCCTTAAGTATTCTTTCAATTTGGGGAACAGATAAAAATCACTAGGCGCTAGATCTGGTGAATAAGGGGGTGGTCAACCAATTCGAAGCCAGCTTGCTGAATGGCAGCCATCGCAACTGCCGACCTGTGCGCGGGTGCGTTGTCGTGATGAAACAGCACGCCCCTTCGAAGTTTCCCTCTCCTTTTCTCTTTGATGGCATTCCTCAACTTGGGAATTAAAGCTGCATAATATTGGCCGGTAATAGTGGTTCCACGCTCCAGGTAATCAATCAACAATATCCCTTCTGAGTCCCAAAATATTGAGGCCATAACCTTGCCAGCCGATGCCACGGCACGAAAACCCATGTTTTGTCCATTATTACCAAACGAGACAAAAAGTTCTCAGAATCTTCTTGAAACTTGTCCAACAATATCTTCGAAATGTCAAGTCTATTTTGTTTCTGACTGTCGGTTAACATTCTCGGCACCCATCTTGCGAAATCTTTTCTCATATTCAAAGATTGTTTCAATATGGATTGAACACTTCCATATGAAATGCCCGTTTCTCGAATTAACTATCGGATGGTAACTCTTCGATCGCTCATACAATTTTCTCGACTTTCGCAACATTTTCTTGGGTGACTGACGTCAATGGACGGCCGCAACGATGTTCGTCTTCCGTGCTCGTTCTCCCTACTCGAAATTGAGAAGCCCACCTTGCGACAGTAGAATACGGCGGAGCAGACTCTCCTAATGTTGCCTCCAAATCGCAATGAATCTCTTGAGTCGTTAACTTTTTTAAACAGAGGTATTTAATAACGGCTCGCACTTCGTTTTTCTCCATTTTCGAGCACACGTTCCGACACGAAGCAAACAAATGACTACATTCAGAAAAAAACAAAAGAGAATCGAAGATTTTTTTTCTTTATTAATATTACAAAATAAATATGTATCTGAGCTATGCCTGCCAGTATTTTTTTTTCTTACCAAGGAGTATCGTTCTCACTACTTTTTGATCCCTCCTTATATAAAAATGAATCACCGAAATGTTTGTACGCGCATAACTTCCAAACGACTGCACCAAATTGGATAAATATTTCTTTGTGTTTGTCATTGTCAGGAGAAGGTTTGTATGAAACAAAAAAGGTGTAGTGTAGGTGTATGGTAGGTGTAGGGTAGGTGTAGGGTAGGTGTAGAGTAGGTGTAGAGTAGGTGTAGGGTAGGTGTAGGGTAGGTGTAGGGTAGGTGTAGGGTAGGTGTAGGGTAGGTGTAGGGTAGGTGTAGGGTAGGTGTAGGGTAGGTGTAGGGTAGGTGTAGGGTAGGTGTAGGGTAGGTGTAGGGTAGGTGTAGGGAAGGTGTAGGGTAGGTGTAGGGTAGGTGTAGGGAAGGTGTGAGGTAGGTGTAAGGTAGGTGTAGGGTAGGTGTAGGGAAGGTGTGAGGTAGGTGTAAGGTAGGTGTAGGGTAGTTGTAGGGTAGGTGTAGGGCAAGTGTAGGGTAGGTGTAGAGTAGGTGTAGGGTAGATGTTGGGAAAAATGGCAAGACAACGTCTGCCGGGTCAGCTAGTTTTATTTAAAGATGTTGTATCTCCATTAACATTTTTAAAATTATTCTACTTTTTAGTAAGTATCTATAATTTTTAGTAATATAAAAACTAAAATTTCCGTAGTGACTCTAAGTAATAATGAAAAATCTTTAGTATCCAGCTAGATTTTCATAATTATGTTAACTTACTCCATGCGGCAAGATGTAGCAAAATAATTCTAAACTAGTCTTCGTAGTCATTAAAAATAACAAATGTCAGACGATGTGATGTGTGTGTGTGATATGATGTGATGTGATGTTAGGAACGACAGAAAAGAAATGTATACAGGGTGTAAGTAAGTGAACAAATCACAGATATCAACAAAACGATAACTTAAAAGTTATCATGCCCCTAATTGAATCATATTCCATCTGGATTTCCTTCCGAAAAATTATTTTTAATAGTTTTTTTTTTCATATTATATAAATTTTAACATAACTTTAGTTTCTTTTAAGTTTAAGGTCTCCATAAACTCATAAGCACAAAATGTTTTAAGTATATCACGCTAAGATAAACGCCACACGAAAAAGTTTTAAAACTGTTAACACTACGAAGTTGATTTGATTTCCATTATTTTTGACAGCCACTAATATAAAAACCTGAAATGAAATCCGATGGAATATGAATCAGAATCATGGGCTGAATGTACCTATGATTTTGTGGTGACCTGTCGCTTACATCCTGTATGTGTTGTAATAGTCGAGGGCTAACAATGATTGGCATTTCAATTTGTGTTCCACTGCTGCCTCTCCGCCGCGGCCGCCGCCGCCGCTGCCGGTAGAATGCGTCAATTTTCGAGTAGGCAGTGGGTGCGAATGCAGATTCGGTTATCTCTGGCCGGCTGCCGATTGCCATTTGTTTTTTTATTCGCTTTTTGAATGTTCCAGGTTTCTTTTAATTGAAGTTTTATCCCATCACTAAACAGTTATAAAGAAACGCAATACACCTAATATTTGCTGCATATGATGCACATGATCTATAAAATCAAACAAGTTTACAATAAAATAAAGGAAGAGTAAAAAGATTAATATTAATATAGTTTTTGACACAAACCGAACGTGTTTTATTATTGTTTTGTCTTACCTTGGTGATCTTTTATAGGTACGTATTTTTATTTTTCACCGTTAAAGAAAGTGAATAGAATGATTCTACGTTTTATGTATTCAATCTCAACAGCAACATTGTTTTGAGCAGTAAAGTCGAATCTGGAATACAAATCAACATACCTTCGCAAAGAGTGTGATAAAAGCTGTGTAAAGGGTAGGACATAAACCAAGTTTTTACACTTTTAAAAGTGTTCAGTTACAAAAAGCTTATTATCTTGAATGTAAAGACTCCGTGGTCGAGTGGTAGATCATAAGATTCTCATTACGGAGGTTCCAGGCTTGTATCCCTGTGGGATGCTGTGGTTAAACAAAAATCGTTTTAAAACACTGTCCCTAGTTCATAATATACATATACAGTTGCAGGCTGAATAACTTGATTGTCAGAAAGTAAGGTTCCGTGCTTCGAAAAGCTCGTGAAATATAAAGTTGCTATATGAAAGGTCTTCGTTGGCTCCAAAGGCTCCAAAACTCTGCAGGGGTCGTGGGGTCAGTCGTCGGTCTAACAAAAGTTTTTTTTACTCGGAGAATTCGCTTGAATACTGAACTCATCAATATATCCTATCAAAAAGGTTGTCCTATCAATTACGCGAACTGCATAACGACCAAAAAACCCTTTTTACTTCATCCTGCGCTCGTTGAGCCTCCATTCACTAATTTGAATGAAAATTCCTGAAAAGCCAGTCAGTCCGTACTTTTTCATGATTATTTTGCTTTTACATCGCGGCACGTTTTATTGTAATAATTGAATTCGTAGGTAAGTCCTCCATATGAGAGGAGAGGTAGGTATTTTGACTTTTATACTAATGAAATTTTTATCTTGTTATGAGGCATATAAACGCATCTCAAAAGGCAGGCACGTACACCTTAATGTGTACGGTTACCTTTACATATCACGTGTTTGTATGATTTGAAATAATTTATTTTCGAATAGTTATTTTTCTTGGATTTTGTATTAACGTATAGTGTGTACGGGACAATAATATGCAATAAAGGTCATAATAATGAAAAGATATTTCAAAGTATAGAAACACGTGATATGACTCCACTTTTACAAGCGACTGTAATTTAAAAAGATAGGTTTGTCAATTTATATTTTCCTAGAGGCTCCTTGCATCGTAACTATACAGGGTGTCAGTGACAGGTCTGGAGACAGGAGACAGGAGACAGGAACTGATACAGTGCATTTAGGTATATCACACTAAAACTATGGACACTTGCAAAAAAAAAGAGGAAGTACCCCTAAGCTCGGGGATGAAAATGGCGGCGATGTAAACAAATCATAATTGATTTATAAATCTACATATAACTCTTGTACTACTGTTTTATTTTACATGAAATAAAAAGATATCTATTTTCAATAAGGAATATGCACATTTTTTTAAATTCATTAATAGAAATATTTTTCAATTATATTTGTTGGTTTTTATTATTGCGACAAACTGTATTTATCATCTTGAATAACTGTTTTTTACTTCAAAATATAGACCGACGTCGAAGTACTACGTACGTAAGTATTACCTAGTATTTTATATGGAAAAACTTAAGTATTTTCACCGTAAAATACTTAAACTAATTCAAATTACAGTAACAACTAACAATAAACTCAACAATACGCAACAATTTTCATAACTTCTCACTCACGGCAAATTTTTGAACTGACTTTTTCTTTTTTTGGCCAGGGTTGAGTCGAACTATTATGATGCTAAATAAAGGAGTATATTCATTTGGTGTTGCCCCATACAAACTTCATATAATAGAACTACCAAAAATAAATTATGACTGACTTTTTCACAAGGCTGTATTACATTTTCCGAGCGGCTTTTCTCGGTTCCCGAGTCTAGGGGTAGGAAATCGGGTTTCTATTATCTATTCCCGCGCAATGTACATCGCACGCGCGCAGCAAGTGGCCAACTGCTGCAAGGTCAATACGCGCCCGTGCATCGTAATTTATAACTGAATTCATTCATATTTTTTTTAACTAATTAGTGGTGTGTATAGAAATCGTATTTTGAAGTTGCACTAATTTTAAATTTGACCGAAACAATCGGTCACAACACAAACCGGGAAAAAATACAGTGGTATATTATTCAGAATCATGGACTAAATGTACCCTATTATTTTTTAGAGATCTGTCACACTGTGTGTACACCCTGTATACATACTAGACCAAGTTCTTTTAATTAACATTTTGTAAAGACGTGAATCCGCTTCGCTCACGGTTACGCGTGACTGCCTTATTTTAAACAGTTCTTATGTGAATAAAATATTTTTCTGCGGTAACAAGTAGCTTGTCACTCTTGAGGCTCCTACACACAGTGCCGCCGGCCAAGCCGCTGTGGGCCCGGTGGCTTACAAAGCTATAACTTTATGGCGGCACGTGTCGTTCGGCAAAATCCGGCAGGCTGTGCCGCCGGCAATGTGTGTAGCCTTTAGCGCCCAAAATCTGTCTCGGCGATCCGTTGTTTAGCGTGAAATAAGGACAAACCAACAGACACACGCATTTGATTTGACCACTAACTGGCAAAGCCTACTCGGTACAGACCTATCAACTTATCTGTAAAGTGAAAGGCGAATTGTAGTCATTTCACAGATACTTTGGTAGGTCTACATCTGTACAAGTATTTAAAAACAAATAAATCATCATAGTGTACTACTGAGCTGTACAACCAATTCCCCAGAGTTGAAGTGCACTCTAGTTTAGAAGAGCCAAGTTCCACTTAACTCTTGAATTAGAATCTACAAGTTCGTGCATATCTGCTCGAGTGTATTGCTCGACTCGAGACAATATAACTTGGCCAGCATTGTTGTACAAATGCATCGCGAAAGTATTCTTTGTCGTGTTTCTTTGTGGCAAGATACATATAAGACATGCAACTCATAAATAGAATACATTATTTCTAAGTCTTCGTTTTGAATTACGAATAAACAAGATAGTTAAATCGGTTTGTTTCTCTTGAGGTTTATATTTAACTTTGCATTCTCAAATACTTGTATCATTTTTAAATTCAAATTGTGTTTTGCTGTCATAGTTCACGAAAAATAAAAAGGTAGACTGATGACCTGAGGAAGGCCGCTGGTGGTGGCTGGATGAAGAAGGTCGCTGGTGGTGGCTGAATGAGGAAAGCGGGTGATCGTGCGCTTTGGCGTGCCCTTGGGGAGGCCTACATCCAGCAGTGGACTGCAATAGGCTGATTGGTTGATTGATTGAAATATATTCTTGACTATCCCGCTCAGGAGCCAGCATGGTTGGCTAAGGCCTAATAACTATAATACAGAATAGGTTTGAGACCTTCGTAATGAGTACTCATTGTTAGTAGTTTTATAAAACAGTAAAAAAATATACAATAGAAAGTAACTAGTATTCTTAATGAGAACAAAATACTGCACGTACGAGTATATATTTATTACATAAGGAAGTAATAAAGTTTCAGAATGCACAAGTCCAATTTACAAGACGGTCTCGTAGTACTTTTATTCACTACAAAACATTTCAGTACAACACAAATTGCCTTTTTTACGATAGCGCACAGCTGGTTGCTAATTACAATTTGACCGCGCGATATTACACTACCGGGAATTTTAAAATTACATTACTTCCACGAGCAATAAAAAAACACAAAAGCTACTGCAAAATTTTAATGATTTTTAAATATCTTCCGTGTATTCCTTTATACAATATCAAGGATTTTTTCACTGACCATTTTCTAGTAATGAAAGGTTTTTACTTACAATATTTTCATTTAGTTTCGTAAAAGAGAACTCTCAATCTCAAGTTCATTTTTTATAACGTAAATAAAATAAAATAATTGTTTGCGATAGCCCATAACACGCACACTTAAAGCTGCGTAGTCTATTTCGCAGCAGACCACAAAAGAGCTACGGTGCGTTTATTTCGTAGCAGGCTACCAAACGGCTACGACGGGTCATTCTTTTCGTAGCAGATGGCTACGGTGCGTTCCTTTTGTTGCATACGAGGCATTTTTTTAACAGACTACGAAACCAAGATAAATTATTCAAGCCGAAAGTAAATTATCTTTTTTTAAAATTAACTACTAATATTATTAGTTGGGTGGATGCGCTTACTACTGTAGCCTTAAAATAAAGATAATCTAAGGCTTTATTTTGAGATATTTTTACAAGTCTATCTTGCATGAGGTCAATGAACGATAAGACTAAAGTGACCATTTTTTTCACTAAAATGATAAAGGTATCTAACTTCTTGATACACTACTGTCTTAAAAGCTCAATACTTGACCGTTGTTTGTAGACCGTGACTACGATACGTAATTCCAGTAAGCGAGTGAAGCCACTGTCGTATCCAATTAATTAGTAAACATTGAAGAGCCTATTATCGTTGCGAAGCTCTTAAGAAAATTAATCGCAACATAAAGGGTTATTGAAATTTTAAATTCGTGAAGTACATAATCTTTTAGAACGCGAATCGATTACCTTCCCGCCCGGTGTAGCGATAAAATGTTAAGTGATCATAAAATTTAAAGGAAGTTTACTGTCGATTTTAAAATTTGTGCTTGAGACGCAAAGGTAGAAGTTATTAACTGTGTGAAATTCCGTCTTTATATTTTCTCGTTTAAAGTGATTTAACCTGCTTTTTGTCAATATCTAATCATAATTATTAATAAAACATACAGGTACAAAACGAATTACTTTGTATTAGCCACTTGTCCTAAGATACGTACCTTGTACCTACTCCAAATAATATTTTAGGGCTAGAATAGAATAGTCTTTATTTGCATTAAACAAAATAATAATAATATTGCATAATTTGATAAAATAATAAAGGCGGGTAAATGTGAAGCTTTTAATTAAATTTAACATTGAAAGGCGTAATACCGAACAGTGAGAGCCTGAGGCTTCAACTTGTTAAGAAAAATATACCTACTACCTAATTATACTCTGTGCTTGGAAGGTATGCATTAATAAAATAAGGTTGAAGGATATTTTTTATTGAATATTATGTAAAAATGGCCACATATTGTGAAAAAAGATAAAAGAAATTGGCAAATGAAAACGATGTGCATATTGCGTTCTATGTACTTATTATTCTGATCTATAAATACACGAACAGGTTTGGTGAACACGATTTACTACTTGAATAAAACTTACGCGCAAGATTAACTAATTAATCATGATTGCATGTTTCGATTTAATTTTTTCAAGATTCAAATATCTAAAAGAGAAAGAAATAAAAATGTTTTAATTTTTGGTTTACACTAAAAAATCTCCCGCGTTTCTGAGGAGACTAGTACCTGCGACCTGCAGGAATTATTTAATTAAGTCCGAGTTTATTTTGCGGCTTGAAATATTTGACAAAACTACTCAAATAATAATATCTGGACTGATAAAGAAGAAAGTAGCGCCTTTTCCAGTATACTTAGTAGGAAATAATGCAGGTTTTGATTTCCTGTTTATAAATCTAAGCAGAATAAGGGCACAAACTCTCACAAGAATCTTGCAAATCCAGACTTAAAGAGGGTGATTGAAATAAGAAGATTGGATTTAATTGCAAGGGACCACCATTGAATAATTTCTGCATAACTTGGTCGTTGAATCTTTACTCTCACTCATTTGCATTTAGGGCTTAGGAAATGACTACATTTATATTGATGAAATCGTAATTTCTCAGATTATGCTTAGCCTATCGTTGTCTGTATTTATCATTAGACAATTAAGTAAATGAATACACAAACCGGGCGTCGGTTATGAAAAAAATATAAAGATAATTTTGATTATGAGGTGTTTTGTAGGGATTCGTATATCAAACTTTACGCACAAATTACTTACTACATGTCCTACCAGCAATAAAAGCTGGTTTCAGATAAAAAATCACTTACGATGTGACTTCTTATTTGAACAAAGGAGGGACTATAGTTGAAAAACGGAAAAATCTAATTTGGCTTCAGTTACGAGACATTGACTCCGTTAACGCGGCAAGATATTTTTCATTAGGGACAATTTTGTGCTCTACGCAAAATCACGGAGGTGAAGCGGGGCTGATGACTCGACAAAAATGTTCATAAAGTAAAAAAAAAAGAATTGTTATTTTCAACGTAGAGCCAAAATAATTTAATATTCTAACCTTTTGAGTATTTATTTTGTTTCTGCCTACTTGTAGAAAAAATGTTTTTAAACAAGTTAGTACTGTTTTTGATTGACGTACCTCAAGTTGCAGATTTTGGTAACATATTCTTCTTAATATTATCTTTGAAGTGTTTAAATCTAAACATTATTAGTATAAATTCTCAGAAGAGCTTCACTTCCCACGTAATCAGTTTGCAGCAAACTTCCTTATAATTAAAACTCCGGGATTTGCGAACTTCACACGAATGTAGAACGAATAATTCATAAGAAGGTTAATTAAATTCGTTCTTGGTAGTCGGCTGTTGGTGGTTGGCACGTCAGCAACAAAATCAATGTGTTCTAGAAAAAAAAACTACAACTGATCTATTTCAAATGGTTTGCTGTTACCTAATTATGAACCAACATCAGCTAATCTATAAACCAATATAATCATTAACGAGCTTAAACAATACTGTGCAATGAAATATGCGGAGGTGTATTTATGTTTGTGTGTCGCCACATAGGTAGGTACCTATTTTTCATGTACGAGTATATACCTATATGGTATACCAGTAGGTACATAATTGGAGACAGCTACAAAACCGGATATGTTTCTTCTTTATAGCGGAAAAATATTTATCCACAAGAGAAAATCACAGCAGACAACAAAATAGTAATAAAATACTAAATACTTACACTATAAACTGATTGACGGCTCCGTAGCCCAGGTGGTAGTGTATCTGCTTCCAACGCACAGGGTCGCGGGTTCGAATCCCGCCCAGGGCAAACATTCGTGTGATGAGCACTTGTGTTTGCCTTGTGTCTGGTTGTTGTTTATCTATATAAGTATGTATTTATCTATTTATGTAATGTATATCAGCTGTCTGGTACCCATAGTACAAGCACTGCTTAGTTTGGGATCAGATGGCCGTGTGTGAAGATGTCCCCACATATTTATTATTATTATTTCATCCATATTTATTATTTATTAAACTTGTCTTTCTTTTGTTGACGACTAAATACTGAAATCTTTTCTCAATAATAATATTAAATTCTAAGCTTTCTATGTTTTGGCGCTGTCTGTACTATGAATTACGACCATTAATCTAATCTCACACATCGGTTTCTACTTTAACGTTATTAAAGCGTCTGTTTTGTGGAAATCGTTGGAGAAGTTTGAGCCTCGGAGGCCTATATTTGCCAACTTTTTGAAAATATGCTTACACGAGTAATGTTTCAAACTTATTGCGATACGGGGACATGTAGCTCTAGATGTTATAGGTATATTCAAAATAAGTCTTTGCCACATTTGCGCACTTAATTAACCTATGCAGTCGAACTTAACATCATAAGTTTCTTTTGCGTGCATGAAGTGTTTTTACTCTGCAAAAATAAGTCTTATAATTTCTCCTCCTAAGTCTTATAGTGTGGGACGCCCCCCCGCCAGGTGGACTGATGACCTGAGGAAGGTCGCTGGTGGTGGCTGGATGAGGAAAGCGGGTGATCGTGCGCTTTGGCGTGCCCTTGGGGAGGTCTACGTCCAGCAGTGGGCTGCAATAGGCTGATTAATTGATTGATTGAATTTCTCCTCCAATGAAAATGGTTATTCTGTACAATATAGCATGTGCGTTTCGGTTTCAAGATAAAAACACCTATCGTATTTATTTTCGGGGAAGCAATTTTTCTCCATTGGTTATGAGAACTCCATTGCAATTTCACTCACAACTTAGTATCCATTAACTTTCGATTAAAACTTTATTTTGTCTATTTCCAGTTTCCTTCCACATTTTACATCATAGTAACATGAAGCAAACGTTATTATAAGGCATTCTAACAACATAATATCCAATGTTATTATTCGATCTGCCTACGATAACATTAGTTTTAGTTGGTGATCTTTGCCCTTTCTGCGATCGAAGATCTTTGCAAACAATTCCAGCAAGCCTACGCTGCCGTCACTCTGTAAGTACCTAATTACTTTTAGTTTTTTTCCTAAGTAAGAGAATATTATAGAAAGGTTGGGTGATTGCCTTACATAAGACTATATTTTTAGTAGCTAATAGTTTAATAAAGTAATAATTTACTGAAGGGATAGTAATCATACCTAGTATTATAACAATGTGAAAGTATAGTTGGATGTTTATAAATATGTTTGGATATTTGAATATTTTCTTCGCTCGCGCATGCCTAAACTATTGAACGGATTTGGATGAAATGTATGGAGTTAGTTTGTACCTAGTTACATTAAAAAATGTTCGTCATCATTAATATTATAGATAGATAGATAGATAAAAAGTTTTATTCAAAAATCTACATAACACATTTTGTGGTTTGTAAGTACGATCGATGATGATGACAAACCTTGGCAGAATGATTAAGCTGCTGAAGGCTTCTAAGTTTGTTGGCTGTTCGTTTCTTTTGCTCAAATGAAGTTCAAATATTATTGTAGTGAACTTTACGATCAGCATAATTTTCATATTTTCTTATCGGTAGGTTCCTAATCTAGTACTTACTAGATAATTTAAAGCACCACATTTGCAATGCAGATGTGCAGAACAGTGTGTTATCTAGAGCATAACGCAAACAACCTAGGATCTGGGTTTGCCAGATTATGTGCCAAATTAGCATGAATACTGCTAAATTTAGCTAAGATGTGGGAATGCTGAAATTTTCAACCGTATTCATGCCCTAAGTATTTACAGTGATAGATTTCTGAAAGCGGCGATAGAGTCGAGGGAAGAATTAAATTACCCAGAAGATGATGATTAGCAGCTACCTAAATAGCATTGAATAGAAAATAGAAATAAGTACCGAAAATGTGCTTTTTCAAAAAGTGACCTGCAATCTAAATATTTTCCCAGTAACAAAACCATTTGACTAGCGCTATGTACACAAACATTTGCTATTATTTTAGTTTGCAAGTTCCTGTTTGTTTGTGTATAGCAAAGCACAACATTTTAGAGTGCATAAACATAAGACAGCTGATATAAAGTGAAGTATAGCAAAACATAAATAATTAAGAATTATGGGCTAAAAACTAGCTCTTACAACACCTGTAAAGGAAAAAATCTGAAAGCCAAGTATTTGTTCTTTTATATACAAGTACATATTTTTTTATGCGATCTTTTAGTGCAAAATATTGTTAGAGATGGCGCCACTTGCCTAATCAATTTAGAAATGACTTAATACTTTTCTTTTGTAACCCTCAGTGCACCAGTCAGACTTGCACTAAATTGTTCTTATCAAGTATACACAACACACAACACAGCACAACATACATACCCTCATATAGATCCCCACATACACACTATCACAACCTCACATACGCAAACAGAAACACACACATTTACTCACATATAATCGTACACATATAATTTATAGTGGCCTCATTGTATTTAAGGTGTAAATATGGACAGCACTGTTGTTATTCTTTAGTCTAGAATGTAAGAACCTCATGGAAGGAACTAGCCCTTGCAATACAAGGTATCTTAGTGCAGGGACTAGTGCATTACCTATTGTTAACCTTCTTTGAACAAATAAATAAATTACAAATTACAAATTACAAACTATATGAAAATTAATTTAAAGTAGAAGATATTTATTGTATGTTAATGGTTCCACTATAAAGTTTTTGGGGAAAATTTTGTCGTGACCGAAACGAAATGCTTAAGTTAACAGCATCAATGGACTTAAACTTATTCCAGTGCGGGTTGGTCGATTTCACACATAACCTTTGATTTTATTTACTGACGTGTGCGCGCAGGTCTTCTCATGAAGTGCGTGGGTTCTAATTATTTTATCAAATTCCTGTTGGCCTCGTTAACGTGGACTAGCTTAACGTGGACAACGAGAACAAACGGAATAAACGGTCTAAACATACATAAAAAAATAGGGGATCGGACTGTTCACCATATTTTCTGAATTTACCACATTTTAGGAATTATATTTAAATTATAGATTAGTAGCAAACGTTTCGCGAAGAAAAAAACAGAATCGGTAGAAAAACTAATTTACAGTGATTTTTTAAACTTTCAATATGTCTGTCTCTTTCAAAAACGATTTTTTCTATGGAGATTATATGGCGTTACTAACAAATGACGTCACAAGTGTCTAAACTTGAATTTCAAACCTTTATAACTCGGTCAATTTTAAAGATAGAGCAAAAATTCTTTTAGTGTTCGATAGCAGAAACTAAGAAGTTTTATAAAAATAAAAAAAAGTAATCCAATCCCCTATTTAAAAACACAACTTGTTTGGATTTAAACCGACATCTCCCAGACGACAAAAAACGGCCCTAGCCATTAGAAAAATAATATAAAGTAAAATACCTGTTGGTAATGATGCGGCTGATGAACTGGCAGGAAGGGGATCGGAGGCTCCGGTGTTGGGCCCTGAGCCTCTCCTGCCGATACCGTTCAGCCAACTGAGAACATGGCTGCGCAACATTACCCGGAACGAACACAACGCCCAATGGGCTAGTCTAACAAGCTGCAGACAGTCGAAGGCGGTGATCCCAACACTATCGCCGAGACTAACACACAGACTTCTCAGCCTAAACCGTAAAAACCTCCGAATAGTTGTAGGCAGTTTAACAGGTCACATACCTCTCAATAAACACCTATTCACCATCGGCGTGACGGACAGCCCTCTATGCAGAGGATGTCTGGAAGCAGAAGAAACGGTCACCCACGTAGTCCTGGAATGCGTAGGGTTGACTGACCAACGGGCAAAAATCCTCCAGAATGTGGGGTCGCTCCGCGAAGCCTGTGACAGTCCCAAGCGGCTTCTGAGCTTCTGGAAGGAGCTGGGCTGGTTGGAGTAACCAGCTAAAACCGAACGTAAAACGGACCAATTTAGAGTCTAATTGCGGAAACGGGAGCCCACCAACTAACTAACCTGTTCAAAACATACGTAAGTAATTCATGTCATGTTACCGGAATCCTACTTGACGATTATCTTTATATTTTTCCTTGCCTTCAAAAACTCCTTTTTCAGCTGCCTACTCCAATAATATAATCAAGAATGACAATATTCTTTGAAAGCGTCTTTTTCATAATGAAATCTCCGAAATATAAGGTTAGCAAATGTCTTTCGGAAAAGAAAATGATTGCGGCGTTCCATCTGTTCCATTTGGTGACGAAATAAAACTCTCGGCTTCTTTGGCGATTTACTTTTTCTATAAAACATAAGTGCGCACCTAATAATTCGGCCCAATACTGTGGTGATTTGGTGTTATACGTGACCAGCGAAGGAAGACCTACAATGTTTCGATCGGACACTTTTTGTTCATCAGACTGCGAAGGGGTGGGTGGGACTCGCCAGACCCATCCTCGTTGGTCAGGGTAAACCGTTGTTTCGCAGGCTGTAAGTGTGTAACATCCACTTTTTATTGCGTGGTAGTAAAGTAAAGCAAACAGCGGGCCACAAATTATACCAAGTCGTAAATAGCTATAAAAAGAATTACTCTATCATGGCCTGCTGTTATTTATATACTCTGCCCTGGAACCTTCAAATTATAAAAAGTTGGGTCACTACATCAAAATAAAAATGTCATTTAGGAACAATACGCATATATACATACATAGACATTAAAAGTGACTTTTATTAAATATATATAGGTATATAGACTAAATATCCATACATAAGCATAAATACTTTCAATCAAAATTAATAAATGATCTTTATTATATAATCTAAACAAACAATAAATCATCATCAACAACTGCTATACGTCCCCACTATACGTGAACTAGGACGATTAGGCCTTAGTCACGCACGCGTGCACGCTAGCCCAGTGCGGATTGGTCGACTTCACACACAACCTTTGAATTTCTTCGCAGGAGTGCAAGTTTCATCGCGATGTTTCCTTCACCGTAAGAGCGTCGAAAAAACTTACATATTCTGAATTTGAAATTCGAAAACACATGGTGGAGATCAAGTGGGGATCGAACCCGCGTCTTCCGGACGGGAGGCAGCGGCCCTAGCCTCTACACCACCGACCGACGCTCTCAATCTCAAACAAACGATAAATAACTCTTACAAAACTTCTATTACTTTGTATATTATTTATTAGTCTATTTCATACAGAACATTTTCATATTTATCAAGCCTTGTTTGCTGCCAAAGTTTTCTCTTTACAGCCAGGTATGGAACAACTCGAGTACAAGAGCAATTTCACAAATCGCTCGACTACGCACGACTTGAAACTCGCCGAAAACTTTGTATGAATGGCGTTTTAATGCCTCTTCTTGAAGGAAATTGATCGCAAAGGTTCGTGTCATGGAACTGCGATTAGAGAACACTCGATTCTTTAACATCCGGGTACTTTACTATTAAATTGTTCCCTACGCATATTGAGTTTGACTGAACAAAGTTGAGTACTTACTGAAGTAGACATGGAATTAATTCAAATATTTTTTTCATGTAGATGGTTGCGTGTGGGAAACCGCTGAATGCGGGCCGCATTGAAGCAGACATTGTGGAGACCCTCGGGTATGCCTTTGTTCAGCAATGGACGTCTTTTGGCTAAAATTATGATGACGTTTAAATTAAACAAATAACTTACAACCCATAACGTCCCCACCGTGGGGCGCGAGCCTACCCTGAATTAGGGCGATCAGGCCTTAGTCGACCACGCTACTTTCACACACAACCTTTGAATTTCTTCGCGAGAGTGTGCAGGTTTCCTATCGATGTTTTCTTTCACCGTAAGAGCGTCGAATAAACGTACATATGAATTCGAAATAACACATTGGTACGTGGTGAGGATTGAACCCGCGTCTCCCGAACGGGAGGCAGTGGCCCTAACCAATACAACACCGACGAATAAGAAACTTAAATATTCTAATAAAACACTCGTCGGAATAATAAAATTATGGTCGTATTTGTATAAGTTTTTTATTTTAGTATGAACGTAAAAGCTCTCTTTGTAGACATAATATTAATCATTACACGTTGAGAAATGATGAAAATTGAAAGAAAATTAAATAATTTTATTAAGTGCTGAATACAAACTTGTTTATCCTAAAATATTTTGTTACTTTATTGCGCTAAGTTTCAAGTAACTATCTCAATTTTATACGTTTTACAGCTTCAGTGTACGAGCTTCCCGGTCTGGGAAACCACATCACGTACATACGTGTACCGTATTATCTGTAACTTTTATACTACTCACGGGCATACATCAAAAGCGCACTTGAAATTTTAAAATCCTTTCATAATGATGGTGTACTTACTCTGTGTATGTGCTAACGTACATTATTTTTATATCACCTGTTGGATATTTGCACTTTTCTTCAATGTTGAACAATTATTTTGTTATTATTTGTATTATTTCCGTTATTTTATTTTCAATGAAATGAATCTAGTACAAACAAGCAAGAGAACAAATATTATTTTTTTAAAGTTGTCTTTTCCGCTGACGTCATATCTTAATGATGTAATCATAAAGTGACGTAATCGTCTTTGTCGTCGTCGCAAACATGAAAAATTGAGTATGGCCCTTAATTTCCGAAAATCATCCAATGTTTTTATAAATTAACCCAGATGTCTCAATCCACCGTAAACAAATTACTATATCGAAATAGTTGTCGTTGAGAGCAAATAAACCACAAATCCATAAATTAAACAAATCACCTGGACTCGGATTGTGGTTTGCCCCTTAGTAGAAATCGGGGAGATTAGGACCAGTGCAGACTGTGGTCGTCTATCACGGGATAAACAACGGGGTGGACAGCGGTCTGCGGCTAACTTTCAATAGTTTTACTTGCGGATTACTCGGAAAATTTAATAAATAAATTATTGAACCAAAAACTGTTCCAAGGGCAATGTCGAAGATGAAGATCCACTTCGGGTCACTGAGCCAGTGAAATAAGTGGTAAAAACTGTCTAAGGCAAGGCAAAAACTGACAAATTCATTCAGTTTTGGAGTACATTCAACCGTACTAATTACCAATTAAAACATTTTAAGATTTATATACCCTGAACAAAATCATGGTTTAATTAGTATAACGCTATGCGCGCACTAGAGACATTATGTGCCTAGAGTAAACTTGACGAGAGAGACATACTGTCGCCGCGACAAAAGTCGCCAGTGCGCGCATAGCGTAAACGGAATCAAATATTAATTAAAATTGGTATTTTATATAGTAGTAGGCGAACATTCTGCCATGGGACCAAAAACTACTTATATGTAAAGGGGCCAAAACTACCTACTTACCTTCAGAGAAGAATCCTTCATCTTGAAAAATTTCGTGTATTTATGCAATGACAAGTAGCTTTAAGGCAGGAAATAATATGAGAGAATTCGCCGAGCGTAACCTTATCTCATCTCACCTTGACGACACGCCTGGGTTTACGAGCAGCCCTAACGACACTGTTGTGTTCATCAGAATAATATTTCTCTCAATATTTGTGATTCAAATGTAAGAATTACCCTCATTTCGAGGAACAAATTATTTACATACCCGAATAACTGTTTAGGTTTATTCAGCTTGATAATGGAACCTGTTATCTGCATCAACCGTATAATTTTGTGGGAAACCTTTATGTCAGGATTTTAACAAGCTTTTATTTTAACTTTACTTGTTGCGTATACGTATGTAGTAAAGTTAGAATACTCGTCTGGTTAACGGTTAAAAGTATAGAGTATAAGTTTAAATTTTGTATGTACGTCTAAAAGCTAGTGTTTAAAATAAGTTTTGTTTACTTAATTAAAACTTGACTGAGATTTTTTTTTGTAATCTTAACCTTCTCTCTGGCAGAATCAGAATCAAGCGGTATTGTATGAAAGGTCCATTTTGTTTTCTTGGTCAGTTTCACGGACTGAACTCCCCCAATTTTGCTTCATTGCAATTTTTGTAACAGCCTGTATAATATTTAATAAAATATGAAGCAGGTTTTTGTACGATCAAAACACAGCCAAATAAGAATTAATCTTATGCGATGCACATTAATAACGTCACAGTATATTACGCTACAGATCAGCAGTGACAGCAGCTTATAAATCTGCTAAAGTTAAAGCAGTTCATTTACAGTTCCCGATCGTGACTCGGTTGTGGCGACGATGCAATCTTAAACTTGGAGCGGCTGTCACCATAGCTGTCACTCCCAAACCACACTTTATCTACTGATTGCACATCTTCTCACTCACTGATGCTGAAAATAATCTCTTTGAAACGTGTGCCTTAGATACAAAACCGATAATGTCAAAGGCAATAACAAAGGCTTTTGTGCGATTGGCAGGGTATGAGCTGCTGATAAAAATAAAAGGGTTTTCATGAGTTTATTTCATTATTTAAATAAGTATAAAGGGGACTTTCAAAATGTTAATAATATTTAAATTAAAATTATATTTTTTAAATCATTGAACAAACAATACTAACTACGTTATTTTATTTAGACCTGAATGGGGGATTTTCCGACAGCCAATTAAATTAATAGTTTCATAAAACTTCGATAGATGGCTTTGACGATTCGTGGGTGAAGAAATCGACGAGTCACCCAAGGCCATAAAAGGATTAAAAAAAAAGAATCCACGAAGTACACCTGGCGCCATCTATCGTCTTAATTAGAACTATTTTTTTTATTTTTTAAAGAGCTGTCAGAAAATCCCCCGTCGAAATAACAAGAAAATAACGCAAACCTCTCGGTCAGCCCATGAAACTGAACAGCTTTTCTTCTAAAATTATTAAAATTCTCAAAAAAATATCTATAAAATATTAATATTTCTTTTTAATCTTTTTAGTTTTTGTAATGAATGTCCGATATTGCTGTATCTCATCCACACATAATTAAAACTAAAACGTTAAAATTTTTGATGTTTTTTAACATTCGCCCAGGGCAATCATTCGTGTGATGAGCACTTATGTTTGCCTTGTGTCTGGTTGTTGTTTATCTATATTTATATATTTAAGTAATGTATATCAGCTGTCTGGTACCTATAGTATGTACAAGCTCTGCTTAGTTTGGGATCGGATGGCCGTGTGTGAAGATGTCCCCATATATTTATTATTATTATTTCCCATTCCAAATTACATTTAAACATATAAGTTGTACATATTTTTGAAAACCATTCATAAAGCTCTTTATTTTGATACCCCATTCGATAGGTTTTGGAGAGATAAAATTTTTGAAGTCTATGTTTTGGCACCAAAAATCGGCCATCTCAGTTTTTTTTTTATTTTGATGTACCCAGTGTCACTCTCACAAGTAAGACGAATCTATCGACACCTTTTTAGCTGAAATCTATCAAGCCGTTTAGGCTGTAGCGCGTGCTACAGAAATATACATACATACATACACTCGAAAAACATAACCCTCCTTCTAAAACAGTCAGTTAAAAAGTAACTTTAATTTGTTAAATTATTTTGATAGCTATGTACTCGTGTTCTATGCGATTTATTTAAAGAATCTGTTTCATTTTCTAACTCGTTATAACGAATTTGTTAGTAACTAAGCTAAATCAACCTGAAATGCCTACGTAAAAGTTCCTAAAATATTTTCAAACAGATAATTCAAATACTTGAAAATCCATTCATTCAAACGAAAGAAAAACATGGTCGCGATAAGGAAATACCTAACAAAATAAATTGGTTCATCGTTGAAATACTCCACGTGAAAATCCACTTCAATTATGAAGGGCACGCTCGCTGTGAAATCAAATCATATAAAAAGTACATCTGGAATTCCCATTCCGCTTCATTTTGTTACCCCTGAATGGAGGTCCGACGAACGCGGGATAGGAATTAAAAAAGGTTTTCGAACATTCAGCAGTTTTGGTAATCGATAATTAATTTTGAGCTTAGAATTCGCAGATTTAACCAAAATATACTCACGACAAAGATCAACACGTGCCGCGCGAACTTTGCATGCTTAAGTTTTGGAAGTGGTTTTACCAAGGAAGATTATGTAACGTCTAAAAATTTACCGAGTTTGTAAGGCGATTGATCTTATAATAATAATATGTTGACCATGAACCCTCCGTTAAGTTAGGTTAACATTTTAATGACTTGACACACAATGAGTTGAACTTCAAACGAAATAATTCATTATTATGTTTGCGTGTGTTTAATATCAGAAAAGTAAAAGTTGTATCGAAAATTAAGTCAATACACTATAAAATATACAACAAAATTAACTGAAAAATATGTTTTGTTATTGCTAACATAAATAAAGAGAGATACGCAAGCAGAGACATAATCAATCAGCTGGCACTAACAAAACATTTGGTATTGCCGGTCAAATAATTATTTTACTGTTACTGGTAATATTTAGCTTGGTAACAGATATTTATTTGAGTGCGATTGAAATTACTCAGATAGAGAAAATTTAGAAACAAAGACGGCTTTTTTAGCGGAGAACATCTATCTGGGGGGCTATAAAATAAACCGTCACGAATTAAAAATCCAAATTATTGGAGGCAGATTTAAAAAATGGTCTAAAAATAAAAATTGGTAATCGTGGTGGCGGACCTGATGTTCCTTTGTACGCAGTACGCATTCGTAAATTGACACATTTTACTGCGAGGACCGATCTCTGTAACTCGGCCCAAATTGAAATGCCAATCATTGTTACCCTTCGAAGAATTCCCCATACACTGTGTAGATAAGTACGATACATAATCGACCAGTAAATAAACTCACAACAGCATTATTCTGGATACTTTACTGTCATTTTGTTTATTAAGTAACATTTCTGAGAAAATAAAAGTTTGCGCATTACTTACCTAGCTATTTATCAGTTTCTAATGTTTTTGTAATATTAGTAAGTGAAACTTACTAACCAAGACAAAATGGCCATTTAACTAAACGATAATTTTGTTGGTAAGTCATTAAGAATTTCAAAAGCCGGCTTAAAATTTCAAAATTTAATTACTCTCCTCTGAAACTCATAACATCTACACAGGCCTGATAATAAGAACGGGAGGCGGCCACAAACTTATTACAAACATTCATTTCCCAAAAACCGGGGCACATAAATTACTCGAGTATCTTCCGAAGCAAAAACATAATTAATGTTGTGTTGTTTGTAATCAGAAAGCTAAGTGGAAGACAACAAGCGCCAGATGCTTGTCGGTAAAAAGAGCTCTACTCACTGCCACGTCGCGCGCTGGGTCTCAAGGAGGGACCAATTGCGTGAGACCCATCATAGTACTCGATCTTGTTACTATATACCGCATTTATACAAAATAAGCTCTATATTGGCTTTGACTGATTGTTTTTTACAGTAGTAAGTAACTACAGTAAGTTCAAACATAATCTGCACCCCTGTGATGTCGTAGGTATGTAAATTCAAAATGAAATATTATTTTACTTCAATACGAAATATATATTGGTTTTATTCGAACTTATAGTTTAAGAAAAACAATCAATGCTACCAAGAGCCCCGGGCTTCGACGGCATTTTAATTCTAAAAAAATCTTGCAACTATGTAAAATTATTACTAGCTTTCCGCCCGCTGCTACGCTCGAGTTGTGTAATATTTTCCTGTGGGAATAAGAATTTTTCCCGTAAAAAGTATCCTATATACTAACTATCTCCATTCCAAGTTTCATCCAAATCCGTTGAGGTACTTTAAGCGTGAAGGCGGACCAAACATCCAAACATTCAAATATATTTTCACATTTAAATAATTATTAAGTGTGATGATTTTTCCAACACCCAACATAAAATGTACCAGGAGCAGTGAGTCCCAGAAGTACCAGTATAATCACGACTCCTTAGAAGAATTGCCAAACTTAAGTGGCAATGCTCGTAGAATACAACTGATTGCTGTTAATAGAAATGTTTTTGAAGGTCAACTATTGTAAAGTGATAACCGCGTACTTACCGGCAGACTTAGGCAGCACTTACACGTTCAATCTAGATCGTGATCTGACCAAGGTCACGAATCGCAATAGATTGATATATCTTGATCTGGCCCGACATAATTGTACACAACGAGAGGTCACCAGAGCTTTCTTTGATGCCTGTGACGCCCTTTAAGTGTGTGGTGATGAGGGCTTGCTCAGTTGCTAGATACGAGCAAAAAAGCAGAGTGAGAGATCTTTAGAGGAAAACTACTTACACAGATTCTCATAATACGATGGGAAAGGTTTATTGGGTGATGGATGATTCTTATTTTATTTAAAAATATTGAAGAAAATCACGGTTAATAAACACTACTGTAAAACATGATGTAATGTAATGTATAACGTTTTTATCTCTAATGCTCGGAAATTAGTCCGATAATAATCCCAAAGTAAAAAAGATTCAAAACTTACATCGCAAGGGATATGAATGAATAGGTATAACTTTTTCACAATAGGCAATTTTAGGAAGTATGTGAATAGAAGCATGATTCTAACAAAAATCGAAACATTATAGTTTTAAATTAACTTCACACACAAGAAAGCAAGAATACAAAGTGTACGATAGCGATGAAAACGAAACTAATATTTTTATTTTTCAAATCAAATAAATATGCGCGAGACCTTCGGTACCCTTTTCAAGACGACTCCAATCCCGAAAGGGGCTATTTATCAACCTCAGATTATATTTCAGACCGGCCGCCATTTAAAATTTATTTATGCCAGTAATTGCGGTTTTCAGTTCCCGCCTGTTTTCGGCACAAACCTGGTTCCATTTCACTGTAATTAATGAATTCATATAATTTAATACTGTCGGTGTTACTCGGTGCTACCCATTCTATTTGAAAAATAAAATAAAAGCACATTTATAAAGCAAGCAAATGTTAATTATTTGCTTGTTAGTGCTTTTTTCGTAACTTATGACGGTGCGGCTACCAAGCTGTTTCCTGTGGACTGTGTTGAATACTAAGGGTGGAAAAAGTTTATAACGATGCGCACTGTGAATTTATTTTTTTATTCATGATTTCATGGTCGGAACTTCAAAAGTAGATATGTTTTTTAACCGACTTCAAAAAAAGGAGGTTCTCAATTCGGAGACTCCAAAAGGAAGTACAAAATTCTAAATATTTACTAATACTCTACCTACCTATCTACTTAATTGAGGATATTGGCAATATTTTTTTCCATGTTCCATCTGAAATGTTATTTTGTTTGTTACTTTTTAAACCTCCTTCAAATTACCTTATATGGTTATCGGTTATCTCCAGTGGATTTGAAGGAGGTTTCTATTTTTTTGTTAAAATTATATTTATTATTATATTATTTATTTTCATATTGACATGTCACTTTTACATCTATCTGTATTGTATCTGTCTATAATATTTTTTAATTTAGTCTCGCTGAGTGCTTTATTTTAAAATTCGCTTTTTGATTCCACAGCGAAGCAGAATCGATGTAGCCGAAACTCAACGCAAACACAATAATTCTAATTATTTGCTTGTCTGCCTTTTTACCTTTTTAGGGTTCCGTAGTCAAGAAGGAACTTTTATAGTTTCGCTATGTCCGTCTATCCGTCCGCGGCATAGCTCAGATACTCTTTGTAATAGAAGGCTGTATTTTGGCATGGATATACATATATTAATCATGCCGACAAAGTAGAAGAATACAATATTAAATAAAAAAAATTTTTGGGTTTCTTTGATACAAAGGTGAAGTGGGGTTTTTTTTTTATTCACGACTACCTTATAGTGTGAGATATAGTTGGATAGGAATTTCACGAGCTTGGGTACGCCGAATTGCGCGTAGTATTTGTTGCCGCATTTTACAACTATGCCAGCGGTATCTAGGCGAGCGCCGCGCGATCCTTTCATTTATCTAAGAAAGGGGGTTTGCCAAAACTATTTTTCGATGCTAGTGTACGTTTCAGAAATATTTCGTAAAGTGTTTATTTTTGTTAGAGTCAAGTATCCCCCCCCCTACCAGCGAAACCGTTGTATTTGGAAATATGCAAAAATTCACGGTAGTGGTGTACGAGTATTTATGATGAATATAAAAGGAAAATTTTCAACATCAAGATCAAGACGTAGGCTTTACAGGTTATTGAATAATAGACCAATAAGTAAGAAATTCAATAAATAACTTCTTCTTCTTCTTCGTCCTAGCGTTTTCCCGGCCTAGTGCTGGGGTCCGTTCCTATTCAATCTTCTCAGCTTTGCCCGGTCTTCGGCATCCTTAGGTGTGAGATTGTTCTCTTCCATATCCGCTTTCACGACGTCCAGCCAGCGCTTAGTCGTTAGTAGTGTAGTAGAAAAATATTTTGATGAATGTTAACTGTCTTAAACAGGTTACCTACCTAAGTAGTATTGGACAACTACGGAACCCTACATTTTGCGTGGCGCGACACGTGCTTGGCCGGTTATTTTATTTTATGATAGAAAAATAGATATGGCTGACTGACTGTGAATTGTGTGTATTAAAACTTACGTCCCGTAGCTGTCCGTCATAACTTTTCCAACTCACAGCGTTTCAATATAACTGTCACATTCAATATGCTTCGGGAAGACGTTTCATATTTTATACGTATCTGGAGATATTGGAAATGAAATGTATTGAAATTCCACTATTTTATATAGAGATTTTTTAAGTGGATAAAGTTTCTTATTCGTTTAGTAAAGATACAATTCACGCATAGTAGATCAATAAATAAAATAGCTTATAAGTTTTACGATCGATTATCTAGGTAGATCGATCACTATTTATTTAGACATTGGCTCTAATGTCACTACACTACGTCATAATGTATCCTCTTGAAATAGTATAAATTTTTATCCTTAACCTTAATTATAATCATTGCCAAGTCCCCATATTAGCCACTAGAGCGAGTTGGTAGTAGGTATAGTATATAGTTCCTCATTTTTGTTCATTATGTTTAGATGCTTAATAGATCAATCATAGAATACTAAATCATAGCAATTAAATACTTTCGCAATAACGTATGTACCTACATCTCAATTATGTATATACTTTCGCTGCTTTAACATATTTATGCATGGATGAACATCGCAACTATGAAGGTTAGCATCAATAGAGAAGCACAAGTGTCATCTGGGACGTGTGCCAGTTTCAATGTGTGCGAGATGCCACCTTATCTTTATTTTCAACAATATTTTTTTGTAATTCATTAAATACATCCGGATAATGTGAATAACATAAAAAATACATTCCAACATCGTCGGCTAGTTTACAAACGATTTAACAGATTCCGCTCCGTATGAAACGCATCAACCATCCGGGATTGGATCTCAAAAATTACAGCAGTTTGGAGGGATAAGCGCCCCCATATTTCACGGGATACGACAACTTCGTGTAAAAACTGATTCGGACGTCCTTCCAAAACTATCTACAAACTGTCCGTATGCTGGAAGTCTCTAGTTACTTGTGCAATTGTACTATTTTAGAACCTGACATAATTCTAAATGAAAAATTAAGTACTAAAGCTAACTACTAATTAAAAACTATGTACCTCGTAGCTATCTACAAACTGACCGTTTTATTTTTCTTCTTTCTATTCTAAACTGTAAATATAAGTATAATACAAGACTGCAAGAGTGCTCGAAATTTCAATCTTACTACTAATAACTACTACTGTTAAAGTGGTATCAAATAACATTTACTATTAGAACATTTAAAAAATCCCCACAAACAAACATCAAATATTTTATTTGTATAACTATATACAGTATTCTTTATTTGACGGCTCCGTAGCCTAGTTGGTAGACGCCTTCGAAGCAGAGGGTCGCGGTTTCGAATCCCACAAACAGGGCAAACATTCGTGCGATGAGCACTTGTGTTTGCCTTGTGTCTGGATGTTCTTTATCTACCTATATATGTTAAGTTTATGTGTACTTCAATTATTTTTCTCTAAGTAGAATATTAATTATCATGCGAGAGTAGACTCTTGCGACGCTACTAATTCCATTAATCGCACAATTTTCTGCCTACTACCAAAATGACAATGTTTGCAAACGAAACGGCTTACTTTGGAAAATGCGGGTGAATAACGATGATCTACACTCGACGATAAATAACCGTATATCGTAAGCTCGTGTCGGCCATAATGATTTATAACCTGTGAAATTCAACTCGTGAGCATAGACTGTTTCTACCAAAGATTAGAAGTGGTATTCTTGAGAAAAGTAATGTTAAGATAACGTTTTTTTTGTCCTTGTGTTGTTACTAATATCAAAGGTAGTAGAAAATCAACCAGGTGGTTAATCGATCAGATTGGGATATATAGATAGATATATTATGATCGATTGGGTTGTTTACAGACAGAAAATATACTCGTACATAGCACTTTTCTATGAAAAACTACCGTACAATATACACTCAAATAACAATTATTAAATAGGTACGCAATGGCAAACACTATTTCATTTTTCGGAATATAATTCAGCCTGTTACTTTTTTATAATTTACCTATAGGTTATAATCAGAGTGTTTACGTAGCAGATTGCTACGAAAAATTTAACAGATAACTGCGCGAAATCTTGCCTACAATAAAACGTCTCTCGCTCGCAATTTAAGGCGTCAATGTTGCCAATAAAGAATACTAGTGTTGTATATTAATGTATGTATTATGATATATTATGGTAACCATTTTCAAGGACATTACTTGCGTTTAAGTCAATTTCTGTTTTTAGTTTATTTTTGTTTGGTTTTATTTTTTTAAATGAAGCATGGGCGTGCGTGGTAAAAGGGGAAATACTAAAAAACCGTACTGTTTCAGACTTGGTTTGGAACAGTACAAAAGCTGAGTATGAACCTTTTGCCACAATACCTTTAGTTTATGTTTTCATTTGTATTTACTCATTTGTAAGTTATTGTGGCAATAAACAATTTATCTATCTATTATCAATTGACCAGTGCGGTTTCTTTAGTCAGGTTCAGAAGTCCTGTTCTTTTCTTAACTTGCCTTACCCAAACACCTACCTACGCACTTTGAAGACATCTATCCCATTAACAGTCTGTGGTTTTCTATATAGGGTCTGTAAAATTCGACGCACGGGTGCGGGTTGCGTGCCAGCGTCGCGTCGGGTAAATGAAACGCTGGGGGAGACCGGGGTCAGCAGGAATGCTCGACGCGGTAATGAAGTGGTCTACTTCATTATAGCCGGGGAGGATTAATTTCACATAAACTGTCAGGATTTATTTCTTAGGCCTATTTATATTACCTAGTAGGTAAAAGCAACCGATAAAAAGTTATGAGTCGTTTGTACAGATATACAACCTTACAAAACTTGCTAGGAAAATATCGTCCATATCCTGGAAATAACTTTAGATTTCCGTGTCGCATTAAGCAGACAACCTTTCATAACTATCTCGGGGCGCCATCTGTCTCCGCATTCCCTCAAACGATCCAACTTTATAACTCTATTCAGTCGTAGACGTAGACCCTATTTACTAAGTCATTTGTAATTTTTATGACTATTTGAAACGACCTCCTTGCTACATAAACTGCATAGTGAACACACGACTGACCTTTGAGTCATCATCATCATTATCATATCAGCCGGAATACGCTCACTGCTCAGCTGAACATAATAGGTCTCCAACGTGAACGGTCCTATGTTACTTGCATCCGCCGGCGCCTTGCAATTAATATTTGACCGACCTAACCTAACCTTAGCTTTGGACCTTTTTTGGACCTTTGTTTTGTGAATGACCAATCAAGACGCGCTGACAAAGATAAATGTACTAAGCTCATTGATACCATCTCACAATTGACTGCATAAAAGCATAAAAGCTAGCACTACGAATTTAATTAAATATTACTGGAAATTATTTTCTATCTATAAAAGGAAATACCGAGTGGTGAAATATCCAAAAACAGGGTGTCCAAAAAGGGTGTTGGCAGTTTATACCCAAAAATGATATGTGAAAAATATATCATTTCATAATTTTATTACTATTTGCAAAAAGTACATACAATGTAAAGTTTACGACTAAAAAAATATGTTGTCCAAATGACGTCCATTACGTCTTAATCCATTTTCTAATGATATTCGCACTGGGAGATAAAGCCCGTACATTAAACTGCGCGCGATGTAAGCGGTGAGCTGTTATTATCGAATTATTGTTTTGATAAGCTCTTACACAAAATGCGCGCTGAGCTCCGGTATACGAATCCATTTCAGCTAAATTTCCAATAAATTCCACGTATGACATCATATTTGTTTTTGCTATATACCCTCATTAAGACGATTTATTGATATTTAAAAATGCGAATACCCCCTTTTTGGACACCCGGTATTAATCGAAAACCTTGTTAATTTAAAATAGTTTGGTTCGACACTCTACTTTAATATGCGGTTGGATTGCAATTTTCCATCGGAAACGTATTAACGGAGCTTTTAGTTTCTTTACTGACGTGATAACGAATTTGCCAAGAGTTCACTGATATCATGTCATGACTTTACGTTTTCGTCTTACGTCATTGCAGAACATGAAAATTAAAATATCTTCAATAAAAAACTATTCGTATACAAATCAAAAAATTCAACGACAGTCCACTGCTGGACTATGAGCCTCCTCTACTTAAGTAGAGGGTTTTGCCATAATCTCCACGCTTGACAGGTGGGTTGGAGATCTCAGAGAGCGCTGCTGCCCGTTCCCTGTTCAATGTGCAGTCCCTAAGTCGCCTCTTACGACACCCACAGGAAGAGTAGGGGTTGGTGACAAATGTATTCTACTCTGCCGTCACCACACGGCTAGTAAAACCATCTCACAATTGACTGATACAAGACTGGGCTATCCCAGGCTTGCCTAAGCATAAAAGCTAGCAATACGAATTTAATTAAATATTACTGGAAAATATTTTCCATCTATAAAAGGAAATACCGAGTGGTGAAGTATTCAAATATTAATCGAAAACCTTGTTAATTTAAAATAGTTTGGTTCAACACTCTACTTTAATATGCGGTTGAATTGCAATTTTCCATCGGAAACGTATTTACGGAGCTTTTAATTTCTTTACTGACGTGATAACATGTCATGACTTTACGTTTTCCTCTTACGTCATTGCAGAACAAGAAAATTAAAATATCTTCAATAAGAAACTATTTGTATACGTATTTTGTTAATTAATTATCTACTATCATCATTTCAACGCCAACTATGACGCAAGATTGTCACAAAAAATATACCTAAGTAGAAGCCCGACATTTGTTTAGACAAACAAGAACGGTACAGACTTTTCTCTGAAAACAACTGAAAATTAATAGCTATAATTTTTCTATTTCATACTTTTTTGGGGGTGAATAACGATGGATCCGCAAAGATTTCCCTAAGAAATATTATACGGATAATTCTGTAATTTCTTTATCTCACTAAAGCTTACCTATTCAGATTTTCCTTTTATATTATGATAAATACTCCATTTAGAATAATTAATTTAAGTAAAAACAGACTTCGTTTGTCTCGCTAAAACTCGAAAATGGCTGGACCGATTTGGCTAATTTTGATCTTGAAATATTTGTGGAAGTTCATGAAAGGTTTAATGGTGAGAAACAAATAATAATTAACAGAAAAAACGACAATTTAGTTTTCCCATACAAAATGGTCAAGGGTAGGTGTAGTGTAGGTTCAGGGTAGGTGTAGGGTAGGTGTAGGGTAGGTGTAGGGTAGGTGTAGGGTAGGTGTAGGGTAGGTGTAGGGTAGGTGTAGGGTAGGTGTAGGGTAGGTGTAGGGTAGGTGAAGGGTGGGTGAAGGGTAGGAGTAGGGTAGGGTAGGTGTAGGGTAGGTGTAGGGTAGGTGTAGGGTAGATGTAGGGTAGATGTTGGAAAAAATGGCAGGACAACGTCTGCCGGGCCAGCTAGTAGGTACTCGTACTTTATATAAAATATCCAGTCGGTTGAAACCAAAAATATGTAAATAGAATCAACTCTCTTGGGAAGTTTAATTTTTCCTGCTTCCACCCTTATAATCAGATTAAATTATACCAAAAGAGCAAGAGTATAATTAAAAATATTGTTAATGAGTAACAATATTACGATACTCTGCAAAAGGAATGACTTATATATTTAAAATTCAACGATAGAAATGAAAAGCCAACACACAAAAAAATATTTTTGAGCTTCTTTATGTAAGTTGGTCAATGCAAAAAAAAACAATAATAAAATGCAGTTTATATTTTGGTTTGGTTGTGTTTGTTTGATTGTGTATTTTTAACAGATTATAAGAATCTGTATATAATACAAAAAATCAGTAAACTGCTCAACCTATATAATACAAATTAGCAATCTTAGCTGCCCAAGACAAACAGTAAGTAAGTAAATAAGCTATCTAGATGCATACTCCTGCATAAAGTTGAATGTTCTTGACTTATTTACTCGTCCGGTATAAACGCAGCAAGCCGTGAAAGTGCAGTCTGGCGAAACTTACTATAAACTTGTTCAAAACGTCTTTTGGCTGGAAATATTTCGTTGTATATTACACGAACGTAGTTCGAACTGTTTGGCTTTCAAGAAAATAAATTTTACATTTTTTTTTGGTTTAGTTTATTGTGAACTCTTCTTTTTATTTTTAAATTAATATTTTTTAAATTCCTTCTCTTTCACACTCGCTTATTGCCCTTTACCTAAACCCTAACTTGTCGGCATGGTGTCTTTGTAATATTAAAATTAAGTTCGTGCATTTTTAACTTGCTTCCAATATTAGAACTTAGATGTGACGTTGGTGCACCAAAGCCTGGTTTTTTCAGGCTTCACCTATTAAGAATCTATAATATTTTATGTAGTCATGATATTTACTTTACATACCGTTATGAACTTGAGATCTCGACAGTCGACACTCCATCGTAAAAGTAGTGATATGAAAAAAAAAACAGTAAAATTGCTTTTTCCAGGCAAAAGTACCATTCGTGAGAGATCGACATATTTTGCCGAATTCACGACACGAGCTGCATGCTCAGTTGTAATGAAAGACAAAAAATATGATACGTTAATAATAATGTCTAACAATTATATTTCTGATCGATGAAGCAAAGTGATTCTTCAATGTCCTAAGCAAACTGCAGTGAGCCTCAGTCCGGGATTCGAACCCAGAACCTTTGTAATGAGAGCCAAACCTACCGCTCAACTACATTGGCTGAATATGAAATTACTATGGATCCCTTTGTATGCGGCTGTCAAGACGTATTGACGCAGTGGCGCAGGCGAGAATGTTACAATATCGCGCGTGCCGCATATAAAATATTAATCAAAAAACGACCTTAATTAATACTAAGTTTACCCACTTCCAAAACTCCAAATAAAGACACTTTGAAGCTTGGTTTCAGAAATTCACGATGCAGTTTGCTATAGACTTACTTTGCATCTCGACGCAGCGCAGCGTTCCAAAGTTTCTCGAAACTGAAGACGTCTGTTCACTAAAATAAATAAGTGAACGAAAGAAATAAACTGAAAGTTTTGTTACAACAAACCCAGCGGATAGAACAAACATAGGCCTCCCCCATAGGTTTCCAACGTGAACGATCCTGCGCTACCTGCATCCACCGGAGGCGCTCAGCAACCTTCACCAGTCATCTGTCCATCTTGTGGAAACCCAGCAGATTAAAATTCTAGAAATAAAACATTTTCGTTTGCTTAATTTTCAGCAAAAATAAAAGTACAAATTGTTTCTAAATTTATACTTTTAAGACTTTCCTCGATTATTATTATGTTGACAGCGAATTGACGATATCCCACGGACCAATGGTCCGTGCGATATCCAAAACGCTAAAATTACATTTTAATTTTATACAGTACCTTTGGTAGTTAAGAACTCATGCATGTCAAATTTAACCTTCGTAACAAGTACAGCATAGAACCACGGGCAGAGGAAATTGTTCTAAAATTCACAAGTCTAAGCACACTATTTAGTTTATTACTTGTATGCAACCACACTGCGAAGCATAAAGAGATTAACATCACAGGCCAAGCTGGCCAAAGTTTGGCATAAATAGCAGCGTAATAATAATATTATGGTATAAGGAAACTTCGGTATTTTTTTTTTATAGTTAATAGCAATATTGTATTTTTTTTATATAAGCAATAATATAAGACTTTCAAGTTTTCGCGGTTGTTAATATTAATAAATAAATAAATAATAAATAAATAAAAATTTTATTTGTAACTTTACAATGTCTCAGAATATTAAACCCTGAAGCTTGTGTTAGTTAAAAACTGTGTTACAAGCTCCAGTGTCTTCCCATATGATGTACTTTGTTACATTAGTAACCTTAAGAGCTAAGGACATGTTTGGCAGCTACTCCAATATTTGTGTATAAATGCGTGTGTAAGTGTATGTGTATGCGTGTGTGTGTGTACACACATATCTACGGGGTAATTATCACGATTTTAGTTTAAAATAAGAAATCTCGTGGTAATAACCCGGTAGCTATGTGTGTTATTATTTATTAAGCAATAATATCTCTCTTTTTTGGATGATATTCATAATGATCATCTTTCTCAATTCAATATCTTTGATACCTTGGCTGATAAGTATCAAGATTCCCATGGTCAAGCTGACCACGGAAATCTTAAAACGTATATTGATCAAGATGAGTTTGCTTCGGTCTTCCTCTTCCACATTTTTCTATAAACTTTCAGAAAGAAAAAAAATGAATTTCGGAAAAGAAGCTTCAAGTGCCGTTATTTGCATACAGTCTTCAAGTATTAAAAAACGTCTATTCTTCTATTTCATCAACAGCTCATATACGTCCCCACCGAGGGGCTCCATCCTACCCTTAGCTAGGCCTGCGTAGTCACACACAACCTCCTGAATTTCTTCGCAGAAATGTGCACGTTTCGTCACGTTGTTTTCATTCACCGTAAGAGCATCGAATAAACGATATGTAAATATCTATTTATTTTGAATTATTTTCAGTTTTAACTGAATATTGTACCTATATGTATAGTAGTACGTAAAAAAATAACATAGTACTTAGCGATACTCGTATGCATGTAGGAATTGTGCATTTTGTTGTACAGTCGGATTCATATTTGGGTCCATATCACGTGCATTTTAACTATGAAATATTTTTTTTATAATGGCATAATCGAGATTTTCTCTTAAATGTCGACTAGGTAGTTGTTAATTTCATTATTTTGAAGTTGTTGGTTTTCCAATAAAAATAAATAACCCTTTTCGTGATTCTTTATACTTGTGGATACAGTTCCGAACACTTCATTCAACAAAGACCGAAAAGATATTTTTTTTAGAAAAATTGTTATTTCAAGTCGCATATGGTATGGATCCACTTATGAAGCTGTACTGTACCTACTGAGAATCAGATCTTTTTTTACGGAAACCACAATTTAATTAACCTTCATGAGCGCTTTCGTTTAGACAAACTAATTTAAATGTCTAACATCTAACAGTTATTTTTCTATTGCCATTTTTCCAAGAATTAAACCATTTAAACTATTTTGCCACACACCTATTTATAAATAAATTTACCGCTGTATACAATATTTTATAGCGTGTGGCGAGGGTCAGGCTCAGTATAACGCTAGGCAACTACAGTCGCGTAGCACTGATTTTCAGCCTGGTCCTCTGCTCACATAATGAAATAACACAGATTTATATGGCGCCACTGAAGTAAGATAAGACAATATAAGACACAAAAATGGCAAACAGTAATAACAAACAGCAAACAGCATAATTAATAAATAACAGAACTCATTACATATAACTTAAGAATTTAAGCAATAAACTCTGAACGAGCTACGATTTTTAAGGATCACTAAAAATAAAAGGAAGAAAAAGGGCAATGCTCCAAGAGAGAACGTGACAATCGGCTGGCTATATTCAAAAGTGAAATAACACGGTTTCATCTACTTAAGGAACATTTCTTGGTAAGATATTTCGTGAACAATAACCCTGACTTTTAAGAGGCAATTCTGAATGGCTCTTATTCTGATAGCTGTTCTTGTGCCAATGCAATATTATTATCAGATTTTTTTAAAGTGTTTATGCAATATTTATCTTTAAATCGACGCGTAAAAAAGATCGTTACCACAATATACCTATTAGATACCTATATAAAGATTGAGGATTTTGTTATGTTTGTTTATTGATTAAGTCTTTTACTTTTTAATTTGTTTATGTCTAAATAAAATTGTTTACAGACTTTCTTTTCCTTGTATCAAGCCGCCGCAAAGCTTCGTCACCCAAAGACTATTGCCAAAGACGACACACCAATAAGCATGACGATGATGTTGATATATTTGCTGCAGAAAAATATCTTATTTCTATGATTAAAATATAATCAGATAGCGAAAAGGCACACCACTTAAAAATATATTTTAAAATTTAGTGAAAAAAACCGAGCGTAAAATATTTCAGGCAACCTCTAGGGCACTCGGTTCTCAGCGATGAACTTTACTGCAGACCTTACATGTCAGGTTGAGAGGTTCATAAATATTGTAGAAGCCGTAATTGATATCCACTCCGCGTCAAACTCAATGCCTCTCACTGTGTTTGCTCAACTAATGCAACCAACTAATGGCCAATCAAATGGGTGGGTTATGGGGTGGTTTTTACTTCATATTATTACTATCGTCCATGGTTTTCCTCGCAATTTTGGACGTTTTTGGATTTTTCCATGGGTATTAGGTAGTATCTAATTAGGTTTATGGTTGGTTAATTAAAAGGTTTCGACAGGTATCAAAGATCCAACACATTATTTCTTGTATAGGTATATACGCTTATCTTTTTTAACATCTTTTTTTACCATTACGTTTCCAGAATAAAATAGTTTATCAACTTTTAATAATGACTTCAATTACTCTATAGGGAGCAATTCGTTTTATTAAGCTAGGCGAGCGACGTCCATTATACGAAATATTTTTAATTTGATGTTTTTTTTTTAAATCTTATTCATACAGCAAAATTTAATTCTAATTTCGATATTATTTAGTTTGTTTTATACCTACTAAAGTAAAACCAGACTTATTCTCTTTATTTAACAGTTTCGTATTCCAACCAAAAACATTCATACAATTGAATTGTTCGTTTTTATAACGGTACAGAATATTCCTTACAGAATTCGATAGTTTTTTTAAATGCCAACATGCATTTACATTAACATAATTTATGCATCCCATCCAAATCCGTGCAGAATTCAAGCCACGAATTTCCCTAATTTCTTTTATCGCGTGAAGCCATTTACAAAATTCTTTTTGTGCATAAACAATCTTCAAAATACCAAGATGGTGGCGAAACTAAATCAAATACAAAGCTGTTCTTCACATTTATTTTGATAAAGTGTCTCCTCCCGCGCACTCTTACAGCTCACGTAGGTACATTCTCATTATTTATTCCTCAGGGATGTACTGACACTTACTATAACCCACCTTTTCATAACTTCTCGGCTCCCTCGACGGGTTTTATATGGCGCCATGATAGAGTATTTCTTTTTATTGCCATTTACGACTCGGCATAATTTGTAGCGCAGCTGTTTGTTTTACTTTACTGCCCTGCAATATAAAGTGGATGTTACACACTTACAGCCTGCAAAACTCCAGTTAGGCTTAACAACTGGACTGCTCTTTTAATTTTGTGTCTCAAAAATGTAATATAAAACCTTGAGCCCGCTCTGTTTTTCACCTTTTCCACCAACTTGTAGGTTGGCTGGAAGAGATCTCTTATAGAGATAAACTCGCCTTTGTAACTTTTGTAACTAATTTTAATATTATCTTGTAAAAAGTGGGGCAGGTGACATCAATGTGACGAATAAAGTTAGACTCTACTTCTATTAGGTACCTAAAATTATTTTAGAGGAATATCAGTACTAGGTACGTGAAGAATAATCTCTGACAGAATCTTACAAAACCACAAAGAATCACAACCTACTTTTTTCTTTGATATCAATTTTGACATCGTCATAAATTACGAGTATCTTTAAGGTTTCAGCAGTGCTTTTATAAAATATTTTCATGAAATTGTATTAGGCCAGGCAGATGACAAAATTGTAAAGAAAGATTCTTTCTGTGCCCTTTATGAGCTATGATAGGTAAGAATAATATTTATGAAAACCCTGAACACTTAAGGGACCTCAGCGAGTACACTTACGAAGAAATTTATTGAAGATGTCGTTTGTATAAAACATAAGTAGACTACGCCACAGATCCTATTCACTGAAAGATAAAAATAATTTAATGAGCCTTCTTTATAGATCCTATTCACCAAAAGGTACAAATAATTTAATAATTACTAGTCTTTTGAGTACACGTTTTTGCATCAACCATTTTCCAATGATGAAAGAAAATATCCAGCCTATTGAAATCGTTACTCACCAAATTAAAATTAAACAAATTAACCATTTGCGAAGATAAATTTTAAAGATGTCGACTCAAAAATCTTAAAATCTGATCAAGCGTTAATAAATTAGAGTTAGGCCACCAGATGGAGTCGAGACAGTTCCCGCCTTGGGTTCCGTGCCCCAGTTTCTGAATCCTGACCAATCAACCTTCGCGTGGTAAAATATCACCGGCCCGATTAACAGTGAAGTGCATTTCATCCTCAGTAGCAGAATACTTCAATAACAGATGGAACGTATTTCAAACGATTCGTTTTTGTATAAAATGACAATAATGTATACTTTTTATAGTAAAATATTTATTCCAGAGAGCTATGAAAAAAATCGGGAGACACCTTTACCCCGCGCAGTAGGATTTATAAACTAGTAAAAACTATTTCTGTAGGTACTCACATAAATACTTATTTTTATGGCATTAACACTCTGTACATCATTTGCATTTATTAAAAACGTTTACATTTTAAAATAGTATCATTATTCAACTGCATGACTGATTTGTATAATATTTGTGTGAAATGATGTGCAGCGATTGCATATCAAATTGATAGGGATGGCGAAGAAACTGCGAAAAAAAATGGCGCTACTTTTGACATAATATGACGGATGAAAACATAGCTGTCACGCCGCCGTAGGGCGCATTCCGAATCAGACTTTCAGCGATGTCAGCGATCAGAAAAGCAAAAAAATGTATGGCTGACAGTGATTGGGAACGCGATTACGGGTACTTTAATTGATTTCAGCGTGTCTCGGGACGCAGGGGTAGTGTGCAGTTGCTGCACGTGCCGCCATGCCATCCTCGGAATGCACGCTCGGACGCTGCAACTGCAAGTGCAGGTACTGCAGGTAGTTGCAGTTGGCAGCTTGCTGCAAACGTATACCTTATTCCAAGTAGATATTCTTCTGTCGACTTTCATGACTTTAAACGATATTTTTTATTCACTGTAATAGCAGGTACCGGCACACTCGTCTCTTCACTATGTCCGTTCTCTTCCGCTTTTTAATCCAGTGATTTATTGTTCGCACGGAAAACGATTTTTGAATACACAACGATTTTTTATTTCGTTGAGGGCGATATTTCTTATGTTATTGATGTTGGATAGTAGTGAGAACACGTGTTTCTGTTCACAAATTGTATTTTCATTCGAAACAGTCTCGATAAAAAGGAAAATCGTTTGGGGAATATTGGAGGACCCTTTCCATTTTCACGATGTTAAGGGTTTTTTCGGTAACTGGAAATATTTTGTTTTTTTATGTAACCTAAACCTAATAATAACTTTTCAAATAACAAAATCCAAAATGCCCATCTTACTCGTAGGTTACAAAGAAATACCTAGGAACCTACTTAAATGAAATTGCTTGTTTAGGGGGGCTTTTTTACTTTTTACATAAATAGGGAATTAAATCAAATCAAATCAAAAATTATTTATTTCCATAGGATGCTATTACATCACTATTAGATCCGTCATGGCATAGGTATTTTATTACATTTGTTTATGTAGTAGACGTAGTATAGAATTCGGTATACATATCTTAAAACCTGTGAATTTGTGAAGAAACGATAGATACACGCAAAGTATGCATTTAGCAGTGAGAATGAAAATAGCAACAAATAGAACATTTAATGAAAATGGAAAGTATACTTTCCATATAGTATACTTGTATATAAAGTAGCAACGTAGCAATTATTAAACAACGCGACGTACAAAATAATAGTAACAGATAATAGCAGGTTTTGTGTCTACGTGCGACAAAATCTTGGATGCTATTGGCGGTCACTTTGTATGTCGCGCGGGTTTATTTTATCTACGGTGGTCATGCTGACCCTGCAGATCTTCAGAGATTTTAAACAAAGCCAAGCCAACCAAGTTGCAATTAAGAGTTTGTACTACATGCTAATTTGCCACATAATCTGGTAGTGCTAAATCCTGTACGTCGTGAGTGCTACACTACAACGCTAGATAACACACTGCACTGCATCTGCATTGCAAATGCGGTGGCTCTGCATTCCACGTACTTCAGACCAGACTGACTGAAATTTTAGCTAGAGAGGTCATACATAAAAATGTTCTAAAAAAGTAACGATATTTGAACGTAACAAATATGATGGTTATAATCCTTACATAAGACAAGAGAAAAGACGTAGAAAGTACAAGCTTATTTATTTTAGTATTTTCTACTCGATTATAAATTGCGGTCCTACAATTTAGTAATTCAATGACAAATTATATGGAACCGTGCATGTATTTTGCCGAACGTACTGTCAGGTGGACGTAGCTCTTTGAAGATGGGAGGCACTCGCTTCTAGCGCATAAATCCGTAGCCAAATAATGACTCCAATATTAGATTACAATATTTTTGTATTATCTTTTCTTCATTTCAATCCCTAATCCACACCATTATTTTCTTCAGCCCATCATTCTCTGACTCACCACGTCTAATTAGCTTTTTTACGATATATAGGGCGAATATCGAGTGCCAGCAACAACAAACAAAGGGAAAAGTGCGCGGAGACTGCATGTAACCAATGCAATCTCCACATCCCTCCTCCTACAGGAAAATGATCAGCCGATCACAAAAGATAAACCTAACTAATTACCTAAAAGTGCGTATAATATTTCATTTAACAAACCCTATGATTTGTACAAGAAGCCATAGCTAACAGCTACCTGGTGGAACAACGTTTCACCAAATACGAATAATTAAAACCACGCCAAAAGATTATTCATTCAAGTACACCTCATGGTACACTACATGAACCAAAAGAACAATAAATAAATTTTGAAGAATTAATAGAACAACTAACAGCGACACAAAACGTTCAACATAATATTAACATTGGACCATGCTGCCATAATTGACCAACAAGAACAAACGAAATTATTATTATGTAATATCAGATAAATCAAATTATGACAACAAAATCCCATCAACATAATGAACAAACTTTAAGTGATCACACCTAATCTAAACTTAAATATTTCAACCTAAGCTAAGACAAAAACAAATGAAAAACGCGAATACAAAGTCTAAAAATCGAAGTAGCGGCAGGTCTGGAACAGGAGCTCAGGCCTATTCGTATATGTAGAAAAATAATGATCACCTACACTATGCGTCACTTACGTTAAATATTAACCGAATAACAAGATCTTTTCCGAAGAACTATAAATATTCGATAGCATATCTAAAATGAGTGGCCTATACACTAAGCTCACCCTCCCCTTATAGAAAATAACAACCCCATTAAATAGCTAGTTTTTTAAAACCTTCTTTTCTTCATGAAGTTTCTTTTTTTAATATATAAAATGTTTATAAACTACTTATTACGAATCTGCAAATAAGAGCTGGATTAATCCATTCGAGAGAAAAACAAAAATTAATAGAACTTGACTAAACCTAATAAGCATAACATGAAACCAATAAGCGTTCTCGAATCCACCGACTCATAAAATACTAAACCAATACGATCGTGCTAAGAAAAAGCACATCTCATGAGGATGCATATGTCCTATTATGAGATCCGACAAGTAATGCTCAAACCAAACGAATATCTCGAACGATTGTTGATTAAATGAAAATACCATAGCTTAAGTCAAAAGTCCATGACAAACAAAAATAAATAAAATGTAAGAATAAGTTATCAAACTATGCCATATATAGACAAACATTAAGTTACCCATCATACAAAAATAAAAATAAATTTATATATAGAGACAATAATAATTATTTGTTGACAAAGACGCTGACATAACATATCAACTACAAATGACGATAGAAGTTCATGACGAGTTGTGAATAAAGTAAGGCATAGGACAGATCAAGGGAAACAAACGCCAAGTTACTATAAAATAATATTTTTAAACACGCAATCTGAACGGTTTCAGAGAATTATGGTGAAATATTAAATCACGTCTGGAGCTTCCATCTATCTTACGTAGTAAATAATTATTATTAGATAGCCTTCGAATAACACGAAACGGACCTTTATATGGACGCGATAACTTCTGACCAACATTTGTTATTCTTTTAGGATTATATACCAAGACTAAGCTACCTGGATCGAACGTTACGAACCTGACTTTCCTGTCATAATATTCCTTTTGAGTCATTTGCGATTTACGAATATTTCTCAACGCACAAGAGATCATCCTAATATTAGCATTATTGCGAGCAGCAATATCCAAATCATTACGATTAGATACAATGTCAACATCAGAACGCAAAATTGGGTCTCTAGCAAAAACAATAGTGTAAGGAATCGTATTTGATGACGCCTGTCTCGATATATTATACGCGTACGTTGACATGGGCAAATACATGCACCAATCTGCTTGACTCTCGTTTGTATACATCGCTAAACTCTGAGATATAGTGCTATTAAAACGTTCCACGAGTCCTATGGTCTGAGGATGCCTAGTTGCAGCAACCGATAACGTGGAATCAAAAAAAACTATCGTATTTTTAACCATGTGTGATGTGAAAATTGATCCACGATCTACAATGACTTCATTTACCATACCAAATTTACAGAAGATCTCTTGAGTAAGAAAATCACTAACGGCCTGAGCAGTTGCACTTGGGACTGCTCTAGTTATCGCGTATTTCGATAAATACTCTAAACAAACTATGATGTATTTGTTTCCTAAATCCGAGGTCGGAAGAGGTCCTAATATGTCAAGGGCTATTTTATCAAAAAGATGATTGACTTCAATCGGTTGCATCGGAGCAATCAAATACGATCTCTTCCTCTCTTGACATTCTTTACAACTTTCGATATATCTAGAAATTTTCTTTTCAGCATCAAGAATAAAATATCTGTCCCTAAATTTACATAAAGTCTTCGTAAGACCAAAATGCGCTCCATTCCAAGGATCATCATGAATTTCCTTCATAACGTCATTAAATGAAGCTTGAGGAACAACCAAACGATCAACATATCTGTTACCTATCCTACACCTGTGAAAGAGCTTATTGTCTCTAGTAAGAAAACCTTTATAGTTTAGCCGAGATCTAGAAGCAATCCTTGAAACTTGTTCAGTGCAAAAACTATCAACGCTTTGATCAAATTCAAAACGAGAAGCTTCAATCCTGTATAACTCTAAACCATCCTCAACTACATCCTTAGGAGAGGTCTCCTTAACATCAACATCCTCAATTAAAGGATTCCTGCTTAGGAAATCAGCAATTTGGTTATCTTTGCCCGAACAATATACTATATCAAAATCATATTGTTGAATCGCTAAAGACCAACGAGCTAAACGCCCATTCATATCCTTTTTAGTACGGAGCCATACCAAAGCTTTGTGATCCGTCACGACGTCAAATTTCATTCCCCATAGTAAATGCTTAAAATAATTAAGAGCCCACACTAGAGCCAAACATTCCTTTTCGGTAATCGTATACCTGGTCTCACAATCAGAGAGCTTACGCGACGCGAAAGCAATCGGAAATATTTTATCATCACCCTGCAATAAACAAGCACCTAATGCTTTATCACTAGCATCGACAAATAATCTTGTAACTATGCCTTCGCTATTCGAAAAATGTCTTAATAAAGGGGGGTTCTGAATAAGAGAAAGAATTTTAGAAAATGCATGTTGCTGTAGTTCTGTCCAAATAAATTTGACACCCTTCTTCATCAACCTTGTTAGAGGCATAGCCAAATCCGCATAATTATCTAAGAATTTTCTATAATATGAAAAGAGTCCTAAAATAGATTTAAGTTCTTTAGTCGATTTTGGCACTTGGATCTTCATAATCTTTTCAAACTGTGATTGATCTGGTCGAATTCCCTGACCCGTTATTTCATAACCAAGAACGGAAACTTTTTCAAAACCAAATTTGCACTTACTAGGTTTAAGTGTCAAATTGCATTCTTTAATTCTATATAAGATTTCATTTAAAGATAAAGAAAATTCTTCAAATGTTTCCCCATAAACCAATATGTTGTCAATATAAACAATAGCATTCCGATATTTCATGCCCCCTAAAACACTATCCATAACCCGCTGGAAAATCGCACCACTTGTTTTAAGGCCGAACGGCATGACGTTAAATTCATACAATCCCGAAGGGGTAACAAAAGCAGTTTTATGCTTATCAGATTCCTTGATTCTCAACTGCCAATATCCACTATTTAAATCCAGATCCGCAAAATATTTGGCTTTAGCTAGATATAAAATTATGTCATCTATTCTGGGTAAAGGATATGAATCGGTAATTACTTTTTTATTCAATGACCTATAATCAATGCAGAATCGCCACGTGTCATCAGGTTTCTTGACCAAGACAACCGGGGATGCATATGCACTTCGCGACTCACGAATGATTCCATTTTCCAACATCTCACTCACTTGTTCCCTAATTATACTGTGTTGATGGTGTGAAACTCTATAAGGAGCTTTATGAATAGGAGTCTCGTCTGAAGTATTTATTTCAACTTCCATTAATGAACATGCCCCTAAATTCTTCGAATCAAACGCAAACTGCTTTTCATATTTGCCCAGTAATTCTGACAACTTACTTTTCTGATCTGATAATAAAGCATCAGAAATATTAAAATTATTACATTTCGTGTTATTCGTTAGGATCGTATCCTTTTTTAAATCGTCCAAATTTTCATTTATTGATTCTACCGTATTAAGAAAATAGATATAATCACCTTTCGGTAACGGCAATAAATGTTCGGACTCAGTCCCGGACTGAACATAATCAAGTGAAAACGCCGCGATTTTTGTATCATTTCTGAACCATACCTTATTCCTGTCCAGTTCAATGAACTGTTTATCAAAGTTGACAATGGCCTTTACTGCATATAAAAAATCCTGCCCTAAAATTATATCAGGTACTAAATCGCACACAACAACAAATGCATGATTATAAACAATGCTATTTATTGTAATGTCCAATATAACAGAACATTCAGCTAATAACCTAATCCCATTCACCGTACGCAAACAAGAGGCGTTATCATTATATGCGTGTGACGGAATGAATTTATCTACTTTTTCAAGAAACGAAGAAGAAATCACAGAAATTGTGGCACCTGAATCAATCAACGCATTATGCACTACACCGTACAAATCAACACAAATAATAGGAGAAACGGGACGACTAAAATGACCGTCTACCAATGTAGTCCCATTCACTGGCGACGCTGAAAGTTTGGGTCATTACCCTGTATATTTCCAACGTTATCACGCGAACCGCTTCTTAAATTATACCGGTTTTGAGTGTATTGGGGTCTTGACGATCTCGCATCATTGCGGGGTCGGTTTGATCCAAAGTTAGTAGTACGTGGAGAAGATGGACTCCTCGGCGGCCAACTAGAAGATCTATTTTGCGGCGTGGAGTATAATTCCTGCGGTGAGGCTTGCGCACTACGCTGCCCAATATTTTCACTGGGATAACCATCACCCATTGAATTCGTATAACTGCTGGGCTCGCCACATCGAGTCGAGGTTATCTTCACTGGCAACGATAATTCAGTGTGTGTGGCCATAAAGAGCATCGAATACTCCATGCAGGTTTGTTTGAGGGTAGCGAAATCTTTGTATAATTGAGTTCCGAAATTACGTTTAAAAAAAGATGACATACCAGTCAAACATTGCTTAATTATTATTTTCTGGTCTGAAATCTTAGCCTTTCCGGCAAGAGACTCCACACGATACACATAGTCCATCAGAGGCTCATTATAATCTTGACGAGACTTATAAAACAACGAAGCATGGTCTATAGGAGACGGGAATTCTAAACAAATCGCTTTTTTAATATCCTCATATTTCGTAGAGGACGATTTTGTCAAATTATAATAGCTGAGAGCCGGCCCACATAGATAAGTAGCCAACACTAACGTTTTTACATCGTCACTCCAACTATTTATAGCGGCGATTATCTCGAATTGCGAGAAGAAGTCCTCCGCGGACGAATTCAGACCGTTATACTTATCAGACATAATTCAACTTTTTTAACAAAATAATATCAATTGTACATCACCAAGGCATCAATGCAGAGAGACCTTTCTATGGTATCTCATCATCATTCTAATGGCTGCAATCGCTGCATTGGCCATCTCATTCAATATTAATTTCTTTATTCACAGTCTTTTCTTAGACTTTTTTCTGGAAAACTTAATATGGTGCATAAAAAGGATTTAAGATTAAACACGTCTTCCTCTGCGTCCGCGTTCAGTCGAAGCTAAACAAAGGTAACAAAATTAAATTGCTTCATAGCTGCGATCCGTGCTGTGATATTTGCTGTTGATTCTACAAGGCAAATAATCAGGCAAATAATATAGCAAAGAAAAAAAAATACGTAACTGGAGGTACCGATTTCTTCATAAGTCTACACCATGTCAGGTGGACGTAGCTCTTTGAAGATGGGAGGCACTCGCTTCTAGCGCATAAATCCGTAGCCAAATAATGACTCCAATATTAGATTACAATATTTTTGTATTATCTTTTCTTCATTTCAATCCCTAATCCACACCATTATTTTCTTCAGCCCATCATTCTCTGACTCACCACGTCTAATTAGCTTTTTTACGATATATAGGGCGAATATCGAGTGCCAGCAACAACAAACAAAGGGAAAAGTGCGCGGAGACTGCATGTAACCAATGCAATCTCCACAGTACCTACGTATGAACTGATAAGTAGTCTTTAAAATATGTAAATTTTTCCTAAATAAGCTCTAAAGAGCTTATAATATAATACTGTATGATTTATCTTTTGGTTAGTGTCATACAGTATTTCTGTCAATGAGTTTTGATAGGCTTGCGAGCGTAGGCGACGCGGTTCAGAAATATTTGAATGTCTGCCGTTTTTAAGATTCCGTAGTTAAAAAGGAACCCATAGTTTCGCCATGTCCGTCTGTCTGTCTGTCTGTGTCCGTCCGCGGCTTAGCTCAGGGACCCTTAGGTACTAGAAGGCTGTAATTTGGCATTGATATACATATTAATCACTCCGACAAAGCTAAAGAATAAAATCTTTATAAACTATTTTTTATGCTAGTGTGCGTTTCAGAAATATTTCATTTTAAAGTGCTTATTTTATTAAGGTAAGTAAACATTAGAGTTCAGTGTCGTCGTCGTCGTCCTCTCCCACCAGCGAAACCGTTGTATTTGTAAATATGAAAAAATTTACAGTAGTAGTGCATATGATGAATTTAAAAGGAAAATTATCGACATTAAATAGTCTTTATAGGTTACCGAATAATAGACCAACTTATAAAATGTACTTGTACAAGTAAAAAATTCGGTACCACAAATATCATAGAAAAATATTTTGATGAATGTTAGTTAACTGTCTTAAACGGGTACCTAAGTAGTATTGGACATCTACGGCACGCTACACTTTGCGTGGCCCGACACGTGCTTGGCCGGTTATTATTGGTATTCCCGGATGTTGTGAGCGACATCTTGTTTAGGACTAACGAATTTTTTACATTCATATATTTAAAAGGAACTTAATTGCATAAAAAACCTCTGTCCAGTTTTTGCTCGGAGTTTCGTAACAGCAGCGTGAGCGTGGTATTATCGTATTGTGGGATTAATGGCGGTGAGCAAAAATTAAATCTGAATGTAAATCCCAGCATTATAACGTTTAACGGCGGCAGCACGAGGTAGGTATCTAGGTCAGAAGTCAAAAATCTGTGGCACATTAAAAAAATACAATCACATCATATATTAGCTTGCCTCTAATCAAGTCTATGTAAAGAAATGTAAAATTGAAAACAAATATCGATAAAAGAAGCTTTAAAGCCCAATACTAATTTTCATTTAATTTTGTTTCTACATTACAATAATTACCATCATGAAAGAACACTCGGACTAAGATTTTAATTTTAGGTTGCGATACTGGATCTATTTCAATAGGCAAAAAGTTTAACCTATATTTTTATATTAAGCGCGTTAAAAATAAACAAAAACTTTGTATAAGTTTCGGAGACATAAAATGGGTTCTAAACTTCAAATAAAAATATTACAGTAATTTTAGATTTTAATTCATCCTCAATACATTCAGCCTTACAGGTTCGTGACCCCTGACTTAGGATATTTGTGGCGTTATTCATGTGGACCCTCTTTATGCCTGAACCCGTGCCGCGGCGGCAGTTATAAAAATCCTACAGTGTTGGGACAATTCAATTGCGATGCTGCTTTGCATGCTAACTCTTTATTTCTATTAAAACGTCCGGTCCTAAGTATTTTTTTATGTGCAAGATTTGAATTTGCTTTATATATAAAAAGTATTTTACATACTTATCGAAATATAGAAAGTTATTTCACTATATCCCAAAATACCTTATATTTGATACCGCATCGCGAACTAGCGTGTACCTAGGTACCTAGGTATTATTGTCGTGTATAAAAAAAGGTTTTAAGTATTTCATGATTTTAAGGTACAGGTGGTACAGTGTTCAGATTTTCGTAACTGTTCAATGAGGAAAAACTAGAAAGTTGTTCGTTGATCTATAAGTTTTCTCCCTAGGATAACAAAGTTTTCTGAGCATTAAGGTAAAAATCAGTGAAAAATTTCGTCGACCTTTCACAGAGCTTGGTGGCATAATAGGTAATGCACCTGTTTCTGGCCCGGATAGCCAAGGAGATGCAGGTTCGAGTCCTGCAAGATCGACAAAATTTTTCATTTTCTGCTTTATAATTATTAGACTTAGTTTTCTTTAGTGGGCTCGGATGAAATGGCGTTTTGCTTCCCATGATCATATTTTCGGGTCGGTATCAGGTTTTTGAGCTTCGATAGCTTGTAGAAGATGAAAATTCCAGCACTTGCGTAGATGCTAGTAAAACTCAAACCTTTTTTTTACCGTACCTAATCGCTCTTTCTACCAAAGTGGTAATATAGTGGGCGCGGACTTGCTAGTCTTGCTACTTAGCACGTCACAACTTTTCCACCCAGTTATATGTGAGTAGGTATACTTTCAGCTTTTTACACGACTGCCCCAAAAAAAATGTGTTATGTTATTATAACTAACATGTTTCTTACACTCTATTTTTTTATATAATTTTCAACTAACATGATTTCAGAAAATTCCATTGTCATTAAATATACTCTATGCCTGCTAAATATAATTTAAGAGGTCAGAAAAGTTTTAATTTCCAAACCGAAAATGACCGCCACGCCTCCCGTAACGTAAATTAAGTTTTTATCTCTCATGGTCTGAAAGTAGTCCAATAATGACCCGAAAGAAAGAATGTAAATCGTAATCCCAAGGGATATAAGAAACTTCCTTCCTTTTTACTACGAATATATATAAATAGAAAATTGCACACAATAAATGACAATGGAATAGACGTAATACAGCTTAGATAATTTCTTAATTTTACACTTATACTTACTAGGTGGTGCCAACCTCTGTTTATGTTTGTCGTAATTTTTAAGCGAAATAAACTTTTATTTTATTTATTTATTTAATTTTATTTTCGTAAAAATGTAAATATTTAGCTCGAATGCGAAAGTCACGTACTTACCAATAAATAACAATAAATAGAAAAAAAAAAAACAATTACCTATTATTTGAAATTTTGGCTAAAATGACACAAATGCGCACCTTAAAAAAGGCGGTAACAAATTTTGGTGAAAAAGTTATTGTTATTTGTGGTGATAAGCAATGTTTTGATAAATACTCAAGATAACAGGAGACAGAAGACGTATTACCCGGACTTGTACTCAAGAATATATTATAATACTAAAGACTTATACCTCGGATTTTCACTCAAGCAAAGATTTATGACTAAAGACAAGGCAGCATGGTCATTGACCTTAGCCTGTTCGAAAGAACGAACAAATAAAAAAAAATATTTTCTAAAGTTGATTAAGGCTTGTTCGTGAGTATAGACAAAACTCAATATGCAGTGATTTGATTAAAACCCACTGAAAATTTCCCAGTTTGTATGTCAATAAGGGTGAGGTGCATTAATATGGCGCGTATGATATGAAGCCCATAATAATATTATGTTTTTTTTACAACTGTTTTGTTTACTTTCCACGCAATCGAGATAAAAAGCAGAGTGTTTACCTTGTGGGAAACTGATCAATCCCACCCTCACACTATAAGCGCCCTCGCTACGCTCGTGCACCAAAATACTTCGGGCGTAATTAGAATAGAATAGAATATCTTATCACCGCTTAATTGATTGCTTTCACCCCTTGGTTAACAATCTACTAATTATCATGTCTAAGGGCTCTGGTTATAAATTGACTTTGTTGTCAGAGATTATACTTACTGACTTCTTTGCTAGGAAATAATTTCATGCTTCACAGAGCATAACATTAAGAAAATGCTCTCGAATCTTCTTTATTCTTTCAGATATTATTAATAAATAATGAGAAGGAGGAAGTAAAAGTAGATTTTTCCGGAATGAATGTGCTGTGCGTGTTTCCTGTTGTTGTCACACAAAATAGCTCTTCAAACAAAACCGATAAAGGTTATCATCTCTCATTTAATGTCACACTTATTTTATTTTTCATTATTTGTTTATTTCCTCCTTTAGACCAGAAAATTTAATGTTCACTGTGAATTTTGATCAGTGGAGTAGTAGGAACTTAAAATAAGGAATAAAAAGTATGCGTTTTTTGAATATCAATATCACAACAAATACTTCAAGTCGCATTCCTTAAAATCGTAGCTCTTGAATTCGTACAAATTCTTGTATTCAAACGGTCATGATGAAAAATATTCACCTCGACAAAAAATATGTAATTCTAAATAATAGTGTAAATTATGATATCACATGTTTTTGTGTGATAGTGTACCATCGACTCTCCCGATAAATGATATTTCTCAATCCTAAAAGCTTTGCGTAAGGCAACAACAGCGGCGTGATTAAATATCAGCTTCAAAATATACCTTACAATAATTCTTACCACAACGTCACTAATTTATTATAATATAATATAGATGCTAAGTTAACTATCGCTGTTCCAAGCCATTAAACTGCATGTGCTGTTGGTCCGCCCGGCCCGGTGTGGTTTGAGTTACGACTCTGGAACAACTTCTGGATTGTTCATCGAATTCAACTATTATGGGGAAAACCTAGGTAACTACAAAATGTTACAATAATTATGAATGAATGAATGAATATACTTTATTGCACACACAGAAATAATAAATGACAGAATGGAAGTAAGAACAGGTAGTCATGTACAGTTAGGCGGCCTTATTGCTTCGTAGCAATTTCTTCCAGGCAACCTTTGGATCTTTTATTATGTGTTTATTTGCCAAAAATAATTTAGTAACAATAATAATAAAAAAAAAACCTCCTTCTGTTATGGTTATTGTTATTCTCCATATTGTTTTGATCACAGAACATTATAAACTCTTTTATGTGGTTTTGATAGAGTCAACGCGCCTACTTTTCACCACATAACATGTTTTTAAGATAATTTATAGATCGTGGTATTTATAGTTCGTATAGTAAGTAGTTAGCAAGGATTGAAATTGGTATCTAAACCTATATTTTTAGGTTCTGTAGGGATTCGAACCCGCGATCCCATGCATCGGAGGCAGATACACTACCACCTGGGCTACGGAGCCGTCACATAGAGTTTCACATAGAAAAGGTCCACAGATTCCGCCATTGTTTTAGTGAACTCACTTAAAAAATATAATGACGGGTCTAAGTGATGTAATAACATCCTATGGAAATAAATTATTTTGACTTTGACTTTGACATTGGTTGTATGTAAAAGGTGTAAACGCGACAGTACCTAACCACCTTTTTCTATATTTACCGGTAACCTGATATGAACCCGGTATGGTGGTGGAATCTTTTGATATACCGTAACTGATATACTGTTTTCCCAATAGCATTCCGTAGTAGAAAAGCTAAGATCCTTACCAATAATACCGGTATTTGTGGAGGTTGACATGAGAGATGACGTAAGATTCTTCTATGGAATTCTGGGTCTTGTAACACCCATCAATATAATAACGTAAAAAATTTAAACAAAGCTTTTCAATTTCGTTTTTCCATGGTCCCACAGTCCCACTCCTTAAAGTACTTGTAAATGCCTCTTAATGCTTTTGCTAGTACCTTCTTGGTTGCAGCCAATTTCGTCTAACTGCCACGTAATTTGTGCTAATGGTCCGAACTTACTCCAAGTTTCGCTTTAAAAATTCTGCTTAGTAGGCGGGGTAACAACGGAAAAATGGAACAAGTTCACAAGGAGTGTCTCAACAAAAACCTTTTCTTATAAAACAAAAGCGTGAGCAAGTGTCGTCCAGAGGGCGCGACCCTCTCAAACTTGTGTCAACTTTGTATCGTGATACACGCAGCAGTGATGTTTTTATAAAGAGTTTTAAAACTTTTTGTGTTGGTGCCACGTTGGTGCAATACAAATTGCTCGTTTTATATATACATACACACACACTCACTCACACACACACACACACTCACACACACACTTATCTAGCGGCTTTCCCTTGCTAACAATATGAGTATTGCTTAACTTTTAGTTTTATTAATGAAATATGTATATGTATATTGCCAAATCACTACACTGATGTCGAATCACTGTCAATAATGCAAAGCTGTGTCAATTTTTTCTGTGAGCTGACGTTTATAGTACAGGATTTTCCTATTTTAAATGTCAGCCGTCCCACTTTTTACTATCATTAGCCATACGCTATTTAAGCTAAAATATCTACATACAGTGTAAATTGGCTTTGTTTTTTCAAATAAAAATTTATTATTACTATTATTATATCTATGGCAAGAAAGGTTGTTATTCAATCATAGAGCTCATGGCCTTCCCTGTCTATAGTCAAACACAGTTCTTAAGAAGGGCATTATTCGCTATCTTCTCTACATAGTAAATAAAGTCGCTTTCCACGTCAGTTTGTCTAGGCTAACTCCTAAATCACGCAACGGATTTTGGACCTGATTGACTGACGTGACGTGGTTTATTATGTATATTATATTCTAATCAAGTTTTAACATACTGAGTAGGTAGGTACAGAAAATTTAACATTTTTCAAGTCGTCAAAATATTATTTTTTGGGCGTTTACCAGGCTTATGCTAAATGGCTAAATTAACCGTGCAAAGCCGGGGTGGGTCGCTAGTTTATTATTAAATACAGCAAAATATATGTATTTACGTATGGCAGTAGTCACATTCTAATTTTCAATATAAAAAATCATAACAGAAATATGTAATATACGAGCACATTATTTAGGCACTACATGAGGGATGTCCCAAACTGAAGAACTGTGTTGTTGAACAAAAATAAATTATGTATTTAACAACACAAAACCAAGTCTTTGTCAACCGTTGTCTTCGCCGTATTCTCAGTGTGTATACTGACCTGACCCGAGTAAATCTCCAATCTGTGGGAATGCTGCACAGACTACTAGAAGAACCGGGGAACGCTGCGATGAGACTCAAATATATTACAAGGTAGGTACTCTGTGACTCCGACCGACTAGCAGCAGATCAAACGCCGCAAGTGAAACTGGATCGGCCACACGCACGTTTTGATAAAATCTATACCATCGGAATATCTTTTATGAAAATATTTAGTGATCGTTTTTCCGTTCTGATCAGAAACATAATAATACTTAACAAAAGTAAAACACTTTTGTCAGCAGCAACGTGTTGAGGAAACTGGTTTCCAAACTCCGGTTTCCTGAACGGCCGAAGCGGTTGAAAAACCAACTCTGCCTCAACACGACGTCTACTGACGTAATTCGCTCTCATTAACAAAACGATACAAGCCATAAAAACAAACTTATATCATAATTCAAACGACACGCTCTGCTCCTGAATAACAATGTGCCGAATTTATTACGATGAACAGAGTTTATATTTCTCAGGATTCCCTTGAGTGGACTTTCAGAACTCGTTTTAAATGATTTACACTCAGGGAGCATTGTATACTGAGAAATTGGGCAGCTACCAATTTACGAAAATGGTGGCTGCACCCTACGTACTTCAGTAGATTTCTATAAATAAATACGCAGTCACAAAGTCTGTAATAATATATAAAAATAAGTAACAAAATACTTAAGTTACATTATTACATCTTGGAGAGCTTAAATAATAATAATATATTTTTTTTTAAATACCTACCTGCGAAACTTACCAACTCGTATGCTGCCCTGCAAATGTACTTAGCCGAATTTTTTTTACCAAAATGCAGCTATAAAATTTTCCTAAATATCGAATTTATACTTGCTACATCAGACTAATACAAACCAAAGCGCTACGCTATAATCAACTCAGTTAGCCAAAAGATGTCCACTGCTGGACGAAGGCCTTCCCCAAGGATCTCCACAACGTCCGGTCCTGCGCTACCCGCAGCACCGAGAGGCCTGCCCACGCTGGGTCTTCCGGTATGCGGTCGCCTCTCGAGAATCTTTCTGGCCCCAGCGGCCGTTAGTTCTTCGAACCATTAGTCGTAGTCGCACTATTCTTTTATATACGTCCCTATTGAGGGGCTTGAGCCTACCCAGAAGCAAAGCAATCAGGGTTTGTTGATGATTTTTTTTTCCTAATGGACCTAAACGCTATTTCTACCAAAGTCACCAAAGTGTAGACTCAAACCCCAAAAAACGTTCCTGGGGGCGGCGGCGGCGCCCGCAGACGGGCCCGGACCTCGGCTATGAATATTTTAATCTAACCAAGAACTGCATTCCCTTTGTCAACTTTCTTTCTGTTTACTTACCTTTCAAACAATTAAACCATCCCGATTAATTTTGGGTCATCACATCAGCAGCATCTCAGCATTGTTTTTATAGCATCAACCAATTTTTGCAATAATATAAAAAAAATCCATTTACGTTTTTTAGTTTATAGGCAACCTAGATAATTTTAGAAACGTAACTGGTAGGTATTATTATACATATAACCTACAAAATATTTGCACACCGAATACTCGGTTAAATACATTGTTTCTTTGATCTTTTTTGTACATCATGTATGTTAGCAAATAAAAATGATTCTATTCTAAGTATTTTTCTTCTATTCATCGTTTCAGCCAAAAGACGATCATTGATTGTTGGGCAAAGTCCTCCCCCCTAGGATTTCTACAACAACCGGTCCTGTAATACTGCCGGCATCTAGTGGTTTGATGGATATAACAGCCTCCGTGGCCGAGTGGTCGAGATTTCGACGCCCATTACGGAGGTTCCGGGTTCGATTCCCGGTGGGGACACTGTCAAGTGAAAATCTAAACTTTCCTCAGTTCTGATAGGACATTGCAGGCTGAATCACCTGATTGTCCGAAAAGAAAGATGATTCCGTAATTCGGAAGTCACGTTAAGCCGTTGGTCCCGGCTGCTATTAAATCAGTGGCCTTTGGCGGCTCTATAAAACTGACATCAGGGTTTGTGATGTGAGGTCGGTTGTCGACCTTACAACCCACACGATGATGATGATGATGGAATAGATATAATAATCATTATAATGATCTGCCCATATAAGCTACTAGCTGTTGCCCGTGACTTCGTCCGCGTGGAAATAGTTTACGCCCGCGACTACCGAACTAAGGCAACTAACACTCCCTGCCCGCGCATGCTATTTTAGTACCTTCTTTAAAATAACCTCATGTAAAACCGCCCGAACCATTTCACAGGTAACATCCTTGTGGGTTATGTTATCCTGGTACTTTATGTTAGACAAAAAGAAGGAAAAAAGTGGCCTGGCTTGCCCGGAAAATGTCTTTCTCTGCTCATGTTTTCTTTTGTATTTATTTTCAGACTTTGTCACCCCATTTCCCCCTTTTAAAGGGTGAATTCTGAAAAAAACCTGAAACACGTATTTACTCATTTATTGATAGGAGAAACAAGATTAGTAAAATAGTGTAACTAATCTTGTTTCTCCATACAAACTTTGCACCCCCGTATCACCCCTTTAGGAGGTGAATTTTGAAAAATCCTTTCTTAGTGCACCCCTAGACCTCGGAACCTACGTGCCTTTGGAATCTCTAGACTAAAGATTTTTATTTCCTCTGAGCTCTAGACCCAGCGGTTTGGGCTGTGCGTTGATATGTCAGTCAGTCAGTCCGTGTCCTCTTTTATATATTTAGATTATTCGTTATGTTCATCTACTATAATTTATATCCTTGGAGGAGGCTGTATGAGTTTTTGTCCCTCAATCTACTCAGAATAGGTGAAAAATACAAAACGTCAACTGACTTGCCCTGCGTTCCGAGACGCGCTGAAATCTATTTTAGCGCACTCAAAGCGCGTACTGAATTACTGTCAGCAGTAGACGAAACCCTAGGTGAAACCCATACAATCTGATCGCTGACGGCGGCGCTGACAGTTTGATTCGAAAGTGATTTTAAGCGCATATCAGAACGCGGCCCTGATCGCTGAAGGCGCTGACAGTTTGATTCGAAGTTTATATAAGCGCGTATCGGAACGCGGCGTTTTCCCTACGTTCCGAGACGTGCTGAAATTGAGAATCGCTGACAGCACTGAAAGTGCTTTGACCATGGATGTATAAAAAAGGGCGGACGGAACCTTGTAATCTAATATCACCCTAATAACTGAAGCACCCATCATATTTTAGTAAGTCAGCTCGCTAATACAGACAAGCATCCACGCACACATTCACACCATAGTAAGTCTACCGGCCGCCATTACGTTCCGAACCGCGCCCGCGTGATGCCGTTTGTTTTGTCTGACAAAAAATCAAAAGATGCCATCGTGCGTAATTAAAAAGTGTAAAAACCATAGTGGTTCAATTTAAAAAAGTCAGGGGATCACCTTTCATAATGTAAGTGAGTAATTTTTCTAGCTTATTCCTCGTTTAAGTACTTAGATAATAGTTGTACTCAAAATTGGTTATAAAAAATGGGAAAATTACCTTAAATGCGGGAGAGTAATACCTATGCTTAGTTGACTTCTGATTTTTAATTTATTTGTTTACCTACTTATCCCTACTAATATTATAAATGCGAAAGTAAATCTGTCTCGCTGTCTGTCTGTTACGCTTTCACGCCTAAACCACTGAACCGATTTTGATGAAATTTATTATTTATTGAAAATCACACTAATTTTATTATAAATGTGAAAATATATTTCGATGTTTAGATGTTTGGATGTTTGTTCCGCTTTCACGCCTAAACGACGGATTGGATTGGAAATGAAGATAGTTTGTAGCCTGGATTAACACATTAGGATACTTTTTACCGGGAAAAGTTAACATAGCGCGAGCGTAGCCGCGGGCGGACCGCTAGTGTGAAAATATAATATTTAGATGTTGGTTCCGCCTTCACAGTACCTACTCAACGGATTTGGATGAAATTTTGAATAGAGATAGTTTGTAACTTGGATTAATAAATGGGACACTTTTTACGGATAAAAACCCTATTCCCATGGGAAAATCTTACCAACAAAAGGGTATGTAAGAAGCCATAATTATGTTTATCCGACCGAATACATATAAATAATTTTATTAACAATGTGTTTTATTGGCAAAACCCTCCACTTAATTGGAGGAGGCTTATAGTCCAGCAGTGGACTGTAATGGGCCGTTGATGATGTTTTATTGTTCTTCATTCCTTTTTTCATACCTTTGTCTCGCCCATTTATTTTTGTCATGTTATGAAAAGTTAATATTATATTAGAAATATTATTTTAAAAATTGGGAAATTTTCCTCTATCTGGCAACCCTTTTATTACGCACACATACGTACACCGCCGTCGTTTTGCTGCTTCAATTGTTTCTAGCTAGGTTCCGTCCGCCCATTTTTATACGTCCATGGCTTTGACTGATATGACAGGGCTGCCGACTTGTGGAGAGTTCCTCAAAGTGCGGGGACTTTATAAACGATTGGAGAATTTGTGGGGAAAGCAAAAATTAGGAATCGGAAATTTCTAAGTTTTACCTAAATTTTTATGAATATTATACGTTATAAGTTTAATAATTTGTTAATCGTGTAAAAATTAAGAGAAGATACTGTTATAATGACATTCAAGGTCAGCGCTTCCATCTGGTAGCTTAAATTTATCTTTTGTAAATATCACACTTCACACTAATAAGTATTATAGTCACTATGTGAAAGTATATTTAGATGTTTGGATGTTTGTTCTGATCCTAACAACATAACGGATTTGGATGAAATTTGGAATGAAGATAATTTTTACTCTGCAATAACAGGATCTTTTTACGGGAGTAAATAAATTACTCCCATGTTAAAAATCTTACATAACGCGAGAATATTATCTTCTTTATTTTCTTTCTTTCTTTTATCCCTACATTGCATTGTTTTCATGTACAAAATTGGTTACAGCCCTCTAGACGCGATCGCAAGTTAATATCTTCTGACTGATGGTTAAAAACTATATTTATAATCATAAAAGTTTATTAGAATATTGCTAATCTATATTAACTTACCTACTCAATTTTGGTTGGTGGCGGAAGAATTTTAAAAAATCTGTGACATTTTTCTGCACATTTTGTGCCTTTTTGTATAAGTGTGGATTTGAAATTGTTATGTTGAACATGCTCAGTTCGATATAATTTCATTCACGATAGGTACTTTGTTTTAATTAAATATTAAATTACAAATCTTTGTCTAGAGGCATGCATGAGTCGTGTCGTGACGTGATCGTGAACTTTAGCATGCACAGCGGCTGCGTTAACAACACATTAAAAACGCTTGGTTTTTGAGCAGTAGGTTTTGACGGACCTAATCACTATTTATACCAGAGTGGTAATATAGTGGGCGCGGACTTGCGGTGGAGCAGAAGGCTCGTACCCCTAGCAGTAGGTAGTATGAGTATTTTGGCAGAAAGATGCGGGTGAAATAACGCGAAAATGCATACCACTCGCGATGTGGGACTTTATTATAAAAAAACACTGAATTGACAACGACAACAGTATTGCGTTGTCTCAGCTTTGGATGTTTTTAGTATATAAGAATACTGTGCACTTCTTCAAATAAAATTCAAATTGCATGCGGAATCTTATTATTTTGATTAATATTTTGAATTATTTTTTAATGCTGTTAGCTTCCCTACAATATTAAAATAAAAATAAAAATTCTTTCAGTTTTTTAACCAGTGACTTTTGCTACAAAAATATCGATACCTTGGCAGTTGGCACGTCCCTAAAGGGCCCCGTAGATGGTCAAACGATTTGATTCAAACACGTAAAGTTTGGTTTGACTCAAACCATTTTGATCGTTTACAAAGGTGGTTTGAACGGTTTGTCAAACATTTACGTATTTGAAGCATGTTTGATGCAATTTCATATTTTTCGTTTGATGCAATTTCATATTTGGCGTCATCGTATTGGGAGCAATCTTGTAATGATGACGTCTTTTGTAATTATTAGTTTTTAATAAATAAATAAATTTTGTTGTGTTTGACGCGTCAGAAGTGTAATTACGACAGTGTACAGAATCAGACTGCACAGAGCCGTTTGACAAACCGTTCAAACCGACCTCAAACGGTTTGATCAAACACGGTCCCTTAAACGAGTAGCTAATGTCCGTTTTTTTTTCTCGCTATTCTGTCCGGCAGTGTTGCCATGTGTACGGATTTGTCCGTACACGTACGGAAAATGAACATTCTATACGGATAAAAATTTCGTACAGATATGTGTACGGATTTTCTTTCTATCGATACAATTCAATATTGTAGTAAGCTACACGCATAACCATTCATCAGCTATTATTAAAAATAATAATTTAGTATATAATTTACATTATTTCATTTTTATTTTCGTAGTAGTTAATTGCCGATTTGTCGATATTACTTTGACTACCCCAGACAGAGAAAGCATGATGTCGAGTTTTACTAAGAAAAACAGAGAGAAAGAAAAGAAGCTTTGTTTCGTTTAATTTTATGAAGTGTTTGATTTTGGGTGACAAGAAAACTAACAAAAGTTATGTGGTATGTGAAATACGCATTATTTCCTTTCCTTCATAAAAAAATCTGTATTTCTTTCGGAGTATTTAACTTTTTTCATGTAAGTACGTATGGATTTTGTACGGATTTTTGTGAGATGTACAGATTTTTAGTCTCTACTGGCAACACTGCGTCCGGTAATGGCATCGTAGCCAGAACCGTAAAACCAAATATAAAAAAAAATGGTAAATTGCAATTTGCAAGTTATTCCTACTCCCCACCTATTTTTTTTTATTAACTCGAAATCTACTATATTATTTAATATTATAATAAAAAAATATAATATGTACCATATTAATCATTTAAAAATCTCGAAAAGGTCTTAAAAAGTAATGATAAAATGTTTATTCCCAAAATTTGAAGCATTGACAATGGGTTTCGGGGGATGTAGAACGGCATTGGCACGGGGTCTCATTCCTTAGTACGGAAATTTTGTTCTAAATTAGTGATAACATCTAGTGATAACATTGGCACTACGTAGAGTCTAAGCAATCGTTATCATTTGCAGCACTATCTATCGTCTAATCTAATAGTTATATTGTTTGTGAACTATCACACATACAGCGACATCTATTATCTAAAAGTTGTAATATTTATCAAACTTGGCCCTTGACACAGCGATGTTTTGTTCTTGCATTAAAACATTTTTTTATGTTTTTGGATTCAAATAATAGCAAACAGAAATCAATAAAAGAAGTATATTTATAATAAAGGCGCTCTCAAGGTCGTCAACTTGGCACTAGATGGCGTATCTGCGCAATTTTGTAGGTCAGTGCGCACATAGCACCATCTAGTGAGCTAATAGAGGAAACAAAATAGCCCGAAGAATAGCCCGAGTTTTGAGGGTACAGTTTTTTTGTATGAGATGAGGCATCTGTACGTAGTATTAATTATCTGTGGCATTGGCAATGTGCCCTGCGTTCCGAAACGCGCTGAAATCGATTAAAGCACCCGTAATCGCGTTCCGAATTACTGTCAGCTGTCAAAACTCATACGTTTTTTTGCTTTACTGGTCGCTGACAGCGCTGAAAGTCTGAATCGGAACACGCCCGTGATTTCCTACGTCAATTTACGTCATTCATTATTTTAAAATCTTCCATCCGTCCATCCTTTTTCGTTTTATTTCGTAACAATTACAAGCTAAGTGGTCATTATTATAGTTGTGTAGAAATTTAATTTTACATTTCTACGGAGTACTTGAATTCGTTTCAGTTAATGTACGGTGAAAAGAGTTTTCTTCAGAATTATGGTAAGTCCGTAACATTGTTACTTTGTTATTGTTTTTAGCCACTATTAATTCACTTGCACTTTGATGGTGTTCCATTTTTTCAGTCTAATGCTATGGAAGTGGAAACAAGAGCACCTGAGGTGGAAACAGCAGTGGAAGCCCAAGAAAGTGCCGCGTTAGCCTTGGTGCCCGACTCCGCCTGTGTTATTGGAAACAGTGAACTAGAAAACATTCAAGGGTTATCCCCTGTCCAAATTCAACAAGAATATTTCGAAAATTTAGTTGACTGTGATTGGGTCAAGTAAGTACCTACTATACTTGGAGGATGAGGTCTGACTGATTAAAATTTTGAAGACTTTTTAATATTATTTCGTTTATTTATTTACTAAGTAACATTACATACTGTTTAATGATAAAATAAGAGGTGAGGTGAAGTTACTTTTTATTTATATTTTAGCTATTATGGTTTTTAAACTGAAAATTATAAAAAAAACTCGTATGAAAATTTTTGAAGCTGTCAGAACTCATCCGATAATAACCCGACTATAGTGAGGTGGTATCATGCTCAACAACTCGTTAATAAAGCTTACCTGACCAGTGCTAGAGTAGCATTTATGCAAGTAGTTTGTTAAATATTACATAGTGATTTACCTAAATTTCATAATTCTAGTCAACTAACTTAGATTAGATTAGAATGCTTTAGTTTGATTATAACAAAACCTGCTTATCAAACTCTTATCGGGATACACTTCCTTTAGCTTTATAATGTGCATCAATAGATAAGTATGTGTTTTAGAAAATTAAAACAGCTAATGACTATAAATCAATAATTTTCAGGTATGGTAAAAGTGACAGAAATCACTTACTACAGAATATAGCATTTGCACTCTTTGGAAGTCCAAGTTCTGAGGGAGAACTGACAGATGTGGAAATAAATCAGAATGTGCATCTTGAAGGTTACTCTACCAGACAAAGAGAGCAAGTCATGAAAGTTTATGAGAAAGTTTGTGAGCAAAGTGAGTAAATTTTTATTATGAGTTCTATCTATCTAATGCGCCAGTATCTTACTCTCACTCACACACTCCTTGACTAGTGTGTACACAGGTGCAGGTACATACAGAATAAATATTTGTACCACTACCACACATAAGATTGATACTTGCGATTGTCGGCACTTGATGGAACTTGGTACACATATTAATAAAAGTCACCTTATGTGGTATAAAAATAAATAAATATAAAATAAAATTTGTTTATTCTCAGGCACAGGATCCCATACAATATTATTACAATGTAATTCGTCATAAATTAAATTAAATAAATAGTAAAGATGTCATATTTTATAGGTATATAAGGTTAAACATCAGCTGCAGTAGCACCACCAATTGAAATAAATGATTTACTTATGGTCAGTGACTTTGATCAAAATTATTATGTGTTTAATGACAATAGAAGGGTTATAAATATATATTTTAGTAACTGCCCACTGCCCAGTGGCCACTTTTAACAGTTACGACTTACATAACTTATTGTTTATACTTAGTACTATAAAACAATAACCAAAACAGCTTAAGTGATGGAAAACAACTAAGTACAATTTTGTTATCTATCTTATTACTATCTTTTTTCAGGCAAATACTCCCAAAATGATGAGGATATTGTTATGTCGGTGTTATTAATAGTTTGCGCAAAACCAAAGACCTTAAAGTTCTACCAAATTGAGCCACGAAATTACTGGCTAGATCTACACCAAAGAACTGACATTGACATCTGGTGTACAGCAGTTTTTAGGGTCAGGAAATGTATTCCTACGACTGTTGGAAGTAAGTTTTACAATTCCTTAGTTAACAATGTTGTAAACTGCCACAAACATAAAGTCATAACTGTTACATAAAGTCACACTCCTATCCCTTAAGGAGAAAGTAGAGCTTTGGTTAACTCAAATTATATTTGGCAAAATGTTAGGGTTAAGATTAATTATTTTTGTACCTATATTGTGCTTTATTTACTACATTTTATGTTCCTACTTGGTTATTTCTATGAGTAACCTACAAGAAATAAGTAAGTGTTTATGGTAGCAACTGTACAGATTGGCTGAAAAATCAACATTGGCAATTCTGTTGTATTTTTTTTCAATTTCTTTTTTAAAGTATGCATTCTGTGTTGTGATATGCTACAAATTAATATTTCTGATTCTGAATTTACCCTGTACTGCGCCCTCAGTTTTTGCCTAATCCTTTTTGTCATACACTACGAGTATTATGCAGTTAATTATTACAAATCGTATTTATCGTATTTTATAATTTCAGCAAAATCGTGTCGAGTCTACATAGATGAAAATGCTAGAGTATACCAAGAATGGGAGTCCTATTTGACCAACAATACTTTGCCAAAATGTGTTCTAATTGCACCAGAGAATGGAGACTACACAGGAACTATTGTTGAAGTAAGTAGTGAATCCACAGATGAAATAAAATTTTATCTTTGACTAATTTATAGATAGATTTTGAGTTTGGTCAGCTAAGCAATGTAGTTGACCTCTGTGGTGGAAATATCGAGTTATTAATATAATCAGTTTATTCAAATTGGATAGGCACACTTTTGTGATCTAATGATTTTTTTATACCAATATTAGAGTTGAAAATTCGAAATTTTCATTGATATTTTCACAAGTAGGGTATGTTTTATTTATTTGATTAATAAAATGAACACAATAGTTAACAATCAGTTTATAAATAAAAGTAAAATTGTAAAACAGCTTTTGATTCAGGTTATTGAACCAAAAAAGTGTCATACAATGCGAGTTAACTTAACTATGTTACATTTTTAGCAGAATAAAACAATATGTGTAGTTATAGTATAGTAGGTAGAAAAGAAAATAAATAATGATTAATTATGAAGATAAATTATTTTTTGCAGTGCACTTGAATTTATTAATGTTGTGATTGAAAACATCGATAACGGCCTTTTCCTAGATCAGGTCATTATACAATCAACACATTCTGCTAATGGGATTATAGTAGATAGTAGTATGAAAAAAAAAATATTTCTCAATAAAAATTACGACCCGACCCTACTATAATCCATACTAATTATTATGAATGTGAAAGTCAGTCTATCTTTTTATTAGAAGTATATATAATGTTCTTGTTCGAAACGAGTACAACAGCTCTGATTAGTCAAATGCCCGATTGTCTTAGTCTGTGTGTGATGTAAACAGTGCTATCTATGTGTGATTTTGGCGACACTGGTTCTCATAGAAAAAATTACGTTTGTCCTTTCTACTCTTGTTTTATATTCCGTGATTAAATATATTTTGATGTTTGGTATGACTACGGCTACGCCCACGTTATAGTAGAACATAGTTGTGTCTGCCTCTTACTGGTTTTCAGTCTCCAATAACAATAATATTGACTGTTCACAGAGTGAACAAGGCTTCGCAGTGAAGCTGACAGTGGCGCCATCGCCTACTTTAGGTCTCACGTCCAGAGTACTAAGTTCGGTCGACACAGCCAGTACATTTGCCTCGATAGGGGCAGTAGGGGTTCTCGGAGTGGCCGCGTTTACCCCGGTCGGCCCCGCCGTGCTGATCGGGGCAACTGTTGCTACTGTCGCTACTGGGCTGTACGGCCTCGTCAGGTCTTCATTGCATCTCCATGATAGGAGTATGCATGAGCAGGTGGGTGAAATTAATCCTATCCTATCCTACTAATATTATAAATGCGAAAGTTTGGATGTTTGTTGCCGAATCACGCTTGAACCACTGGACGGATCGCACAATGTAGCCGCGGGTAGACAAAATTCAATTTTCAAAAACGAAGGTAGATGGATATAAACATTGTGATCATAGACTTAGATATATTGTGCGTCATATGCAACAAATTTAATGATAAGTATCTTGGACGTTGTGGTGTAATCGGCTTGCAAAGTCAGCACATAATTTTCTCGTAAAAAAATAGTTACAAATCCGCGCATTCGCGACAATAAATTGTTGAGTGGAGATTGTATTAATCTTAAAACTTTAATATGTCGTCAAATACTGAAGGTTAGTAGAATATATTTAGTATGAAATATTATTGTATTACTTACTAAGTTATGAAAAAAAAAAAATTATGTGAATGAACATTTTTTTGCGTCATTTTAAAACTTTGTTAGTGTTTTTGTTTATGTTTACCGAATAACACCTCTTTAAAAAGTATATGGAATAGTTCAATAAGGTGTGTATATTCATAATCAATAATGAACTTTTGCTCATGTTTGTTCCATTTGGAAATATTCCTCAGAATTTGTAACATGTGATTACAGAAATTTCCCGACGTGAACTGGTTGATCGACTATTTACCGACTCTGTGAAAAATTTTACCACGGAAATGAAAAACAGGGCTGATTATGTAATAAAACGTACAGTTTGCCCACCATAGAAACATGTTTTATTAAAAAATACTGTATCAGAATTTTGAAAAAAATAGATATACTGCTTATTCTCTTTTTTCTTTATCAGCATGCCTAAATTAAATATATCATCACAAACTCATCTAAATACGTTTATTGTCCTATTTATTTAAAAAATAATACAAAAAATAAGTCCAAATTACATAGATACCAACTTCCATGCAAAATCTATGCAGTGAGGGCTCAGCTTAAATTGGTTTTTATTATTTTCTAGTTTTTATTGTTCGCTACAAATTATTTTCTTGATTACTGTGTTAGTTTGACCAAATATGATATTGAAACCCAATATCAAGCCATAAATAATTTTGTCCACTTCTTTGTATGAAACGGCCAATCTGTGGATCGGGATGAAACTTGGCACACATTTAGGTTAGGCCATGGAATAGGACATAGGATAGTTTTTACCGCGGGAAAACACTTCTTTCCCACGGAAAAACTCATTTAAGTAAAACCGCGGGCGGAAAGCAGTACATAACATTGGTACGAAATGGCACCCCATAAACACGTACCTAAAAGGTGTTTCTTGGTTAATCAAATGTCAGCGTTTTGACGTTTTGTCATGCAATAGACCCCATTTGGTACATAGTCTTTTGACGCTATTTATTTCCAGTTTTATTGTTTTTTATATAAATGTAGTGTAAATATTTTGGTAGTGTCAATTTTCAACCTCAAACCCAGTATAAGTATAAGAGTTATTGAGCTGCCTAACGCAATAGAGCATTGAGTTAACGTGATTTTTTACGTAAAGATAGTTTATAGCCTAGGGAGTGACATGTATGTATCACAGGAAACATAAAAAGCAACACGTACGGACAGCTAGTCTATGATAAATCTTCCTTTCTTTAATACGAGTATATTTCATTTAATCATTTTTTTTATATACAGAGCATCAGCCCAACGGACGCAGAAGCACGAGGCAGTTGGTTGAACATAGCGGCATCGAGCGTAGGGTTGGCAGCGGGCGCCGCATCTAACTTACTATCCAAGTCGGCCGCCGCCGGTACCAACTTGACTAAGGTAGGTTCAGAGCTTTACCAACGGTACTAACTTAACAATACCGGCATCGAGCGTAGGGTTGGCAGCGGGCGCCGCATCTAACTTACTATCCAAGTCGGCCGCCGCCGGTACCAACTTGACTAAGGTAGGTTCAGAGCTTTACCAACGGTACTAACTTAACAATACCGGCATCGAGCGTAGGGTTGGCAGCGGGCGCCGCATCTAACTTACTATCCAAGTCGGCCGCCGCCGGTACCAACTTGACTAAGGTAGGTTCAGAGCTTTACCAACGGTACTAACTTAACAATACCGGCATCGAGCGTAGGGTTGGCAGCGGGCGCCGCATCTAACTTACTATCCAAGTCGGCCGCCGCCGGTACCAACTTGACTAAGGTAGGTTCAGAGCTTTACCAACGGTACTAACTTAACAATACCGGCATCGAGCGTAGGGTTGGCAGCGGGCGCCGCATCTAACTTACTATCCAAGTCGGCCGCCGCCGGTACCAACTTGACTAAGGTAGGTTCAGAGCTTTACCAACGGTACCAACTTAACAATAGCGGCATCAACCGTAGAGTTGGCAGCGGGCGCCACATCTAACTTACTATCCAAGTCGGCCGCCGCCGGTACCAACTTGACTAAGGTAGGTTCAGAGTTTTACCAACGGTACCAACTTAACAATAGTGGCATCGAGCGTAGGGTTGGCAGCGGGCGCCACATCTAACTTACTATCCAAGTCAGTTGCTGCCGGTACCAACTTGACTAAGGTAGTTTCAGCGCTTTACAAACGGTACCAACTTAACAATACCGGCATCGAGCGTAGGGTTGGCAGCGGGCACCGCATTTAACTTAATGTCCAAGTCGGCCGCCGCAGGTACCAACTTGACTAAGGTAGGTTAAGAGCTTTACCAACAGTACCAACTTGACAATAGCGGCATCGAGCGTAGGGTTGGCAGCGGGCGCCGCATTTAACTTACTGTCCAAGTCGGCCGCCGCAGATACCAACTTGACTAAGGTTCAGAGCTTTACAAACGGTACCAACTTAACAATAGCAGCGTCGAGCGTAGGGTTGGCAGCCCAAGAATCTAAAAGTCTGAACAAATCCGGGCGGATGGTAACCCTATCGTGAGAAAAGCTGCATACTCCTGCAAAGAAACTGTCGACCAACCCGTATTGGCCTAATCGCTCAATTCAGGATTGGCTCCAGCCCTTTTGTGGAGACATATAGACCGGTGTATAGCTTGATTTGGTGAACAACACATCAAACTATACACCGGGATATCTTGCGCACTGGTAGTAACGTCTAGTCTAGTTTGCAACAAAAATGCACTGTTATAAAATAAGTAAATTGTAGATGCAGATGCAGGCGTTTCATAATATGTGTGTTTTCGTAGGAACATACTCAGTTAAGCGCTATGACAATAGTAAGACAATAGTAATAATGACAATAGTATAGCTAATAAAAAAGTTACAATTAAAATTCGTCCGCCCTTGTTACCTTTTAAGGTTTCCTGGAAGAAATTGCTACCTTAGCAATAAGGCCGACTATCTGTTCACCCCTTCATCTATCTTTTGTACTTTCAAGCTATATCCTTGTGTGCAATATAGTATATTCTATTCTATTCTTTTAAAGATTAAAAAGGGACAAGAGATTGTTGAACGGACGCAAATATATCCCACCTAAATTAATATTAATTTGTCAGCTACGCCCTTTTAGGTTATCATTCATTCAAAATAATATCATTCTTTACTAATTTCATCTCCTCTCTTTCATTGAACATAAAAACAGGAAGGACAGCTAGATTTTTAAATAAGGATTGGAACATGACTTTGAAAATACCCATTTTATGCCCTATTATTTGCTGAATCACACTGAACGTTGTCGCAGACGGGGCAAGCACTCGCCGTGTCGGTGGAAGTGCTGCGGCACGCGAACCTCGTGACGGGCGGCGCCGGCGTCGTCAACAGCCTCGTACACATCATACTCAAGGTAAACACGCACTTCATATCGTAACATAGATAAATATAGGGGATTGTAGGTTTACTTTTATTAACTTGTGTAATTATTTACGTATTTGACTGTTTGTCTCTTAACAATAAATAAATAATAATAAAAAAAAACATAGAATATAGCGGTCGTTCCCGCTCGTTAATACCCCCCGTCGTCGTTAACACTATTAATATAAGTAGGCCTCCCCCATAGGTTTCCAACGTGAACGGTCGGCAACCTTCACCAAGTCTTGGCTTGGCGGTGAATGCAAGTAGCGCAGGGCCGTTCACGCTGGAAACCTATGGGGGAGGCCTATGTTCAGCAGTGGACGTCAACTGACTGAGATGATGAAGATGATCCATATTACGCAAAAACTCTTATTAATTTGGGTGGTTGTTCTGTCCGTAAAACTGATCAACTTTACATCTATCATCAACGGCCCGTTACAGTACACTGCTGGACTATGAGCCTCCTCCATTTAAGTGGAGGGTTTTGCCATAATCTCCACGCTTGGCAGGCGGGTTGGAGATCGCAGATTAAAAGGTTACTGTATCAGAGAGCGCTGCTGCCCGTTCCCTGTTCAATGTGTAGTCCCTAAGTCGCCTCTTACGACACCCACGGGAAGAGTAGGGGTTGGTGACAAATGTATTCTACTCTGCCGTCACCACACGGCTTAACAACTTTACATCTATAACTATTCCAATATGTCAAAAAAAAACTTTGCTGACCGAGTCAATTTGTATGACAGTTTGAAAAAGATGAGAATATTGTAAAGTTGTGGAACGAAAGTTTTTTAGTTTCATGGACTGTACTACCACCCTGAGAGGTTTTACGCTATTAAGTTTACACGTTGTATAATCTCTAAGAAAAATATAGATGGACAGGCTGAAATTATGAGTTCCCGGTATCCTCACAGTACATATTTGAAAACATCTTGTATGTCCGGAAGAACATAATGCTATTTCCTAAGAATTCTGACATACATAATATAAATACTAGAAATAAAAATAAAATAGCGCACCCAAAGTTTAGACTGTGTAAGGTTAATAATTCATTCATGGGGAACTGTATTCGCTTCTATAATAAAATACCAGATGATATTGTAAATCTGTCCGATAGCCAATTTAAAGCTAAAATTAAAACTATTTTATGTTCTAAGGCTTATTATACGATAAAAGATTACTTAGATGATAAAAACGTCTGGTCAACTGAAAGAAAGAAAATAAATTTATTCAGTCTCAATTCATATTACCAAGATACAAATCAAGTGCATAGATATAATAATAGGTGTATACAAAATGAATGAGATTTGCTCCTAGCAACATGCATCGCGACATGAAAAGGTGCTGCCTCAGCAAACGTTAAAAGTAAGAGACTTCCAACACTGATTTTCAGTCAGCACCTATCTTAAGATTATTAGAGCTACACGCTCGCTATCTAAACAACTAACGAAAATATTACTCCATGCGTGCTTGTATTGATATATATATATATATATATAGATATATATGTATTATGTATATGCGTGTGAATGCGTGTGCGTGTGTGTGGGTGTGTGAAAGTGTGTGTAATTGTTGAATGTATGTGTATGCGTTGTAAGCGGATGTAAGATTTAAGTGAATAGGTGTGTGCAAGTAATAGATAGACATATGAATATAATAATAACATTTAATATACTTGTAATGTTATATGCATGATAGTTAATTGAAAAATATTACGTAATGTTATATTAGTATACCTAGAACATAGCATAGTGATAATTATTATTATTAATAATTACTACATAGATACAGTTATTGTATAGTGGATAAATAAATATAAATTTTAGTTCAGATGTTTTTTTGTGCTTCCAATAAATACATTTTCAATTTTCTTTTAAAAGTCCATTTAGAATGTAAAGAGCGAATGGGGGGAGGGATATTATTCCATATTTTTGCTGTAGAATATGAAAAACATCCTCGAAAGGCTGCAGTTTGATGCTTGGGAATAGACATCACATCAGAGCAAGAACGAATCCCTGCCCTAGATTGACGCCATGGAAGTTTGTTGTATAGATACTCAGGCTGCCCAGTATTAATTACGTCATGTAGAAGAGAGGCGTAGAACAAATTGAGTCGATTATTTATATTTAAAATATTTGCTTCATTAAGAAATGGGGTTACATGTGATCTAGGGGGAATGGAGAAACAGAAACGTGCACAGGCGTTTTGAATTCTTTGAACCAGCACAAGCGACTTTTTAAAAAGACACGGGCCGTATACTGTTAGACTGAAATTTAGTTTGGATAAAATTAACGCTTCACAGAGCCTTATACGTAGATTAACATTAATATGTTGTCTAATACGGTAAAGAACCTTAAGCCTGTACATGCAATTACGTAGAAGATTAGTTACATGAGATTCAAATCTTAGATGGTTATCAAATATAAGTCCTAAGTTGCGAGCCTCTGATACCAATTCTACACGTTTATTCATTACAGCAATTTTTGGATTTTTAGACTCAATAATTTGTCTCTTATGTTTAGAGCCAATTATTAAAAATTTTTATTTTGCTGGATTAAGGATAAGAGAAGAAGCCTTCGCCCATAGAAATACTCTATCCAAATCTTCATTCATCAATCCTACGCAATTGTCAATGTCAGTTACACCTACGGGCATAAAAACCTGCAGGTCATCTGCGTATAAATGATATTTGCAGTTATGAAGGCACTTTACAATATCTGCAGTATATATTATAAACAGAAGTGGACCTAAAATTGTCCCCTGAGGTACTCCTCGATCGACAGGTAATGGATCAGACAGTAGCTTACTTCCATCACTCTTACAAATGGTAACCCTCTGATATCTGTTACTAAGATAGCTATTAAACCATTTAATAGTTTGATTGGAGAAGCCATAGTAGGATAGTTTAGAGAGTAACAACGGAATATTAAGACTATCGAATGCTCTGGAAAAGTCTAGCAGCGTCAAGAAGGAGCCCATGCCCTTGTCTTGGTTGTGCAACAAATTGTCAACTACATCGAGTAGAGCGGTAGTTGTGCTTCTCTTTCTGCGGAAACCAGATTGAAGATCGGGGAATACCTCTAGGTTTTCACAATATTTGGTCACTTGGGTGTACACTACTTTCTCAAGTATTTTTGAGAGAAATGGCAAGATACTAATGGGCCTTAGGTCACTCAATTCAGTTGCGCTTGCAGTTTTCGGCAAGGGGCGAACTAGGGCAATTTTCCACTCATCCGGAAACGTATTACTAATGATAGACTTATTAATAATCTCAGTTATCACAGGTAAGGTATGTGGGAGGGTTAAAATAATCATGTCTCTGGAAATGCTATCGGACCCTAGAGCGTTAGATTTAATCCCCAAGATAATCTTGCCAATCTCGTCTTCATTAACGGTAGTTAGTCCAAAAACTTCATCACTGTGTTTGTGAAATTCGTAAAAAGTTAATAACGAGAAATCAACTTTATCTATTCCTGGAACATTTAAAAAGTGTCTGTTAATCTCATTAGGATCATTGAAATGCTCAGAAAGATCGGTTTTATTTTTAAAATCTGGCAATACAGTAGACTTTAGGTTTTTCCAAAGAACTTTCCCATTGTTGATATTTTTATTTATGTGCTGAGTGAAATAAGCACTTTTTTCAGCATACGTACACGCAGTGACCAAATGCTTAAGTGATTTGTATTCCTTTTTGTCTGCATCTAGTTTCGTAGCTTTTGCTTTCACGTGTGCTTGGTCACGTAAATCAGTCATAAATCGAATGTTGCTAGTCAACCATGGTAACATTTTATCAGTTATTTTGAGTACCTTAACAGGGGCAAATACGTCAAAGAGCTCCAAAATAGCACCATCAAACAGAGAAATCATAGTATTCACGTCACCAGCATTCAAAATGTATGACCAGTCAATCGATTCTAAAGCATGATTAAAATCTGTAATATTTATATCCTTAATAGGTCGGTAAGATATTATTTTAGGGGAGTATTTTTTTTTTTTTATTTTAAGTTGGGCAAACACAGGTGCATGTGCTCCTAATTCTCGGATATTTTTTACTTCAATGTTGGTAATAACAGTATCGGTAATAACTGTTGTTCCAAATCAGCGGAGTAGATTGTAATTATGACTCATGTATGATTCTTTATTTATTTAAAAGAAAAGTAGATAAGATACAATTCCTGTGTAGTTTCTTCTGGCCCTTTTTTCCACAGAGGGCGTACACTGGTAGTGAACGTGCCGCTTTGACGCCGAAAAATGATTTGTAAAAATCTTAATTCGAATAAATAATTTTTGGCTTTTGACGTTTGACTTCTGTTTTCTTACTTTTGGCTAGGAGGGGCTATTTTTGTTTCAACGAGTTGAGATTGTGGGACATTCATGTTCACCTTCGTTAGTGGGTATTATAATATTCTGTTATACAACGTGATATTCGTTATTTCCAGTACAAAGACCACGGCGAGAAGCCTACGAAACTGGAGCTGTTCCAGTTCACGGCGGCTACTTTGTTCTTCTGCAACGCGGTGATGTCCAACCGGACCGCGCAGAACATCATAGAGGACGCCCAAGCCGCCGCCATCAACGAATACCGCGCCACGCTTCGCAGCAACCGACACAGGTCAGGCATATGATCAGTGATTGAGTAGTTAGATTTATTTTATATACTTGCACCATGATATCATGTTATGACTAATGAAGTCTTAACATTATATCTTAATGTCTATGTAGACATGCCATTTTTCCATAAAAGTACCGGAAATGGTACCGAATTTCGAAAAATATCAAATCAAATCAAATCAACGGCCCGTTACAGTCCACTGCTGGACTATGAGCCTCCTCCACTTAAGTGGAGGGTTTTGCCATAATCTCCACGCTTGGCAGGCGGGTTGGAGATCGCAGATTAAAAGGTTACTGTATCAGAGAGCGCTGCTGCCCGTTCCCTGTTCAATGTGTAGTCCCTAAGTCGCCTTTTACGACACCCACGGGAAGAGTAGGGGTTGGTGACAAATGTATGCAAATAGCATCAAGTCGTAAAAAATATATTTTTGAGCGCTTACATAGCTTGTGCTGGCTAAATTATCTTTGCGACGCCGCCGGGGCGGGTCGCTAGTTCACATATAAAGATTCACTGAAAGGGCCCTATAAGATAGCACTCAATTGGCGATCGCGAGAAGATATCCCTAACGGCCCGTGTGGCAGCTGAAATTCTTCTTCACGATTTCAGTAAGGTCAAAACCTCTGCACAAACTGACGCGACTATAATAGTCGCTTACTTGAGTAAGTGAATGAGATGGAAGAATCAGTAGCACATACGAGTGAGTGAATGAATATACTACGGCTACGACGACGCGAGCCATTTTCACGCAGGGTTTTCGTTAGTTCCAGTAGAACTTTACTTGGTATCTAACAGGTCGATCTGCAAATGAAAATATTATTTGTTGGTCTGTAATTTGCAATTCAACCTTAGGGAGGTAAACCATTTTTTTAGCTGCCTGTTCATAGTACATACATAAACATACTACACACACAAACCATCTCCACCTACTTAATTTTTTAATAAGGTATTAAGTTTGGCAACATTATTGGTGGGTTATGTAAGTTTCGGAATATACATATCGACGGTGGAAAGGAAAAAATTACTAAGCGACATTTTTGGCCATATTGAGTTATATACATTGTTAGAATCGCCTGATTTTTCTGCGTCGTTTTATCTTACTAACGTCCTTCTACGACGACTTTTGATGTCGCTTCGACATTTTGGAGTTAGCGAGATTTAATTATTTTTTCCTTACTAACTGACAAAATTTTCGACCATTTTTGAAAATTTGGTGGTTGTCGTAATTGTGAAATGCTAAATTTGCCTTTGGTCAAGTTTGACATTTCTGTTCGTACGGTAATTACTCCACTTAGTTATTTTTTCCAGTATCTGGCAATATAGTGTTAGGCGCATAGTATATTTTTCCCGTCTCTACTTTTGGGGAAAATTTTACTAAGCGACACTAACTTTAAAACTAAGCACAATTATTAATAGTTACGTATACTATAATGTAGATAAAAAAATAAACAGATAAATTTCTAAGAACTAGGCTTTTTGGACCATTACAACAATTTACACGATTTTTTTTCAGAAAATTCAAACTTTAAACAGCTCTACTGTAAAGTTGCCTATATGTCGCTTGGTAATTTTTTCATTTCCACCGTCGATATCTAGTACGCACTTGGTTGCTAATGATTTTGTTCTTACAGAAAAATCTTCGACAAAATCAGTGCCGAATCTCGCCGAGTCCAAGGCGCAGTCCAGGGCAACACTGAAGTGATTAAAGGCATCCAGAACATCGCAGACAAAGACCAGTACTTCACCGACGTTCTGCGAATCAACAAAGACATCAACCAACACAAACTGAGGATATCCATGACTTCCGACGGCAAAGTTAACTTGAACGCCCAACACAAATTCCACCCTTCCGAGCTGTACAACATTGGGAAACAAGAGAGGGCGCAACTGTTCTCCACAATAGGCCCGGCCGAGGTGAGTGTGCAGAACGCGCCCACGCGCGTCGCCCCCACCGCCGCCGTGGGCCGCTACGGCGACAAGGAAGAAGAAGGCGGCATCCTAGTCGGCATCCATCCGGGAGAAATAATTCGCATCGGCTCGTTCCTGGTCCGAGTCAGCGCTTCGGGAGCGGAGAACGTCGCGCAAATGCTGCAGCATCTTAGCCAAGACATATACGCGAACCTCATGACCGTCTCGTTCAACGTGCTGTCGAAGCTCCTCCCCGAAGACATCGCCAGGCTAAGGCTCCTCAGTCCGGACGAAGATCTGATCGTCCAAGTAGTACATTTCGTCTTCAACTATATGAAACGCGAAAGGCCTTTGGGAGACCTGAGCCGGGATACCGATAACGGCATAATGATCGTTTTGAAAGAGTTCTTCCAGGAAGGTATAGTCCGTCAAGACACGATTTTACATTTGAAAGACAGGTTCGTCGCGTGGATAGACAAAGAACTGGACGAGAGACGACAGCAGTTTCCAAATAAGAAACAGATTATTTGTAAGTTTTGCGAAGGCGTCCGTTTCGCATAGAATATAGCTACTTGGAAAAAAAATTATGCAGTAATATATTTTTGTAGGAGATCAGATCTTTAGAAAATTGCACTGTAGCGCAAGATTAACTAATTTCTCAGCTTTCGACTGATTAAATTATAGTCAGTACAGGTATACGTGATTTGGACATTAACCAGTCTGTGGCTAGTATCAATTTTATTAACTAAATGGTCTGTGGTAAAACTATGAATCAGTACACATATGATCAAAGAATCTTGTCGTTTGATGGCTTCGATCACAGCAATCTGTGATCGAAGTTTGATAAGTACGTGTGCGTCAAATCCGTGGACTCTTTTGTTGATTTGTTTATTATGCTGGCCCAATGAATCGACGAAGTTTGTGACCTCGATTGTCGAACGCAACCTTGTCATAAATCGAAAAAACCGCGAAACATTCGACGTTAGTTCAGATTTTGGTGATTTTAACTCTAAACGACTAGTTTTTCAACAATACCTACTAAAGACTCTTTAAAGTAAATTAAATTTACTACATAATGAAACTAAAGTTGTCTCTGTAGACGTAATAGTTTCTGAAAAAAGCCTTAAAGTTTTTTCCGAACCATTAAATTTTTAACCTTTAAAATTAAATAAATCCAAAAAAATAGCTCATACTTTTCAGTCCTTACCTATTCCTTTGTAAATACCGAACGCGCTTTTTAACGAGCTATAAAGAAGCTTCGCGTTGAGACTGATATCCGACATTCTGTATATTTTTAATCTCTCGCGTCATAGGCTAGCCAGGCAGACAACGGCTGAGATGATGAACCATTTACTGTACACAATATTTCGATGTGATGACGATGATGACGATGACAGTTAAACTGGTCGCTGAACTATAGTTTAGGTATAGCACCATTGTCGAGCTTAAAAAATATTGTTAAAATTATTATAATATAATATCTATTGGCTTTAGTATTCGTACCTAAATATACAATTTGCAAATTTTTATATTCTTTACAAAATCGAAAACACGAAAAAATCGAAAACATATCAATGAGGTGGCCAATTTTCTCTAATATAGGAAAATATTTCAGAGTATATACCTATATATAAATAAAGTATAAAATGTAATATAATGTATCTATATAATGTAATATTGAGAAAGGTTTCTCGTACTGCACTATTATAATTAAGGTTTATAGGAGCATAGTACCGAATATCGGGTTTGTAGAATGCACTATTGCGGTGATAAATTCTGTTTAAATAATTTATTCTCTATGCATTGCTTATCTTGGTAAAACGCAAAATAGTGATATATTCCGCCTTACAGTAGCAAGTTTATCAAGATAGTCTATATAATATTTTTAAGGTAACCATTTTTTTATGTGAATAATATTTTATCTAGCTATAAATTTTTGATTTTTTATCTATCATACACTTACCTATTTTAAAATTTAAAACACTGTTGACGTCAAATTACTTTACAGAACAATGGTTAGTGTTACTTGTGTTACTAAAATGTTTGACTAAAATGATTTGACTAAAATGTTTTCTATTATTTTAAAATTATAGTAAGTATACCTATTCAATAAGAACGCAAGTGCATCTTTCATTTGGTGATCGTGGTTATTTATCGTTATTTGTGATATCGCTATTATTATTAACATTGTCGATCCTTCAACGAATCTTAATTTAATATATAACAATATGTACCTTTACATATTTTATATATTACGGTGATTATTTGTTATCGTAGTGGCGCTAGCGTTCAAGGCCGCGTTAGCGAAGAGGCAAGCCATAATAATACTATACTATCTTCACTAAGTAATTCCATATTATGTAGGCGAGTGCTTGACGTGATATTTATGTACAACCGTGATTTTAAAAAGCTAATGGCACTGTGATATCGTATGATAGATGTAGAAAATATTAGTATAGCCAAAAATATAGTAAGAAAACAAAATGCAGATTTAGTTTTATTTGTAGTGTGTCAAAATGATGAATCGATCAAAAGGATGGGAACATATGTATAAAAATATATTTATTTTATAACAGTGCTATCAGTCATTTTAATTTGTTTAGTATAAATATCCTTTATAAAAGTGTTGCATGTTTCTGTTTTTAAAGTTTAATTATAAAACTTTTTCAATCTTTACACCTTTTTTACACTTCACAACTTATGCTTGTAAACACGATCTTGATACGTTATTATAAAAACACATTTTATAAAATTTGTTTTAGTTATTAGCAAATAAAGCATAATCATTCATGATATAAGTAACAGTTATTATAATTATTTAATTTATTTGCTACCATTCATACCCTAATTCTTTATTTATAAAGATAAGAAGACGTATTAAGATTTGTTTGCCTTTATTAATTACTTGGACTAAGCGTCATAAGCGTGAGCGTTATTGGCCATGCCTTTTTTCCTGAACACTTTGTAGGGGATTACTACCTATTTTGTTATTTGAATATTTAAGTTAACCAGTGAAGAAGACTTGGACAGTCAAATAAAAAACTTCATTAAATACTAAATCTTGTGCCTTTATTATTAATTTTGCTAATAATATAGCTACTTACTACTTTTTCATTATGTATGAATAAGTTACAAGTGTTTAGCTAATTATTTTGTATGTAATAAATATATTGTAATCATTAGTAAAAATACCGGATATTATTATTAATTTTAACTTGTTTTGGCGGAGTTAAACGCTAAATTTTTCTCTATCAGCAAAAATAGTAAATTGGTATTATGAATTAGTAACAATTAAAAATACGTCATCACTTACCATTCGTTAAGCTGTGTGTGATTGACGGAATTTACTATCTCTTAAAAGTCCTACAACTATCCAGCTCCTCAAAATGGCCCCGATTTTATTATTATCAAACGAAAAGATTACAATATTAGTAAGAACTTACCTACCTACTTCGCGGAATTTGGGACATAATACGTATTAATTATTTCATTGTATATCTCTTGGTTGTTCAAAATGCTAAAATAAAAACATTATGTACAATATTATTATTATATTATTCATCTAAAATTTAAGAAAAACGCGACTGCCCTGCCAAAAAAATTATAGTGTCACTCGGGCAGATGTATGGATTCTAACGATATCCAAATCTGTTCAGGTAGGTATTTTAAAGTTATAGTGGTATTACATAGCCTACATAAACCTTTTTTTTTAGCAATCGTGTGATTAAAATAACACAAATTATTTACGGATTAAACTACGAGTAGCTAGTTAAGCTTATTAATAATAATCAACTGGTTTTAAAATAAACTAGACCCAAATCGTCGTTAATAATCGTTTGTATACTACAAAAACGAAGAAAAAACAAAGATTTTTACATAGGGGGAAGTACCTGCTTTACGAAATTCTCAGTATTGCCAGTTTAGAAAAATATATTGCCAGTGTTGCCAATTTGGTCCTTTCGGGGCAAGTCTAGACTAATTTTTACATTCTGGGCCTAAAAATAATGATTTTGCCTCAGCCCCAGCCCAATTTATAGCCTCAAATCTTGTAAAAAAACAACAAAACTTTGTAAAAACTTCACGCACTCGCTTCCAATAATCGATTCTCCGAAAATGCAACTATGGCAACTATGGTTTTGTCTTTATCTTACATTTACGATATTTTAAAACTGATTTAGCGGATCTAATCAAGATATCGTCAATAATCGTCATCCACAACTTATATAAATAAGTCCCCACCGAGGGGCTCGGCTCGATTCTACCCTGGAGCAGGGCGATTAGGCCATAGTCGACCGCGCTGGCCCAGTGCGGATTGGTCGAATTCAGACACAACTTTTGAATTACTTCGCAGGAGTGTGCAGGCTACCTCGCGATGTTTTCCTTTTCGAATTTATTGTTTATTTTTTCATACGTAAACTGATATCGTCGGTACAAACAACACTTCCTTTTTCTGTTTGGAAATGGTACACGAAAACAAACTTTTATTTTTAAAATACGAGTAGCATTGGGCAAATCTAGCCCTTTTTTATGGGAACACTATTTAGCCCGAAAACCTAAACCGAGCTGGCAACTCATTTGAGGGAATTTACCATAGACCTGTGACCACTGTGAGCGAGCATACTTACTCCACAGTACGGTGCAAGCTATTGATCGAACAGCAGTGTTTTAAAAATCGTGTTCAGCGATTAGTAGGTAGCCTAGCCGAGCGCTGGCGGCGGCTTCAAGGAACATAAATCATTAATTTATTTTTAGGTAAGTAGGTACATCATTTATCTACCTATTGTGTATGATTGTGTCACGAAACATTAACTCGTAGCAGTCGTATTATGTATGGTGTCTGTGCGTCGCGTCGCGACAATACGGGACGAGAGCGGCCGAGGACGGCGACGGGGCAGCCGCTGATTGGTTGATATTTTCTTAGCTTTGATTTCTGTAAGTACAGTTTGCTATTTTTAATAGCAAATCAATTATTAAAAACCGTCTAGAAAAATTATAATTATTTCAGTAGTAAGTATTAATTAGGAAACTGCGCACGCGCATCCGATTCTTGTTCATGTCAATTTTATCTAACGATTACTATCACGGACCAACTTGGTCCGTGATTACTATTTATTTATCTATAAGACTTGATGCAGGATTATCTACTAAACTACCTACGTGCTATTATTAAATAGGTTTTTACTTTTTCTTTTAGAAACAAAATGGCTGCTGAAGGACTCTACGACGACGACGACGTAGCTGGCATGGCGGACATGTCTGCGGTGGAGCTACAACAAGAATATTACGAAGCTATGGGAGATGCAGACTGGGAACTGTGTGTAGTATAATTTATAAGATTTTAAGGCTCATTATTAACACATTCAGCGCGACGTGTATACAGGTCATATACAGGTTTATACACCCTAGTGCAAATCCCAAGGGCCAGTGTATATCTGGTTATTCTGGTTATACACCATCAGTAGCCAACTTCACAGGCCAGTGTATCTGTGAATATACACCGCGCCGAACATTCTGTACGGGAACTTTCCCTGGCCCTCGCAAATCGTTCGGTGTATATATTATGGGGTGTAAAAATATAGGCTAGTTTTAAAGTTACAATTTTTTTTACAAATGAAACGTCTGAATATTTTGCAATATCATTTATGAGTATTTATTTATTATTTAATCAATTGTTTTTACTTATTAATTATATAATATTTCGAAGTTACAAGATTTAAAGTGAAGGTATAGAAGTGAAAAATATAAAGGAAGTAGCGAGCGTGTATCACCACAGATACACCAGGCCCCAGCGACTTACTTTTTGAAAAGTACTTCCCCTAGGCCAGTGGATCATTAATGATACACATAAGAAAAGGAGGTCCGGTAAAAAAGTCCGGTCAAGTTTATATAGTATTTTAGCACCAGGAGATGTAATTTAATGCAAAAATATAATAATGCAATTTTCGCAACCTTAGCCTCAAAGATGTATTGGCGCTGAACGTGACTTTTGTATTTTTTTGAAAGATCGTATTTAACACTCGCTCGGACCAATAATTGCGCTATCGCTGCTGACTCATGTAAATGAATACGACTGTTTTTAAAATGGGTTGTATTTTTTATAAGGGGACTTATTATCGTTCATTGCTTGCTACCACTTTTGTCCGTCGTTCTGTACGGTACGACTCATTGAACTATTTTTTTTTTGTCTTCTTACCGATTCTCTTTCTTCCAATACTATTGGTATAAAAACTAACTAAAAACGAAATACTTGAAGCAGTAAAACCTCCAGTCATTTTGGCCTCCGTCCAATAGAAATAATTTTACAGTGCGGTGCGGCGATGGAACACTAGGTGACATTAGGCCTAGGATCATATTATCTTAAATAATTAAGAACATGCGTGATACTTACGAAGTAATATCTATAAGTAATCAATCAACACACAGTCTAACATGGGCCAAATGAGCCCTATAGATTTTATTTTTCTTCGAGTTGTAAGGTCGTCTAAATGACAACCCACTATTAACAAACCCTAGTGTTATATATGTACGTGGAGGGATCAAAAAGTAGTGAGAACGACATACTCCTTGGTAAGAAAAAAAATACTGGCAGGCATAACTCAGATACATATTTATAATATTAATAAAGAAAAAAATCTTCGATTCTCTATTGTTTTTTTCTGAATGTAGTCATTTGTTTGCTTCGTGTCGGAACGTGTTCTCGAAAATGGAGAAAAACGAAGTGCGAGCCGTTATTAAATACCTCTGTTTAAAAAAGTTAACGACTCAAGAGATTCATTGCGATTTGGAGGCAACATTAGGAGAGTCTGCTCCGCCGTATATACGATAAATGATTACTTAGATGATAAAAATGTCTGGTCAACTGTTGTTCCAAATCAGCGGAGTAGATTGAAATTATGACTCATGTATGATTCTTTATATATTTAAAAGAAAAGTACAAAAGATACAATTCCTGTGGAGTTTCTTCTGGCCGTTCTTCTCCACAGAGGGCGTACACTGGTAGTGAACGTGCCATCCATGTTAGCTTTGACGTCAAAAATGATTTGTAAAAATCTTAATTCGAATAAAAAAAAATTGACTTTTTTTGTATAGTCACATCTCGTATTACCGGAACTGCGAATCTATCGAGGATCTGAAATCACCAAAATTTTACGAGCTTTTGAAATTACAGATACGAGGTAAAAGACAGATGTCGCTTGCTACAAAAGATCGCTATTGCGTTGTGCGGTCCCCCTACAAAAGAAGGAGATTTGTTGCTCGAAGGAGATCAAAAAAATGTTAAACTTCAGGGTTACGATTCTAGGAGCGAAGAAATTACAATGAAAGTGTTTAAAAAGATCTGCGAGCAAGGTGAGTCTATAAATACATTTTTGTTTAAAATTTATGATAATAATTTAGTACCCTACCATAGCCGATAAATTCGGACACAAAATTTAAATAGGAGTAAGTATTGCCATTTTTGCCATGAGCTGTTGATGATGATGATGATGATGATGATGATTGCCATTTTTTACACGACGACTGACTGAAAGCAATGTAATGTGTTTCGGGTTCATGTATGTAGAGTCTCTCAAAAAAATGAGACGGGAGACCATAAAAGTCTCGAAATTATGTAAGCATAATTTGTAATTTGTATTTTATTTTTATACTAATTCATTTTATGTATTTTTTATTCTTTATTTTATTTTATTATGTAATATGTACAGACATTTACAATGGGTCTTTTGCCTTGATAAATAAATATATTATTATTATTATTTATTCCACACATTTCTAAGTGCCCAGATTGGAATGTGTGGGGTATAAAAATAAAATAAATAATAATAAATCTAAGAAAAACGTATCGTTCGTAAGAATCCTTACATCATATCAGCCCAAATGATACTGGCTATATGCCCAAATGATGGCTGGCGATTTTTAGCACGGCGGCAGTCGTGTATTTTTAAATGTTAGATGGTTATTATACAATTATGTTATTTTTTAATCAGAGCGCATATTTATATATATTATATACCTACATGTATTCTTGTGAATAAATATATTATCTTATCTTATCTAATCATGCTATTTACATACGTACTACAACATACATAAAGTCACACCTCTTTCCCGGAGGGGTAGGCAGAGACCACGTCCTTCATGCGATTTAGGTATCATCATAATAAAAGGCACTATCAGCTCGCATCATTTCTATTGGATGTTGAATTTTTTCTCGTTTTGGACCCATGCTTCTAGGAATAATTTGTTTTATATGACAACACGGTTTAAATAGCACATAAATAGTCGAACTAATTGAAAAATAACCCTTTATAGTTTCTAGTGGTTTTAATCGTGTTTAACCATTGATTTCAACTGCAGTGGCGGATCCTCATTTCTTTTTGGGGTTGAGGGTGGATTTTGTCGATATGTTTTCGTAAAGTAGAAAATTTCGTTTTATCGACAACTTCTCTAAGAAATCAGATATACCGACTTGCGTACCTATTATTTTGGTGTCTATTATGTTTGGCGGACACCGTATGTTTTAAGATTTTCGTAGTTGCTCACAACACTTAAATTGTCACAATTTATGGGTTTGTTACCACGGATATATTTAATATTATTACCTCGATATTTCGGAACGGTTGCACGCTCCTGGTCACGAGTAGACTCCAAAACATAACTGTGTTCAGACCATTAAAATATAACCGTGGTAAAAACATAACTGTGTTCAGACCATTAAAATATAACCGTGGTAACAAACCCGTAAATCGTGTAAATGTTACCATGTACTGTGTTTAAAGTGTGTGTGTATTATTTGTTACGTAGCATGATTATAAAGCTCTTTTTTATGTCATCATATTTTATTTTTCAGAGAAATTCTCTCACAATGGTAAAAACATCCTAATTTCATTCATTCGGGTAGTTTGTGTAGCGCCCGCTAAAGATGTTCCATTTTATAAGTCGGAGCCGAGAGACTATTGGGTCGATCTCCACTCGAAGAGAGGAAAAGACGTGCTCATAAGCATATTTCACGTTTTCAGTTTAAGAAAATGTATTTCTTTGAAACCTGGAGGTAGGCGATTTTTTTTACAACATTCTTTTGTCTTTTACAATTCCCGTCACTTAAAAGAAATGCTGGTATGTGTGTGCGTAGAGAGCCTGAGACAATAACATACGAAAGTACTTTACCTATTGTTGTCAGATTATTATGTAATAATAGCTCAATGTTTAATTAATTACAGACTTGTAGTAAACAGTTCCCCTCCGTCCAGTGATCTTTTTATGTGACTTGAACTATACTTTCTTGCACACAACAATGAACAGAAATATAGATAAGAAGTAGAGTACAGGCGGTCTTATTGCTAAGGTAGCAATTTCTTCATTAGGGTACAGGTAAGTCGTTATGTACTACAAAACGTGATAGTGCCAACAAATAGTATACCTATATCTATTAGACTACATAAATATATTAACTACATAATATTTCAAATATTATATCTTATACAAATCACACTAATATTATAAATGTGAAATGTGTGAATATGTGTGTGTGTGTGTGTTATATTTGGATGTTTAGATGTTCGGATGTTGGTTCCGCTTTCACGCCTACGGCACGGATTTGTATGAATTTTGGAATGGAGATAGTTTGTACGAGAAAAAGTCTTATTCCCACGGGAAAATTTTATACAACGTAAGCGTAGCCGCGGGCTGAAAGCTAGTAATTCATACTTTCTTCATTTATTGCATTCTTACAACATTTTAATATTTTTCAGTTAAAAGTTGCAGAATTTTCATAGACCACGATGCAAGAGTCTACAAAGATTGGAAAAGTTATCTTACCGAGAATCAGTTACCCAAATCCGTTATGATCGTGCCTGAAAATGGCGAGTACAAAGGCGTAATACAAAACGTACGTATCTAGAATATACTTATATGTTCGTAGACCGAAAATTCTTCTGATTATGAAATGTATCATCATAACATCATTATCATCACCCCGTTGGGCTGGACTCTGCACCTTCGTACTGAATGGTTTGAGACATATCGCTGGCTCACTATTACAAAGATAGCTAGTAATAGATAAACCCTCTGAGGACTTATAACTTTCAAAGGCTAAATTAATTTGTATGACTTTATTAATTTTGCACTTGGAGGTACAAATTCTGTCTTAAACAGAATCTGTCGTAAACAGAATCTGTCGTAAACCGAATAAACGGTTCTATGTTATAATTTTAGTACTCATTTAGTTAAGAAGGTTACAAGGTTCTATGTATCATTAGTTAATGTTTTTAAAATCTTATCTTATCTTGTCATACTTAGCCTATGCTGTCCCACTGCTGGGCAAAGGCCTCTCTCTTTTCTTTCCACCCTTCTCTGTCTAGAGCATCGGTAAGCCAGGTCTTGGAAAAATTAATAAATAATTTTTGACTTTGATTTTTGATTTCAAGTTATAGGACTACGTATACATTTTACCAAATAAGTTTAATAAACAAACTTCATTAAAATTATATAAAACCTTGTAAAAGTCGCGTCGGACCCACCATAGTGAGCCAACGATATGTGGTCAGTAAAGAGACTTATCTTTCGAGAGTAAAGCCTATTTCGCTCGGCTATTGCAAAACTACCGTGTTAAATAACCCAGCAAAATGTTGCGATTTGGAAGGATTACGGTATGATAAGCAAATATTTCTTCATGAGGAGTAATACCTAATCTTTATGTCACAACTTTTTCAGGTGCCACTGACGTATGATGACTTCACTATGCCTTCGGTACAACTCACCGTAATGCCATCTCCAGCACTGGGCATTGGTTCTAAAATTCTCAGTATTGCTGACAAAACAAACACTGGTGAGTACGATCATTAATCAGATATAAGTGTCATTAATTCATTAATAATTCGGCATGTGGGTAGGTTTTTATTATGATTTTATTAAAATTATTGTTTTGTTCAACTGTTGTAAAACTGTTGTTTTATGAAATTTAAATAAAAAAGGAATCTTGCAATTGAATTACGAGACATTTTCATAATCTTTTCCCAAAAAATCCACATAAGAAAAGGTAGCTATGACGAAAGGTGGGTTTTGTGGTTAATTTAGACCACAGCCTAGACTAACTAGATTGATTTGGTTATTTACTTACCAGGTATTACTTTTTGTTTATTCCTTTACATACTAAAGACATATAACAGTTTATACTAAAGAACTATAGGTACCATAATACATAAAATATGATGAAATCGGCATTTAGGGTGAAAAATGAAGGTGTTATCGATTTTACAGGCCTATAAGCATCATTTTATTTTTTATGTATTTTAGTGGCTGGTATCGGAGCAATGGTTGGGGTGGTGGGTGTGATGGCAGCACCAGTAGCCATTCCTTTTGCAGTCGGCACGGTTGTAGCAGTTGGGGCTGTTACATCTGTTTACGGCATTGTACGTTCTTCAATGTACCTCGCCGATAGAGGCAAACATGAGCAAGTGAGTTCCATTATTTCTTTACCAAATGCACGGCAAATGAGGTTACCACACACGCCTTTGTAGGAGCGAGGGTAACGCCACAGTCACGCTGAGTATACGGACATTATTATAGCATACAAGCTCGCGACCAGTTCGACCAGCTCCGTTACCAAAAGAGGTAATTTTGTCGTCGGGGCAGTGATCTATCTTGTCTACTACTTCAGGAATCAAATAACTTTTTTTACAGGTTTATTTTACTAGGCACTAGTAGGTATGTTTTGTAACTGAAATGATGTCAATGAGAGGTGATACATAAAAAAAGGCCTGATTATTTCACCTGCTACGATTGGCTGGATCTGTGGAACATTGAAACTTAAATATTAGAGTTCTCGTATATAAAATGGAATGAATGGTATGTATGGTGGTGGTGGTTCATGGAGACGTCTACATTCTTCATACTGACAAAAAAGAAATAGAAATTATTAAAATAATGATTGCTAACGAAAGCTCAGACGAACGCCACCGGTTTTCTATTTGTACAGACTCCACATACTATTATATTAATTAAAGTCTTACAAGTCTTGTAGTTACAAGTTTTCATAAAGCTGTGTTTTTATAGGATATTAGCCTGAAAAGCTCAGAATCCCGTGCATGTTGGATAAACATCTTGATATCCAGTGCAGGTCTATCATTCTCAGCAGCTGGAAAAATTGTAGCCTGGGCTGCGTCTACGGGAACTAACATCAAGGTAGGTAGTCCAATATCACCTTATAAACCCTACCCAAGGGTACGACGCAATAATGCCCGATATGAAGGCGATCAAGCATAGTCAATCACACAGAACCGACTCAGTGCGGATTGGTTGACGTTACATACACACAACCTGCAAATATTTTTTCGCAAGCGAAACCGACTTGCGATTTCTTCCTCTGCTTCCTTTTGATTCTGGTAAATCATCACTAATATTAGAAACGCAAAAGTTTGTATGTATGGATGTTTGTTACTCTTTCACGCAAAAACTACTGAACGGATTGGGATGCAATTTGGAATAGATAGTTTGTATCCTGGATTAACACATAAAATACTTTTTACGGGAAAAAGTCTTATTCTCACGGGAAAATCTTACACAACGCGAGCGTACCCAGGGGCGGACAATATTTATAAGATTTTTCTAAAGTGAAATTAAAATTTTGTGTGCCTCGTGCAGTGCAGCGTTTAAGAAACATACAAATGAAATATAGAACACCAGTACATACATCTAGAAATAATTAATTAAATTTTGGCAAGAATATATTTAATTTTTAATTTCAGGTCTTGATAAACGCTATCCAGTTTCTCAAGTATACAACCATTGCAAGTGGCTTGCTCGGGATGGTCAATGGTTTAGGTGAAATGATATATAAGGTAGGTCTCTACCAAATTGTATTCTACTTGGGCAAGAGGAAATATTTCTCCAAATTAGTACTTAGATAATTTTCTTTTAATTTTCAGTACAAAAAATATAACGAAACTCCTACAGCACTTGAGTTGTTTCAATTTTCGAGCTCAGCGTTGTTCTTTGGAATTGGAGTGATGTCAAATCAAACTGCTCAAGAAATAGTAGAGGATGCTCAAGCTAAAAGTATTAATAAGATGCGAGAATCACTGACAAGCAAAGCTAAAAGGTAAAGTAATACTTGAAATTTACGAGCAAATGTAGGGAGCTATTTTCAGCTTCAGATATTACATCTCTTAGTTTCGTCATTACATTTTTTTGGGTGAGTTCACTACTATACGATGATGTGCGGACTCTGTGGAGAAGAACTCACCAAAGAAACTCTACTTCTTTTTTTGTCAAATAATAATTATAGTCATTTACAAAATTCATGCATGTTGAAACAGCCTGTCATTTAAGAAATCTATTCCCATGGATATCTGTACTCGAAGTAGATATTCTATAAAAGATTTTTTGTACAATTTTTGCTTAACAATATAGCTTTTTAGCTTTTCTTATATGTAAAGGTATTTTTTTTAATTGGTATGGACCTTATTGTAAGTGCGTATACAATTGCCTTTATAAGAATGTGTTATTTCTACGCAGTCGACTAACATGAGCAGCCAACTTATCCTTAAATTATTGATATTTCTTTTTACATACACAAGATTGTCATAGATATATTAAGACACAAATGTCAGAATATTGATTTCTTTAAACTTTTCCCTCAGTGACACTCTAGGCCCTAATTTATAAATTGCACGAACAGCCAGTTTCTGCAGCGTAAAAATACTATTTGCATTTGCAGCATGACCCCACAACAAAATAATAACTTATTTATTCTACTTAATTATTCCAGAAATATGTTTGACAAAATCACTGCTGAAACTCGTCGACTACAAGGATCCATTCAAGGCAATGCTGATATCATCAAAGGTTTGAAGACGATAACCAACAAGAATGAGTTTTTCGCAAAACTGTCTAAGATGAATAAGCAACTAAACGTGAACAAATTAAGAATATCTTTGAGTTCCGATGGAACTACGTTAGTTAACAATGTATACAAGACGACACTGTCGCAACTTACTGAACTCGGGAAAGCAGGTCGAGACAAAATGTTTGCAACATTTGGACCCGCTAAAGTAACTACCAAAAATGTACCCACGAGAGTTTTTGCAGTAGCTCCAGCAGCAACTGTAACCTCATTTTCCGCTTTCATACCTGACATTCGGCCAGAAGAGATATTAAAAATTGTGTGTTTCGTTAAACAATTATGCGAAACAGACAAGAATGTTATCTGTGAATTGCTATCAGAAATTACTAGAGATGCCCATGAAGCTTTCTTGTTGCTTTGTGTGGAATTGCTGAATTCCCTTATTCCAAAGGAATTAGACACCCTCTCATCGTTTTTGGGTACGCATTGGAAAATGCAAGTTATATTTTTCGTGTTTAATTGTTTGAAATCGCTATTAGACGAAAATTCAATTGATGAAGAACATCCAATGTGTTTTAATAATCTTCTAAAAGAGTTTATAGTATGTGGTCGTATCAAGCCGGAAAATATTGAAAAGCTGAAAGAAATGATAATGACAGGTTTCCAGAAACCAGGTACATCCAACACTAATCCAAAAATATACAACAGTATGTATGAATTTAGAAAAAAGTCTCTGAAACAGTATAAAACTCTTCAAGCTGGCAGCATAATAACTGTTGGAGATCATAATGTGCTAATCAAGGGTGCGACCATTGAAAAATTGCATCAATGTTTAGCAGCTTATTCTCAAGATGAATGTGATTTGTTTCTTGAATTTTGTTTTAAAATTCTATCGGTTTTATCAGTGAGGGAAATAAACTCACTGAATCTCCTCAATCTTGACGAAGATGTTATTATGCGGATTACCAACTTTTTTGTACATTTTGATTTGGTTCAAGGACTAATTAAGAGTCTGAAAAAAGAAGGATACATAGACACGACGAATGCTTTACTAGTAAAAAAGAGAGTCATAACATGGACAATGCGTGTCGGAAATGTGAGAAATCATGAAATTTGTACGGTTTGCCAAGGCACGAGATATTGCAATTAATTTTTTTTACACTTACTCCTACTACATAAGACTGTGACTGTATCTTATCTAGGTTATAAGCAGAATAACATTTTATTTGGTTTTGGTTTATGTTGACTGCAAATAATGCAGTAATAATTTTATTTTGACTTTGGACTGCCAAAATGTTTTGGAAAGATTAATATAGACTAATTTGTAATAATATAGACTTATTGTAATACCTATAGATACATCTAACAATAAAATATTTAATCATTTATAAACGGCACTTTTATTAAAATATCTAGTTGTTTTATTATACAGAGCGGAGAAAATTAAAAATGAAATTAATGTATACCTTAGGAGGGAACTATTGGATCTAACAATGTTTTCTTTTCGCGTTCTTCGGGTGTCGGAGGAGGGTTATGTTCAAAAAATTTTGCAATGAAGTACCTGAAATGTAAGTAGGTAATCAGAGATTGATTTGAATGTACGTGCGTCAAAATTTTAAAGTTGCAATCATCATCACTTAAGTGTTGTCCCTTTCAAATCAACAGGATTGTGAACGGGACGGCAATACAGTAATGCCAGTTTTTAATTTCTATTCATTTTGGATGCATTACCTATATTCTTTCGTGTATGTAACGACTGAACATAGTTCTTCAGAATTGAAGTTTGATCTTTACTTTCGGAATACACTACAGGTGGGTCCTAAGATCCTAACTTCGACAACCGACCTCACAACTTCGTTGTCAGAGTTCTTCTTCATCGTATGGGTATTAAGGTCGACAAACGACCTCAAAAACCCAAAGGAGTTGTCAAAGCTTCTGACATGACTCATGGTAACTACAAGTCCTTGTAGGTAATAGCGGGACCAACGGCAAAAGCACGAAATCATTTAATTTTTTCGGACAATTAGGTGATTCAATCTGCAAATTCCTTACCAAAATGAGAACAGTATCACGTAATGTTTTGTCAAACCACAGTGTATTTATATTGATTACCTGAATTAATACTTTTTACGGGAAAATATATTATTCCCACGGGAAAAGTCTTCACAAAGCGAGCGTAACCACGGGCGGATAGCTAGTTTTAAAAAAAGGTAAATACTATCGCCAGCGCCACAAAAAATACAAATTAAGAAAGATTTTGTATACCAGACAAGTATTTCCACGGTGACCAGCAAAGCGGCGGCGATAGTTTGCATGAGCACGCGCACAGGTTCAGCGGAGCCGCGCAGGACGGCTGCGATCATGGCGTCTCCGGTGTCAGAAGCAGCCTCCAGTGCCGCCACTAGAAGCGCGGGCGCAGCCAGCCAACGGGCCCCTCGCCGCCACCAAGCTTGCTGTAATGGTAATTGTAATAGCGGGTCAGTATCCGCAACTCGACGACTGTTGCGCCTATTTTGCGTAAAGGCAAGCTTGCTGTAATATCATCATCAACAGCTCATATACGTCTCCACCAAGCGGCTCAAGCCAGCCCGAGTTACAACGATCAGACTTTAGTAGATCACGCTGACCCAGTGCGGTTGGTCAACTTCATACATTGTATCTTTTGAAATTCTTCTCAGTGTGAAGGTTTCCTCACTGTTTTCCTCCACCGTAAGAGCGTCAAATAAACCCACATACACACATCAAAAAAGTTTGTGATCACTAGCATAAGCTAATATAATATTTTAAAAACTTTATCAAGAAAAAATCTAACTTTTGTGTTTTCTTTGAACTGTTTTATTGTTTTATATATCCTTATTCTATTTTATTAAAAAAAGAATCTAAAAAGAAGAAGAAATCATAATACAATAATATAATCTACCGTAACAAAAAAGATTCGATTTTTTAAAGTGATCGCAAACTTCTTTTGATGTGTGTATGAATACAAAACTTGAAAACGCATTGGTATATGGTGGGGATCGAACTCGCATCTCCCGGATGGGAGGCAATGGCCCTGGCCACTACACCACCGACACGCTCTGCTGCTGCTGTAATATGACTCCTTTTATTTATTTATCAAACGTAGGCACATTGCGCACTGTGCCTGGCACATTTCGTACGAGATGATACTCATAAGGCTTAAATATATGACAATAATAAGGCACTATTAGCAAAGAAAATATGAGCAGCCGCATAGCATTTGGTTTTAATTTCGTGCCGCACGGATACATTGTTTTGAGCCCAAGACGCAATTTGTACAGCCACATGACTGTTTCTTGCTGATGCGGTGAATCTTGATAGATGTCCAATATTTTTATTTTCCGCACTCGCATCCCCGGTGGGTGGCAGATGGTAAGTATTAGACGGTATTAAACGGTGTCGAAGACGAGGAGCACGGACACGGATAAAATAAGAGTGATCCGATTATTGGTATAAGGTTCACCGTATTGTATTAGGAATGTGGAAGATTTGGAATGCTAAGTAGAATTGTACTTTTTTCTGTGGGTTTTTTTTTATAAACTCAGATAAATGTCTGTCGGGTCAGAGAGTATTAAATAGATCTCACCTTTGACATAATCGCCATAAGAAGAAGTAACGAAGTTCCCGCTGTGACTACTGCGCTAAATTTTCCATACCCCATCATCAGACGAATTGTTGGTTTGGTAATGCTGAAAATGTGTATACAGAAAAAGTAACAAAATTAATAACTCTTTATTTTTTTTTGTTTCTTATATTTTTACCTAATGGGCATCCATCACAAGTTCAAAAAATATATCACAAGTTGTAACAATAGAACAACTGAATTTAGAAGGACCATCTTATCAGCTACCAAAACCGATTCGACAAATAGTCACATTGGAAATTTTGCAAAAAAAGTTTCAACTATAGCGTAAACAGGTGTGCATAAAGGAAAGAATTTAGAAATTCATCCCTTGAGGGTTAAATAAGTAAAGAGTTTTTGTCATATTTACTGCGATTTATTTAAAAACTATTTCAAAATGTACCTCTACATTTTCATCAGCAATTACTTTTCGTAGTAACCATTCAAACGGAGGAGATCAAGAACAGACTTGATATAAAAAATGTAGTTACCGCCTCACTAAGCTGACGTTGTTCAGTTTCTGCGCCACTTCATCGTCATCCAGCTCGAGCTCGACCGGCTGCGAGGCGAAGGCGCAGACAGACATGGAGATGCCCAGCAACGCCACCAACAAAGCCCGCAATCTCACTCGAACTCCCTCTGGCGACTCCAAGCTTACGTTTAGCTGCCAAAGACGTTAATTTATAGCGTCAGTTTTCCATAACCCAATTAAAATTGACCAATTGATGTGCGGAAAATTCCGTAGTTAAATTTTCAACTGGGCTACATATAAATTTCGATCGAACTAACTTTCCCCTCGCTATTCCGGTGTTTTTGTAATACCCTGTATATTACTGCTTTGGTACTGCTTGCCTTCACATAAAAATAAAACGTAGCTACGACGACATAAGAAGATAATATAGTGATTTATTATAAAATACTCACCCCAGTATTCGCGTGATTTTCATGTTTGATTCGAAGTTGATTCAACAGTGTGTTGCTTTCGGTTTCCATAACGTTTCTGCTAATCTCAAGTAACCCTCATGGTACAGTTAGAAAACGATTTTCGCCACGAGTATGACACGATTTATTAATTTGGTGATCTCACATGTTTAATTTGGTATGATTGACGTCTATGAAATGCAAAGTTTTAGACAAAATCATTACTGTCATGTTATGTGTCAAACGTGGTATCAAACATTATGTCAATTTATGCACGAGGTTAGTAAATCCAGTATTAGTTTTCTGTATGTAAATCTACGGCCTACACGGCTTGCCTACGGGAGGCGACGGCTACGAGCAAAGATGCTACGAGCTACGGCTACGGCTACGGGATGCTACGAAGGTGGCGATATAACAAAGAGACGGATAGATACTAAAGATTGGGCTTTTCTCTGGTCTTTCTAGTAAAAAAAAATCAGTAGCCTTATCGGCAATCCTACCTACCACGTTAAGTACGAGGATCATATTATTATTATGGTAGAAGAATAGAACTTGAACTTGTTAGTGCCTGACCTTTCAGATATCCTATCCTAGTACGAGTATATTGTTATGCCATCAAAAACATAACTTGTAAGTCTCGCACGCAACTTAGTCTACCGTAAAAAGTTGTGAGATCCATGTAATACCAAGTCGGTTAATTTATTCAGTCCCTACTTAAGAGTCCTTCTGTCTTAAGTTATTACGTAATTAGGTCACCTAACAACATCTTATAGTGACCAGATCAATATTAAAAATCTCTTATGTTTTAAATAAATACATAGATTGACCTGGCAATCGCATGAAAACACAATGTATCTCACAAGTAATACATTATTATATTAAATTTGATTGTTTAGTGCGATTGCCAAGTCAATCTATGTATTTATCGCATGAAAACACAATGTATCTCACAATTAATACATTATTATATTAAATTTGATTGTTTAGTGCGATTGCCAAGTCAATCTATGTATTTATTTAAAACATAAGAGATTTTTAATAAGGATCTGGTCACTATAAGATGTTGTTAGGTGACCTAATTACGTAATAACTTAAGACAGAAGGACTCTTAAGTAGGGACTGAATAAATTAACCGACTTGGTATTACATGGATCTCACAACTTTTTACGGTAGACTAAGTTGCGTGCGAGACTTACAAGTTATGTTTTTGATGGCATCTCATTTCTTTTTGTAGATCGCATGAAAACACAATGTAAAAATGCACACCTACGCTCCACCTACCCTACACCTACCCTACACCTACCCTACACCTACCCTACACCTACCCTACACCTACTTTACACTTACCCTACACCTACCCTGTACCTAACCTACACCTACCCTACACCTACATACACCTACATACACCTATCCTACACCTACCCTACACCTACCCTACACCTACCCTACACCTACCCTACACCTACCCTACACCTACCCTACACCTACCCTACACCTACCCTATACCTACCTACACCTACCCTACACCTAACCTACACCTACTCTACACCTACCCTACACCTACCCTACACCTATCCAACACCTATCCAACACCTATCCAACACCTATCCAACACCTATCCAACACCTACCCTACACCTACCCTACACCTACCCTACACCTACCCTAAATCTACCCTACACCTACCCTACACCTACCCTACACCTACCCTACACCTGCCCTACACCTACCCTACACCTACCCAGCACCTCTTATTCAATTATATTCCATTATACAGGTACACTGATTCATTTACTGCAAATGTAACTTTGTAATCCTATATAATGCCCCAAGATTTATATGGGATTACAAAGTTATCTAGCAGATGATGTATCTAGAAAACTGGGCTGAAATTGCAAAATGTTTTAGTTTTTCCTTGGTTTATACACTAAACACTAATTCCATTCTAAATTTGAAGCTTCTATGTCTGCTAGAAGTGCCTTAGAGTTTTGATGATCGGTCAGTGAGTGAGTGACAAAATAAAGAAACTTTGACTAGTTATAATTCATAAACTACTGGTTCAAATTGATTGAAATTTGAAATATACCGTATTTATACAATGCCTGCTTGGTTACTGAAAACTCAGGCTTCTAGTTTTATCCACAACGAAGTTATAGGGGGATCGAAAATGGCCTGAACTGCTTCGAGAAAAGTATGGTACGGCCGTGCCGCTTTTTTGCTCGACTTGGCGGGGGCACTGCCGTGCCCCAGATTTATAATGAGGTGCCTATGAGAAGAGGATTGTAAACTAATAGAAACCTTGTTGGTAGTTAATGAGATATTGAACTTATTAAAACTGTTTCAGTTGTGAAATCTCAAGGTGGTCTCTTTTGTTACGCTTGAATCATATGTTATTTTACCAGCTTTCTGATCATTTCACACATGGCGTTTTCAGTGATATATACCTATTGAATTAAGGTTCCTCTATGGACCATAGAATCTGTGGTTCTCTTAATAGGAGAATTAACAGCCTTCGTTGTATTACTTATTACCTACGGAAGTTTCGGGTTCAAATCCAGTTAGGGGGACACTGCACTGGTCACACGAAATCAATTTATGAGATTGTTTCCATTTCGGTTACTACATTGCAGGCTCAATCGCCAGGCTGTGCTTTGGAAGGTAAGAGATAGATAGATAAATGAAGACATGCTAAACTGTTGGTCCTAATTTTTATTTATTTCGTCAATTTTTTTTTTATTTTTTTTATTTCGTCATATGGAGGCCTGGCTGTGTAATTCCGACACCAGATTTTGAGGTTAGTTGTCGGTCTTGGTCCCCATAAAGACGAAATAAGTGGGAGATTTAAATATTTGTTCAGGCCTTGGGAATCGCTTTTTTAACCAAAAAATAGCATACGGCGTACTTTTGTACTTTTGTAGTTTTAAGTACTTAATTATAAAGACAAATTTAAATCCAATACATTTAATAAAATTGTAATCAACATCACTAAAAGTATATTATTATATAAAAATAAATTACAAATCACACAGACAAAGATACTGTCTGAAAACGCAAAATTCTTGCAGCCAATTGAAAGTCATCATAAATATAGCTGGAATCCTATGAATCAGTTTGACTCTAGATCCTTTTTTCATTGACGTCAATATCAACATAACGTTCATAATCTTCACTGCCACTATGACTATTTGGCTGGCTAGATGTGGCAAGAATAAAGCTGGATTTTCCTGTAATTTCAAACTATACTAAGATTTTAGCTCAAGCACCAGTTACGGCATCTGTTCTTTTGAGTTCATGATTTTAATTTATATTCTGTAAATACTGAAGTGATAAATTTTCAATAATAAAAAACTGAAAATATAATTGATCGATGAATATTTAATAAATTAGCGGTTTGCCTGCGTTGTTTTCAACCAAAATAAGGTGACTCACAGTAAGGCAACCAGCAAAAAGGCAAGCATACTGCATAAATCCCATAGAGGTCGCTATGATTTTAAGATCATGAACCAACATGAAGTCTTGCTCTAAGTCATCTATGCTCTCAATGACGACAAGGGAGGGTGAAGGTTTCTCTCCCACATGCTTTCTTAAGTGGTTTATACTTATTAACTGAAATAAACATGCAAAAGATTAAAAAAGTAAGTAGTTGTTTTAGATATTTTAATGAGGGATTTTCTGACAGCTCTTTAAAAATAAAAATGATAGTTGTAATTAAGACGACAGATGCGCCAGGTGTTCTTCGTGGATTCTCTTTTTTTTATGGCCCTGAATAACTCGCCGGATTTCTGCGGATCCACAAATCGTCAACGCCATCTACCGAAGTTTTATGAACAAGTTTTTTTTAATTGGTTGTCGGAAAATCCCCCATTACGGTGTCAGCTACTGGTCTTATATGTATAGGTATCAAAACAATTTGTTCAAAAATAAAACAAATTGATTAGCAATTGCTACCTAATAAAGATGGTTTTAATGCCTTTTACTACCACTTTTCTGTGTAAACAAAAAAAGGTAACAATTTTCAAATAGGTATCCACGAGCTACAATAGGATTATGGAGTGGGAGCCACGATAGGAGTTTAGAAGGGAGAGTCTTTGGCAAACCCCTTTCAAAAACCTCGCCTGCCGTAGATGATTTCGATTTTGTATCTTTATCTATACTAATCTATACTATCTATACTAATATAATAAAGAGGAAAGCTTTGTATTATTGTATGTTTGTAACGAATAAACTCAAAAACTACTGAACCGATTTAAAAAATTCTTTCACCATTAGAATGCTACATTATCCCTGAGTAACATAGGATATATTTATTACTAGATTACTAAAACTTCAGTAACGTGAACCAAGGTGTAAAAAAAATTGCTTTAAGTATTTCTTTCATCGCATACGCAGCGGAAACTATTGATGATAGAACAAAAAAAATGTTCTACAAAGGTGTAGGGTGGGCGTAGGGTAGATGTAGGGGTGGGTGGTATAGGGTGGGTGTAGGGTAGGTGTAGGGTATTCAAATTCAAATATGTTTATTGCATGACACAGACAAACATTATACAATTTTGACTTAAAATTAATACAATGCCGTCATATCACGCTCCAGAGGAGCATGGCAACTAAAATTAACTTATATCTAAGTACTTAGGTCTAAAAGTAAGTATTTATTTTTATCTTTATCATTAAAGAATTCACTAACAGTATAATATGTTTTGTTTATTAGAAACTTTTTTTAATTCTTTATTAAAGTGTTTTAAGTTTGTTATGTTTTTTAGGCTATTTGGTATACTATTATATATTTTAATTACCATGGAATGTGGTAAATAATGTTAATTTGGAAAATTGAGTTTTTAATTGATTCTGTGTGCGATTGTTTCGTTTATTGGTTAGGTGAGTAGATGTTTTCTTACAAATTTACAAGCTTCCAGGATATAAATAGAAGTTAGGGTGAGAATGCCAACACTTTTAAAATGGGGCCTATATGATTCCATACTGTCAATATTTGCTAAAATTCTTATGCATTTTTTCTGTAACGTGAAAATTTTTCTTATTTCCGTGCAATTTCCCCAGAGAATTATTCCGTAATTAAGTCGAGAGTGTGCGTAAGCATAATATGATGAAAGGGCTGTTTTGAGATCTGTTACTTTTTTTAGATGTCTGAGGGCGTAAGTAAATGAGGATAATTTGCCAGTTAGTTTATCTATGTGGGATTTCCAGTTCAGATTGGTATCGATTTCTATACCTGGCAGAGTTGCAGAGTTCACAGTTTCTAAATAAAAGTTTTTATGTTTATAGTTTAGTTGCAGAGATTGTGTTTGGTAGGGTTTAAATTCAATTATTTTAGTTTATTAAGATTTAATTAGGGTAGGTGTAGGGTAGGTGTTACGTAGGTGTAAGGTAGGTTAGGTGTAGGGTAGGTGTAGGGTAAGTGTAGGGTAAGTGTAGGGTAGGTGTAGGGTAGGTGTAGGGTGAATGTAGGGTGAGTGTAGGGTAGGTGAAGGGTAGGTGTAGGGTGGTGTAGGGTAGGCGAAGGGTAGGTGTAGGTTAGGTGTAGGGTTGGTGTAGGGTAGGTGTAGGGTAGATGTTGGGTAGGTGTAGGGTAGATGTTGGGTAGGTGTAGAGTAGGGTAGAGGTAGGAAAAATGGCAGGACAATATTTTTCATTTGATTTGAGTAGGTAGTATGTAAATTAAAGAGTCCATAATGTAAAGAATAAAATTTTTGTTTTTGACGTTGATACACCCGCGCGAAGCCGGGGCGGGCCGCTAGTTCTTATATAATTTTAATTTTACAAATGACATTAATCTCAATTCCATAACATGATTACGATATTTTTTCTAAGCAGGGCGTTGCGGCGGTCTTCTGGCAATCACCGGTCGCTGTCGCGGATTCAATACAATATAAAAACACATTTGTACGTCCCCGCCACGTATGAACCGATGTGGTGGTCCCTCCCAGACTGACGATGTTCTTATTCAATCATCATCATCATCGTGTGGGTTGTAAGGTCAACAACCGACCTCACAAAACCCTGGTGTCAGTGTTATAGAGCCGCCGAAGGCTCCTGGCTCATGTAACGACTAGAACGTAGCCGGGACTAACGGCTTAAAGTGCCTTCCAAAGCACGTAATCTTCTTTCCTTTTGGATAATCAGGGGATTCAGCCTGCAATGACCTAACCAAACTGGGGAAAGTCTCACAAAGAGATTTCTGCTTGACAGTGTCCCCACTGGGAGTCGAACCCGGAACCTCCGTAATGGCGTCGCAATCTCGACCACTCGGCCACGGACGGTGTTTATGCCAATAATCTTCTGGGATGGCATCAAGCATACTAAATTAAGGCAAATGAATGCAGCTAAATTAGTACTTACCATACCCAAAAAAGAAAAAAAATATGTATAAGGGGTACTGAAATGAAACGTTGGATGAACGCATAACTTCTTGGTTGAATGGAAATATCGTTTCATCAAAGGTGCCACAATGCTATTAAAAGGCAACTTCATGATAGAGGCACCTTTATTTTTCTACATGATAATATCACTTTGACATGTTTATGAACAGAGAGTTTATAACTTCGGAATTCTTAGAAATTCAAATAAAATTGTATTGAAAAACCTTTTGATTTGCATATTTTTGCTTCAATTCAATATTTCTTACCAATACATTTCTAGCAATATTTGTTAACATTGTCAGCACTATTGTCAGATTGTCGTCATTTGGTCAGTATAGAATATAAAACTTGGGATGAAAAAACTCCTTCCAAAGCGCAGAGCGCAACGGAGGAGTTGTTAATAGGAGTACCCAAAAATTCCGAATTACTTTTTTACGAATTTGAAAATAATGAATGAATTTAAATAACGAATTTTTAAAATTACGGAATTTTATATTCCTAATATTATAATCACGAAGATTTGTTATTCCGATTGTTAAGTACACGAATGTTAAAAATTACAAAAATTAAAAATGATGATATGTACGATGATGATTACGAAAAATAAAATACCGATTTTTAGAATTACGATAAATTAAAATCCCGATCGGAAATGTGATAATTCGTGATTTTAAAATAATGCCGATAAAGACTAGTCGGGGCGGGTGCGAGCGCAGCGAGCAGGGGGTTCGGGGCACCTCGACATTAGGTTAGAAGGGGATGGCGAAGCGAGCTCAGCTCCCTCCGCCATACCCTTCGGGGTTAGGTTGTCTTGTGACCACCCATGCCTGCTAATTCATGCAAAGCCTGGGTGGGTGCGAGCGTAGCGAGCACGGGAGCTCGGGGCACCCCGACATTAGGTTAGAAGGGGATGGTGGAGGGAGCTAGGCGAGCTCAGCTCCCTCCGTCATACCCTTCGGGGTTAGGTTATCTTGTGACCACCCACGCCTGCTTGCAGGCATGCCAAGAGTTTGTCACCTAACGCATGCAAAGTCAGGGCGGGGCGAGCGTAGCGAGCACGGGAGTTCGGGGCACCCCGACATTGGCGAACTCAGCTCCCTCCGCAATACCCTTCGGGTCATGTTAGGTTATCTTGTGACCACCCATGCCTGCTTGCAGGCATGCCAAGAGCTTGTCACCTAATGTATTTACAGAAAATTAAGAAAAAAACTACGTCTTCAGGAGTGCATACATGCATGCTTAAATGCACGCTTGCTTGCACGCTTGCTTGCATGCTTGCCTGCATCCTTGCATGCTTGCTTGCTTTTGCTAGTGTGCTTGCATGAATTCTCGTATGTTAGCCTTTCACATTTATTATTAAACTAAAGTAATAAGTAGTTTATAATAAACTTAGTACCTACTCTAATTTCGCTTTCAAATAATATTGATGTAATAGATTAGAATTCTGAAAGTATCAGGCGCTTACACAATATAATACTTACTTACTGTTGTTATTAATGTTAACATAGGCGTTTAATTATATTTCTTAATATTTTATTACTTGCAGAGGGAAGAATAGCTTCGCGATCCTAACGAAATAGGTATTTAGGAAAACATTTGCTATCGCTTGTGCACTCATGCGACCCCCAATCGTGCGATAGAGAGCGTTGCAGCTCGCGACTGACAATAGGTATTTTTCTTAATGAAATTCCCATTTTGGGAGAAAACGGTTTCCACTAACTAAATTTCAACAAATCACTTTGATTTTGATGTCGATCGTTTCAGCACAATATATTCTAGGTTTATAGGTTTCGCTTTTAAAAAAATACATTGTTTTTGTTCAACAAACGGCTTAATTCGACACAGTTTTAATCACTAAAAATACGTTACTTGAGGTGCCTTAAAGTTTGAATCTATAGCGAATTTTGAAAAAATGAAAAGCTATAAACCTAGTCATTCATTGTGTAAATAACATACTAAAAAATAATGGAGATTGGAAAATATTTAGAAGTGGAAAAACGTTTTCTCTTTTTGTATGGACGAGCACGTGCTATTCTTCCCTCTTAAAACTTTGGGATTTGTAATTTACAATATTGGAAATATTAAAAAATCGTAGATTTGAAACATCGAGATTATAAAATTCGGAAATTTGACTTTCGGAATTGTGATAAATCGGTTGTTTCAAAATTAGTTAATTAACAATCCGTCATTTTCACTATTCAGAAATTTTTAATTCGGAATTGTGAATCATTCGGAACTGTGAAATTCGGAATTTTAATAATCGTCATTTTCAAATTCGTAAAAGAATAATTTGAAATTATGTAGTGTAATACCCGTTGTTAATGTGACGAGCGACTCGACTGCGCTCGACAGCAACTTTAGCAGCAGAAATTCTTATTCTTTTAATTTTATGTACGATTATATTATACTTAAAAATAGCCTCAGCAGTAAATAGGTACCTATACTACTAATACTAAATTATACTAATAGTATTAAGGCTAAAATAGTATTTTCAACACACACACCTTGCTCATAAAGTGGATCTTATTTCACCGGATTTTGATACATAAAGCAGTTCATAAAACACGCGTGTGCTATAAACGCAAACCGTGAGTTATATAATATAACTCACAGGTTTATTCTATAACTCACGGTTTGCTATTTTTTTGATCGGCAAAGGTTTGTTATAGAAACAGTACCTATGTAAATATGTTTTAATAAATAAACAGTACATAGTACATACTTAATAGTACATTACTGCCGCGGCCGCAAAACTAATTATTGCTGGACGAGGGCACGTTTTATTGTGTACGAGTCCAGCTAGAGTTATTGCGGCCGAGTCTTGTATAGTGCTTTTCTCTGAAATATGCAAGTAAATTATAAAATACTAATACCTTGGATTTAGATGTCTCTTGTATCGTACCAAACTTATAAGTTCTAATCGTTATCACTTTAACCTGTACTTCAACTTCTTGAACCATTCATTGTTGTAATATTTCTCTAATTCAATGATTAGTTAACTCCATCATGAAAAATAAGTAATAAAATAGTACGATAAAAATAAAAGAGACGAAAATTACAAACCGCCATATTGCATGCTTTTCTTTTTTTTTTGTTCTGTGCCAGTGTCATACAGAGCATACAGCCAACTCCAATCACTACGATTCGTGTACGATTCATATAAAATTTGAATTTAGAACATAAGAGTATGGTGTAAAAAGGCTCTTTTGAGCAACATTGAAATTTCTAGATGAAAGTTACTTTGCTGGCCTAGGCCGTTTGAAGGCACATTGCTGGCCGCTGTTTTGTATCCAAAAATGAGTAACTTCGCGTACTGTTTTTGGCAGTAATGATCACATTTTCGAGCGTGTCGGAGAAAAATATAATAAATAAACGTTTATTTTTATAACATTATTTAGTTTTGTCTACAAATTAACAATGATTTGTGTTATTTAATCAAAAAATTCAGTTTATTTGGTATTTTAAAACATTGGCTGTATGTAGCTTTAGCGTCTTTGCCAAAATTTTCACGCAGCTAAAGCAAAAAATAATTTACGCGCCATTTTGCTCAAAGCTTTGCTGTGTACGTATTTTTTTCGTTATTTTTTATTCTGTTTCCTCGCAAATGTGTTGAAAAATGTCGTACGATATACGTGCGTATATTGGTTATACAAACTCGGCTCTATTACGCCCTCGTCTTCAGCTCAGGCTGAAATTCCGCCTCGTGAGTTATTATAACCAACCTAACACACTTATATCGTAATGTATTTACTATTGGTACTTCATCGTTATTATTACACAGGGTGTAACAAGTTCAGCCTATCCAAAATGTTAGAATAGAGATAAATTAAAATTTGATATTTATGGGTTATTTGAAGATTTATAACAAATAATTATGAGTACTAGCGCTCTGCCTGCAACAAAGTCAAAGTCAAAATAATTTATTTCCATAGGATGTTATTACATCACTTAGATCCGTCATTACATTTTTTTGGGTGAGTTCACTAACACAATGGCGGAATCTGTGGAGAAAGAGCTCACCGAAGAAACTCCACAGTTGCGTTTCCTTTTTTAAATAAAAAATTTAAATATTACAAAATTAATGCTAATTAAATATCGAAAAGGCCTGCCACTCAAGCAATCTATGGACATCTGTCCTCTAAGTAATCAGATATCCTATAGTAACCTTTTTTATACAATTTCTGTTTTATAATTATTTTAAACTTGTCTAAAGGCAAGTTTTTAATATCAGTAGGGACCTTATTGTAATAGCGTATACAATTGCCTTTAAAAGAATTACAAATTTTATGTAGTCGGCTGACATAGGCAACCAACTTGTCTTTATTTCTAGTATTAAAATTGTGTATATCACTTCCCTTGCGTGATCAAAACTTTACCTCCGATATGATGAACTGTCAGCATAAAAATTAAAAAGAAAATTCCTCTGCTTCTAACCGGCGGCGTATCAGGATGAAATATTTTTAAATAAGACCTTCGTTTTTCATAATTGGACATTGTATGTGCAATTGGAGGGCTCTGTCAGCTCGTGGGAACATGTTGGCACATAGGTTTGCCAGGTGTTCAGTTGAAGTAAAGCTTACCTTGTTTAAAGCTTTTTGTCAAAATTTCTACACTGGCAGCCTATGGGTCAATTACACACAAAGGACATACAGGGCTCTCCGGGTCCTCTATAACAATGTCTTTAGGGCCCTAGTGAGGCTTCCCCGCTACTGCAGTGCCTCAGGGATGTTTGCCGACGCTAGAATTGATGACTTCTTTGCAGTCATGAGAAAGAAATCTACATCCCTGGTAAGCAGGGTGCGGGCAAGCTCCAATAGGATTTTGAAAATGGTTGGGGGAAGATTGGATTCTTTGTTAATGGAAAGATTTACTTTTTTACATGTAATTCGTGTAGGGGTTGGCTGATTAACAGCTGTCTGTCACAGTATACAGTTCTCTCTCCTATTATTAACTTAGGCTTAAGCACTACTAACACAATTATGGATTGAAAAGTCTGAAATAAAAACATTTTTTTTTTTTTTTATTTTTTTTTTTTATTTTTTTAAAGGACCTTCAGCAATATAACTGTGAAAACGAACAAAAATTAAAAAAAATATCGTTTTGCCTTCTATTGGACTATTTTTTTTTTCTTAACTGATTTTAGTTTCGACAGCGTGTCATCTCAATCGTATTGCTACGTACAAAATAAAAGTCCTATGTACCTATCGTATATTATTGACCGAGCGAGCGAGGCGTCTCTGTTTCAGCTTAGCCAAATTTGCTTTTGTATGTCCATCTGTTTGTTTGTTTGTTTGTTGGTTGGTTTGTTTGTTTCACTCTACAGGTCGCGTTTCTCAACCGATTCTCGTGAAATTTTGTGAGCAGGTTCGATAAATTAATCGAATGTTTTTGTTGAGTCAGGTTTTGGAAATTTACAAAAATGACGGAGTTATGGGGGTTGCCAGCTTACAAGGTCTACCGCTGAGGGTGTTTTCATCTACAGGTTACATTTCTTAACGAATAAAATAAAACTAAATAAAATTAAGCTTAAATAAAAAAAAAGTTTAAAAATTAAAAAAAAAATCAAGGTGCTTATGAAGTTTCGACAAGACCTTGGTCTTGGCTCGTGAGGCGGCTTGTTAGATTTTTTGGTGGTGCTGGCCATACGGCCATAAACACTCGTCACGTCACCACTACCTGTCTTGTCTTCGATTGATCAAATATGTCATGCTATGCAATTTGTATATTTAACCGATCCGTTTTCTATTATTAAATAGAGAACACCTCTTTACAAATGTTTGTGGAGAAAAAATAAAAATGAATATGAAAAGATAGACTCGCGAGGTCTTCAGCTCACAGAGTCACTAGTATAGTATATTGATGGGATAGCATGACGACAATCGAAATTATGAAGTAAAAGTATTCTTGGAAAATTTATTCTACCGACGGAAAACATTATCTAGCATTTTTGAGCATTCTATTGTAGTTATTATATTTTCCTTTAAATCCTGGACTATTACCTGTGACTATACGTTCAATCTTCGCTTCTTTTGCAATAACAGATTTACTCGTATTTCTGTTATTGGATGAATTGTGATATTTAGTATTTCTTAGTTTTTTTTTCTTGATGGCTTCTTTTTTGAGCAAAAATATAAAATATAAGGGGGATGGTTTATAGTAAATATAATTATTTTTTCCTCTGTGCCTTCTTCATAAACCACAAAATAAAAAAACTATTTGTCGGATATTCAAAGATTTATTGCGTGGATATGAAGTTGATTGTTTTGATGAAAATGACGGCATAATATTAGGATGTGGACGATTTGTAACAATAAATTCCGAAAAATGCTTTTAAAAAATTTAGGGAATCGGCTCTAGACTTCACGTTTGCACTCGTCCAACATTTTGTCAATAACTAACAGTTTATATTATTAGGTGAACAATTGTGTTTGCTTTTCTTCACTATTTTATTATTATGTACTGTTTAGGAGCATTACACACGTCTCTGTTTTCTTTAACAAAGTTATACTTCACCGCCACACATCAAACTAACTCATTTTCATCCATTTTAAAAACGTTATCTTGCTACAATAAACCCTCGTTCGCATAATATTAGATTCTCAAAATATCAGATTCTTAAAATATTTGATTATCTTAATAGCAGATTCTCAATATAGCCGTAATTGGACATTAAATGACGGCAAAAACACGAAACTCGATACAATTACGTTAGTCATGTTATTACTCATTTATTTACGTATTAGTATTTCCAGCCAGTTATTTACTCAAGTGAAGTTTACAAAACATATAGGACTGAATTTATGTCTTGTTTATACAGATCTTAATAAAAGTAATAATAAGGTTACCGCTAAAATACCTAATATAGTAATTTATACACACCTTGCGAAAGTTCCCGTGACTCCCCCAGGGGTATGACTTGGGTCCGTTTTACTGTCGAAACAAAAATCCGACGAAACCAAAACCTGACGAAACAATCGGTCAAAACGGAAAAAATGGGCAAAAGTTCCCTTTGGTCCTGACCAGCAGTGCGACCATGCGCATCACGAATTATATAGCACCATGACCATGACCTACATGGTCATGCCATGTGCAGTGCGTGCGTGTTATCCAGTACGACCATGTCTTCCATGTAATATTTCAGTGTTCCACTACTGGTTTATTTATTTATTTATTTAACCATTTATTGTACACATTTTACGTGTGGTGACGGCAGAGTAGAATACATTTGTCACTAACCCCTACTCTTCCCGTGGGTGTCGTAAGAGGTGACTTAGAGCGTTTGCGCACTACACGTATCCGGTTCTTATTCGATTCTTATCCGTTTCTGATCCGGTTTGGCCGTCCTAGTAATTGTATGGACGCTTACGTTTCCGGTTCGTTTTCGATCCGTAAATTCAATCAATCAAAACCGAGTTGAAGTGGCCGCCATACAAATTGTACATACGCTTGCGCACTACACGATTTTTTTACGGATGAAGAGTGAGGTACGGGGAGGAGAAAGCTCGCGCTGCTAGTGATGTGCCAAATTGACTATTTTTTTATATTTTAGTACTCGTTACAAAAATAATCGAATGCACACTCGAGACAAGAGACTCCAGGATTCTATTTACGTGAAACGAACTATACGAGTAACGTGAGCGACTTTATTGCGGGATCTACATTACATAAGTAGATATAATTAAAAAAGATCAACCTAGTATTCGAATTCTATAAGTACTCGAAATCTATACTCGAGTACAGTCGACTGCTCATCAGTCAGTGGTAAAGTGTTAACTTTGACCTTGAACGCTTCTTGCTTCTAAAGCATTATGGTCGAGATCAGCTCAGTCAGTCAGCTCGACTCGGCACATCACTACGACAATATCATGCAATATCGTCTCAAATACGAATGAAAACCGGATCGGATACGGATGAGTGCGCAAACGCTAGACGTGAATTTACCGTCCATTTTTTTTACGGATCAAAAACGGACCAGATAAGAATCGGATACGGATGAGTACGCAAACGCCCTTAGGGACTACACATTGCAGGGAACGGGCAGCAGCGCTCTCCAACCCGCCTGTCAAGCGTGGATATTATAGCAAAACCCTCCACTTAGTCCAGCAGAGGAGGCTCATAGCCCAGCAGTGGACTGTAACGGGCCGTTGATTTAATTTGATTATACACATTAAACAAGAAAATGACAAAAACACAAAGAAAAACGACATAACAGGCCTACTTATTTCTAAAGAAATATCTACATAGTTCAATCAATTCCCTTCTTAACCATGGTACAATTTAACTGTTCATTGAACTACCGAGAACAGAGATGCTATAAAGCATTTATCCGGCACGACCACGTCGTGTATGTTAATTTCCGAAAATAATAATAATAATAAATAAAGGTGAACTGAAGAAGCTTCCCCATAAATAAGAAAAATATTTATTTAAGCTTCTTCACTTTGACCTTAAAATTATATAATATAATATTTCTCGTAACTTACAAAAAGCAAAAGGTACTTGTGAAGACTGGTGCCTGAAATAGACGGGAGTCTGTGCTTCAGGTCACCAGTACCCCAGCAGGATCAGCATAACGACCCTAGACAAATTAAACCGCGCGACATAAAACGTAACTGCCAATAATAACGCAGTTCTTTTCTACGTGCGACAAAAAGCTTGGATACTATTGGCGGTCACTTTGTATGTCGCGCGGGTTTATTTTATCTACGGTGGTTATGCTGACCCTGCAGATGTACTTCCCGTAACATATACTTAAAAAGTAAGTAGTTAGTTACGTATATTTAGGTATGTTAAGGTATAACAAGGATAGAAGTAGCATGGTTAAGAAAAAAGAAAAGAAAAACAACAACATGGAAGTGTGTGAGTGTGTGTGTGTGTGTGATTATGCAAGTTAAAATGTTTTAGTTTGTTTGTGTTTACCAAGATGTTTTTGGTTTGTTTATGTTTTAGGGTATACTCTGTTTCGGACAAATATTGGAAAAATCCTTTTGTATGATAGTATCAAACCTTGTCACAAGTGTGTCGCTAGCGATGAAATGTAGTCAAATAACTCGAATTGGGCCCATATTATGTGTCGTATAATTTAGGCAAACCGAAAGGCTTCATTTAAACTATCAATTTAACACTGACTGTACTTCATTGTTTGACAAGTAGACAGTCTGAGAATTAGGCTACTTGATAAAAGGATGAATGAGAAATAGGACGTTTGCTAAGTGGGCTGTTTGCGTCACTTTGAGAAGTAGTCGGAATGAGAAATCGGCTATTTGCTAAGTAGACCCCTGGCGCGGAAAGGGTGTCTACACCCAGTGGGGTCCCATGTCTGGGAGACTTATGAGTGATGCAGAGAATTAGAGCTGGATATGTTCTACTGAATTATGCTGAAAACAGACTGTTCCGTATAAAAAACAGAAATATAAACTTTTCTAACCGACTTCCAGCCAGCCGAATATTTACCAAATGATGAACTATAAATTAGTATTAACTTTTAGATCTGTAATGGTTCATAAATAATAAAAAGAAACCGTGCCTTTTAAAATAAGTTTATTTTATAATAAAATAAAAATCAACCAAAGGAGGACACAAACACAGGAATTCTGGAAGAAACTAAGTATAAATCCGGCGTGTAAAATCAGTACATATTAGCCATAAAATTTAGAAACATTTGAAAAGCACTAATTATGTTTAAGAATATAGTCAAAGATTTTACTACCTTAAGACCAAAGGTGTGATATGTTGGGTACCGACCAAACTTTATTTTAAAAAACACGGTATTGGATAGGGACTTACTTAAATTTGTTCAATTTTATTTTGTTTATTTTATTTTATTTTATTTTATTCGGAATACCAACAGCATATTATATAACAAAAATAGGAAATATATACAAATAAGTTACAACGTAGCCAATAATAGGTATTTATGGTCGGTACAGGACATGTTCGTTTCGTACGGCCCAACTTTAAATAAGAATTTAAATTGATCTAAGTATTACATTAAATCATAGTGCCTGAATCAGGAGGTACATAATGAGATCATTTATTTCTATTGCTTCTGATACTCAAATTTGCATTGTAAACCATTGGCCCGTATGAGGCGAGTACGTTGCATACCGGCCAATTTGAACTAGCTATAGCTTTCTATAGTCTATAGGTACACATTTTTTAATACTAGGTACTAAATAGAACAATTTAAGTATGTCTTTATCCAATACCGTGTTTTTAAAATAAAGTTTGGTCGGTACCCAACGTACCACACGACCTGCTAGCCTGCAACTAAAGTGATCTGTAACAACATTCAAATATGAAATCTTAAATAATTTCATTGGTTGATATTTTTGGTATTAGGTAATCATAAGACTGAAAAGACCCGGGTGTCTTCCAGGGGTGCCTTGGGTCCGGAATGATCATTTCTATAGGAAGAGATTTATGACTCGTATTTCTAGTAAAAAATACTCCTAAAATTGATTTCATCAAAAACCTTACGTAGACCGTAACGTTACATACATGGAACTGCAGTTACAAGCTAGCGAACTCTAGTAGTTTGATATGGATAATTATATATTTTTTGTAGTTTTATAAATTATATTATGTTAAATATTTTTTTAGAAAAGTACTAAGAAAAAATATGTAAGCTTTGACAAACATTTCAAAATATCAAATACTACTATAATACGAAAATACTGTTGCAAAACTTTTCATCTCGGATTGTACCGGGGCAGCGAGTTAGAAAAGCATGTTGAATAGCAAATCTTGGAGGCAGACGTCTGCACGCACCAGAAAATATGGTACCGAGGAATGGATGCAAACGTGACGTGCTTGCGATGAATGTACCATCAGTTTCAATAGTTACAACATTTAGCGGGCCTGTAAAATTTTTCGTATTGGACAAGTAAGTATCATATCGCAAAGGCTCTGAGATAATAGAAAAATCATAGAATAGTACGATTTGAGGTAAATCTGATTTGTTTTTCTCGGATCCATGGACGTTATCTTGGCTCTTCAGAATATTGGTTTTTCCATTAGAATTCTCATCAGGAAGCTTTATGAAGTGTACAGCCTCGTCTACATCAAGTTTTGATTCTGAAATATTGATTTTGGTTTTTCCGTTAGAATTATCATCAGGAATCTTTACGAATTGTACAGCCTCGTCTACTTCAAGTTTTGATTCTGAAATATTGTTTATTATTTTTGCACTCTCATTTGGTTCGTCTGGTGCAATTTGATACACATTCTGCATATTAGAATCACTAGTTGCGTTCGTAGCCGTTGAGTTGGCTAAGATAATATTTACATTAGCTGGAGTAGAGGTAGCGTTATCAGAAGTAGCATCTTGACTTGCAACAAGAACGTCACGTTTGCTTCGATGAGTATGAAGCAAAGATAATGTTTCAGCAATTGGGAATGATATTTCCATTGAATTGTCAGAACTGTCATTGCCGTCGGTGGGTTGGTTGGAAGTCATAGTTTTATTGACTATAGATTCAAAGAAAAATTTTTGTACAGTTTCAACGATATAAGATAAATATTCATGTTCAGTTTCGTCTACTCTTTTAAGAGCCTCCATATATTTTTCGGGTGTTATGCCATCGTTATGCTGTTTTAAAATAGCTTTGATCTTCCGGTCTAACTTTTGTGATCTTGACAGATGATACTGTTGGTTTTGTGCATCAATGTCGAGGCCTATCCCTGCGTTCGACCAAACGGAGAAGATTCTCACGTAAAACGGTATAGTTTGTGTTGGAATGTTCTTCCATCTGTATTTCAACGGCGTCATGGCCATGTATTTGCTCAAAAGCATCACTGTAATATTAACATTCGGATGTTTCTTCTGGAAACATCTTACTTCTCGTCTATTATACGTATCATATACATATGCAGAATATGGACGTATTTTATTCAAAAGTCCGTTTTCTAGCGGTCTGGCCTGGCTTTCTGGTGAGTCATCAATTAAAAAGTGCACGTTGAATCTCAAATTAGGGTACAGTGTTGCCATGTTTGATAGGTATTCTGCATAATAAGCCAATGGGAAAGCTCCGCCACGAGGAACGATGCTGTGGTAGAAAACTTCACTGGCTGGCTTGGTGTCATTGCATTTCACTAGTATGAATGACTCATGTCTATACACCACGACCATACCAACGCCATAAAATACCAAAAACGAAATACCCAGCAAAATCAACGTCATCCAGCATGTTGACAAATATTCTGAAATAAAGAGAGTACTTAGAATCATGTAGTAAAGACATTAAACTAAAGGACAGAAACCAAAATGTTTGACCTCTGGGCTTCAAAATGAACATGAAAATATTATTATAATATCGACTTTTTTGAGTTGTCTGCAAATAAGGATATCACATAAATGTTAGAATTTTAGTATCAAAGTTCTTATTACTTTCGTCAGAATGTATTTGGCAACACTAGTTTTGGCGTTATCAATCGAGAAAGTCTTACAAAACATTATTTTATTACATTTATTTTGATACTCCCATATAGGCGGCTAAATTCATTATATATTATTTCAAAATGTTTCGTGATTTAATTTTTTCTTTGCTGTGGCTGTTCTAGGCTAAGCCCATTTTGGTTGCCCCCCTTTACTATTTTGTTTTTTATCCTTTTTTCTGTTGCTGTAAAGGTTTTGGCAAGTGTTTGTGCGATTGGTTGTAAGTTTGCTTTAATAAAATAGGCCTTTAGTTGGTTTTTTAACCCAGCTGATGGAGCCTGTCGTGATTAGATCTAAATTATTTCCTTTGATAATATTGAGTTAACCAACACGCTCTGGGCCAGCTGATGACGAGGACACTCCGCTAGAATGTGATGCTCTAGTTAATAACAGAAGACGGGCGCTGGGAGGTCCTAATATTACCATACAGGAAGCTCAGGCTTTGTGCCCCTTATCGATCGAACGTCGGCTTCTTCCAAGCTAATGATACGGAGAAGGCTTATCTAGTATCGAAGGACTGACTGCAATAGATCTTCTCGGGTTGCAGTCCCTTCTTATTAAGCGTGTTTTTTTGAACCCAGCGTTTATTAAACGACCTAATTGCCAGGTATACCTAAGTAGTAATATGGCAGGCGTGGATTTGATAAAAAAACATAATGGTAAACTAAGACCTGATAGCCAGTGCCATAACCAGTAGTCTTTTATTCGACTGGTGCTAGCTGTGTGTGCGAGCGTTTATAATAACGCCTTCAAAAAAATGTTGCAACCTGGATTATTCAGAAAATTCTCACTCCTGGATTCCTTTAGTCAACCTTTGTTAACCCACAATCAACTCACCAGTCAACTGTCTTGCATTTGGAAGACGCGGGTTCAATCCCTATTTCGTACCAATATGTTTTCGAATTTCGAATTCATATGTACGTACTTTTATTCGATGCTCTTACGTTGAAGGAAAACATCGTGAGGAAACCTGCACACTCCTGCAAATAAATTATAAGTTGTGTGTGAAGTCGATCAACCCGCAATGGGCCAGCGTGGTCGACCAAGGCCTGATCGCCCTAACTCAGGCCCTTAGTGGGAACGAATATGAGCTGTTGATGATGATGAACTCACCAGGCCAGCGTTCGGACCAAGGGCGCCTGGGCGCAGCTGAAGAGTTCCATATCATAGAATCGACGACGACAGGTGGCGGCTCACGCACCGCCGCATCACCGGCTCCGGCCACCATTAGCAAAGGATACTGATCATCTGGCTTGGTATAAATTGGTACTACTACCATGCCTTAGCTCTGCAAATATTTAAAGCTAAAGTCACCTAATGCTAAAGTTACACAGACAGCAATATAACTAGTTCAGGTGCTTTACAACCCACACGATGATGATGATGATGATGATGAAGCTTCAGCATTATCTTTTGTGATGTAAGTGGTAAAGCACGTTGAGGGTTTAAAACCCAGAGACAGGTTCGAATCCCGACGGAAGGAAAGATAAACATTTCTAATGTTACTGAGATTGTTCGAAAGATGATCCAGTAAAGATCCAGTTCGAAAGATGCGAGCAAACATTTTCAAGTGGCTTCAAAATACAAGATTTACCTTGCAAATCTACCGTTTAAAAAAAAAGTATTGAGAATGTTTATTTTGAAATTTTCGTCGAAGAAAAGTTTTTTTTTTTTTGAGGTTTATTCTTATATCAAACCAAAAATAATAACATTGTTTACACCCAAAATAAGTAAACCAGAATTGCAAAATTTCCGATATATATCTGTGTAAGAACCTGTCATAGCTCATAGGTTCAAAGTAATCCAATTATTCGTGAACCTCGAAACCATCTTAAAATACTACTCGCATCAGTAGCATATTTATTACTTACCCACGAGCCGGTCACGCTGTTATATTGTTTTCTATTTTTACCAAACTTAGAAAATTTTATTTTACAAAAATCAGCTGAACAATCCTTGTCACCGCAATTTTTTTTTTTTTGCAAAACAACCGTGCAATTTTGTAATGTTTCGAAATTCAAATTAGTTTGTTGCAAAGACTTTATTCTTTACAATTTTTGAGAAAGAAGTTGATGTATGAAAAGGTTTTGTTATAAAATAAAATGTCTGTGTTTTCATCGTGATCACAGAATTAATATAGTACTCCAGATACAAAGGAGTGAAACGGAAAATTTACCAATTAAATCTTATGCACAGTTGTACTGAGTCCATACTTCTCGTTTTTCTACTGTCTCATCTGCTTCAATAAAAACCTCCGAGATAGAAACACCCACTTGCTTGTTTCATAGCTCACTCCACCCAATGGAAACGCAAACAAAGGAAAGTGTAGAGCATCACGGAACAAAGGAGCTCTATTTTATGAGAAAAGCCTTCGGGTTCATTGGGTTCATGCTGCGTGCCTTCCGGTGACTTCGATGGCGCAACCTCAGTCGATTGTCAGCGACTCACATCAGACAAACGCTACGAAGATCCGTTCATGGCTCCCTCATGCATGGACTGAATCCCTGTGCCCTTGATCAGGCAAACGGTAGTGGTGTAATTTGTTCGTCCATGGTCGTTTTATGTCGCCAGAACGCTGCTGCATCAATTCTATTCCGTCTCCGTGGCCGAGTGGTAAAGATTTCGGCGCCCATTACGGAGGTTCCTGGTTCAATTCCCGGTGGGTTCAAGCAAAAATCTCTTTATGAGACTTTCCCCAGTTTGGTTAGGATGTTGCATGCTGAATCACCTAATTGTCCGAAAAGAAAGACGATTTCGTGCTTCGGAAGGCACGTTAAGCCGTTGGTCCCGGCTACTATCAAATCGTTACATGAGCCAAGTCAGTGGCCTTTGGCGGCTCTATAACACTGACACCAGGGTCTGTGAGGTTGGTTGTCGACCTTACAACCCCGCGTGGGCATAATGATGATGATACTAAATATTTCAAATTAAAATTCATAAAAATATGATTTAATACCTTGCATCTAGATATAGAACTAACAAAATTTTGATTAATAAGACAATAAGATAAATAACTAAGCCTGTATTCTCTACATAATTATTATGTTATTTCGATTTGTTACAAAAACGCTTGGGAAAAACGTGACACCATGTGCGAAAACACAAATATGGGTACTTATACTTATATATACAAGCAACATCGAAAGAAGGTAGGTAGGTATTGGTATCTCGGAAGTGCTCTGGACACGTCAATACGTGAGACCAATGAGATGTTGAATCAACAGAATTAACGCGTAAAGTATAAACTTACGAACATAACATTGAGTGAAAACGCGGACTCTGCTACAATAAATGCCACTTGTAATATTTTCCATCATGTGTTAGGTCGCGGCACGTGTTCGTGTTATATTTATTTGTTTTTTTTGGCGTGCTATTGTGTTGTGCTGATGTGTTTTATGCGACAAGGAAGGACAACAGTTAAGGTAATTTTAAAAAGGTTGTGAAACCTATTCGAGTATATTTTTCCATAATCTCGTATTCTGCCCTACTGAAAAGGAAAGAAAAGATACGGTTAATTATTTTCACTACAAAAAACAATGAAAGTTAAAAATAAAAAAAAATTGACGAATCGAATATACAATAATAGAGTTCACCAAGTACTGTCACTGATTCGTGTTGCGATGCCTTGTTACCCGACTACTTTGTTTCAAATGTTTAGTATTAATAGCTATAAACATCTTTCTCGTAGCTTTAACACTCGCTCACAATGATCAGGATTGTTACTTCTGGCTAGGTTCCCCTCTAAATAACTGATCTGTTCGGTATTTAACCCCTTTCGGATTTTGTACACAAATTCTCCACTCCTCTCGATTTGCCCCCTTTTCGAAGTCCCATATTTTTTGTTAGTACTTTGCCCACTTTCGCTGTATGCCCCCTTTACTGAAACCAATAATTCGTGTTTAGTGCAAAATTTGAACTTTTCCTTATAAAACTCGGTTATAAAACGATCTATATTTGAACGCAACCTTTTCTCATGATAAATAATAAATATGTGGGGACATCCCACACACGGCATCTGATCCCAAACTAAGCGAAGCTTGTAGTATAGGTTATATACAGACAGCTGATATACATTACTATATAAATACATACATAATATGTACACCGTGAAATTTAACTGTTTTTCGTTAAATGGAGTGTTCAGTCTATTAAACTGAACAACTTTCCCCAAGGAACATTTGCTGTAAAACGACAAAATGAAATGGCCCGTTCATACAATACCGCGCGGCCAGCTGATCGATTTACTATGGGGGAAGCAATATTTTCTTTTCAATTGCATGTTCCTTGGGGGAAGTTGTTCAGTTCAATGGACTGAACACTCCATTTAACGAAAAACAACCAGTTAAATTTCACGGTGTATAGATAAACAACATCCAGACACAAGGCAAACACAGGTGCCATATACAACTTTATAATGTTTACTTTTTAAATAAACAACCTATTTATCAATAAAAGCCTTGGACTATAAACAAACTTATATGCCGTCAAAATGACAAATTAAAAACAAAAATCTTTTGGCACAAAAAATTTCTGTAATCATGTCACTTGACAAGTGATTTTTTTCGCTTTACGAGTTACACATTCTTAGATTTGCTTTATAATAATAACAGGTAAACTTTTAGAGATAGAAATATATTCGGGCGCTGGGATTTTCTACACTTTGGACACAATTTTTTACAAAAAACGTAAGATATAATTTTGCTTTTACACTGAACTCCAACTCAAGGTACGAGTATTATTAGACCAAAATCTTGATTTAGCTTATAGCGAGAAGTAGATAGGTGTTAGATGTAATTAAGGGATACCTAGTCTGTATAAAAAACTTAGTGTTTGAGTCCAAAGTCTGCAGGGAAAATAACTAAGATACATTTTAAACTTCTTTTAGATCAAACGCAATATGATACCAATGTGCCAATTTTTCACTGTAAAGATGCTTAAAAAAGTATGTGGCAACAGTTTTTAACAATATTCTTAAAAATAAATAATATGAATACCTTAGATAAATGAAAGGCTCGCGCGGCGCTCGCCTAGATACCGCGCTATCTAATAACAACAGCTCCGTGAATGCGGCAACTCAACAATGACAATGACAATTTGGAAGGATGCAAGCTCGGAGGAAATACGTCAGCGGGAGCTCGAGTACGCCGAATTCGGCGTAGTATTTGTTGCCGCATTTTACAATTACGCCAGCGGTATCTAGGCGAGCGCCACGCGAGCCTTTCATTTATCTAAGGCCCGGTTTTTCAATCGCTAGATAAACTAACAAATAGTGTTTATTCGACAGATAGCAAGATATTGAATTTTTCAACAGTCGGATAAGACTTATTTAACGAATAACTCCAATATGTGAAGAATAAATCTATCTGCCGCTTCATTTGCCATATAACTGTACTATTCGACTGATAGTTTGAGGCATGACTCTTATGACAAACAATTTTCAAAAAAATCTTGAAACTGGCACAAAGTTCAACTAGTGCCATAACAAAAAAAGAAGAAGTAAATAATAGAATTGACATAACACTGTTGACAGAAAATGGGCAGAAAAGTCTGTCTTGCTCTAACGTTAGTCTAAGCAATATATTTGTCTCACCTCTCTGAAGATTGTGTAAGATAGTTATCAATGGAATAAATAACAATTGAAAAATGGGAGAACAATAAAATTATTCTTCCGATAAACAGTCATATAACTTTGTTCGTTAGATAGTTATTTGATAATTTATCTGAGGATTGAAAAACCGGCCCTAAGATGAATACAATCACCTGAAAAAATATACCTCCGTCCATAGCGAGATAGCGGACAGTTTTAGTATAATATAGAGTTTGAGTTTTGGACTTTTACACGACTCTCTCTCTCACTCTTTCACGACAGGGGAAGCCTCCTGTCGTGAAAGAGTGAGTCAGCAGAGTTTCCAGTTTGGATTATTGACAACAAGATGACAACCTACCAATATACGGCAACTTCGCTAGAAAACAAAAATCAGCGTACCTTATAATGTGGTACATACCGAACCTTAAATTTATTTTTGTCACACATTGTTTTGAAGTTTGCAACTCGTGAGCCAACTCATGCCCTCCCTTTAGGAAATAAGAGCGTGGTCTGTAGTTATATAATACTGATCTATTGTTTACAGTGTCGACTGGTGTGATGAGCGAGGCGCTTCGAGAGCAACGTCCGCTGCTGTGCGAGGATCTGTCCGAAGAGGAACGCTTCCCAGAGTACCCGCGCCGGTACCGGCCCCTCTACCGTGGCCGGGCTAAAAGCGCCGCAAAAGGGGCTACTGCCATCATTACACGTTGGCCAGGTAAATTATCTCCTGTATAATAATTAATCAAAAAAATTACTATTTGGCACCTGTGCTTCGGATTTTTCCCGTAGAGAAGATATTTTTTTATTAGCTATTAGACACAAGTACTATTGATAATTTGATATTTTTTTCTTGGAAAATATTAATTCTGGGACAATACATACCAGTTCTTAATTTAAATGCCGTTCTTATTATATTTTTTATTAAAGTTCATTAATAGCAACGACTGCTGAATTATATTTCAATCATTTTTTGTTTGTTTCCAGAACACTGGTCATCGACGTTCACATACTGCTGGATAGGCCTTGGCATGATGGCTTTGACAATTTTTGCTATTTATAATGTCATGATAGCTTTCGCGCTGTTACCAACGGTGCACATGAAGCCTGCAAACCCAGGTGGTCCAAATGAATTATCTGCACCTTCTCATCTACCAGAAATTTTTCTACATTTTATTGTGAACACTAACGAGCAAGCTGATGTGAACAAATATCTTCCATATATTGAAATTATATCCGATAAACATTTGGAATACAATTTTAATATGATTTTATTATTCAACGACTCAGTTCATGCTGATCAGAGTGCTGAAGAAAACAATGAAATAGCATTGAACTCGCTATGGTCTAAAGAACATTTTTACAATCAGAAACGGAAGACGCGTAAAAATATAAAAATAAAACAAGTGACATTGAGTCAATTTATGAATGAATCTCCATTCAAAGCGGATTGGAGGCTTATACCTACCCATTTCATCGAATTTTTAGTAAAAAGTATTTCTATTTGGCAGAAAGGTGGTATTGCTATCAATCCTGAAATATTGACGCCACATTCACCCAGTGTAATGTACATTGAAAAGCTTCAACATATTCTAAACAAATTTAAAAAACAAAAGGAAAATGTGCCAAATGAACATCAAATTAAGAAGTACACAAAAAAGTATAAAGATAAATTTAAGAAAAGAGTTAATAATATCCGCGATGTAATCAATTTATTAGAACATGAAGATAATAATATAGATTCTCAGGAAAATTTAACTGAAGCAGAAAATGTTAATAATCCAGTAATTGCTTACAATGGGCGTAGATTACTTTCTACTAGTGTACAAGAATCTAAAAATTATTCAAATAAAATTGTTTCACCTACTATTGTTGAACTTCCGAAAATTTCATTGCTTTCTTCTTTAAATAATAGTGAAAACCTGAATCATAAGCAACACTATCTTGCAAATATCAAATCTAGTGATGAAAAAGACGCTTTAGAAGTCGTCAATGGTGGTTTTGAGTTCTTTGAAGATAGCAACGAGCCCAGATTAGGTTTATTACCTTTGTTTTTTGAATTTTTGTTTCATGATAAACCTAGTGTTTCTAAAAAAGAACAACAGGAAGAAAATAACTTACAAAGACACCGAAAAAGTGTTATACATAAAGAATTTAAAAATAGGAATAATGGGAGTGTACACATACCAAATTTTATAAATATATCCAAAACTGAAGTCAATAAATATAAGCCAATGATAATTCCTGCCAAGAATGTAATTCCTGATCGACTTTTCAAAGATACTGAGCCAAAATCCATCGAATCTGTACGTGATGATTTAGATAAATTAACTATTGATCTAAAAGGCAATATGTTGGCTACAAAGGCTTCTTGTCATGCTTTCGTAGGGTCTATATTTAGTAATATTGTTCATCATTCTTCAGAAGAAACTCTGCAAGATTTGATAATCACTGAACTTTCTTTGTTTTGTAAAGGACTTTTATCCTCTTGTCGAGGAATTGATGTGATTTTAGTATAGTTATTATTTGTTATAATTTAATTAATTATTGTTTTACTGTTAGGTTTGAAAAATATCAATTTTATAATAAAACTACTTTAATTACGTCACAAAATAATTTATTTTATCAATCAGTCGTGCTTAAAATATTGTGAAATCTACTAACACAATATCTTGATCACAAGTGAAATCTTAACATTATGGCAGCATTTTATACTTTTACCACTATGGGGACTAGACATTTTTTTATTTTCTTTCGATTCAATAAACTGTTAGTTACGCGCGAGTTGCAATATTCAGAAAATAATACTAACTAATGTATGCCAAATTATTTCTTACTATTGTTAATAAAAGACAAATTTAAATTGTGATTTCGCCTCCCATTTTTGAAGCTACCGACTTAGGAAATAACATACGATGCTATATTGTATGACTAACATAAAACTAAGTGCTATGTACATTTCAATCTAGGTAATCGAACAATGAATTGCATATGACACGTCAGTATTTTTCCTAAGGCGCAACATTTCGTCTCTCAATTGGAATTTCCCATCGTCCTTTCCAATCGTTATGAGATTTTTTGCAATCTCGAACATGTTTCCTCGGTTCGCATCTTCTGCTTACTGCCCAATAAATATATTCCTGCGGACATTGATACACAAACCCTCGTATTCTGCCTGTTTTGGTTTTCTGACACTTGAGAAAAGCTGGAGAACATTCTCCTTGTTCAAATGGGTAATGGCCTGTTGATGGACATTTAAGACGTTCGTTTGTTACCACGATCTGAAAACAACAAAAGTTAGAGATTATTTGCGAAAAAAACAACAACATAAAGAGCATTGAATTCCATCATAATTTCAAATAAGTCACAAAATTATTCTCAAAATACTTACAGGCTCTTTGTAAATAGTATCTAGCCGTTTCAGTCTCCGTTTTTGAGCAAGTTCTCCATCACATTTTTTGTCTGCTTTCTTTTCATCAACACATTGTGTTTTACTTTCATCATAAATTGTATTATTCGGACAGTGGAAGTTTGCTATCTGTACATCATGCGTGTCATCATCTTCTGTGCATTGGTAAAACATGTTACAGTACTTAGGATGGCGTCTAAATGAAGTAGGGCAAACAAATATATTCTGGTCCTCATCAGTTGTCGGACATTCTTTATTTGGTGTATTGCTCTGGGTTGATGATTCGGTACTGCTTTCTGTAGTGGATTCTTGTTCTTTTTCAGTTGTGGTACTCTCGTTAGTGGTAGATGTTGAACTCTCTGTTGTTTCACTCCCTTCTGTTTGGTTTGTAGTAGACTGTTCAGTTGTACTTTCAGTAGTTGTACTTTCCGTCGAGTCGGTTGTTTGTTGTGTTGTACTTTGTTGATTATTGTCTGTAGTAGACGAGGTTTGTTCAGTGGTTCCAGATTGATCAGTTGTTGACTTTTGTGTTGTTGATTCTTGAGTCATAGTTTGTTGAGTAGTAAAGTCTTCACTGGTAGTATGTTGAGAGGTTGTTTGTTCATTTGTTGTAGTTAGTTGAGTAGTAGTTTGGTGTGAGGTGGTTTGCTCGGTGATTGTTGTTTGTTCACTAGTAGTAGTTTGTTCATTAATTGTTGTGGGCTGTGTAGTAGTCTGTTGAGAGCTTGTTTGTTCGGTGGTTGTAGTTTGTTCATAAGTAGTACTTTGATCATTTGTTGTAGTTTCTTGTGAAGTTGTTAGTGCAGTGGTTGTTGTTTGCTCACTTGTAGATTCTTGAGTAGTTGTTTGTTCTGTTGAAGATTCTTGTGTTGACTCAGTAGTAGATGTGCTTTCTGTAGTTGAGGATTCCTGATCAATGTTTTCACCTTGCGATTGTGTACCACCAGTGCAATCACGAGGTGGATAAACAGAATCTTCATGATTGCATGTGTCAAGAGCAGGATCCCAGATTGTACCTTCACCGCATTCAAAATGATACACCGAGAATCGTTTTCCATCACCATCCCAGTCTACACATCTGTAAAATTTCTTACAATCATTCGGATCAGGATAATAGCCTGCTTTAGTGCAATTGACATTTTTGCTATCAGGTGTTTTAGTTGAACTCTGAGAACAGTCTGATGAACTACTTTCTGTTGTACTTGATGATGATTCCGAAGAACTTGAAGATGAACTGGTTGTTGATGAGCTGGATGAGGTACTACTACCACTTTGCTGGCAAGACGGATTAGTCACATCTTGAGGATGATTACATGCTGTTATATCTTGATCCCAAATGGTACCTTCTCCACAAGTAAAGTCATATTTCGTAAAACCTCCTTTTCCATTATCTACACACCTATAAAACTTTGTACAGTCTTCGCTGTTTCCATAGTAGCCTTCCATCTCACATGTATCTTTGTTTGATGGTTTTGAACTTTCTGTTACAGGACCTGATGTTGAAGATTGTGTACTGCCACTCGATGTGGAGCTTGGTGATTGTAATGTTTCTTCGTCCTGCATAGGTTGACTGGATTCTTGTTCCTGACCTTGACAGCTCTTAACTTCACTGATGTGATTACAAGATTGAATATCTGAATCCCAAGCTGTTCCTTCACCACAAGCAAAATCATACTTTGTATATCCTCCATGGCCATTGTCAACACAGCGATAAAATTTTCTGCAATCTTTCTTGTTCGGATAAAAGCCTTCAGCGGTACATTTACCAGAATCATCACTTGGTGAAGAAGAATCACTGGATATTTCAGTCAGACTTTCATCATCTTGTTTATCTGGTTGCTGGGTAGATACATTCTCTGAAGTTGAATTAGACGGTGATTCTACATTCAAGGTTTCTGTTGTAGAAGATGAATATGATGAACAAGATTCGCCAGAGTCGTGATCACAAGCTTGGATTTCTTGAACCCACATAGTACCTTCACCACAAGAAAAGTCATACTTTGTGTATCCTCCCTTGCCGTTATCAACACAACGATAAAAATTTTTACAATCGTTTGGATTGGCATGAAAGCCTTCAGATGTACATTTGCCGTTCGATTCGCTAGATGGTATTTGAGTTTGTGTGGATTCTTGTGCTTGAGTAGTTGAGACAGAAGAAGAAGTATCACCTTCAGTAGTAGCTTGGGGTGGACTAGTTTGTGTATCTTTTGAACACTTTGAATCACTTGGCTCGTGATTGCATGCTTGTATCTCTTGATCCCAAGTAGTACCGTCCCCGCAAGTAAATTCGTATTTCGTGTAGTCTCCTTTACCATTATCTACACATCTATAAAATTTCTTACAGTTTCTTGAGTCTCCATAAAACCCTTCAGATATACACTTATCATCTGAATTTTGTGGTCTTTGACTTGGCATTGTGGTTTGAGTTTCTTTCGTAGAAGTTTCTACACTGTGATTGGTTTCTGTAGATTCTGTGTACTGCTCGTCATTTTCTCGGTTTGGTTCTGTACTTATTTCTGAGCCACTATTTGTACTACCTGTAACATCACAACGTTTGTCTGATGATGGATGATTGCAAGAGTTAATCTCAGTGTCCCAAACGGTGCCCTCTCCACAAGAAAAGTCGTATTTTATATAGCCGCCTCGACCATTATCAACACATCTATAAAACTTCTTGCAATCATTTTTGTCACCCATAAATCCTTCTTGAGTACATTCGTTTTTAGAAGATATATTTGTAGTTGTTGTTGATTGTACTGTCGTCGAAGGTGAAGTTGAAGGTTGAGTTGGATAAATATCACTTGTTGTTGGTCTAGTATTTGATGTTGTTTCTTTATAGATGTCTGAATCATCGACACCACACTTTTCGACAGCCCATGCGTGATTACAGGCTTCAATTTTGGGATCCCAAACTGTACCTTCTCCGCAAGAAAATTCATAACGAGTATAACTACCGTTTCCATTATCTACGCAACGATAAAATTTCTTGCAGTCATTTTTATCTCCCATGAAGCCACTTGATGTACATTCATTATTTTCGCCATTTTGAGGCTGTTTAGTGGTAGAATATGACTCACTTAGTTGTTCACCGTATCCTGAATCAACATTTTCGGACGATGGCTGCGTAGATGTCTGTACAAGTGAAACTATGATAGTTGTCGACTGTGTACTAGTCGTTTCTATCGTATTAGAATCAGCATCGGCGGCGCCAGCACTAATGCATTTTTTTACGGCCCACGGGTGATTGCAGGCTTCGATATCCTGATCCCATACAGTACCTTCACCACAATTGTATTCATATTTAGTATAGCTACCTTTTCCATTATCAACACACCTGTAAAACTTTTTACAGTCATTTGGATTTTCTTTAAATCCAGTAGAAGTACATTTAGTTCCATCAGAACTAGAACTTTCTGAAGTTGTAGTGTTTACAGAGTTTGGCTGTTGTGTTGTAGTAGTAGACGTCATTTCTGGTTGTTGATTCTGATTTCCATATCCTGTATCTTCACTATCATCAATCGTTGTCATTAGTTCTGAAGTCGTTTGATAATTTTGTGAAGACGTCTTTATCGTCGTTGTTGTTTGTAAAGCACCCTGAGAAGAGCTTTCTGGTACTTTACCGCCACATTCTTTTACAGCCCATTCATGGTTACAAGCTTCTATGCTAGAATCCCATACTGTTCCTTCACCACACGCAAATTCATATTTTATGTAACTTCCTTTTCCATTGTCAACGCATCTATAGAACTTTTTACAATCATTTTTATCACCCATAAAACCACTTTCACTACATTCATTGCTATTCTCGTCTTTATTTACATTTGCCTGTGTACTTGATTGCATATCATACCCTTGGTTCATTTCATCTTGTAAAATAACAGTCGTAGTTTTAGAAGTTGTTTCGTAAGTTTGTGATTGAGCTTGACTAGATCCTTTTGTGTGATCTATCTGCAATTGTGTTTGTACACCATTACCGTAATTTATTTGAGTCTGTGATTGACTGATAGCCGATCCGTAACTAATTTGTGTCTGATTTTGTTTGGCTTGAGAGTTTGATTTTTTATTATTATTACGATCACCATGGTTTATTTGTGTTTGGTTTTGAATCACTTGCCCATTGCTTATTTGAGATTGAGTTTGTTTCACTTTTTCGCCGTAATTTATTTGTAATTGTTCTTGAACAGTTGCTTTTGGTGGTGTTTGATTATTAGAAGTGTGACTGCTTGGCCTGGATGGCTTAATATTATTGTCAGAATCACTTCTTCCACAACGACTTCTTTGAACCGCCCAAGGATGGTTGCAACTTTGTACGTCATCATCCCAAACAGTAGTTTCACTACATGAGAACTCATATCGTATAAAACCCCCTCTCTGATTGCCTACACATCTGTAGAATTTACGACAATTTTCACTATCACCCATGAAGCCATCTTTAGTGCATGTGTCACTTTCCTGTCTAGTGGGCTTTACTTGCGACTGAATTAAAGTATTTTTTGTAGATGATTCTTGATAAGATGCGGTCATCCAAGAAAATGTTGTAGATTTACTTTGAGAAAAATCTGGTATTGATGTTGCCCATGGATACATAGTGTAGGTAGTGTTCTCATTACTAGGTACCGGATACACTGGCCTTGTGCTTATGGGTGTTGGTAATTCAGGTCGCACCCCTTCGATTTCATTTTCATTATTCCTATCCACTGACGGTAGTGAAATTCCGCCACATTCAGAACGTCTTGTACTTTGGGGAAAGTTACACACTTCTGTATCGGGATCGTATACTGTTCCAGGCCCGCATTGAAACTGAAAAAGATGCACAAGTTACATAATTATTACGTATATTTTATCTTCTATAATATAAAAACCAATTGCTGTTCGTTTATCTCGCTAAAACTCGAGAGTGGCTGGACCGACTTGACTAATTTTGATCTTGAAATATTTTTGGGTTCAGGGAAGGTTCAAACAGTGAGAAACATAAATAACAAGTATAACAGAAAAAAAATACATTTAGTTTTCCAATACAAAACGGTCAAGGGTAGGTGTAGGGTAGGTGTTGGGAAAAATGGCAGGACAACGTCTGCCGGGTCAGCTAGTATAAACACAAAACAAGAACACAAATGCATTATGATATGATTAAGGAATAGCTTACTCTAAAAACAGTATATTTATTATTAGCTCCTTTCACGCATCTATAAAAGACGGCACATTCAGTTGGGTCGGCTTGAAATCCTTCCTGAGGGCAGTGGACAGGCTCAGGCCTAGAACCTGAGTAAAGCTTTACTATACGCCCGTTAACTCGAGGTTGGCGGTCTTTTGATTCCGTGTCTGTAAGATACAAAATAATGTGGCAAATGAGTTAAACAAAATTGTAACTCGTACCTTAAATTAAAGAACATCATAATTACCATTAATGCCACTAATAATACCCGTAGCATAAATTGAGTTAAATAATAGCAACAAATAGCAGAGTCTAGCTATATGCATATCCATGACTTTTTTCTACTCTTTTCCAAAACTCCTCAAACTCATCCTGGTCCCGGAGTCCTGCAACAAAAAAAGCGCAGAATTTAATTTTCACAATTCTAGGCAGTTTCTACAAGTAATCAAAACCTTGACTAGATAATATAGAGTCGTAATAAGCTTGTGTGCCAGCTCCAACGTCTCGGCGGGGACATAAAATTTGTGAGCTGTGATGATGATGATGATGATAAAGGCTTTTATGCTGTAGGTACCATGCTTAACGCCAAGCTATTAGTCGCTGTCCTGACATTTAAAAAATAAATTTAAAAGACCTCATTTTTATAGTGTATCAATTTTGATATGTGTTTTGACAGTGTGTATCACAAACGATACACAAGACATTGAGCGTGTCAAATGTTACCTATAAAACACTAGTTTTAATCTAGTCATCTATAATTCTGTCTCAGCAAGACCAGAGCCATGTCCCTTGGCTAATTATAATAATGACTCCCATTCGGGAAGTCATTTTCTAAACCTAATTTTAAACTCCAACTACCCTTTCCACTTTTCTGAATAGTGAAAGAGAGAAGATAAAGTAATAACATTATTTTGAATGATAAATGTAATTTATTTCATACACAGGACGTGTACAGTTAGGCGGCGTTATTGTTTCATAACAATTTCTTTTAGGCAACCTTGCGAATGAAAATCTAACGTAAGTAGCGGTGAAAATGGTAGTGATTCACACAGTAACGTTCTAATCCTTAAATTAAGTTCGTCAGTCCTTTTCACCTTTTAAAAATTTAAAAAGGACAGGAGATGGCCATCGTAATATAAGAGCTGTCAAATATCGAATTTGAATCTTATGGACGCGTCGATTGCACAAGTTTAGAGAGCACGTAAAACATCCGATTTAAAATTTCTTTATGCTATGCCCTTAAAATAGCTATGCCCTTATTTTAGGAAATCATTCGGTCAAATTAATGTCATTCGTTCATATGAATTCATCGCCTCTCTTTTATTGGTCATAAAAACGAAAAGGATAGCTAGATTTTAAATTTAGAATTAGAGCATGATGACTTCCCGAATCGTGGCCAATATGTAATTTTTAAGTTCGATCTTTACGTTCGCTCTAAAATTGTACAATCATTAGAGCATGGCTTCCCGAATCGGGGTCAATATGTAATTTTTAAGTTCGATCTTTACGTCCGCTCTAAAATTGTATAATCGATGCGCCCATTTAATGTATTAAAATTTACATCTCCTACACTTTTTAACCTTCAAAAGTCAAAAAGAACGGACAAGTAAAGATGATGAGGTTTAGAGCATAACTTGAATTAGCTCCAATATCTTCCTAGTACGTGTCGGCCAGTGCGATATATGTCGGGTGTATTTCCGCATTATCCCGAAGAATAGGGTGCATTCACCTTCCTTCGCGCAACTTGACGCCCACGATATTGTGCGGTCATGTCGCTATGCTTGTTTATTCTTTTACGAGTAAGCCGTTGTAAGCATTCAGCAATGAATAAAACGGTTTCTAAGATCTTATTTGTTTGACATCATGTTTAGTTCCGTAATTTAAAATTGTCTAGTTTTTAGAGATATAATTAAAATCTGTTTAAAAAGTTTTATTAAATAGTTATTTTTTGTAAACACAAAAAGAAAAGGACCAAAAACAACAACAACAACTGACTAACTTTATAAACGGATCAACGATGACCTAACTGCCTTTGCCAGGTGACTTACTGGATCTTTCGATGATCAGGCAAAGGAAACCAACGTAGTGACACCCCGTGATGGACAACGAAGTGTCAATATTGAATCTTCTTCATTGTGAGGGTCATCAACCGACCTCACAAACCCTAGATTCAGTGTTATAGAGCCACCAAAGGTTACTGTGTATAACGAATGGATAGTAACTGGGACCAATGGCTTAACGTGCCTTCCGAAGCATGTGATCACTTAGATCCGTCATTACATTTTTTTGGGTGAGTTCACTAACAATGAAAGGCTCGCGCCGCGCCTTTCATTTATCTAAGATTTTTGTATATAAATCAGATCAAATTGTAAAAGAATACATGTCCCCGGTTCCGGTGTTAGCACGGCCCTGCACCGCTCCGCGCCTGTACCGCTCTGTGTGGCCGCCTACATAGACTAGCAAAGAATACATACAACTCCCGCGCCGCCGCCGCCCCGGCTGCCGTGTTGCCAGCGGTTTGCCAGCGGCGGCGTCCCGCGCTCTGTTTGTCATAGCGATCAGCACGGCCATGGCACGCCTCCGGTGCCCCCACATTTTTTTTCAGTATAGCAGGGTTCATAGAAACTTTAACAATACAACTTTCCCGCCTCTGGCACGGAAACGAGCCGCCCCCGGCTTGGCTCTGTGTGTCTTGGGTTTAAGTATAAAAACAACATAAAATGAGTATGGAACACTTTAAAGAGCAAAATGCACTTTTTATTATGATCTATAAATCTTTCAACCCTCGCATTTCTTAAAGTGGCCTGCTACTCGGACCTACAACATTTTTAATTCACTGCATATTGCATTCAAGAACCTCATCCAATTATCATTTAGGTTTCAAATGAAATTTTATGAGACGGATGATGTGGGTACGCGCAATCAACATCTTTGGTATCTTGTTCTCAATCGGAATAAATAAAGTGTTCATTTCAAAAACTTTATATTTATATTTTGTTCATAGACCTTTACTCGATATTTACAATTTGTCCTTAAGAGAAACCTAACTACATGGATGGAATACACAAGATATTTTATTTTTGTTTTATAATTTATTAACATTTTCATTTTTCGCTTTATAATTATTAGATACACAGATTGCATGCAATATTGCATTTTTATATTTTTTTTTTGGTCTTATGACTCTAACCCTAGACTTTAAGTATTACGTTGATTACTAACAATTTAATGAGTCCTTGTTGCTTTACTGAATAAACTATTATTATTATTATTGCATTGCTATAAGTTAAAAGAATCATGAATCACCTTTCGTAAATACAGAGATAAATTTTACAATAGTTTTGTTTCACCCGTAAGACCTATTTGCAAAAAAGAATTAAGTAAAAGTATAAACGTGCATTGGACTTATCTTTTTAATCACACAACACGACTAAATACAAATTGGAGCGCACTTGCATGTAACACTAAAGAATTCCCTGCGATTCATCAGCTATTTCTCTAAAGGTCACGAGTGAACAACCAGCCTTCAGAAGTTCAATGCCACAAATAATTACATCTTGGACTTGTCTGGCCCTATAAGAGAAAAACAAATAAATATAGCCTGTTTTTAAATTCTCGTATCGAGATGACACGCCTTACCTAGGACTGGTAACCGCTCGTAATAGTTTTGTTATGCATGTTATGTGAAGCATGGAAACGCGAGATAAAATTGCCTGCTTATGTGGTTATTTCAGATTCCATTTTACAATACAATTTAGAAGCAGCGTGTGGTCATGCAGGATAAACAATGTTAAAAATAATTCGCCTGATGGTTCTTGTTTTCCATTGACTAAAAAATAAATCTAGAGAATAATATACTTATTAGAAGTTTATTTCACATTAACAGCTCATATACGTCCCCCCCCTACCGAGGGGCTCGAGCCTACCCTGAATTAGGGCGATTAGGCCTTAGTAGACCCAGTGCGTGTTGTTCGACTTTACACACAACCTTTGAATTTTTTCGCAGGAGTGTGCAGGTTTCATCACGATGTTTTCCTTCACCGTAAGAGCGTCGAATAACCGTACATATGAATTCAAATTTCGAAAACACATTGGTACGTGGTGGGGATCGAACCCGCATCTCCCGGACGGGAGGCAGCAGCGGCCCTAGTGACTAGACCACCGACGACTTTACTTATATTTAGGTATATTTAATTAAGAGTCAGTAATTATCTTACTCCAACAATTTGTGTGTATAAATACAAAACTTTCAGTAAACTAGCCCATTACAAATTACTGGCAAACTCTGACTCTTCGTCATTCCATTCCTAAGAAATTTATGTATGAACATTCGAGACTTGATTTAAATGCTACACGTTTTACTTTTCTTTTGCGGAGAGTAAAATTGCATAAGCTGGGCTGTCGATACTTTATTACCAAGGGTGCAGAGACAAAACAGGTTTATAAAAGATTCCCTTTCCAGAGATCGTGGTTGGGACTGCATTCTTGCGGCCACGGCTTGATTGAGTCCCGATAATATACTGTCCAGGAATAAATTGAAAACTCGCCAGCGAAGCGGCAAAAACTACTAGCGGCTACTAGTCAGCACCCACAAGAAGCCGAGACATAAACATTTCTAGCCACATTAACGTCTAGAGGTAGATACAATATCAGCTTCTAGATAGAATTTTATTAATTGCCAATTTGTTTCACATCTACCTTAGTACAAATTTCAAGCTATTTTCTCAGTCAATTGGATAAGATAAAGGTAAATTAAATGGTGCTCTTCTCCACAGATTCCGCCATTGTGTTAGTGAACTCACCCAAAAAAATGTAATGACGGATCTAAGTGATGTATTAACATCCTATGGAAATAAATAATTTAAGATTTGATTTGGTTACTATGCCGTGTGGTGACGGCCGAGTAGAATACATTTGTCACCAACCCCTACTCTTCCCGTGGGTGTCGTAAGAGGCGATTTAGGGACTACACATTGAACAGGAAACGGGCAGCAGCGCTCTCTGATACAGTAACCTTTTAATCTGCGATCTCCAACCCGCCTGCCAAGCGTGGAGATTATGGCAAAACCCTCCACTTAAGTGGAGGAGGCTCATAATTCAGCAGTGGACTGTGACGGGCTGTTGATGACTTTGTCGAACAAAATTATGCACTTTTGCAAAGACTTACAGGCTGAGTATAGAAAGTACATAATATTATTAATAAATGTACACTACTATTAATTGATGAATGGTGTTTTTTTTTCTTGCGACAATACGGAGTGCTTTTTCCTGTGTAAAGTAATGTTCGACATTCAAATGAATTTTCGTCTCTAGAAATCTCTAGAAATGAATATGCTTTATTCGGCCCTGTTTTTGGGCATAAAAAGCAATCTTTCCGAGCTAAAGTAGTGAAAAATAACCTTTCATTTCTTTTAATTTTTAATCTCCATGAAAGTATTTATTAAAAGGTTCTTTCAGCTAACTCCTTCATTTAACACGCCTGCTTTTTTAACAAAAATAACATGTTTTTGTTCCTTGCGTTAATAAAGTAAACGATGGGACAGAGTTCACGCGTTTCAATTTGTTTTTTTTTACATCCGGCATGCCACTCCTCTAACCGGGATCACTGTAGTTGCATGCAGCATTCGTTGCAGAAGAAGACAAAAGTTTAATGTTCCGAATTCAAAACTTTATAAAAAGGCGCATTTATAGACGAACCAATCATTAAGTGAAGATAATAATTTTTCCACCACTAATTATAACGCCCAGCAAAATAAATATATTTTTTAAATGCTATGTTGGTTGGATGTGGAAGGTGTCAATATTCATCATCAACAGTTCATATACATCCCCACCGAGGGGCTCAAGCCTACTGGAGCAGGGCGATAATCGACCATGCTGGCCCAGTGCGGTTTGGTGTCTGATTAATAGCATTTAAATGTTACCTTTTGATAGTGTTCTGCCCTACTCGCAATCGCGATAAAATAATAAAAAAAAAATGAAAAAGAAAAAAAAATATTGAAAAAAGAAAAATTGAATTTGAATTGTTTTTTTTTTATGAAAAATAAATTGTTTAACTTATTAATTTCAATTGGTATAATTTCTTTCTTAAATGCGTGGTAATTTTTAGACTGAAACTAAAAACTAACTAACTAGCTTAACCTGTGGTTGAAATTACTCCGAATAATGTACGAAAATAGATGATGCCCTTTCGTGAATTAAACGAAGGCTATTAAAGTTGTGTCAGTTGTTTGCGACCGCACGCAAGATCACGGCCAAGGCTACACAGCAGCGTTGCTGTTGCGCTGCTGACGCTGACACATACTTCGGTGCGCATTCTCTGGGAACTATTTCGTATGTTCTATTGATGTGCTATTGATCGTCATCATCATCATAAGCAAATAACTTTTATTTTTAGGTAATATATTATTTTTAAAGTTTTTTTTTTATTTTATTTCAAAAGCATGTTGTATGTGCCTTAAAATGATTTAAAAATTGGTTACATCTCACACTGATCTTACTAGGCGGACAGGGGTTGGCTGGCACACATTTTTTGAAAATGAATAAAAGCGATTAGTGTTTGAGGTAGGTTATCCGAAGTACCTAAGTATGAATAATTATTATTCACCGTGAGCATTTTGATACTGAGGCTAGTCGATAGAGCAATATTAAACATTACGCTAGGCACTAAGTTAAAAATAATCATAACATGCAGGTATTTCATTCAGTATGACTCATTGATGGCAATTAACATGTTGTGTTTTTGATGAAAACCGCGCACTGAGTAAAAAAAAGTTATCATCAAAAAATGTGTTGAGTTGATGAATTTTGAAATGATGAGTCCATTAAAATGTAACTGAGGAAGTTGTGGTTATTAAGAACATCTTTATGTGCACATTTATTAATTTCCTGGTTTTTTGCATGAAGTCTAAATTATTAGTCGTTTGCGTTTGCGAAATTTACGGTTTCCGTAGGTTATTTTTGAAGGGTGTGTTTGATAACGGAAAATGTGCGTTGTATTTTTTAGTCGGAACTTTTAATTGATTGAAAAAACGTTGATCTTAAGCAGGACATGAATTTGTATTAGAAAATATTATTATACAAGTACTTCCTGTTTTTTTCTCTTGACCCCAAACGCTTATAAGAGACCGCGAAGTTGTATAAATTAGTGGACACATAATTGTATTTATTGCTAATATTATGTCATTATTATGTTGTTGCACGTACTTATTTACTCTGGCACCGACAAAATTCGTGCCGTTATCTGACATAATTAATTAATTATCTTCACCCTTCCACGACGGACGATGAATCTGCGTAAATTCATCAAAAAATCATGCGTTGATAATCTTTTAGTTAGTTTCAGATGTACGGCTCTATACACCACCGCACAAGTATATAAAACAATCCAACATTTCTCGCCACCTCGCAGGAAAAGAGGTCCAGCTAAATTCACTCCTCAGGGCTTAGAAAACCTGAACATAAAACTAGAATAATTGAGCACATAAAATGTCATTCACATAAAATGAGAGCAATAAAAATTCTACAATGCAATTGCTGTAATCACTGACATTATAATGGTGACTGCGACAATTGGCATGAACATTATAAAATAAACACATGTTGAAGGTGATCGGAAGTCTGAAGATAAAAAAAAAACGATTAGAATAGCGTTTTGGGTTCATATCCGGGACCGTCCCCAATTTGGTTAGGTTAGAGCTCAGAGCATTGTAGGCTGTATCACCGGATTGTTCGAGAAGTTAGATGATTCGATAGGCCGTAGATCCTACCCATCTGTTGTCTCAGAAACCTTCAGTGGCTCACCATGACTCACACACTTCAAAGAAAACCTAAGAATCCTAAGATGCCAAAGAAAAGTGTAATATTTGTAACAGAAATTAAACGGAATATGAAGCGGCTTCTTATATATAATTAATCGTAGCCATATTTTTTGCGTCAAAAGGCACATCGATCGTGCATGAACAAAAGCTAAAGAAGTAAACTTAAACTATAGATAGCTACGATGTATAAAAAACTGTAAATTCAGCTCAGAAAAAATCGTCAACAGCTCATTATACGACCCGAGAATTAGGATGATTAGGCCTTAGTCGTCGACCACGCTGACCCAGTCCGGGTTGGCCGACTTCACACACAACCTTTGATTTTTTTTCGCAGGAGTGTGCAGGTTTCATCAAGATGTTTTCCTTCACCGTAAGAGCGTAGAATAAACGTACATGTATATGAATTTGAAAGCACATTGGTGCGTGGTGGTGGAGATCTAACCCGGAAAATTTCGTGATTTTTTTGTAGTTTTCATTTTTATCTCCTTACCATTATTTTATTGCCCATTAAGTACAACGTGTATTATAAAGAGACAATACTAGGTTGCAAAATATAATGACGAAAAAAGTCTACCACCATCAAATCGCACCTTGACCGCACAGACTACCAGGATACCATAATTGAGCTGGAGATGCAACCAATTTTCCGACTTCATCACGAACCACGCACATCGTGCGATCATTACCCGATGACTTCACTACGCTTATTAACGAGAATCAGACAAGTAATTATTCGCATTACACTAGTAACTGTCTTGTAAGCTAAGCTGTTTATGTATCTAAACATAAGTCATGATATCGACTTAATTGATTGGCACGTATTCATGTGTGTAGTCTGCGTAATCCACGTAGTGAACGTGTTGTTGGAAATATAGATCATGGCTGTTGTTGCGAGTTTTTAGATATTTATATTTTTTTTTTTCTTATATCTAGTGCTATACCGTATGATTCAAGTTACACGTGTGCATGACATTACTTGATAAATTATTAAGAATCAGTAATATCCTAGTAAGTACTGTGTAATTATTATTATTCTTGTAATTATTAAGCTTCCGTTGACATAATTAATGCATGCCGAAGACATACATTAAATACATAATGTCACTTGACCTATGAACAATAATAAAAATGGTAAATCCTGCTACTATATATCAGCGATAACATTTAGAAAAATCTTTCCAGGTACAATTCTAGTTAAGATACATTAAATAAATAAATAAATATGTGGGGACATCTTCACACACGGCCATCTGATCCCAAATTAAGCAGAGCTATGGGTACCAGACAGCTGATATACATTACGTAAATAGATAAATACATACTTATATAGATAAACAACAACCAGAACAAGGCAAACACAAGTGCTAATCACACGAATGTTTGCCCTGGGCGGGATTCGAATCCGCGATCCTGTGCGTCGGAGGCAGATTAACAACTTACGCCAAGGTTTGTGAGGTTGGTTGTCGATTTTACAACCCTCCACAACACACGTCATGTATGTCATGTTGAGATAATCTAATTTTACTGAAAAAACGTTACAATCTTATTTAATTTATGCCAATAAACTCTGAAAATATATTTCTCGAAACTTTATACATCTTCCCTATTAGGGAGGCTTAAGCTCGTAAGAATAAGACAATTAACAGAGAAGACAAAGAACAGAAGCTCGTAAGAATAAGATAACTACTGCTAGATTAGTTCACTTCAGCTTTTTCCACAGTGTTATGTCTTGTGGTGTCCTCGTGTGGAGCCGAGCGGCTGATATTGATACAGTCTTCGTTCTGCAGAAAGAGCTATTAGAGCAATGCCAACTTCGCTGTCGGGACGCACTTAGAGAACTTTTTAAAGAGATAGACTGTTCCATGCCAATACATTTATGTATTATGTATGTTAGAAAAAATATCCACGAATTTAGTAATTATATACATTCTTTATTGCACACAATTTCAACATATATTTGATTAAAAATTTACATTGTAAAGGCGAGCTTGTCTCTGCAAAGACATCTCTTCCAGCCAACCTATTCATGTAGTAAGAGAGAAGAATAATTTAAAAGTAGACAAAAAGTGCGCTATGTGTAATGTTAATAAATAGACCTACTTGAATATAAATATTATATAATAATACATATATAACAAAATCCAAACTTACAAGTACATACATACACATATATACATACTCATAAATACGTAATTATATTCTGACATTCTCACGATCGTGATACTAGAAATAAGAATAAATTCGTAAATCACCACTATAGACTAGCTAAGGTTAGTATTTCATTTATGGGGCTCTGTGTACGCTACTATAACAAAATACCTGTCTTCCTGAAAAAAGTTTAAATATCTTGTAAAACAGACTTTATGCAAAAAGTCTTACTATAAATTAAATGACTCTTTGATTGTGTTTTGATTGTATTTGACTTTGGTTCGGTTTCGGATGCTCCAGCGCGGCACAGGAAACAGTATAGTATAGTATTGATTGATTATTGTAAACAACATTTTTAGAAAAATAAAGAAAGTACAGAAGATGCGAATCCTGTGAGCCGTTCTTCTCCACAGTAGTGAGCGTACACTTGTACTGAATGGGTCATCTTGCTTTGACGTCCAAAAATGATTTTGTTAAATCTTATGTACTTGGAATAAAGACATTGTTATCTTTTTATCTTTATTTTAAGAAAAAAACAGGATATATTAACAATATTTGCGAACATAACTGCTAAACAAGCACTTTTCAAACGTCAGGTCGAAATAACGCACAATCAGCTATCGTGCAATCCGCTGAACAATGGTGGATTTCACGGCCACACCGCCCGTAATACCACCTAATACCTAACTTTTTTAATCAAGCTATTAGTTCCAGAGTTCGACTTCGAGAGTCAAAGCGTGGTAAATCAATCCGACGCAAATCGTTTAGTTTGGCAACACCGCGTCACGGGCTGTAGGATACTCGTATAAAGCTAGATGGTATCTTTGCCATCCGGTGATTCTAACACTATTGCCCAACCGATATCTATGCAGAAAACAGACTTTACTTTCTTATTGTTTCGTCTTAATTATATTGCGGAGAACCGGTTCAATGGCAGATTTGTGACGGTTAAGAAGGCCGGTGATTTGTTACAGATAAGTAAGTGCAAAAATTAAAGGGAATATAAAATATTGATGATCTATTTTAGAACCTAACTATTTTATGTTACTTAGCTGATTTGCCGAATAAATAAAGTAAAGTAAGGTAAAAGTTAGTATGATTATATCGAAAACCTCAAAGAAGGTTCAGTAAAATGTTTAGTAAAATATCATTAATCAGTCTACCTTAGAGATGTTTGTTAACATAGTAGTCATAAAAAATATATCAAACAAATAAATTTATCCTGATGCAGAACACAAACTTGTATACCAGATTGCAATTAATCTTTTGATCAGCTTTGTAACGATGCATTCGTCCTCTTTCCTGTTTTATGAGTGGCAACCTTTCTTGCTGGCAGTTTTATCTTTCATTTTAAATTCATTTTCAAATTTAGATTTCTTTCGTTTCGATTTTGTCTTTTTTCTGCCAAATTCTTCACTTCATGTCCTGATCTCCGATAGTAAACAGCTTATCTACTATTTTCTACCGTTTTCCATGACAGTTATATAATAAATAATGTAATATATAATATACTCACCGGCACATCTAACCGCCCACTCTTCTTTTCATGGAATACTCGTGATTCTTTATAATTCTATTAGTTACAGCTGATGTCAGGTAAAAAGTTGTTCATTTCACGTTTATTTAATTTATCGTAAAAGCGTAGTTAAAAATTAACTCGAAATACAAGGGTGGGCGATTAGATGTGCCGGTTAGTGTATATAAAATATAAATTCCTTTTCTTCGGACTGAACCTTGGTTATAGCCACATAACCCTCTATAACACTCTTCGTGTAGTGCTCAGCAGCTCCGTGGCGGTTGCTAGGCCACAGCTTTAATTAGTATAAATTTCTTCGACTTTTCATTAAGAAATGTGCCCTAATTAAGGGGTACGAGCCTTCTGCTCCCCCGCAAGTCCGCGCCCACTATATTACCACTCTGGTATAAATAGTGATTAGGTCCGTCAAAAAAAAATGTGCCCTAAGGATGACTCAATGAAATGGTAGAGTCACCGCGCCGCGCCCGCCGCCGCCGCCGCAAGCAAACGTAATCAGAAATAAATAAAACAAAAAATCTAACTGTTATTGTAGCTAGTTAACGCTTTGATTAGTTTGGTATGACTCATATGGGAAAAGAGTTTAGCATACAAAATCTAAAGTAAAACTTTAACAAGTTCGTGTATGAATAATAAATGTTTACAACATGTGATTGGCTATCTGGAGCCAGAAGCAGAAGATGATTTAAATTACTTCCCCAAGTAGGTATGTTTTTCCTGGATAGAGAACAAAAAAAAAACTGGATATTCGTCTTATCAAATCATGCTACGAGTATTACTTGGTCCATATAATTATTACACTATTCCATATTTATGTTTTAGACACTTTGTGAATTTTAGAGTGCAAATGTTTTTTCTGTCATGCGTGAAACTTATACCTCACACAAAATATGAATTTGTGCTTTTTCTAGAGCGGCATTTTTTTTGTATCAATAGAACCTACATAAACTTCAAACAGGTATAAAACTCAAGTAATATTCAACTAATAAAAGAAGCAAGAATTCAGTTTTTATCAACGGTACAATTTTGAGTAAATAGTAAAGTCAAGCCCCTCTCGTGTTTCCGATGCCAATTCATTCAATGACAAGCTCCTATTATCTAATTAGTGAAAGGAAATTGATAACGGTACAAAACGGATTTGTCCAAAATTTTAAATTTTAAAATTGGCGGGTTGGAGTGTATTTCACTCACTAACGGTCATCCTTTGGTTCCCTGCAATTAAGTTGACTTCGCGAAGGCCAGCCCACTAATAAATTTTATGCTATCAATTAGATTGAAAAATTTAGTGGCACAGCACGGGTCAGTGACCGCACGAACTTTTTATACCGACATATTTTTAATTGTCTGGACTCTAGGACATCTTATTCTAATATAATAAAATAAATTATATGTGTTGGTTTTTATATCGACTATGTTAAATATTGCAACAATTGTGATAAGAAAACATCCTATCCGCCGGTAGATAGCATAAATCGAAAATAAAAGCCACTCACTCGAAAATTAATTCTCATAGGTATTAGTCCAATAAATAGAAAAAAAATATAGTGTAAATATTTATAATATACTAAAGTTATCATTGAGGTATAAATACTTTTAGTACATCAAAAATAAACTCATGACTAAATAAAAGGTCGATAAAAATATTTATTACACCAAATTAAACAATTATGCGAGCATTAATTGTGACGTTTACACACCAATACTATAAATTAAACAACTATGCGAACATTAATAATTTACATGGCAAAATTAATCATGTCAATAAACAAAAATGTTTTTAAAGGCAAGCGTAACCATCACCCCTACTGAGATGAGATAAAGCGCCCCAAAATTTACTTTACTTTTGATGATATTGATTGGACAATTAGGACCGCTGGAAAGCGAAGTTTCTAGTTAATTATTTACGTATGTTTTGCTCGGTGTTGTCATTCCTCAGTTATTGGTAATAAATTTGTTACATGATTGAAGATCACTTATTATGAGAAATACTCGTATTTCCATTAAATTCTTCGGGAACTGTCAGAGATGAATGAGCCATCGCGAGTCCACAAATACACATGTCTCAGCTCATTCAGTATAAGCTTCATACAAGTCTGCACCCGATTAGGACCGTTAGAAAAAAATCTGTTCCTTGTTCGAGCTAAAATGCTTCAAATATATCAATCATGTAGTGCACGTGTCTGTAGACAAAACATTCATCAACAACTCGACGGCAAAGTTAAGACGCAACTTTACAAAAAAATAAAACAAAACACGACCGAATTGCTGCTATTGCCTAATTAAGAACAAACAAAAAATTTTCATTGTTTGCTTTTAACAGCTGACCGCTGACTAAAGATGCTACTTATACTGCGATTTTCACTGCTTCTACCACGGAATAAGGTCTATCCGATGTCCACTCTTTTTGCGCGACTGCCTGTAACAAAACGCTGGACAAAGAATCTTCATTACGTGTTTTGATAGCGATCAGTATACGGTCAAATACGGTAATTATATTTTAGGATCAAACGCGGTCAACGACACCTGTGGTTAGGTAAGACAAAAACAAAGGAAGTCGGTCCTCGACATTGAAACCTCTAACATCCTGGAAAAAATGTTTTTTGTCTGTTGTACGGTCGCGTAATATGAAAACAGAAGAATTAATATAAATAAAACTATGCATTTGACCAAAATGTCTGTTTACATAACTTACAAACATACTATATAGGTAGATACTAGTATGACCACGCTGTACAAGAAAATATTATTTAGTGATTCGTGAGGAGTTGATGAGGTATTCTATAGCTCTAAAAACGGAAGGAAAATTTATGAATCACAGTTAATTTGTAAATAAAGGATAGATTCCGATTGTATCTATTGTTGAGCATCAAACTGCCCTTGGGTCACAAAGTCTTTACTTTACTTATAAGGTAATTCTCGACAGTTTCATTGAACCACAAATTGATGGTAGAGTTGGAACAATTTTCAATAGAATCGTGATAGGAAAATGATGATGACTAAGTAAAGCCCGAAGACGGTTCACTATACATATACAATATTATATGCTTGCTAACTAAAATCAAGAGTGCGAGTAATATTCAAAGGTAAAGTAAACAAAGCAAAATATGCAAAAACAACAAAAAAATAATAAAATAAACAAGAATAGCTATTTGTTGGGCAAGAAAGAAATGTCGATTTTTTCTCAGAGAACTGACATTGAATCCAGAGTATGCGAAGGAGCCTACGAGCGAAGCGAGTCCTAAAATAGACTCCTGAAGCTCGCGAGGGATTCTAAGGTTCAAGGTGAGAATATTCTATATATTATTGTTGGGTTTGAGATTCCTTTCAAACACATTATTTTTCACCTATTCCGGCAAGAAAATCATTAACTACCCTGCTCAAAAATGTACAAAAGTCTCTTATATATAAATAAAGAAAAAAAAAAAAAAAATATATCTTTATCTTTATTTACGAAATAAAAAAAAATATGTGGGGACATCTCACACACGGCCATTTGATCCTAAACTAAGCAAAGGTTGTACTATGGGAATAAGACAATAAGAAGAATAAATATAATACTATAAGTTAAGACTATATACTACTAATACTTTTTAATTTTTAGTTAATTAGATAAAAATAAAGAACCAACAAATTTTTAGGTTATGTTTTTTTAGGGTGCATACCAAAATTGTATTTGAAATAAAAACTATATAAAAAATATGGGACACGTCAATTATTTTTCCGCGCGGATATACGAAAACATTTTACCTGTGTAAGATAATGTTCGAAATTCAAATTAATTTTCCGCTCTAGACATGAAAATGGTTAGCATGTCTAGAAATGAATATGCTATTTTCGGCCCTATTTTCCAAGGTGGAGAGGTGAAAATAAATTCACTCATACAATATTATAGTATTTGCATCACATAGTCATGGCTGCTTACTTTCCTAAATACCATAAAATTTTTCCCTGTATGGTTAGGATATTGCTGGCTGAAACATCAGATTGTCTGAAAAGTAAGATGATTCCGTGCTTCGAAATGCACGTTAAGCCTTTATTTTCTGCCTATAGTACCTGCCTATCCAAATGGCGGTCTGGATTGTCTCACAAAGTAAATACTTTTTCGCACCAGGATTCGAACTTGGAACCTCCACACTTGGAATGAGAACCAAGCGCTCTACCTGTCAGCCACGTAAGCTATTAATCTTGATAAATATTCCATAGTTATATGTAAAGTTTTTTTTCATAACGGTTCTGAAATTGCAAGCGATGTGACGATCACGAATAGCATGATTGAAATGATAAGAATCGACACGATGGCATTGGTGTGCCTTGGCGACACATGTGATGATGAGATAGTTTTCATGAGTGGGGCATGTACAATGACCATTGTTAGGTATCTACCTCAATAATAATATATACCACAAACTGGGTGTGAGATGGTACAAGTAAGTTATCTACGTTACTTCCCTGTCATGTATTTCTTATTATCAAAAAATTATCTAACCCACATTTTTCATCTATTTTAGCTACTTTATAAAAGTTAGGTTCTTATAAAGTTATCAACACAATTCGAATATTCTTGACGCAATCATTTGTAGTTTTAAGGTTTTGTTGATGTGTTCGTTTTTTTTTTATTTGCCTATGTAAATAAGTACACTCACTCTCACCCTACTGAAGTGTGTGTGTCATGTGATGTGATAGTCTTAATTTAATATGAACAAAAACAAAACAAACAAAGTATAAGCTAACTCAGATATGAACTTAACGTGATATGTTTCACTAATAGACAGTAGTAATAGATAATGTTTTTCACAAAATTAATCACATCACACTGATTTATATAATTATAAATGCGAAAATTTATGTGAATGTTTGGTCAGCTTACACGCCGTGATTACTGAACGGATTTGGTTGTAATTTGAAATGGAGATAGTTCAAACCTTGAATTAACACATAAGATACTTTTTACGGGAAAAAGTTTTATTCCCACGGGAATAAATTACATAACGCGGACATAGCTGCGGGCGGACAGCTATAGTTGGAAATAAAGCAGGTAATAAAATAACTGCTAATAACAGTGGATGTAGGTAATAAACTGAGATTACTCCAATTAAAAAACAAATACGAAACATTTTTTCCACTAATAAAATACACATGATCAATTATCGCAAAACAAATAAATTCAGAAACGGAAATATATTATATTTGAGTTCATCTTACGGAAATTAAAATGATTTAATTGCAGTAGTATGCGTTCGTGAAAATGTATGTAACCGGAACGAGCTGCGTGTGGAATCGTGTTATAGGCGTTATTGGAGAAAAACGGCGGATTCTTGGCATTGAACTTGGGCCCACTTGGCCGGATCGCCAAATGTGTCGACACGTTCCGGTCATGAAACCACAGCGAATGTTCATTGATCGAAACCCATGCGCATTTAACAAAGTAGAACGGTTTTTGGAGACATTATAAGCATAGTTATTAATACAGTAATAAGTTACTATAATACACGTTCTAATCGAGAGGCCCTAGGTTCCCCTGAATTTCACCCAGTGCTGTTAAGTTTGGTTGATTATACTCACAACTTTTGATTATTTTCTCAGGTAGTTAAGAGCTTCTTCAAAACGTTACGCAAGAGCGGCAAATGAGCGCATTTACGTCTGTAAGTACGTACGTGGAAGGGATCGTTCGTTACGTCACCTCCCTCATTTATTGCTAAACTCAATAACATCACATCCACATAGAAAAAAACAATATATCCCCAAAGGTCTAACTTAGCATCTCAGAACTGAACGCAAACACTCAACCTAAGAGTAATAATTAGTATTAGCACTCAGCTGACAAATTTATGACAGGATATGTGGATATACTTATTAAAGTTAAAAGGGACTGATGACTGTCTTTTTTACGAAATAAACTGATCGCGAGCTCTGTATTTTTTTTCTTTTGGAAACGGTGACTTGCAGCTCAATCCATCTAACTTCAGTATTCAAAGTAACATAAAAGATGCATTAATTTTTATTTTTAATAACCCAATTTATTTTCGAATGTCGACGATTCGTAAAATCAGCTTAGCAGCCTTTGGTAAGCTGTTTCGTCGTCAAGCTCAACGTGAACAGCAGAAATAGATCTTTTCGTTTTTTTCCATCCGAATAAGATATTTTCTCGTAGTATGTATATTTCTAAATAATACGATCAGTTAAAACATCCACTTCGGGTCGCTGAGCCAGCGGAGTTAGTATATTAGTGAAATATGTAACAGATAGACAAAAAATAAATTCCTTTGCATTTAAAAGTATATATTTATTAGCAATTAAAAAGTGCAAAGTATACAAGTTTCTAATGTAGCCTGTTTATTGTGCTTTTAATACGTCACAGTCACCAAATTAATATATTCGTTACTATACTTATAATTCATTCCCTTTATGTGATAAAGAAGAAGAAATTTACATAATTATCAAAAGCACAACTCTATCCTTTCCGTGTTTGCAATCACCTTAAGCTCAGCATGACTTCAGTACATGTCACACCCAACAAGCATTCATAACGGGTCGCGCTATCCTCCGCATACAATGAAACATTTCCTCCCAAGATAAATCTAACTATCGTTGCGAATCAACGTGTAACGGCGTATATATGAATAGTGTAGGTGAGGAATATAGGTTGTAAAGGAAAATGTGAAGCAAAAATGTCATGAATGTCGTACCTACTAACGAATGAACGCATTACCAAAACTAACAACAATTAAGTAGGACCGTGCGTGCCGTATATTTCAACCTAAAAAAATTATCGCTACAAAAAATGTTTACAACATGTAATTCAGGCGCTATGTGATATCTATCCATCCATGATCCAAAACGAAACGCAACAAAATATAAGGCAAAAGGTTTTACTGAAAAATCAATCTCCAATTTTGAATTTTGTTATTACAGAAACTGAACTGTGTGAAAATCAATTTCTAGTACATAATAATAATATACACTCTAGTACATCATGCTTATATTTATATCCTACTATGACCGTCTACCTACACCCACGCGATTGTACGGATAACGCCGTCTATAATTCAAAACGTAGCAAAAGAATAGCATCTCAATTTGCATAAGCTGAAGCAAAAAATCTGCCCGTGGCTACCAGTAGAAGTATCTGTCGATAGGTTTTTTATGGCCGCTCTTAATTGGCTTACGATGATGACGTTATTATGTTATAGAATGTAGATCATATGAATTGTGTCAATGAACTTTTGTAACACATTGTACCCGAAATTTTAACAATAAATTTTAACAATAATATTGAGTCTGTCACACTTTTTTTAGGGAGTGGAAAGGTAAATAAATGAATATGCAAACAACTGCATCATCTTGCAATGTTTAAAAATAATTAGGTACTAGATTAATTGTGATAATAGATTAATTAATACGTTGAGCCGTTGTTCTGGCGATTCTAGTAACACTGCATTAGCCTCCAACGCTGCATATTAAAGCATATTAAGTAATTCATAAAACGATACCCTATCCTATAATTTTGTCATCGTTATTGCGTAGGTACATAATTTCTTTACTCACGCCGAAGCTCCGCGGGAATAAAACAGGTTTGCGGGTACTGAAGGGATACCTTAATAATAAAATATATGAAACTTATTATAGTCAGACTCGAGAACCTGTGGAACATCAATGCAAATAGATAAGAACAAAAAGGGCAAAAACGTGTAATGGGTTTATACAACCCTGGTAGAGGATTCGCACCTGCTTAAGATAAGTGCGGTTTCTTGGAGATAGTGTAAGTATTTGGTGTAACAAGTTGATGTATTCTTACCGGGCGGGATTTGAATCATCTCGACGAGGTAGCAATCTTGCTATCTTGTTGTCTGTGTGATCTGTGTCTAAAACCTCCCAGTACTTTAATTAATTTTAGGCTAAAATAGTTTTGACTACTTACAAATAAAAAACTTTTTGTTAATCGCATATCGCATCTAACGCAAATCAAAGAGGTTTTCCCAATGGCAATGGTAGCACGTAAAAATTGTTGTTATTTTATGCATTTAACCTTTTCACTATCACCCCGCTCCCCAAAGAGATTTTAATAACTACGAGTAACTAGTGTAAGTAAAATCCTCAATTCGGTGAGTATATCGAAATTTTTTCAACTCTTCGCTTACTGTCTGTCATTGAAAGGCACGTGATGTTAAATGGCCGCTTTGCTCAACTTCATTAGTTTTCTGCTCACTCCACTGGGAATGACGGAGATCATCTTGTCTTTGATGACATAATAGGGCTACGATGCCAATCTTCCTAACAGTATTCGGCTCTTCAAGGATTTTGCTGACACCTGACACAACCATCGTAATTACAGCCATTATAAGCCTATTATCGTAATGATGGATTATGTTGTTATCAAACGCATTTGTGCCTACAAGTTCAGCTACAAATTCAGAGAGTGTGCTTAGAGAGTGTTTTTTGTTAAATACTAAAATTTTTAATAATTTTTAAACTTTTATTTGAAAGTATGTAATTTGAATGCAACCTGCATGTCACAAAGAACTTTCTACTTCTTAATTCATACATAACAAACAATAAAAAATGTTACATAGCTATTGCAACCATGTCAAGATTTTTAGTAATATTACGCTAGATTACCCAAATTATGTTTACTTACAAGGAGACTAACATATTAAAATGTGTTATCAGTTTTTAATTGTATGAGAACAATTTATACAATTGAAGTTCATTGCTAGCTTTTTTTTTAAAATTAGCTAACCAACCATAATTATTATTTGAAGATTGATAACTATTGTTTTTTGATAACTATATGATATCAGTATTCCATTTACTTCACTCGTAATTGCGGGTAATGAAGCGTTTTATTTATTTTTTATTAGAAAAAATATAATAATGATAGACTTCTGCCATCAAATGGCAATTAGGATAGTAGTAATAATTGTAACGAACTCATCGATTTTTTAAAGTCTGAGTTCATCACCAAAAAAATAATACGATGTGATCTTGAAAATGCTCTCCTGCTTGAGCCCCTTGGTGGGGACGTATTGATGAAGTATGCTTGCTCTTCAGTGTTTCTACTGAATTGTCTGATCTTTTATATGGAACTCAGTGATTGTTATGTTTTTACAGTGCGTTGTGTGCATGTAGATTATTTTCTAACGTCATTTTATAATAATACAAATTTTGAATGGTGTTTATTTATATATTATAGGTATATGTTAGCATATTTTCATAAGTAATCGACATTAGAACGTAAATAATTACTTTAACTTTTTAAATTTTTGAAAACGTATTCGTAAAACGCAACACAACAGAAGTTAGTAAGGTAAGAATATATCAAACCTAAATATCGTTCATAGTGAATTTGACCCTCTTTTATTAAGAACTAGCTGTCCGCCCGCGGCTACGCTCACGTTATGTCAGATTTTCCTGTAGAAATAAAAAAAAATCCCGTAAAAAGTAGCTTATGTGTTAATCCAGGGTACAAACTATCTCCATTCCAAATTTCATTCAAATCCGTTGAGTACTTTGAGCGTGAAGACGGAAAAAACATCTAAACATCCAAATATATTTTCAAATTTTATAATATTAGAGTGTAAGTGTGATAAATTTATTTCGAAACATCCGTTGCTAACAACTAAGTTCTTGGTCTGGAAGTGTGAATAAACTTTATTACGATTAAAAATCGTGTCATCTCAATAAGGTGAGGAAATTCATCATAATTATGTGATAAATTAGTTTTTAATTTAAAAGGTGAATGCTGTTTTTTTGGCCACCTCAGTAAAATAATGAATGAGCGGTTCTTGAATTTTGTAACAGTATAAAATCAGGTATAATAATATGTACTTTATATTTTATTTATTATATTATTATCTTGTTACTCGCTATTTTTGCTCTTATCTTTTTCTAGTTATAAAAGTGTATAAATAGTACGCAGTTATTATTTATCTTTTAAAGTTTTGATAAAAGAAAAGTAAAACATTCCTACGAAGAAAGTCAAAGTTTGTGTGTAAAGTCGACCAACACGAACTGGGCCAGCGTCGTTGGGTAAGGCCTGATCGCCCAAATTCAGGGTTGGCTCGAGCTTTTCATTGGAGAAGTATATGAGTTTTGATAAAGTTATTATACAAACATAACTATATAGATTTTTACAGTTTTTTTTTTAACTTAGCAGCCCAAGTATTTGTGTGTACAAGTGCTTTTTCTTGGCGTTAAAATTCTTGCTCTCCTAAAGCGGTTAGAGCTCTTTATCGATCGAATTAGCATGAGCCGTGCGCTGGAGTGGCTATCGGAGTATCTACAAGCTGCAGTGGTGTACAACAACTTGTTATACAAAAAACAAAATGACATAGGAAGATTTTTTTTATAAGATTCGCTTGTAGACATGCATTTAAAAAATAAAGAGTTGTTTTATAAATTAGACAAAAAACACGCAGTAAGTAATTTACTTAATTTAAAAAATACTGTTTTTAATAATTGAGTAGGTTTTGTGATCGAAATGTGAAACACAGATTAATTTCATTAATTGCAGATCGCGGGTGGGTCCATGACACGAACTTTTCCAAAAATAAGCGCAAATCCGTTCGTCACGTCTGCGTAATGTAAATTATGTAAAATTTTATTCAGCTCGAGCTAAGCACCGTGACGGTCAAAACAAAATGATTTTAATAATAAAAGATACCTATTGGTTTTTAAAATATAATTCTTCAAGGATCAGAAGTTGCAGGGTTTTATTATTAAAACAAAGCACAATCCCATTTTTTTTATGTTTAGTATTGTTACCGTTGATTTCTACAGAAAAATCTTTATGGGACGACAATTTTAGTAACAAAAGACATCAACGCGCGCACTATTTAATTTCATACTTACCTTTAAAAATCCTGATCAAAGTATTATAAACTATCTGTTATACGTTTTGAAATGGGTATCTCTTACTCGGGTTCTTTTTCTTATGCTCAGACAAATTGCATAAATAAAATATAACACGTGTGTACTAAATAAAAAAAAATGAAATTGCAATTTTTTGCCTACAAAAGACATCAACGCGCGCACGCACATGCGTGTTTTTCTCCAAGCAGAATTTACAATAGTATTTTATTAGGTATTTAGTATCCTATAATTAAAACATTAATATAATAAATATTACAAATAAAAACTAAATATTACTTACGTGATGTTACGATATCTCCACTCTTTTCACAGCACAGAATATTATTTCAATTTGGCGTAGTAGCTATCAAAACTACTTCTAATGCAATACAAGCCCGTAAAATTTTAAATAATTTTACTATTTTTACTATTTTTCTTTTAAAAATAGAGTTCCGAATTCAAAGTGAACTTCCCGCGTCCGCGTTCGGTCAGAAATGGCGGGAGGATTCTCCGTAGGGGCTGTGTCCTTGCGTAGCGAACAAGGTCTTGGCAAGGCTATGTGTGCCGCGGCGCCTCCTTCGCCTCTTATACTCATCGTACGAGTATTTTTTTAGCAGATGCGAGCCTGACATACCCATTAGCTTACCTTGAATAATAGTCTTAGATGGTTCAGGAGATGCTGCAAATAGGTACAGGAGAAGCAGGTTTCAAAGGAATGTAAATTAGGTTAGGAGGCGTAATTTTCCCTAGCTAATTTTTTACTAAGTGTATTTATGTCACTGCAACGACTAGTTACACTTATACTGTATTATTACGCTCTAAAACTTTAAAACATAATTAAGTTGTTTGTTGCAAGTACTTAGAGTTAATGGTCCGAAGTCTGTGAATTTTTAAGTTTCGATTGAGTGTTCTAATTTTCTTTTACATTAAGTAAGTTAATAGTTCCCTAGAATATAAACAAGATCGAATACCTACCTAACTACCTACTTATAAGTATTAACAACAGTAACCTAAATTAATAAAAGCACTTACTTAATAAACACTTACTGCTTAGTAAGTGTTTATTCATTTAAAAAAATGGTCAAAAATAAATAAATGGTATGGTAAATGGTAATGGTAAAAATGGTACGATTTTCTATTAATTTATTTTCTTGTCGCTCATAATTATTTTAAAATGTTAAAAGATATATTTTATATTATTATTTAGTTACATATAATTTTTAAACCTACCTTTTTTATGGTTAATTCCGCATTTATAGATTTGGACCTTTGATCTTATGCGGACTACTTTTTTAATGCGAATACCATGACAAACATATGTTACAGAACCTTTCCAATTAAGTACTTAACTGATAAGCACGTGCCCTTCTTTATGATATTTTATTAAAAGACAAGATAAAGTGATTGTACCGTTACACGCCATACAGTTTGACCCTTTATATTGGCTACAATCAATGAGTTATTCAAAACCTTATGTTATGAAATTCTTTGACATACAACGATAATTGGGCATCATTTTTCAAAACATAACAAGCAATATTTATGTAAACGATACGTTTTTCTTGTATTGATTATCGATAATAAGTTTGGTTACGAATAAAAATTATGTTTTATTTGTTATTTTCTTGGAAGTTTTAAAGGTTTTATTAAAAAAATACTCTAGACATACCTATTAGACACATTTTTGAACTAACATAATTTATTAACTGTGTTTGTTCTGTTACACGTTCACTGACATGATACCACTCTTTTATAGCTATCTAGGTATATATTTACTTATATCATTGTTATTAATGCAGAATAGAGTATAAATACTTTATACTGCATTGCACAAAGAAATAAATATGATTAATATAATTTGAGGAATTAAAAACAAAGTACCAAAATATAATGTACCTATATATAGTTAGTTTTGAAATTTAGTGTAGTATATGGCCCGGGATACTGACAGCTTTTCTATGACTAAGTTGAAAAAATCCAATCTTCTCGCTAGTACCCATAATATTATGTTGGCGGGGGGGGGACGCTTACAATTTTAGGAAGTAAGACTGTAATATTTTGGTAGAATAATGCCCTGACACCTGCACGCTACGAGACCTGTGGGAGGCGACCGACAATGCTCGCCGGTGGTGCCTACTGGTCCACCAAAATATAAAACCATCGACTCGAAAAGAAGAAGAATAATATTTATCATCACAAAACACTGTCTTAAATATGTGTGAAGAAGTGAATTGTACCACGGGTTTACGGTTCTTACGAGTAGGTATTGTGTTCTTATCGAACTGTTTATTTTTTCTATTAGGTGCTTCTTCAATCCATTATATCCAATAATTTCCGATCATGTTTGTGTATGCTTAAAATTAACAAGATTCTGTCATATTGACGACACGCCCGTCGCGACGACACATTTTTAACAAGGCGGGCCAATAACCTAGGTTGGAAGACATTATGTCTGTTTATAAATGGGAGAGTACATATTATTTATTTATATTTATTGATACAGTGTATTAAGTTCTCTACTGTTTGATTAGAGACAAATATTGAAACACATGTATCAAAGTGGAATAGCAGCAAATCTTTTTTTAATACAAAATTTATAATGATCCAAAATAAATTAATTATATCGAAAAGTATGAAAAATAGCATCTTTTATATTCTACTTTTATTGTTTAAATATCTGTAGACATTGCCGTATGTTTCACGTTTAATTACTTAAATAAAGGGCTATTCCATTATCTTCTAGTGGGTGTTGTTGCAAGAGCCGCCTAAGGACTCCTGCTTCTACAAAATTATATTAATTATTTATCTACCGAAAATGTAGAGGTGTATATTTTTTTTTTTCATATTCTTTCAAAGAAGGTTGATAATAATAATATCAAGCAGGCAGGGTGCTGATAGTAAAACCAGCCTAACATTTATAATATGGATAGATTAAAAAAATCATAACGTTACAACGCCGACGTGGGACAAGTAATAATGATTGACACCTAAAACTTTTAAATTCAGCTTATTAATCTGTGGCCAGCTTGATTCCATAACGATTAGCGCGCACACTGATCTAAATCTCTTCTTCTTCTGATGGCACTCCATTACTGGAGGTCTACCGTCACCCTCTTGAATTTTCCCTTGTCCCTTGCTGAACAGATTAGGTCTTTCACACTGGTAATCCCGGTGCAATCTCGAATCTTTTTTTTTTATGTAAAATAGGTTCGCGTTTGACCACAGTCTCACCTGATGGAAAGTGATGACGAGGTCGAAGATGATACACGCTCACCCAAAAGATGCCTATTCACTCTTGCCTTGAATACACCAAGATTATAAGACTCCGGAAATACAGACGCCGGAGCATTCCACTCTCGTGCTGTACGCACCAACAAAGACGACGCAAAGCGTTTAGTGCGGACTACGGGAAATTCAACCACGTGAGGGTGGAAACGTCCCCGGCGCCGGCGCCGCGTACTCCGGTGGCAGAAGGTGGATGGCGGGATAAGATCATGAAGTGCCTGGGCACACTCTCCATGATACACTTTGTAGAATACCGAGAGGCTGGCAACTTTGCGTCGATGCTCCAAGCTTTGAAGCTTGGTTCCAGCAAGCGCCATGTCGCCAATGCAGCCAAGATTTCTTCCGTCTTCCTACACGTCTTTTTCCTTCTATTTTGCCCATCATGATAAGTTGAAGAAGTTGCTATCTATCGTGCCTTATTATATGTCCCAGATAACCAACCTTTAGGTTATTGCTCCTGCAGGTGGCACTAATTTATCGTCCTAAATGTGATTTATAATCATTATGTCACATAATTCCTTGTCTTAAATACTGAATCATTCATTAAATAATAATATGGTAATTTTCCCTTCATAATTGGTGTTTGGTGACAACGTGCCTTTCACCTTAGGTACTGGTTTGAGAATTCTTACACAGTACTTAGTCATAATTATTGATGTCCTACCTAATTACGAATAAGTAAGTACTTACAAGTCGGTCCCCCGTACGGTACCATGCATTTAAAGCATGAGGCGGCATTTTCCCTTGTCATTCTTATTTTATAAATTGTCCACAATATTTTATAAAATATAATTTTGCTGAGCTTGGATGAAGAAGTATAGTGAGCCTATTCTGGACTATTATCTGAACAGTACACAATATCGTCATTACATGCTCGGACTAAGAACCAATAACCAAGTAGGAGTAACTACCTAGAAACACTCCTTCGACATACTTACCTAATTACTATGTTGCAAGCTATTTATAGTCATTTATCCTGGTAAGAAATCATTCACCTCGGCAGCCGAAAAGGTTATTGGCAAGTCAAGGTTGATCAGCAGCTTACTATGTGAGCATGCGCGCGACATACAAACCTAATGTTCCGGCGTTTGACAAATTGTTAGTTACTGAGTCACATGTGCAATAAAGTAAACATTGCCGAAATCCGATACGATGACATACTTTTCCTCCGGAAAAAGATTTGAATTTACACTTTCGGAGATTTTGGTATTCTTGATGGGTAGGTCAGGTAGATTATAAGTATCAGTATGTAGCACTACGAGTATTAGACGTATGAGTATTTTTTTGGTATTTTAATAGAAGCAGCGATTGAGGTCCTAATTTACGGACTACCACATTATGTTATGCACTCGAAGCTCACCAACAAGATTTTCAGTTCACTGTATATTTGATTACTTAATCAAACACAATAATAAATTAACTTTCATCTAATAAAAACACTAAATGTTAAGTAGATTTTTCTTCTGAAAGAACACCCAACGAATACTTACTTAGGGCTTACTGAAAGTTTCTGGATTCTGATATATGAAACTAGATATAAGACTTACGATACATTTATTGTTTTTCAAAGTATATTCCCTCACAATTAATGCATTTTTGCATTCGCTGAAACCACTGTTCAAAGCAGTTGGACCGGTTTTCTCGGTTTTCTTGACCGGTTAACTTGTGCCTCTAAGTTTGTCTTAAATTTTTGGAAACAAAAAGAAGTCACAGGGTGTGAGGTCCAGGCTTTAAGGCGGATGCGTCATTAGTTCCACATTTGAAGACTTCAAATAGGCTTCTGTTACCTTAGCAGAATGTGAGGATCGTTATCGTGGTGAAGGAGGACATTGCTTCGAGGACGCTTTTCGCGAACTCTTTCTAAGACTCTGGGCAAGGAAGTGTTGACGTAAAAATCTGCAGTCACTGTCCTTTGATTTTCAAGCGATACTGTAATGTCCTGATTTGTCAAAAAAAGAAGCAACCATTTTTTACCAATGCTTTGGACTTTTCTTAACTTTCGTCGGCAAATCTTCAAAAGGAAAGACCCACTCTGCCGGCTGGCTTTTTCTTTCGGGTTCAAAGCAGTACACCCAGGTTTCGTCGTCTGTCACGATATTATAGACAGCCAATGACTTTCCTCCGTTAAACTTTTTTATCATTTTACGGCACCACTGGACACGCAGTCGTTTCTGGTCCTCCGTTAAGTCATGCGGTATCCATCGAGTGAAAAGCTTCCGAACCTTCAGATGCACGTGTAAAATGTTCTGCACTTGGCTCATTCCAATGCCTAACTAAGCACGAATTTGCTGGCAAGTAATATTTTTGTCAGTTTCAATAAGTTGTCGTACGGTGTCAATATTAGAGACTGTAACCGCAGTCGCCAGCCGACCTTCACGTAGCTGAGGATGTCCAACGATGAAAATGTTGCATAATATCACATCGAAAAATTCAATCACAAAGATAACATAAACACGATGCAGAGGTCTTTGCTCCTGACTACTTAAGAAGTTTGCGATATGGGGTGGTGGCCAATGGCGTCAAAAGTCGAGATACGTGCGCTGAAACTTGTCACGAACTCGATGCGAAAAGGTGAAGTTTAAGGTTGTACTGTCATATCAAAAGTATGGCTATGGTATAACTACGTCGGTATAAATATAGTTTTTTTTATATTACTCAATCACTGAAATACGTTTTTTAATTGCGTGTTTTTATTATAAATAATCTGGCTCTTATCCCAAAAGCAGTTGGGTTCGGGTTCGGTATTAGACACACGATGAGATCTAACAATATAATAATAATAAAAATACTATATATTTAAGCTCTCCACAAATAACCTTAAAGCTAAACTAACAATCTTAATTATACATTTCCGTATACTAAGGTACATGTGGAGACTGGTGCCTGAAATAGACGGGAGTCTGTGCTTCAGGTCACCAGAACCCCAGGTGTACTTCCCCTGTGAAATGGACATTAAATTAATCGTTAGTTGCATCGGTTGTAGTGACTATGTTTTACATTTGAGAAGCGATATTTGTGCATTTTGTAAGTAAGGTGGGTGTGAATGAGTTTGTGGATGTGGGCCGAGTGTCTGTGGAAGCGTGTGTGTGTGTAATTTTTATTTAAAGTAAGTACCTATATTCCTACAGTTGTTTGCCTAAGTAAGTACGTTACATACCTATTACTTCATAATGACCCGGTAAAGCGTAACGTAATGAACATTAAAATTTGTTTTCAACAAGCTTTATTATTATTATCTTCATAAAAATACTGTTAAGAACGCTGTAAAACTTACCGATTTAACTTCCAACTGTTATTTCAAAGCCATAATTTGGGTGCAAACGAAATTATTTCATCGTAAACTGTTCGATCATACAGGTTTCGGCGAACAATCGAAGTCATGTCGGCCTGTCCAGAAATTAAATAATTTTTGGCCGTTATATAGCTAATTATGTTCTCTGCAGATCGAGTGGTCAGTATTGCTGTATAATTATTACTCGTGAAATGAACATTATGGTAATTGGATTTCGGTCCTGTTACTTGACAAAGTTTACAAAGAATGTAGTACGAATACCTACATTTACATACATAATTACTTTAGTAGAGAAACACCGCTTATACGAGTACACGTAGTTTGTTATTTTAATTATTAGTGACGTGTCCCTAAAATAATTTCTTGGGTAAAAATAAGGTAATATTAGGGGGACGATTGTTATGTGCGGTCGTGCTTTCGTTTTAGTTTTCTTTTATTTTAGTTTATTTAAGTGTATAGCGTAGGTATAATTTTGATAGTGTATTATCCAGTGAACGACTATAAACTTTAATAGCACAATTATTGAAACGCTTGCATTTTGCTGTCATTTATTGATGATCTGCAGCGACGACGTGGTGGCTTCAGTAATTCTGCTATCAACTTACTGGAGTCCTTACCATATACAGTATACAGCACCCTAGTCTCAGGATTAGGACTGTCTGTGTAGGTTACGCTACTTACTTAGCAAAACCACTTGATACCGGCGAAATACTTAATGTGAAATGCCATTAATTGAAAATAAGATAAGGTAATATTATTTCATACTATATCTGCAACAGTAGAACTAAGGGGCTCCCGCACCGCTTTTCCTACTTTGTGATGCAGACTATTGTAGACGATTTCAATCAATATTTCCAAGTTCTAAAAACTTTCTAATCGAGCGCCATCTTTCTATTGGTTTCCTAATACACCAATCAGTTCACAGAAAATAATCGACCAATCACCACGCCCATCTTCACAGTTTGACATTTAATAAATGTTGCTATAAGTAGTTCTATTAATCCTACTAATGATGGTCTTTTGAAAAATAATAACTTTTATATTGTGTTTTACAGTTTATTCAATAAATATGCCATACTGTCAAATTTGTTATTTTTAGTATTACTTATTGAAATAATTGTGCCAATCTCATACAAAATATCCTCTTTGGTCATGGAAAATTAGGATTATGAAATTGAATAAAATTACTATTTTATACAATGGTTTCTTTTAATGGCAACACTTGAAAAAGGTCTTTTACAGTCTTCGTTTTCGTATTTATTCTTGATTTTACAAATCTCTACTTCAATAAATAAATGAGAAAAGCTTTCATGAAATTTAAAAACAGAAGTATATAATTATCTAACATTTAATCATCTCTTAAGTTAAGTTTACTCTTAAAATAACTCCCACATTGCTTGGTAAAGTAGAATATCACTTTAAAAATAAATGTGTAACTGAAAAAAACCTTCCAATCCGTTTCCGTTCAAGAAAACAGGCAGACGTCAACGCTAAATTTGTCCGAATTTTATTTTGCTAATAATCCTCCGACGCCCTCCTTCAGCTAAGTACTTTACTTCCCATTTGTCAGGGAAACCGTTCCGTAAATAGAAAACATACAAAATGCCCCGAGGTAAGTATCGAAGATGGCCTATTGCGCCTTTAGCTTTGTCGCTGTGTTGTGGTAATGTGCTTCCTTGTTTTCTTACAAGTCTGTCTTTTTCAGGTAAATACACGAACCATAAAGGCCGCAACCGCAAGTTCACCAGTCCGGAGGAGTTGGAGGAACAGAGGAAACAGGAGGAGCAAAAACAAAAGCAAGTTGATTTTCCATATTTCATACAACTCCCTCGAACTATGGGCTCGAGGGAGTTCACACGTGGCTTTAGTAAGTATTTTGATGAGAAAAAGATTGTGATGTTTCACAGAGTAACAAATCATTCACATACTCATGAAAATATATTACTGACAACATAACCTCTAAATGCTATAAAAGCTATTGCATTGACCTTTACCAGGGTCAGTAAATAAAACTACAGGTCATTCTAATTTTGTTAAATTAAACTTGCTGAAATCTAATGTTTTCTATTGTTTGCTTTTTTAATAAAAACCTGATGATGACCCTCTGACCATTTTGAAATATTTTCCCTGGGTTTCTGGAATTTAGTTAAATATAATTTTGTGATATTTTTTATTCATATTCAATTATTGCAGTAAGTATCATTATTAATAAAGTAGACAGTACATTTGTAGTAGTCATAAGATAGTAGCAAGGTTTCTATTTTTCACTGAAGAATTTTGTTTGAATGAAGAATGTAAAGAAAGGAAGCAGTGATAAAAACTGCCTAGACTATTAACTTACTTACTAATGCGGCTCAGGGACACAAAGTGAGTCTTGGCCTCAGACACGAGTTTGCGCCACTTGTCCCGGTCCTAGGTTATTTAGATAAGATAAATTGAAAAGTGTGTGACTCAACTCATTGTGTTTTTCAGATGGAAAAGAGATCATGGTGGAGAAAGCACTAGCGAGGATGAATCTGGAGATGCCAAGTCAGGTTCCGGCAGCAGCGATGAGAGTGATTCAGATGAGGTATGATAAATAAATCATATTGAAATTTCTATGAAACAAAGGTTGTCTTGTTCTATATTTTTAAGTAAACATTATACATCAGAGCTTTCATTCTAAAGGTTCAGAATGCCCTTAATTAAAACTACAAAATGTCACTGCATATTTACAAATAAATACCAGCTGACCTGAAAACTACTTTCTACAGAAACTTTGTATAAAATGAAATGCTTTACTGGGTCGTTTGCCAACATCCGGTAATGGTGGACCATGTTTTCGTTTTAATTCTTTTATTTTTGTTTATTTGTGTATTTAGTGTATAATTTAGTTAGTGAATTATCCAGTGAATGACAACAATAATCTTTAATAAAACCATTGAAACATTTACATTTTACTGACATTTCTTGATGGTGTCAGGCAGCTCTACGTGGCTTCAGTAGCTTCACTATCAAATTACTGGAGTCCTACAATGAACACAGCTCCCTAGTCTTAGGATTAGGGCTATCTGTGGTTCTCAAGGTACTAAGCAAACCCACTTGATACTGACGACATACTATAAAGTGAAACGCCAAAATTAAATATAAGTATATAAAAAATAAAATGTTGAAGTTCTTGTGACCAAATTATCACCAGACTGCACCTAGTGACTGTTAAGTATTTAAGCATAGACCATTATACTCTGTCCGTTAAGGTACTTAACTAATCTTGGTCTACAGCCTTCAAAAATCACATTTCTAATTTTACTTGTGTTATGAGTCATAACTTATGACTATTTAAGTTTTTTTCTTTTTTTAGTTATGAATTTTAAAAATTGAGTTTTTCAAATAATTATAAACAATTATGAACAATTTTATTATTTATTTAAAACAGAAAAATAAAATGAACAATAATAAAAAACAAAAAAAAGAACAATATAGTCGATCTTGGATTTTGGATCTTGGTTTTTTCATTCAGACCTAAGTATAATAGGGTATCGGACTACTTTTTTTATTATTTTATAAATCCAAACTTCTTAGTTTCTGCTATCGAACACTAAAAGAATTTTGGTTCTATCTTTAAAATTGAGCGAGTTATAAAGGTTTGAAATTCAAGATTAGACAGAGATGCACATACCCACTTGTGACGTCATTTATTAGTAACGCCATATAATCTCCATACAAAAAATAGTTTTTGAAAGAGACAGACATATTGAAACTTTAAAAAATCACAGTAAATTCGTTTTTCAACCGTTTCTGTTTTTTTCTTCGCGAATCGTCTGATAGCAATCTATATTTTAAAAATAATTCATATAAAATATGGTAAATTTAGGAACAGTCCGATCCCCTATTGTTTGTATTTTGTTAAGTAATGAAACCGACAGAATAGATGGATTAGACAACCAAAACAAGAAAATATAACCAAACAATATTAATATGTAAAAAGAACACATTATATAAAATAACCTGCTCTTTTTTCCAGCATCCAGGAAAAGCTAAGGGAGTGTCTGGTCTCATCGAGATAGAAAATCCAAACCGTGTAGTCAAGAAAAATAAGAAATTAAACAATCTAGATGACGTAGGAGAAGGAGAGAAACCCGAATTATCAAGGTGAGATTTTTACATACAACTTGCAGGTTTCACAACAAATTGTCAGTGCTGATCTTAAATGTGAAAGTGTATTTCTCTCACTCATTTATTTTGTTTGTAAGCACTGTACACAGGTGCAAAGTGAAACATCAAAACAGTAACTTAGATAGAAATTCAAAGCAAGGCAGCCCTGTCGTCACAATGTGTTGTTATACTCATTCATGTGTGAGAACATAATATCATACACAAATAATCACATATGTAATGTCACAAGCTTTCAATACTATATATTATACTCCCGCTTTCAATACTATATATTATAGTCAGGCAATTTTTAGTATCGAAGGATTGACTAAGATCCTATTGGGTCCTATTTAAAACTTGATTCTATTTAAAACATGAAGTTGCTCCCTTACCTAAAACTAGCACAGTGTTTGCCAGCAGGCAATATCATAAACGTTCGGCCAAACTGTACAATTTACTAAACAAAGAACTGAATTTGTATACTAAAACTTTGTACAATTGTAAAAGGATTATTCCAATGTGGTTAAAAAATAAATCCTACGATGACATGGAGGAATATCTGAATAGTTAGTGGGCATGTTTCTCACATGTACACCACACACACGCACACACACACACCACACACACGCACACATCATAATTTTAAGTTCAACACAACTAACACATGGCATCATTACTATGTTTCAAGTTGTCCTTTCTTTGTTATATGTAAGAAGAGCGGTCCCTCCTAACACAATAAGCTTACTAGGAGACACCTGCCCCTGCAGTAATGTAAACCTGTTAAAGAATAAACATATATATATATATATATTTTATTGGGTGGCAGTGGGTTATCCCTTTCTATCAAATCATAATCACAAGCCAATAAGTACCATGCAATTAAAATGAGAATAGAACTGGTGGGCCAACTGACGTCATGCTGTCAAATTAATACAAAAAGTCACAGCAGCTAAAACTAGGTTTGCATAAAAAGCCAAGAGCTCCTCCTATCTTTATTTTAATCGCATTATACGGGCGGTGACTAAGCCACCTGAGACAGATGCGCTTATGGCTTGGCTATCTCAGGTAATTTTGTAATTGAGAGTACTTGCTTCGTTTTCTGGCCATAAAACAAAAGTCAATAATATATTTCAGACGCGAGCGCGAGGAGATCGAGCGGCAGCGCGCGGCGGCGGCCTACCAGAAGGCGCACGCCGAGGGCAAGACGGACCAGGCGCGCGCAGACCTCGCGCGGCTCGCCATCATCCGCCAGCAGCGCGAGGAGGCCGCGCGCCGCCGCGAGGCCGAGAAGAAGGGCAAGGAGACGAAAAAGTAAGGCACAGAATTACATTCACATCACACTCTTCTTCATCATCGTGTGGGTAGTAACCCTGGTGTGAATGTAGAGCCGGCAAAGGCCACTGACATGGCTCGTGTAACGACAAAACAGTAGCCGGGAGTCGGGACCAACGGCTTAATGTGCCTTCCGAAGCATGGGAAAAAATAGTTGATTGACTGTGCTGGTAAAATTATCACTAAGTGATTTTTGCTTGACAGCATCCCAACCGGGAATCGGACCCAGAACCTCCGTCCGTTATTAGCGTCGGGATCTTGACCACTCGGCTACGGAGGCTGTTAACTATGAACTAGTTTTCCGCCCGCGGTTTCACCCCCGTTTAATTAGTTTTCCCGTAGAAATGAAGTGTTTTCCCGCGGTAAAAACCCTATATCCTATTCCAGGACTTAACCTATATTTGTGCCATGTTTCATCTAGATCCGTCCAGTGGTTGAAACGTGATTGAGTATCAAACATCCAAACTTTCGCATTTATAATATTAGTGGGATGTAAAAGTATGTTTGAATATTTGAATGTTTGTTTCGCTTTCACGCCTTTACTACTGATTTGGATGAAAGCATTAGAGATAGATTGTACCATGGATTAACATAACACTGATACCACGTTTTGTGACGTCAATTGGACGTAGTTACACGAAAAGGATCCAATCCACACAAAGTTACTTTTCAGATATTGAAGTTTGAAGTTCAAAATATTTCTTCATAGATATTGTTTCAAGATAATTTTACGTGTTATGTTTTGTGAGAAACATTAAAACATTTTTATTGTTAATAGTATATTTATGGGACGATTGGTATTATTTGCGGTCAGTTTTGTGTACGTAAGTCATTTTTGACAATGTTGTGGATTGGATCCTTTTCGTGTAACTACGTCCAATTGTCGAATGACACGTTGAAGAGGAAGACAGATGAAAACATGACACTCTGATAGAAAACATGCGGGTTTACACCCAGTCATAATGCTGCTAACGTTCATATTAGCGACGGCTGTGTGAAGTGCGCGGGGTGTGATCTAGTGTAAATATCATGGACCCAAAGTCTCATTATAGCAGCAGAGGATTCTGATTTAGCAACAAAAACGCTTTTTCATCAGACGAACTGCTGCTTTCTAGCATCTTTTTGGTAAATTCTCTCAATATGGCTTTAAGGCGACTTTGTGCCGTGCGCGCGCAAACTGCAGCGTGCGTGACGCGCGCAGCCGCACCACTCGCCCGCGCGACAAGGCTTGCACCTATTATCCGTTCATTTTTAAAGACGAAGAGTTTTATATTATTATTTTATTTTCCTATTTATATGGAAGCTCATACACTCCAACAACGGCTTGAATCAAACACAGATTTTAATCTGAGTCAAAGCAGTATGATTGTTTACGAGTATTGGTTTGAAAGGTTTGTTAAACGTAATTTATTGTCCACAGGTAAACTAGCATCCAGGCAGTGGGCTTTTAAAATTTCATCTCTACCTGCTCACTCATAAATAACCTCCGTCTAGGTGGCTTTCAAAATCTCAGTCCGATATTATTTTATATCTTCAGCCCAGTATATAATATCTAATTACGTAATACCGCAATGCATAATAAATAATTAATAAAATACTATTACCTGATCATTATAAAAAGATTTTGTAAAGCTTCCTAGCGACGACGACGTTTGTTTAAGAGACTTTATCAGTTGACCAAATTTCTTTACTCCACCAATAAAAAAAATCGCAAAGTATCAGCTCTCGCAACTACTATAAAACACGGCGTTTCTTACAGTGGTATAAATAAAGTATAAAAGTAATTAAAAAAAGCGTTGAATCCAGGAGTTATACTGACTACTTATTGTAATTTCTAGGTAAATTAACGGGAATGTTTGGATTCCCAGGAAATTGTTTTAAAAGATCATAATTACGATGGTCGACGATGAATTTTTGATTAACTAAATTAATTCGTGTTTATTTATCTAGTTGCATTTTATTCCCAATTCTACCATGCTAACCTTATTGGATTATTCTTGTCAGGATTAAATTGAAATTCTTTGTTACTAAGCATGTTAAATTAAATTGACTATGCACAACTTTAAACATAACTCTTAAGTGTTGAGCAAGAATTTTCGAGTTACTTTGTTATGATTTATGACAGTTAATTAGAATATATTATACCAATAATGTTACATTTGGTTCACATTATTTTAATTTAGGCTTCTTATTCAATTTATTAGTATGGGTTTAATTAAATATAGAGACTGTTGCAATGTTAAATTTAATTTATCGAATTGTATATTTATATTAAACAATTTATTGTAAATCCACCAGATTCATAAATTATATTATATGTATGAATTTTCTTAGGACTAAATACCTAGATAGTCTCAGTAGACAATTTTTATATGTCAATATGTATCTATACAATAAAAATACAAAAAAAGGATTGGTTTCGTTTTAGTATGAACATAATATTAATTACCTACCGACATTCATGGCAACACAAAAATGTTGACAAAAAATGAGGGCGCTATGGAGAAACTTGATTTTTTCAGCCAATCATTGCGACTTCTTGACGTTTGTTATAAATTACTGCTGGTTTATCTGGTGTTGCCATAGTATAGAATTTAGTTTCGTCATTATTTGATTTCTAGTCATATCGCACAGTACTATATTGATTATGTGCTGTGTGTGTTCTGGACTAGAATCTATATTTAGCGCTAATACTCGCTAGCTACTGACTGCTAATTATTATAATGATCACAGTATTATTAGCGCTATTTTGCGTGGAAACGTAAGCTTGGTACCTAACTTTTCGGATTTTCAGCTGTTGACCATTTTGAGGCCCTATTGGCAATTTTTTTTCCTGCCGTGTGGTGACGGCAGAGTAGAATACATTTGTCACCAACCCCTACTCTTCCCGTGGGTGTCGTAAGAGGCGACTTAGGGACTACACATAACAGAACAGGGAACGGGCAGCAGCGCTCTCTGATACAGTAACCTTTTAAACTGCGATCTCCAACCCGCCTGCCAAGCGTGGACATTATGGCAAAACCCTCCACTTAAATGGAGGAGGCTCATAGTCTAGCAGTGTACTGTAACGGGCCGTTGATGTTGTTGAATGGTAATTTAAAAAAAACATTCAAACTGAACACCTCTTTTATAACGTTTCGTTTATAAATAATGAATTGAGTGAGTAGTGTTGTATTATTCCTATTATTTATTTTATTTTTAGTCAATAAATTAACTTCCACCAACTCAAATTAGCTTGATTGAACCGAGCTTATAAACGAGTTGCTATTACATTATGAACAGGCGTTCGTGATAATGTAGCCTCACTTTCATTAATGCGATAGTCAGAGATTTATCTAATAATGAGTAAGAAAAAAAGTCCAAGTTAGTAGTTTCTTTCTTAGCAAAGCTGGAGCGCTGCTAGGGCGTCCTTTGACGTTGACTGAATTTATTATGTTCGCAGTTCGTATCACAGATATAATTCTAAATCTATGGTTCGTATTGCTTTTTTTATATGGACGCTTTTGTATATTTAAACAATATGTTAAATTACTACTTATTGATGAAATACAAGCTCTGCTCGCCCCTTTTCTTATCAAATTAATCATCACTTTACTCATTGTGCTGCTTGAGCTAATTCTGTTATCAATTAACCCCCCACCGAGGGGCTCAAAGCCTACCCTGAGCTACAAAGTTTAATAGGTTGCTAGGACTATATTGTCAGGTACCACTTACCTATTTCTTCAAGGACCACCTACCTACTTCGGTATGGACACTGTTGCTAGGACTATAATATTGTCAGGTATCACCTACCAATTTCTATAAGGACCAGGTGGTCCCTATAGAAATATTAGCAAATGGCGGTCGTCTGCTGGGACACGTGCAGTGGTTTGGTAGATGCGTAGTCGAGGATGCACATTAAGGAAACTCCAGATTTGATTTATGCTCACTTTGTATTTCGCCAAAAATCCACGGAACATAGAATAATCACATTATTATTAATTAACAAAAATATTAAAGTCGTACATAGGTCGGACACGACAGACATGATGTGAACGACGTCAGAGAAGGAAGGAAAAAAAGGGGAGACGGAGATAGCAATAATAGCAAACAGTTGCCATTGTCAAAAAATACTAATTAGGGCCTACACACACAATAAGGGGAGCCATAGACTAACCAACACTTCCCCTCTAGGGCTCCCTGTATTGGTCAAAAATTATATGCAGAGTCAAATAAATTTACAAATAAACCTTTTAAAAAGTAAGCTCTACATTGACTCTACATAAAGTCTCTTGACTCTACATTTAACACCAGACCTACTCTATATAAGACCTCATACAAAACAGGTGTTTCTTAGACTCTATATCTTATATAAGATCCCATACAGCTCTCTATTCAGGGCCATATATAAGTCTATCGCTCTACATCAGCAAGCTATAAGTAATTAATAAGATAAGTTACACATTAACAAGTCAATTCAAATATAATACTTAGCATTAAACTCTATCATGCATGCTCTAAGTCAATAAACATTCATTTTTCTTACAAAGTCACTATGTTTTATTTTACCTAAAGGTTTTGTTAACACATCGGCTATCATTTTGTCCGTCGGTAAGTAATTTACATTTATTACATTATTTGATATCAAGTCCTTCACATAATGATACCTAAGATCGATGTGCTTTGTTCGCTTGTGACAGTATTCCTTAGCTTGTAAAAGTTTTTGAGCACTTTGGTTATCATTATAAATAGTACAATCTATCTGCCCAGGTAAGATCTCTGACAACAAGTTCTTAATAAAAGAAATATCTTTACAAACATCACTTATAGCTAAATATTCAGCTTCTGTGCTTGATAAAGCTACACATTTTTGTTTTCGAGATTCCCAGTTAACTGTACTATTTCCTAACTGAATGACAAAACCGGTATAGGATTTTCTATCTGTCACATCATTGGCCCAATCCGCGTCTGTATAAGCATTTAAAGACCAATCCCTACTTTTATGAAAACATAAAGAATAGTGAATTGTACCTGCCAAATAACGCAGAATGCGCTTTGCTGCGAGCCAATGCGTCCTATCGAAGCAGTTATTAAACTGGGTGAGCTGACTACATGCATAAGATATATCTGGCCGTGTACATACGGACAGATACATCAAGCTACCTAGCAGCTGACGATAGTTGTAAACATCATCCTGCAAACAGTCATTATTTTCAGATTTAACTAGTTTACAGTTAATCTCCATTGGTGTAGATATGGCCTTACAATTTTCCATTCCAAAACGTGCAAGCAGTTTTCTAATATACTCTGTCTGGTCTAATTTCAAGAAACCTTTAGCTCTATCTCTTGTTACATTTATACCTAGACAGCTTTTAAGTGTACCTAAATTTTTAACATTAAATTCATGTTCTAATTTATTTAATAATTCACACTTATGTGTGCTATTGGGACTGTAAAATACATAGAAGTCATCAACATACACAGCTAGAATTATAAAGTCATCTCTATTACCTTTTGTATAAACACACGGTTCACATTTTGACTGTACAAAATCATGCTTACATAAGAGACTGTGTACTTTACAGTTCCACATTCTGCTTGCCTGTTTAAGGCCATAAATGCTCTTTTTCAATAAACAAACTTTATTATTATTATTACAAAAACCTGTAGGTTGTTCCATGTAAATAGTTTCATTTAAATCCCCATTTAAAAAGGCTGTCGCTACATCTAAGTGATCTATATTTAAATTAAATTGATTAGCAATAGAAAATAATATCCTCATTGTAGAGTGGCGAACGACTGGAGAGAAGGTTTCGTTATAATCAATACCTTCACGTTGTGTAAAACCTCTAGCAACCAAACGCGCTTTAAAACGATCGAATTTACCTGAGGCATCATACTTAGTTTTATAAACCCATTTACATTTAATGACGTTTTTATTGATGGGCCTGTCTACCAATTCCCATACATTGTTACTAACTAGAGCATCATACTCACATTGCATGGCATCCTGCCATTGCTTGCTGTTAGAGCTACTGAGGGCTTCCTCATAACTCTGTGGTTCGTCGATCAAAGTTGAGAGCCCTTGAGCGAGCAAAGACATATCGTAATCTAAAAATCTCGCAGGCGGTACATTACGTGAGGAACGAACTGGACGATTACTGTGCGCAGAGACGGTCACGGAATGAGTCTACATGCTCACTAGCTGGCGCAGACGGCGAGCTCACGGGCTGCACGCCCCGCTCTACCACTGAGGAGTCGGCTGAGCTGAAGTCGTCGTTGCTTCCAGTTTGGTACATATCAGACTCTCCTCCTATTATTATCACAGTTTTGTTTAATATCACAGCTGTCAATATAAATAAAATCAGTGTCTGACATGTCATGCAGGGGCTTTTTATTATTGGGATTAAAGAATCTATTTTCTATAAATGCTACATTGCGTGATTTTATGACCTTTGTGGGATTAATGGGGTCAGCCAAGCGATAACCTTTAGAGGCCTCGCAATATCCCACAAAAATATATTCCTTCCCCTTAGCATCTAACTTGTCTCGCTCATGCGCAGGTACGAGAGAAAAAGCAGTGCAACCAAACACTTTGAGGTGACTAAGGTCGACCTGCAACCCGGTCCAGACCTCTTCAGGCATACGCCCAGCTAAAAACGACGTAGGAGACCTGTTTTTCAGGTATAAAGCTGTCATTACCGCTTCTCCCCAAAACCGCTTGCTTAGGCCTGAATGCTGCAACATGCACCGTACCTTCTCGAATAATGTTCTATTTAAGCGCTCTGCGACACCATTTTGAGCAGGTGAATAAGGAATAGTGGTTTGGTGAATAATGCCCTGTTCTCTCAAATATTGAGCGAACTTAGAACTGCAGTATTCACCTCCATTATCAGTCCTAAAGCATTTAATAGGCAAGCCCTTTTGTTTTTCAACTAAAGCTTTAAATTGAATAAAACAATCCATTACCTGAGATTTATTTTTCATAAGGTATCCAAAACTCTTTCTAGTGTAGTCGTCGGTAAACGTCACAAGATAGTTTGCTCCTCCAAAGCTTGCCTCCGGCAAGGGTCCGCATACATCACTGTGTACCAACTGCAGTGGCTGTGTGGTACGGCTGGTACTTGACTTCGGGAAAGGTTCGGCCGAAAGCTTCCCCTGAAGACAAGCCTCACAGCTGTCGAGATCTTCGTCCTGAAAAGACACACCACATGCATGTTTTCTTAAGGTACACATACCTGCTTTATGCAAGTGACCAAGCCGATAATGCCATAAGTCCATTGTTGACGGGGCAGAGGCAGCAACTGCAGCGCTCGATGACTCCTGCCTAGTTCGCAGGGGCAAAGAATGCGTCCTGTTATGCAAATACCTACCATACCTACCGACAGACCCATCCAATTTATAAATACCATTAGTACATTTAGCTGATGAAAGTAAGTTGCCAGATATTTTACAATCCCTATCATAAATAGAGCATCCCTGTTTATTAAAATATACTGAATAACCTTCCTGACATAGTTTTGATACTGAGAGGAGATTAGCGGACAAATTGGGGACCAACATAACATTTTTAAAGGTTCTTACCTCATTATTTAAGTTTAAACATAATTCACCAACTTTATTACAAGTGAGTCTGTCACTATTTGCTATAGATATAGACTGCGTACTTGTGCTTCTTATATTTTGCAGCATTTCCTCGTTGTTGACTAAGTGAGAGGACGCTCCGCTATCCACAAAAACATCACATGTGTTGTGAGCGAAATAAGCATTGACATCGAAAAATGATTTGTAAAAATCTTAATTCGAATAAAAAATTTTGACTTTGACTTTGACAGGCGGCTCATTCTCCTTCTTCTTTTTCTGCTGTTTGTCCTTTTTAAGCTTGAAACATTTAGGCTTGATATGTCCCATTTTGTGGCAATAAGTGCACTTTACATTTCTGGATACAAACGCCGTATTGTTGTTGCCGTTTCCTGCTTTCCTGTGCTCTTCCTGGACCAGTCGCGCTCTCACTAAATCGCTTTGTAAAGTCGATGAAATACAATAAGTTTCCAGATTAGAAACTAGAGTGTCGTAATCAGCTGGAAGGCCGCTCAATAAGATTTCAGCGATTTCTTCATCTTCAATTTTCTTTCCTATGTCCCCTAACTGGTGCACGAGCGACATCACATGCTCAATGTACTGGGACATGTCGTTGAATTTTACATATTCAACACGATGTAGTTGTCTGAGTAATAGTACACGGCGGTATAGACCGCTGTCCTCGAAGATGCTAGACAAATTTTTTCATGCATCTTTAGCAGTTTTAGCCTCTCTTACATACTGGTACAAAGAAGGTTTAACGTGCAGACATACGCGAGCCAGCGCACGTTGATCACGCGCGGCATCAGCGCTGCTCAATTCTCCTGTTCGATCCACAAGGTCCCATAATCCCTCTGCAAGTAACATCATTTTTATGGCAAATTTCCAAGAATGATAATTTGTGCCATCCAATTTTTCTATGTTCCCGGCGCCGCTGAAAATCATGTTGGGCACGTTTGGTGGCGGATCTTGATTCGTCATGATGGCGATGAAATCTGACGAAACCACTTATACAATCTGAGATTAATCCGGATTCCTTTTTAGCAACCTCGTGTCGGTCGATGTCGACGATCCGACGTCGATTCCTTTGTTCTCGACCACAGAGAACCTTTTTGTTCTCGACTCTGGGCTAAATAACCTATTAGCAAATGGCGGTCGTCTGCTGGGACACGTGCAGTGGTTTGGTAGATGCGTAGTCGAGGATGCACATTAAGGAAACTCCAGATTTGATTTATGCTCACTTTGTATTTCGCCAAAAATCCACGGAACATAGAATAATCACATTATTATTAATTAACAAAAATATTAAAGTCGTACATAGGTCGGACACGACAGACATGATGTGAACGACGTCAGAGAAGGAAGGAAAAAAAGGGGAGACGGAGATAGCAATAATAGCAAACAGTTGCCATTGTCAAAAAATACTAATTAGGGCCTACACACACAATAAGGGGAGCCATAGACTAACCAACAAGAAATTGGTAGGCACTAGGTAGGTACCTACTTCGGTATGGACACTGCAGTCTCTAGGAATACCAAACTTCATCTATTCAACTATTCATTTATTCTATTATTATTATTATTTATCAGTAAACAAGTATCAAGTATCAAGATAACTAAAATAATTTATTTACCTGAGAATCCTGTTTATTTAGGTGAATAACAACTAACTGCAAAATAGCGTTCAATTTTGTTATAAGGGGATATCCAAATTGGCGCGCGATACTCGCAGGGGAGCGATTGAGATATAAAGCGGATAGGGTAGAGTGGAGGGTTGACGGAGGCAAACCACCCCGTTACCGAGATCTTACTCGATAAGCCCATTTTGTTGCCACCTAAAAGTATTGGCGTGCGAACACAAGATAAACCAAAAATTAAGTGACGTCATTTGATATGCAAGAAATCGTTAAAATTACATCCGTTTCGGAGATTGAGAGACCAACGTACTTTATTGGTACCATGACCCACCTGAGTAGAGTCAGACTTTCAGCGCTGTCAGCGATCAGAAAAGCAAAAAAACGTATGAGTTTTGACAGCTGACAGTAATTCGGCACGCGATTTAATCGATTTCAGCGCGTCTCGGAATGCAGGGACAATGATGCTGAGTAGGTACGCTACTGTAAGTAGGTAGGTACGTCATCTTCAGCCATGACTACACAATAGAGCACATAATCGGCCCTGTAGCCTAGTTGGTAGTACGCCTGCCTACAAAGCACAGGGTCGCGGGTTCGAATCCCGCCCAGGGCAAACATTTGTGTGATGAGCACTTGTGTTTGCCTTGTGTCTGGATGTTGTTTATGTATATATGTATGTATTTAAGTAATGTATATCAGCTGTCTGATACCCATAGTACAAGCTTCGCTAAGTTTGGGGTCAGATGGCCGTGTTTGAGATGTCCCCACATATTTATTATTTTTATTTATTTAATGTATCCTGACCATAACCTAACACAACTAATAAAACTGTATGACCCAAAGGTTCCTGAAGCGCGTCGCCTCGCGCCGAATCGATCGTCTTTTGTAACTCTGAGGTTTGACCAAATGAAACCTTAGAGAAATGCAAGTATTCTCAATAAAAACTGAGTAGGTAAAATCATAAATCTATCTAAAATTAATAAATTAATAAAAAAAATAATTGGTTAGTTAGGTTTGTTACGGGCAGTTTAGGATTCAATGATGGTCTATGGTGTTTTCATGGCAGGTTCACAGCAGGTTTGCTGCATCATCATTATAACTGATTACTGAATTGAAATTAGAATTTTTCATCATGATTAAATTTTTTCCTGAGGTTTTAGGTTTAATTTACTTTCGATCCATCTTTATAAATTAATATCTTTACTCGCATTAACCAAGTCATTTCCATCTTAGCTAACATTTCTTTTATGTGGATGGTAAACACGCTAGAACTACTCAAAATGGTGTACTTTACCTAATCAAATACATACGTAGGTAATTAGTTTAAACAAACAGTTCCTGGGAGAACAGCGTTCAGTGAAACGTTTGCAGTTTCATACATGAAAATATTCACCGAAATTCATTTTTCAGGTAGCCCCTTATGCGATGTACAGCTAGCGAAAAAGGAAGTGACAGTTATTTGTTTTTGTGACTAGCTTTTTTATGTATGCTCCATCAAGATGAATATTTTATATACGGTCATTTTACTTGGCCTCCGACTTATTTACCCATTTGATATATTAAGAAATAGGTATAGGTATCATTCATAATAAATAATAAATATTAAATTAAGACGCGAATACTCACAACTTGGTGATATGGATGGCCTTGTGCAGGCTAAGATGAGCGAGCAGCCTGATAAAATTTTACAGTTAGATTTTGTCACGGCAGAAAGTGATTTATAACTGTATAGTTAACAAAACGATATTTACCCTATAGTTAACATGATGAGCCAAACCCACTAATCTCGCAAGTGATGGCGGGCTTCTCGAAGGGTTGGTTTCAGGAAGTATAAGACTGAAGAAGCAGTGTAGAATGAAAAGAAAGGCCTTCGCACAGCAGTGGGACTGAGTGCAAATTAAAATTTGAAATCCTATGAAGTTTTATGTTTTTTTCTGACCTTCCTTGACGCGGTTCGCTAGGGAGACGTACGTTAAATTAGCATAGTTTGACCGCGGGGCGCGTGGGGCAAGCCAGCCCTCCTCTACTGTAGGTAACGAGAATTTACCGCCCACCGGAAGCAGCCGACTCACTCTGCAGCTACGGATGTTGGTGCAGCCTTCAGTTCCAAAACTGTTACCAAACTGGAACATTCTGGAACACTAGAAAGGTAGGCGCTGAGCAAATATAGATAATACACAAATTGTGATATTTAAGTATTAAGCTAGCAAGCTGCGTTAATAATTGTAATTTATGGGTAAGTTAAGAATCGCGTTAAGAATTGTAATTTATAGGTATCATATTTTTGGTACAGGTTTATTTTTTTTGCACTTAATGATAAAGTTTATTGGTACAAATTTATTTTTGGTGGACACTATATTTTAACTTTATCTTAACTATGCCCGATTCCAAACTTGCTTCGCACTACGCTACGAACTTTTCATTAAATCGACTTGTCTTCATTATGTCAGATCCTTGACAAATAAGAGTATGGTATAGTGTAGTCCTACACTACATTTACAGACATACATTCATATAAGTAGGTAATTTAATTATTTTAAAATAGATTCTGTTTTTAAATATTTATTGTTACTTTATTGCATACCTACTTTTGCAATATAAATTTTAATTATTATAGGTAGAATCCTAGTGTTTTTTTAAGTACAAACATAATTTAAATAGCTAAGCTGAAAATACTAAACTTAACGCTTTTATTTTTAGAGAAGCGCAAGAAGAAAGTCAGTGAGAAAATTAACCCCGGAGCAGATAAAAGGAGCTAATTGAAAAGCTGATAAACAAAGTGTCTTAGTTCCCGGAAAGCAATAAATAATAGATAAATTAAATGGCCGAGGGCCCGGGCCAAACAGAATTAAAACTTTCCGGGAGATTTCACCTAAATCAGAGCGAGCTGATTTATATTTCACGCATCTTCCGTCCGGGGGCGCCACAGACTATTAACTCGTAAAAGAACCCATTTAATTAAAAAATTGAATGTTGGCACAGGCATGCACAGGGAAGTAAATAAATACTAGTCTTATGTATATATTATCATATGTGTATTTAAAAATATATATAAATGCAAGAGCCAAACATATAAGTAGGTATACTATATTACTAGGTATTGTAGTGAAAGTTAACCCACCCACTTTATGAGGAGATACTGTGCATGGTGCATACGTGATTATTTAACCCATTGTAAAAAATCACATCAAAACCCAGAACTTTATTTTAAAAATAAATTCTACGATTTAAAAAAAATGTGTGACATTATCGACAAACTAAGAAATTACGTGTAGACCATTTTTTTAATACTAATTTGCGATTTGTATTGCAGCCACACTAAAATAAATTAAACGCGATGGCGAATTCGCCTTTACACCTTTGTGTATAAACAGGACCTAATAAGATAATGGACTTATTGTGTAGGTACATGTCTTATTTTGTCAACTTTCGCCTCTCGATTTCATTCAAAGTTCTTTAAGAAAATCCCTGACACTCCATAATAGATAACTAAACTGTTTGGACTTGGATTGGAGCAGGCGGAAATGAATGGTATAGGGCTGCTGCTTACCATACTTGCCAGCATCATCACAACGCCTAAATATGATATGACTGCAGGTATATCTACTTAGGTGGATAAAAAATCCAGAGCATTTCATACCTACCAAGTATGTAAAATCTTAACCAAGTCGATTTACAAATGGTTGACTCCCTTCCTTTTCGTGTGGAATTATTTATGAATCACTTACCCTTTGTAGATAACTAACCGAAGTTCGTAGGACTCACGACTCATTCAACTGAAAGTAACAAGACTCCGCCACAAATTCTCTCCTTTGACCTGATTTTAATTAAGCTAATGGCTTCCACTCCAACAGTTCACCATTCGATCGCTGTTTGTCTTGTAAAAGTCAACCCGTTAATTCACCGAAATGTTTGTCCTGTATAAACTGAGACCCATTAAACAATCCTTCTAGAATGTATGTACTAACATAATTAACATTAATGCGTATAGACAAAATGAAAAAATAAATGCATGCGATATTCAAAAGATAAGAAATAAAACCTTTTCATATTTATATAACAACTGACACAAAAATAATCTATATTTTGGTAATGCTAAAAAGCTTAGGCACATACATTTTTACCAAATAAAAACAGTGCAATATTCGCTAAAGCTGTACAGTGAAAATAATTGTACAAACTCTAAACAGTTCTAACATTAAACCTTCAATCAGCTGTTTTATTGTATTATTTGACTCCCAATGGATGAAAATGTTAAATGAACCATTTGCTTCCACGCCGGGAGTTATGATAACAATATAGTATGAACCCGTATTTTGTATGTACTCTGTTGCAGGGGTGATAATTAACTGCAATTTCAAATAGGTACAACTTTTCAACAAGCATACGAGCACTCTTTACAGTGTTTAATAATAAAACGTTTAATTTTAGAGTTACTCTAATTTCGTTACAACAAAGCTTTTGTTTGATCTTAATTGCTTTATTGCTTATTTTTACACCATCCAATCTAAGACTTTAAACCATCTTTAAACCAACCTTCACCGAGAAGAGAAGTAAGAAAAAAATACTTAGTGAATTAAAATTAATTTCTTTAAAAGCACAAAGAAAATTCACATAAACTTTCATTATTTGAAGACATCCTCCGAGCATTTTGCCATTGCACATATCTAAGTCGTAAAGTGAAGAGGTCGGTTATCTATGGGATGAAAGTACATTGGTGCTATCTATAGGTACAGTTTTCGTACATATGCCCATTTCACCCGAAGATAAACATACGGACCCGCATTGAGCTTTCAGTTTGATAACTCTGCGCGCTCGAATGTAAGATGTAAGTACCTTTATCTGCTCATGTAATCGCGTAGACATTGTATAAAGACAGTCTACGAAATAAACTTTATACCTTGATCTATTTACAATAATATGCATCAACAGCTCATTATACGTCCCCATCGAGGGGCTTGAGCCTACCCTGAATTAGGGCGATTAGGCCTAAGTCGACCAAGGTGGCCCAGTGCGGGTTGGTCAACTTCAAACCCAACCTTAGAATTTCTTCGCAGGAGTGTGTAGGTTTCATCACGATGTTTTCCTTCTCCGTAGAGCGTCGAATAAACGTACTTTTGAATTCTAAATTCAAAAAGACATTGGTACATTGGTACGTGGGGACGCAAGACAGCGGCTCTAACCACTAGACCACCGACGCTCTCTACAATAATATACTATTCGTTTTGAAATATTGCTTTGGATGGTTTTGATTCCAGAGAGAGTAAACAATGCAGTTGTCATTTACTACGGCGGCGGCGGCGCGGGGCGGCGTAGCAATATAGATAGTGCTACACTGGTTTCATTTATATTACAGGCTAAATCACCAGATTGTCCGAAAAGAAAGATGATTCCGTGCTTCGGAAGGCACGTTAAGCCGTTGGTCCCAGCTACTATCTGGTCGTTACATGAGCCAAGTCAGTGGCCTTTGGCGGCTCAATAACACTGACACCAGGGTTAGTGAGGTTGGTTGTTGACCTTACAACCCACACGATGATGATGACGATTTATATTTAGATTATTTAGTCGACTCCGTAGCCTAAAGTAATTGTTTTGCCTACGAAGCTCAGAGTCGCGGGTTCGAATCCCACCCAGGGCAAACAATCGTGGGACACTTGTCTCTGGATTTGGTTTATCTATATTAGTTATGTATTTATTTCAACTGTCTTACACCCAGAGTACCTACAAGGTTAGGTTTGGAATTAGATGGCTGTGTATAAAATGTCCATACATATTTAGATATTTATTTATTTACTTCCCTGAACTTGTATACGGACATGAAAAGATAAAAGTTTTGTGCTGAGTGTATTGTATTCGTAGGATATCGTTGTGGAGATTCTTGGGAGAGGCCTTTGTCCAGCAGTGGACGTCTTACGGCTGAGATGATGATGATGATGATTAAGAACAATGCTTCCAACTAAATCTAACATTTCTTTGTTAAATCTGAAAGGTTGGAATACAAAGTGTACCTACGTTAAGTCACTTATGTAAATGGATAAAGTTGGATAAACTTTTGTGAGTTGTAGCTTCAGAATACTGTATTTTATCATGATAGAGTCCCAAGTCCCAACTTGTCTATTCATATTTAATCTTCTTTCGTTTTGTTTGAGAGAGGTACAATTTTCTAAATCAGATTATACTTAGTTGAAAAGATGTAACTGCTTACCTTTTGTTTACTTATCTTCTAGGGAAGTACGCACTACTTGTGATTAAAATCATATGAGTAAAGTATATGTTACCGGCAATCTGTACGAGTATAATCCGGCATTATATAGAATACCTAGCCATTATATAGAATGCCTAAAACGTTAAGACAATCTATGAAATATAACTTATTCCATACTTTGCCTAGGCATTCTATACAATTCTGGATGTTCATTGTTCAGCCGGCAATGTGTTGAATACAATCCACCACATTGCGAAATCATATAATAAGTAATAATACTTAACCTAACCAAATCTAACTTGAACTAGTTAATCCAACTTAAAACCTAACCTACCTAACGTACCATTTATATTTCAGCATACTTTTAAGCTCAAAAACTCGGAAGGCAGAATCGTCACATCAGTTCCAGAAATCCTCGCCGAGGTCGAAAACTTTTATGGCCGTCTATATGCCTCGCATGCCCCAAAGCCTCCGCCTGACGCGAACGACCCAAGAGCCACACTGACACGCCACTTCACTGAAGATCTCCCGGACGTAGACGAAGATGAAATTGAGAGGGCTCTCAAACAGCTTAAAAATAGGAAGGCTCCTGGCGAAGATGGAATCACTTCCGAGCTTCTCGGAACAGGAGGTACTCCAGTACTGAGAAAGTTAAAGGAGCTATTTAGTTCCGTCATAGCCAATGGAACTACCCCGAAGGCGTGGAGTGAGAGCGTGGTGGCGCTGTTTTTCAAGAAAGGAGATAAAACTCTCCTGAAAAACTTCAGACCAATCGCGCTCTTAAGCCACGTCTATAAGCTGTTTTCGAGAGTCCTCACAAACCGTATTAGTAATTTAAAACGGAATGTCAGACCAGATTTTCTACGAAGCTTATCATGCCTATCAACGTTTGAGCTACCTAAATACAAAAATGTTTATGGACAGAGAATTAGAGAATATATACTCCCCTATATACTGAATAATACACCTATATGCATCATTGAGAAATTATATACATGTAAGAATACTAATCATTGTAACACTATACTGAAAAAATATATTTTAGACAATAAGTTAGTCCAACAGATAGGATAGGATATATAAATGAAACACAGCAGCAGATCAATCGTAACATGTTAACCTGAGAGCGCTCTTATGCAGAACGATTTGGGAGCGATGTGCATTGATGTGCTGTTGACTGTACCTAATTATTTATGTGCGACTAACGCCCATCCCCCTACAGATAAACCCGGAAGGGATTAGGGTAGGTTAAGGATAGACATAAGCTATTATGTTATTAATAATAGATAATAAATGAAAAAAAAAAAAAACCGTCTCGCCGCAAGATTTGACGCCTTCCAGCCTCCGGAGCAGGCTGGGTTTCGAAAAGGTTTCAGTACCGTAGACCACATCCACACAGTAAGACAGGTTATACAGAAGTCGCAAGAGTAAAATCAGCCGCTGTGTCTAGCATTTGTGGACTACGAGAAAGCCTTCGACTCCATCGAGACCTGGGCTGTTCTAGAATCTTTGCAGCGATGTCAAGTTGATTGGCGATACGTGGAGGTACTGAGAAGCCTGTACAGTATGGCGTCAATGTCCGTCCAAGTACAGAATCATAAGACAAAACCCATCCAGTTGCTCAGAGGAGTGAGACAGGGGGATGTCATCTCTCCGAAACTGTTCTCCAACGCACTGGAGGATGTCTTCAAAACCCTAGACTGAAATGGATTGGGCATCAACATTAATGGCGAATATCTCAGTCACCTCCTCTTTGCCGACGACATAGTCATAATGGCTGAATCGTTGCAGGATCTGCAAAAAATGCTGCACAGTCTCAACGCTGCCTCACTGTCAGTCGGTCTCCGGATGAACTTGAACAAGACTAAGGTCATGTTCAATGAACTAATCACTCCGGAATCGATCTCGATCAATGGCGAAGTGCTCGAAGTTGTCCAAGAATATGTCTACCTCGGGCAGACATTGCAGTTGGGTAGAGACAACTTTGAGCGTGAAATCGCAAGAAGAGTACAGTTGGGCTGGGCAGCATTCGGAAAACTGCGTCATATCTTCTCGTCGCCGCTACCGCAATGCCTGAAAAGCAGGGTTTATAACCAGTGTGTCCTACCCGTTTTGACATACGGAGCCGAGACGTGGAACATGACGGCGAAGCTAGCACACCGGCTACATGTCACTCAGCGAGCTATGCTTCTATTTTGTTATTTTCTTTGTTATTCTTCTATGCTTGGTATTTCGCTACGAGATAAAATCCGAAACGAAATCATCCGACAGAGGACCAAGGTGGTGGATATTGTCCAGAAATGTAGCAAGCTGAAGTGGCAGTGGGCTGGCCACGTCTGTCGCAGAACCGATGAGCGTTGGAGCAGACGGGTTCTCGAATGAAGACCGCGTCTCGGGAAACGTAGTGTGGGACGCCCCCCTGCCAGGTGAACTGATGACCTGAGGAAGGTCGCTGGTGGTGGCTGGATGAGGAAAGCGGGTGATCGTGCGCTTTGGCGTACCCTTGGGGAGGCCTACGTCCAGCGTAGGACTGCAATAGGCTGATTGATTGATTGAATGATACTTTTAAGTATCTCCCTGTTACTTTTAAAATCAAAGTTTTTTCATCAAAAGCTAATTTAATCTTTATTGACGGGCTCGAGTCTACCCTGTATTCGGGAGATCAGGTCCTAGTCGGCCCAGAGCGAGAAGGGCGACTTCACACACAACCTTTGAATTTCTTCGCAGGAGGCAGGTTTCCTCACGATGCTATTCTTTACCGTAAGAGCGTGGAATAAACATACGTGTGAATTCGAAATTTGAAATCACATTTGTAGGTGGTGGGGATCGAACCCCAGTCTCCTAGTCTTCTTTTGTTTATAAAAGAAAAATACCAAAATTTATAAAGATATTATATTGGTAATGAATTTTCAAGATGTCTATCTCCTTGAACAGGCCTCTGAGTTCTGACAAAGATGTTGGTAAATTGCCCTATTAGCTCTTTTCTGCAGTACAGAATGAAGATTGTATCAATATCAGTTGCTCGGCCCCACATCACGAAATTTCATTTGTCCTTCATTTTATTCTTTGCCTGATTTCTACCCGGCATTCTATACAATACCTAGGAATTGTATACATTGCCTAGGCAGGGTATATAATGGTAAACTATAAATAAAGTATTTCCTACATTGCCTGAACGAGCCCGGCATTCCATAGAATGCCTAATTATTCTATGCGATACCTGAATTATATACAGATTGCCGGTAACATATACAATAAGTCTCACGCATACTCGTATCTAATGATGTTCTTACTGACCCACTCAGACTTGCATAGTAGGATGCTTAGTGGTGACTGTAAAACCATAATCAAAGAACACCCAAGAACCGTACATAGTCTTTGTACCATTAGCTAGCATAATTTTTTGGTGGCCTTGTGTAAGACAACATACCTATTTTAGCTTTCCATCATAATAACCCGTGAGCCGCTGCGAATATTACCTTCAATTAACCTGTCATAAAACAAAGAGCCTGGATCGCGCATATTAAATAATAATTAAGACAACAGCATTACAGTAGCTCGAAAAGTAAGTAATATTTCAAAAACTCTGCCCATTAATTATTACCTCATACTCCGTCTGCTTTGAGAACGAATGGACTCACAAAAGAAACTTTCAGTATGAAAATCTTCTCTACTGAATGAAATGAACAGGCAGAGATAAAAATAATAATTTCAAAATGTTTCTGTCTAGCACTAGATTTAAAAATAAAATAAAAAAAACAGCGAAGACCATTTTAAATAATTTCAATGGTTAACGATTTTCCAGTTTATTTCCTGTCGTAATTTCCTTCGCGAGTCTAGGGGGTTATTTTTGAAGCGCAAACAGCTTAGGTGGTTATTCAGCCGCCATTAGCGAGCTGGCGAGGAGCCGACGAGTCAATAAATCATTTCTCGCAATACTCCGCGTCGGCATCTCTTGTCGATTCCATTCAATAGCGATTTATTCGTGCGATGTTTATAGGGGTAAGCACACACAGTTCGACACAATTTTCCAACAGATATAAATTTTTAAAGCTAGTAGATTTGTTCTCGAGAGTTCTGAGTATCTACTTATGCCACAGAAGAAATAATAGTACTTATGCTTGTAAGATTTATAAGCTTTAAAGGACAGAAAAAATAGAGATAACTGTACCATGCACGCACACACTACTGGAATCTATTCTGACTTGGGCACCTCGATTATTTTATCCACCGAAATTTTGATGCTGATCAATAAAGTTATATTATCAATTATACAAACACTTGTACTCGTTCCACATATTTATATTTGAATGAACCCGACCGGTTTCGCTTTACAGCATCTTCAGGGGTCAAACTACATAAAGGAAATAAGCGAAACTGGTCGGATTCATTCAAATATAAATATGTGGAACGAGTATAAGTGTTTCTATCATTACAACAACTAACGATTTATTGGATATGATTCGTAATAAAGTGGTATAATGCGATGTATATCAGTTACTGCCTTTTGATTATTAAAACTAATCGGTACAGGTACAAGCGCTGACTCATTTCTTACTGAAATGGCTTTATAAAGTTATTTACATCCACAATCACGTGTGTCCGTGTGTAGCAGATCTTTGTTCGTCGTGCTTACTTGCGCTTTCAGATATAGACACCTAATGCGCCCGTGGGAAATAAAACTCCTTCGTAATGTTATCGTGTTTTGTATGACTGAGACGCTCATAATACTCCTGTGAAGTGATACATACCTCGTTCAGTTATTGTGATTGGGAATTTCGTAGACATATTTTTCATAGTTTAGTGTTTTCTAATATTCGGAAACAGTTTTTACCTTTTCTTTAATTTGCTAAATGGACAAAGCTAAACTTTCTGGATTTACTGAGAATAGCTAGTTGACTGATTCATCAACAGAAATAGATTTTTGAACTTGCAATATAAAGATGAACTTTCTTCAGCTATGGCTCATAAACGCTCAAGTCGATAAAACTCGTATTTGCTAAAAAAGACGTACGTGATTATTCTACACGTATAAAACTTTCCCAAGTCAGTGTAAGTGGCAAAAGTTTTTGGAGCAACGTTTTAAAATATTAGCGGAGAAACTCCGGATCTGCATCCCGGGGCGCCTAACGTCGCCCGCCCAGCGCATCCATGCAGAAACTAATGCATATCCAATACGTCCCTCCTCCTGCCTTATAAAACTTTAACGAGCTTTCTTTGAAAATTCCTGTTCTAAGATTAGCCAATATTTTGAAGAAGACTGCGAAGTTTTCAGTAGAATCGCATCTTATCTTAGTACCTAAGTAAGCATTTTATTTTATGAAGCTTTTCCCCATAATACCTCTTGACGTTGTATCTTACCCTTGTGAGTGGCTAAATAAGCTCTATAGAAAACATCGAAGAGTTAAGCCGGTGGTGGAGCTCTGTTCAAGGGGCCGCTTGAAAATTTAAACTCAGAATTGTTAGTTAGGAGAGCTCTATAACGAGGCCAACTTTTGTTTCGATGTAACGTTTCTAACAGAATTGCTACTGCAAAGTTGGTTCAATGTTTATACCAATAAAATTTGCTATTAATACTTTTAATGGTCCTATGGTCTAACTATAGAATTTTTGAGTTAAAATCTTTGTACTGAATTTTTAGGACAGACATAAAGTGCTTTTACTTATATCGGCAAAAATGAAAATTTAAACAAAAGCACTTTTGACAGTGTGAAAATGTCAATCCATCAAGTACGTAAATAAAAAAAAAACATTTTTTTAACATGGTAAGTGACGTAGGTAGTTGATTTCGGAATTTGTTCGATACCGGTTACAGAGAGTACAAGCACAGTACGAGCATCGATCACGGATATCGGGTATTGGATCTCGGGCCGCATGTCCCAATCCATTCCGCTAAATCATTTGACATAGGTACGCACAAAGCTTTATCTATTCATGTAGTAGATAAAAATAATAATGTAGCTGGCTGCTAAAAAGTCGCAATTTAAAAAATCTCTTATTTAGTAAATGTCTAAAATAAGTAAGAATAGCTCATGTAACATCTATCAATGATAATTGTAAAGCGCAGTTGAAATCCCCTAATAAGAACAACAAACAATGTTGTAAACAAAAGCAATCACTGTACGCAATACTTTGAACGAAATTCTAATATTTTCCATACGAGGAGAGAGCGGCTTCCTACGAAAATGCGGCAAATGAACCACGTAACGTCATTTTATGAAGTAAATTTACGACAAGAGTGGGTCTTTAAATCAAAAAGAAAAGTATTTGCCGCGGTTATTGCAAAGTTTCTTTCGCTGGAGCCCGCTCGAAACATAAGAAAAAGAACATTGCCCAACTTTTTTCTCACCCTACTATTACGGCCATAACTTTACTGCTGTTCTCGAAGGCACCCGAAATATTCGAGTAATGCAGTGTCATGATGAGATTTTATAAAAAAATAAATTCATTCATAATTTTCGCGTTATTACATTCGTCCCGGGCGACCATTATGCCGAGCGTTTTATTAATCCGGTCCGATTTTCATTTGAGCGCCGTCGTGGCGGGGGGCGGGGAGCGGGGGACGTCGCGACAAAATTGCTTTACAATATAATTACAGCAGACCATTGTTCCGGAATCCGCTCGCAGTGCTTCGATTTACATTTAGAATGGGACAATTTGTATAAAATCCATCCGGTAACAGAAACTTAATTTGTTTCCAGTTCAGTATATTGTTCCATTTATATTGGAAAACATTTCTGACCATGAAGGAAGATAAAATTTTACGCGCCCGCCCTATAAAATTTGTTTTTTTTCCTTCATGTTTCTGACGTTTCGCCCTATTAAAAATCTTTTTGAAGGGTGCACCTAGTTTGTTTAGGATAAAATTTCTGCGAGCGTTTCATGATCGTTTTTAAATTAGCTGCAATCGCGGAAAGTCTTAAAATCTTTGAACATTTTAGTTGGAAAATTCAGATAATTTCCAAGTATTTTCTTGACTCGAGGTAAGGTAAGGAAGGTGGGAATTTGCGATAACGACGGCGCAAATTGTCAGCGGTTGTGGTCGCGTATCCGTTTATGCAAATTCCTCAATATTTCATTTATTTAGGTATAGTTTAGTATACTTGCCGGATATTTATGCCAATTAACAATTAATTAAATATGTTTCATGTTGTTTTTCATGGTAAAGTTAATTTGGCAAATTATTATGTATCTTTTTACATAGTTAAATGTTTCGTTAAATATCTCGTGTTGTAAGGTTTAAATTTCTTTTGCTCAACTTTTATAATACTATCTGGTTTTAATATATATAAAAAAAAGTCATGCAAGATTGGTTTCACTAAAGATCTTTATTTACTTATATTACAAATAACGTTATGTACAGCGTATTAATTACATGATTGTTACATTCTTACAGTAACTATGTTACACAATACTCGCGTAAGGTTTTCACTATTAGTGCTGAATGCTCTAGATGTTATTTATCACTTTACAGGTACTGGTTCGCGGTTTGTAGTAAAAGTATTTCCGGTTCTCTTGAAACAAATTACAACGTCAACATGGCGTAACCACATGCTACGCCGCGTAGCAGTGTTGCTACGGATGCGCTACGAGTTTTTTGATAGAATTTGTAGAACAGTAGCGCCCGAAAATGTATTACGAGATTGGAAATTATAATAGTAGGAACATTTCAAAGATGTAAGTCATGAAACCTCCGGTAATTTAATAAGCTAACCGAAAAGCAATAGACTATCTTCGGAGCGCTGTATTTTATGACATTGTATGGAAATATTTTAAACTAAGATTTCAAAGGATGCTTCCGAGAACGCTACGCTCGCTTTTCTGATTTAGAATTTGTATTATTTAAAATTATCGTCGTTATTTTTAGTTGAATACTCAAGTTACATTTCAGTTAGAATCCTAAAGAAAACTTGGAGATATGCTACAATTTTAACATAATTTTTGATAATTTTGTTTTCTTAAGAGAGACGGATATACAATAACTTCATAAGTATCTATGATAAAGAAATAAAAAATATGAATAAGGAAATTAATATTTCTCGCTGTCTCGTAAAGACATAACATTTTATTCAATTAAAATTTTAATCAGCATACACTGCAAAATATGAACGATGGCATTTATTCATGCGAAAACATAATTACGCCTACGATGTACAGCAGTAAATTAATTTTCAGTGCGAAATAAAATATTCACAATAAACAAAAGGTAGTTTCACAGCAACCGCGCGCGGCAGCGGAACAACTGAAAATGGCACAAGAAGTTGGAAAGATATTTCATGACCATTTTCTCAAATTTTTATTTCTTTTTTAGGATCTTCGGGGTCTTCCAATACGGTTCTACTAGCGCTTTTAATGTGACACGACCTCAACAATTGGCACTAATTATTATGAATTAATAATAACAATTTTCATACGTTGTACATCATGGTGAATGATTTGGTTTAAATAATTAATCCTTGATTTCACTAAGTAATCGTTTACCGCTAAATATATTTTGTATCATTCGTATATATACACGGCACATATTTTGTTAAATAAAACTAAGCAAACAAAACTCAAACGTCAGTGCTTTTAAATATTTACAAAAAACTTATCTACAATACAATAAGGTACTTGAAACCATACAGTTTTAGAACACATAAAAATACACAAAGAGTATGACCGAAGTTAAAATTTCTAGGTTCAAACCAAAACCAGGCTTATATGGTTATATCCCACCGAAATAAAGTGCAGGTTTGAATTTTAAAATTCCAGCACGTTCCAATTTTACGAACCTTTTATAGTTAACCAATACCCTACTTTTTACGGAGTTCGAATGCCGAATGAAGCCAGCATTTTCCGTTAAGTGCTCCTAAGGTCCAGTCATTCTCTTTGCACTGCAATTAAACCATAGATTGCACCCTCTTCTATACACACTTTACATAACAATTAACAGTTCGTATTTTTCTGTTTTTAAATCTCTCACTTCCAACATTGTACGCTTGTACACTCGGCATTCGTTTCAAATCGTTGCTTCATATCACAAGCCTTCGATTCCTTTGTATCTATCACTCGTCCTTATTACCCTAGTACGCAGAGTACCAGGTTCGTTATAAATGTGCCAGTATGTCTATTTCTGAAGGTGGCTGAGTCATCTGTGAATCGTTCAGGGCTGTCGATCCAGAGACTGTCACTATAACGGGTTGGTTGTCTGTGTGGACAATGGTTACTAGATGTTCGTCTCGGTCTTTTTCTTGTTCAGTTTTGGGCAGAGCTTCTATGGAGTCATCTGCGTATTTGAGGTCGAGAGGGTTGAGGGAGGGGAGTGTGTCAGTGACTGTGACTTGCGGGTCCGCGCGGGGGGCGCGGTAGGAGGGGGGCCCGCTGTATTCGGAGCCGCACCAAGCCGCACCGGTTGATCCTCTGCTGAAACAATATTGACAGATTGATCAATATTATTCACCTATACGCTGCCTACACTTACTATATTTAAGTCGGTATAATTCGGATTGGATGTTAGATCAATACAACTCTTAAGTGATACAAGAACCTTCAATCGAAACTAGGATGACGCTATGCAAAAAGTTTTTAACTGCCTTTTTAAAAACAAATTTGTTAAGCATGGGACACTCTTCATCCATAAGTTATAATATATGGAAGTGACGTAGTAATATAAGAAGCCTAATTTAATTGAATCAACGCTAACTTCAAACTACTTCAAGAAACAGTCGCAACACAAGTTTACACCAAAACAGCTGATTGTTTCTGAGATTGTAGGTAGACTAGACGCACACGCACCTGACTAGACTGGCTGAGTTGGACCGGTACGTGGGCGGCGGCGACACTGCCGGCGCACTTCTGTCTAGGAGAAGTAACCTGGAAATAAACAGGAATATATTTATTACCTCCAGTGATTCCGAGAAACTTATCGATAACGCTTTCTATAATGTAACATGTTTTCGATCTTTGTCGAACAGAATTTTAAAAACTTCTTGAGAGATGGTATTATTCCTTAATTTTACTACTTCAATTCTGCCTTATTAATTATTTAGTGCAAATGTGTAAGAATACTGGGAAAGGCAAATGAAAGATAGTTTCAAATAATATAGTGAACGAGTAAAGGCTAAAGAATTGGAAGGATGACCTAAACAAAACCGGACTTGGCATTGTTTCAAAACCTAGAACTGTCCAAGTCCAGTACACAGCCAGAGCACTGCAGCACTTTAGGAATACCAAACAGCCCCAAGTTAGTAGTCAGTCCTCGCTTGGATACGTATGTACAGGATTTCAGTAGGCATATAAAGTCAGGAAAAATACGTTTCTATGTTAATATTTTCAAGGACCACGTCATCTAAAAATCTTGTTTCATTTCCATTTTAAGTTAAAAAAAATACCAACACCAAGCTTTTGAACCATGTGAGTTGCTTTTACAGACACTACAAGCATTAAACAAGGAAACAGATAAAAAATAGATAATCGTATAGACAGTCGTGTGACTTACAATGGATAGTTAACCAACCTGAGCCTGTACTCTTGCATGGAGGCTTGATAGGTCGGCGGTGGCGGCCTGTAGTGGAACTCTGGGTACAGCATGGCGGCGTATGGATGATGCGGCCGGGCGTAGCTCGGAGGAAGCCTGGGCACTAGTCTTCGGCATGAAGCGCGCCGGAGCCCTATCAACGCGCAAGGGGCGTCGCGGGCACCGAGCCGCCACGCGAGCCCTGCCGCTGTCACTAACACCACGCCTATTCCTGGAAAGGATTTAAAAAATGATTGAAAACATTGTAATTACTATATATTTGTTTTATACTAAGGTATTTATGATTTGTTTATATTATTATGAACCACCTATGATCTCTATCGTCAAAGTTAATCCTTATCCTGTTACTAATATTATAAACGCGCAAGTTCGTATGTTTGTTACTCTTTCATGCAAAAACTACTTAACAGATTGTGATGAAATTTGGAAAAGAGATAGTTTGTACTCTGGATTTACACATAGGATACTTTTAACGCGAGAATAGGAGCCGCGGGCTGGGCGGACCGCTATTGTAATATAATAAGTACTGAACTGAGTAAAATGCGTGTTATCCACACGATGTGACATAGCATGAATTTTCAGCAATGCTTTTTGAGAATTATCCAATGGTATAAAAAACGCAGACACAGGATTTAAGTTAATAACAAATGTATTTAATAAGAGTCATTGTTATATTTAAATAGCTCAACGCAGCGAGCGCATCAGTACGTATTAAAAATAATGAACGCTTATTTTCAAACGAACTGCAAATTGAAAATGTTCATTTAATTTAATGCTCGTTTCCATAAGAAAGCCATATGTTTACACAACATGCTTTAATTAAATTCTCTCCTGGGTTCAAACGCGGCGCACACAAAAGAACGTGATAATAAACTGACATCAATTTGTTTAAAAATTAGTAACAACTGCTGCAACTTTGGCAACTGCTGTTGGTTGTTTCCGAGCTCATGATCACGAACAATGTGTTTCGGTGTAATCCTCCTGAGCCGCTGTTAGGTCGTTAGTAATATATTCTACGCGTATATTGCAACCTAAACTTCCTTCGATAACTGAGAAGGGGTAATCATCTTTGAAACTAGTTTACAATATTGTTTACATAAATACATTAATCAAGGAGTTTGCAATACATGTTGTGTTATGTTGTCTACGATAAAGTTGAGATGCCTCTATCTGCTCAACAATGTCTTGTTAAATTATGTTGATTGTCCATCTACATAAGAAAATCGCTAAGTCTTCAAAATTTAACTGTGTACAATCTAAAATTGGGCGACTTACATGAAACCCCTAATGGAAATTAAATATGTTGTTTAATCCATTGCACATACATAATCACAATTAGGTGAGTTGTCAAAATTAATTACAGACAAATGGCAAATTAACGAAGCTAATAAGCGATTAATAAAAGTGTAATTTTGATGTTGTTCGCTGCAATCGTCGAGACAACGCTCTTTAGCTGCCATGCACACGTTCCAAACCAAGCAAATACTTTTCGAAGTACGGTGTGGAAACTGTCAAATAATTTAAATTACTATAATCAAAAACGTTACTGACGTAAAATGGAACTTAGGTTGGTAGTCATAGGCATTATTGTTATAGTTTTTTTCTACAAAAATTGTCATAAGAGACTGACAAAATCTATTTGGAGCAAGACGAAGACGTAACTAATTTTAATTATTTAAACTTAAGTTAGGGTTTAATGATTATTAGTTAATTAAAATTTAGCTACTTTTAAACACTATTTAGTAAAAGCCACCCGTATGCTATACTTGCTTGGTCAATACTGTCAATCACCAAAAATTTTGCTCTCAAAAAGACTGAGCTGTCACTTCCAAACTTGAGACAGTCACGCATCCCTGTCTTCGCTGAACCCTATTGTACAATAACAACAAATTGGCCGCATCATGCCGCAATATGCGATGCCGATGCGATGACGCGTGTTCAACGAGTGACGTGTACAAATTGTCCGCCAGACAACACAATAGATCGGCCGTCTGTAACAACGACATCATTTGTCCCTAACGCTAATGAAAATCCAATTAATTCTGCTCTCAAACTCATTTGAAGTTTAATTGAAAACTTCGCCGGATGAAGGGCCGACGAGACTGCGAATGATATAATGAGATTTGCCAGGAGTTGTTATTGTCATATGGGCGGGGAATATCCAATGAGCTACCTCACGGTCAATTACATTTACTTTTGTTGTTGGGAGTTGTTTAATATTCTTTTACGTTTTATGATCAGGTACCTACTTATTTGTCACCTAATAAATTATGCTCGCGACTGAGTATTGAATAAAAAAAAATGTTTTAGAAAATAATTCTCATCTTTCTCAACTTGATAGAATAAATTTGCTATTCTGTGCAAATATCAAATTTGTTGGTACACTGGGCAGATACTTTTTTAATTTTGCTAGTATTGGGAGTTGACAAAGTGTACGCGCCGCTGCGTAGTAGATCGTGGACATTTATTTGTACAAAACCAAACAGCCGGCTGCTGGAATTCTTTGCCTACTTTCGTTTTGCTAAACAGCTCAGTGGACCGAATAACTTTAATCAGCTATGAAAAAAACTGCTAAGCATGAAACGAGTTGAGAACTGTTAAGCGATCAAAGCATTTTGAACTCCAGGGTTTTGTTCAAACAAGCAATTTTTCACCTTATCCCCTGCAAAGTTTCCTCGAGTATTTAAAAAAGTAATTTAAAAAGTCTTATCAAAAGGAAGTTTAAATTGATATGAACCGTAAAGTTAAATTTACCAACCTACTCCCGTATACTTTGTTTTGAACAATATTTGTCCTAAAGGTGCCTTTAGGATTAATTTATTAAATAAGCTGAAGTACGGTTATTTTGAAAGTCAGTATCGAATTATGATTGTTGTCGTTTGCCATTTTATCCAGAGTGTTTTTGGCGGAAATTTGATCTTTTATATTTATCTCACCTATCATAAGTAGTAGCAATGTGAGTGGCGCCCTGGGGTGAGGCCTCAGAGCCCCCAGGACTGCACCTGCGGCCACCAGGCAGGCCCCAACGACGCCCAGGAACAAGACACATAGCCTCAAGGGGGGCCTTCCACAACAGGATTTGGGGGCGTTGCCTTCACCCTCCGAGCACGCATACGCAGCGCCTCTACCCGATCTAGAACAAAAAAGAAATTGATTTATTGATAAGTTACATTGCATTTATAAAGAAATTTACCATATTTTTGTACGTCGCGCTAGAAAACAACTGCAGCATGGAAAGTGATCCCAAAAACAACCAGTTCAGCAGCATTTCGCGTATATTGAAACGCATAAAATTCGCGAAAGTCGCAGAATTACGACCGTGTTAAATTAAGAATGCTACTTGTTTTTATAAATTATAGCTTCAAATGGATGCTTTAAACTCTACGAGTAAACAAATTTTAACCTAGTTTTCAGACTAAACGTGTAATAAACAGCACTCTTGGCGGTTCTATTGAAGCTTTTCTTCGTGCCGGAATATAAACAAGACCGTTTGGAAAGGCAAACAATGGCCAAAAATATCCCATTTATGCAACGTTGAGTTTAGAGGGACATGCGGGATGCGAGTTTGTAGGGAATTATATTGGGTAAATATGCATGAAAGAAATATAGGGACATAACCAACCATTGATTAGCAATAAAATTGGTAAAGGAAAGCTGTTGTCAGAAGAATGTCTTTTGAGGGATTTCTGCGGTATGTTTTTCACGTTGTTTATTAGTAGTAAGTCTAGTATATGTCGTTCAATTTTCGGTATGTAGTGCTTATTAGCACCCAATAATGCCGCATTAAATAACCAATAATTAATTAATTAATTTAAAACATAAATTGTAACTAGTTTAGAAGTTAGAAATAAATAAAAACATAAATAACTGTCAAAGAACTTTAAGACCTAATTTAGTTTTACGCCTCGCCTGACGTCGCTCTGTTAAAAACGTCCTCAGAATGGGCTATTATGCCGCACACTCGCAGTTTGTGTGCTTTTTATCTGCTCGTTAGTGGGGCTGCTCTTAACTTCGCCTGCCACTCGGGCTGGGGTGCGAATGTCACATAATTGTCATGCAAAAAGACGCAATGTCGTTTACACTTGCTTTGATGCGCAAGAGTGTTTACTTATCTGGTAAAATGTGGAAGTGCATTACATATTTATGATTATGATGATTGGGATAATACATAATCAGAAATAATTTCAACATACTCTTTAAAACGTTTAGGATGTAGACAAATTAAGTAAAAATGTTGAAAATATTTTTATTATTTAAATAACATTATTTAAAAAAAAACATTACAACCAAAAATATTTAAATCAGTTTATTTCACCCTTTATTAAATGTTCAGAACATTCAGAGGATTTCGCTGAATCTCATTGCATTATATATTATCACGCAAAATAAAAGGAATTAGGCTGGAAGGTTAAAGCCAAATCAGTAAATGCGCGACAAGACTAACTGTATTAAGAACTACCGATAGTCACCTGGCTGTTAAGCCAGGATTTGGAAAGGAAAAGATCTAAACTAGCCGACAGTAAATAGAATATATTGAGAAAAAGCACAGAATTGGTTTAAGTTTGGTCCAAAGCCTACCTGCAACTGAAGACACACACAATCAGGTAATCTGTTATTATTATCTTCGCTATTTAAAAGATCTATTGGCACCAGTAGATAAATTATTTTGCGGTAAGAGAGAGAAAGTGTTTTTAAAAGTTAGGGAAGTTAGCCTATCCTAAAGGAGAATATCGCGACTTTGATTAATGTAACGGCGGTGTCTTCGTGCTGGTCCAGCAGAACTCCCAGAATGGATTGTAGCAACCGTTCGAGACATCCAGTAGGTAGGGGTTGGGACGTTCGCTTCTATGCTTCAGGATTGGTGCTCATCTTATCCAATCCTCGCACCCGCGGTAAATAAGACCGCGCGGGGCTGTAAAAGGAGGAGAAAGTAAAACCACTGGCTAACAGATGGACTACAGGGAGAAAGTTAAAAGGAACAGAACGTTGCTAAAGAACTACGAGAGGAAGACGAGGTGCGGAAAAACTTACCGGTTGAAGAATAAACGAATCACAATAATTCGGGCATTTGGCCACAAAACTAAATTCGCGTAAACAACGCGTAATAAGCCGCTAGGGCATGTTACTGAAGACACAACCTTAGAAAAGGCTTTGAAATTAATAAAAAAAGGAGATAAACATTTAGATTGTTCTTGTGTCGAGAAAAAATATCAGAATGAATGAATGTCGGGAAAAATCGAACGTGACAGCCAAAAAAGGGGAATTTAAAATTTGAAAGACAGTCAAAAAAGCGCCTAAGCAAAAAAAGAAAGGACGAGATTAGGGGAGAAGATCAAAAAAAGGTTTAGAGCCGCAGCGGAATGCTGCAGTACCCTCAAACGACGCAAAAAGAGAGGAAAGTCGGCTAAAAGAAGAAAAAAAATTAGCAAAGGAGAACTAAAATTAAAGATGATCCAAATGAATGAAACGCCAGAGTAGTTGAAAGACGAGATGGTTAACGATGAACCATCATGGCTAATCATCCGCCAAGCAAGAAGTCAGGTAGGCGTATGGAACACTCAGACCGTTGCGAGGATCTTAAAACAGCAGACGGTTGCATGCATCCGAGGTCCAACTGAAAGTATGAAGAGAGGAACATTAATGGTTCCAATTTAATGAAAGAGAAGAATGAAAAGAATCGTTAGTTAAATAGCAGTTAAAAATTGTCATTAATTAAACAACAGTTAAGAGTAACATTAATTAAACAGCCCGGGCTCCTAAGTTAACTAACAACTAAAGTCCTAAAACTAACGCAACCTAATCATTAACCTAACCTAACATTAGAAGACCTATACAAAACACATAGCGTTATAAACAATCAAAAGATAGGACTGCAACGCAAAAACCTAAGTTTATACACCTATGGACTTCCAAGTCTAATGACTAAGCCTAGGAAAACTCGAGTTTGTATGTCATGTCAATAGACTAGTAGCGTAAGTTAAGGGGTTGAGACTAATTGGATAAGTCTCACCTATCCCAAGAACACTGTGGAAAACAACAAGTGTTTGGCCACAAAAAAAAAATTCAAACGTGGAACATCCACAAATAAGCGTCGAAGATGGACGACCGATTACGAAAAAAAGCGATGTGTCTTCAAGGGATTGACAGACAACTTCTAAAATCGCGCCCGAAAAGTTTTGACAGTTGCCGAATGCAAACAGCTGACCGCCAAATAAAATTCAAAATAAACGGTGGAAAAAGGTACGCAAAAAAAAGATGGAGCGTGGCTTGGCCAGAGTTGGACGCGGGCCACACCCTCAAAGGACAGAAAAAAAAGTGGGTACATTACTTTAAAATATCTTTAACATGATAAGTACCCACGTGGGGCGAATCGTAGTCTTTCAGCTCATAAACTTGCGGAGAGACAACTTTGAGAACACGGGTTTTAATAAAACGGGGAGCAAATTTACTAGAGAAGTAGTCGGCTCCAGAGGAGCGCGCGAAATTACGTCTCCAGACAATGTCACCTACGTTGAGAGCGACGGAATGCCTATTTTTGTTATAATAGCGGGAATTTCGTAAGAAAGAGAAGGATAAATTATCTGCAACTTTTGCATAGACTTCGTCCAACGATGATAACATCGCAGCGTGCGTTGCCCGACTTTCTGCTAAATTGTTGCATCGAGTCTGGCGTTCGTCACGCGATGTGTCGAGAACGACGTCTCTACCAAACATAAGGAAGTTTGGTGAAAATGATGTGGATAAGTTGATGCAGGAATTCAGGTATAACTTGACTTTGGGCAACATACGAGCCCATTGTCTGTGGTTATCCCGTACCAACATACTCAGACAAGTAACTATAGTCTGATTATACCGTTCGACGGTATTAGCTTGTGGGGAATAATAAGGGGTATAAAAGGGGCGGGAATTGAATTTAGTTAAAAAGTTATTAAAATGGTAACTTCTGAAAACGGTAGCATTGTCACAAAGAACAGAACGAGGAACACCAAAATTATAGAATATTTGGTTCTCCAACAATTCGCAGATAGATTTGGCATCTACTTTTTTTAGGCTAAACAGCCAGACATATTTGGAAAAAACATCTACCACGGACAAGATATATTTGAAACCGTAGTACGCTGTGGGAAGGGGACCAATGAGGTCGATGGACAACATTTGAAGGGGAGCAGAAACTACTTTGGGGTATAGCATTTGACCTCGTGGCTGTGCATTTGATATTTTATAAGACTTACACGTTTCGCATTCGTTGAGGATTTGGGTGACATCCCTAAACATGTTTGGCCAGTACAAGGCTTTTTTAATGTTGAGATAGGTTTTCGTGATGCCAGGGTGTATTTGGGGGAAGGTGTTATGGGCTTCCCAAACAGCTTCACGGACCTTTTCCTTAGGCAAAACGACGCGCCAAGATTCACCTGTCAAAGGGTTTAACAAGGGAACGTGGCGGAGTAAAACACCGTCGCGAATGCAATAGGCCGGAAACATTTGCGGATGCTCACTAGCACCTCTATAAACCTTTTTATACCACTCATCCGTAGTGAAATCTGGACCGCGGTCAAAAGTAACGGAAGCAACAAAAGCTCTTGATAGGGCGTCTGGAACAACGTGGTGAATGCCTTTCCTATGAACGATATCAAAATTGAATTGCGAAATAAGGGTAGACCAACGAGCTAGACGGCCAGAAGGGTTGTCTAAGGTCATTAGCCATTTGAGAGCAATATGGTCCGTAACGATCGTGAACTTAGTACCATCGAGATAACCACGGAAGTGCTTGATGGATTCGAGCACAGAAAGTAACTCTCTCTCGGTTGTACTGTAGTTACGTTCTGCTTTAGAAAAAAGTTTAGAAAAGTAAGCGATAGGGTGTTCTTTATCATCAATGATCTGTGAAAGAACCGATCCTAGACCAACTGATGAAGCGTCACAATGCAAAATAAATGGCAAAGAAAAATCTGGACAAGCCATAACAGGAGTGTTGACGAGAGCATCTTTCAGCTTTTGAAAAGCTAGGTTGGCTGAATCATTCCAGTCAATTGGATCACGACCCTTCCTTTTACCAATCAAAACCGTAAGTGGAGCAATGATCGTCGAGAAGTTATCGACGAATCGTCGGTAATAAGAACATAGACCTATAAAACCACGAAGAGCCTTCGCAGTGGTAGGAACTGGAAAATCCCGAATAGAATCAAGTTTAGAGGGATCGGTTTTCAATCCTTGTTCATTTAGAATATAACCAAGGTACTTCAATTCAGACTTACAAAAATCACACTTTTTGATGTTCACAGAAAGACCTGCCTCCTTAAGACGATCTTTAACCTTCTTCAGCAACATCAGATGTTCGTTAAAATCACGAGAAACAAGAATTAAGTCATCAACATACCCAAACACACAATTATCAGAATTACTAGTGAATTCATAATTAACAATCATGTCGGTTAGACGTTGCATCTCAGATGCGGCGTTAGTCAAACCAAATGGCATCCTAACAAATTCGAATAGACCACGTTGAGGTACGATGAAAGCAGTTTTCTCGCAACTTTCTTTATCGGCGAGGGGAATCTGCCAAAAAGCGCTTCGAAAATCAAGGGAAGTAATAAAACGAGCTCCACGAAGGTTATCCAAAATGTCCTGAATACGAGGAAGAGGATACGAATCTCTAATCGTGACACTATTCAGTTTACGACTGTCAACGCAAAAACGTACAGAACCATCTGGCTTAGTTACCATAACAACTGGACTAGCCCATGAAGAACGAGAGGGTCGAATAACACCAGCCTCGAGCATTTTGTCAATCTCCTCATTGAGAATCTTAAGTTTAACTGGGGAAAGTGGATAATAACGTTGGCGAATAGGTGGACCAACGGTATTAATCTTGTGGGAAAGCCAACTGGTTTTACCCAGACCTATTTTGTCAGACGAAATCTCCTCGAAATCCTTAATCGCTCGTTGAAGCTCGGACTCTTGCTCTGGAGATAAAAAAAGGCGTGGTTGAACTTGGCGAACCTCGTTAACGTAAACCTTCTTTGAAAAAGAATCCTTGGGCAAAAAAAGGCTGCCGCGAATATTCTTTTCAAAGGCCTCACTAAACACGGCGGTTAGACCAAACCTATTAGAAAACTCCATACCTAAAATGATGGGAGAAGAAACATGCTCCGCAACTAGGAAGTCATGAAAAAAAGAAATACCATTAAACGTGGTTAAGAGAGAAACTGATCCTAAAATAACCATAGGCGATCCATCGGCCGAAAACACAGAGGGTCGAGAACCGGTGATAAAAGGAGTATTCAAATTTTCCTGGAGAAACTTCTGGGAAAGGAGCGATAACTGCGCGCCAGTATCTAAAAGGGCTTCGCAACGTTGGTTCGAAAGGCGGATCTCGATAAAAAGACGATTGTCGGTGGAATCCCTTAAATGTACCGGAGAAATCTGAACATGATGATATCTCCGGTGGTAAACTAGTTTTTTTGAAGTTTGTTACAATTTGGACAATCTCGGGTCAAAAAGCCAGGTCTCTTGCATTTAAAGCAAATCTGGCCCGGTATATTGGGACACGAACGATAAGAATGTCCAGGCTTGTCGCATTTGGGACATAGCGCGGACGTACTCGCGACAGAAACATTATTAGTAGTGGCGCAAATAGCGGGGAAGTCACGCGAAAGAGCCTTCTGCGTCGGGTGATCATACGCTTCGAAATTAGCGGCGATCTCCAACAAAGTATCCAGGTCAGTAATGCGATTAGTGGAAAGGCACAGAGCGTACCTGGGGTGCAAATTAAATTTGATAATGGGGAGCAAAGAACGGTCAGAAAGTGGCAGGGCAAGTTTGCTATTTAAGGCCCTGATCTCAATAAGGAACTCACGGATAGGCTGATTTCCTTTTTGTTTCATATTGCGTAATTCCCTTTCAGTAGCATCGTCGAAATCGACAGGTCCGAACGTTCGAATAAAAATAGTTTTTATTTGTGGGAGGGTAAGCGCGTCATCCCTAATCGACCTATAAAATTTTAGGGCGTGACCTGACAACACCTCGTGGAAGCGACGTACGACGTAATCCTCATGGACGTCGTATGCGATAATGTTTTCGTCTAGGCTTATAAAAAAGTCTCGAACACAAGTATGACCGTCAAAAGATAGCTTCCACTTGGACAAGCTAAGACCTTTACTACAATGTTGGGGATGAGCTACCGGAGGAACTCTTGGTAAGACTTGCGTAAAATTGATTGGGTTTTGAAATCTTGATCCCGTTTCCATAGGAGAGGGGATTGGTGAGGTGAGAACGCTACGTCTCGGAAGTACCCTAGGAGAGGCACGGGGCGTTACAGTGATAGCCACCTCTTCTTGGACGATGTCGACCAATGGTTGTTGTTTGTCTTGACGATCAAACCTCTGAAGGACCGGAGACTGGTCCTCAGCCGGATCTCCCATGTCCAAGACGTCGACGTTTTCCATTTTTAATCGATAATAGAGCCACTTAAATCATACACACAAAGACTGGGCGCAAAAATTTAACCCGTGTGCAGCGACCCTAAAATATTTCGTAAGGAGACTCAAAGTCGAGAAGATCGAGTTTCAAAAAATACAAACTTTTTCCTTGTAAAGGTAAAGTAATGAAAGAACAAAATATTTGACAGATTCAAAGAACTGACATTCAAAGCAAGAAATGTCTAATGAAAATAATGCGAATATATTTCAGAAATGAAATCATATAACTAAAAATATCGAATATAAGTCGAAGCGAAAATCGCTTTCCAAAATTCGACGCGTAAAATCAAACAACTTACGCTCTCGTATTCAAAGGTAAAATCTCAGGTAATATTTCGCGTTTTCATACAAAATGGAGTAAGAGATTTGACATATTATGTGTAATGTTATTTTCAAGTTATTTTACTTTTGATTTTTTTAACAGGTAACGACTACTAATACCATAACGTGAAGAAAGGAAGCAAGGATTTTTTACTTTATTATTGTTTTTGATACGGGAAGCCAATAAATGTGATATGACTCCTAAATTGTCCTACTGATTGTTTCGTAGAAAGCTTTTGGACAACTGGGAAATTCCCTAAAACTAACCAAAAATGTAAGTAACGAGGCTGCTATGCCGTATTCTGCTGCCTAAGCGAAATTGAAATCTACTCATCAGTGAATAGTGTCTAGGGAAAGGTAGGTGTTGTAGGAGTGTTGAAATCGTTTGCCAAACAGATAGTCGGTCTCGAAGACCCTGTTCGACAAAGACTCAGGTGAAAAGTAGAGTTATTGAGTGAGTGAATGTAGAATGTGTTTTGTGATGGGTTTTGAAGTGTGAAGTTGTTCACGTTTAGGTGGAAGAGTAAATAGGGGGAATATTTATGACAGGAAGTGTCAAAAAACCGAGGATCGGTGACCCTCCTGTCACGGATAGAAAAAAATTAGGAAATTGCTAATTTTTAGATGAAGATAGGGAAAACTGGTTAAAGGGATGGAAGTCCCTGTTCGGGCGCCATACTATCACGCAAAATAAAAGGAATTAGGCTGGAAGGTTAAAGCCAAATCAGTAAATGCGCGACAAGACTAACTGTATTAAGAACTACCGATAGTCACCTGGCTGTTAAGCCAGGATTTGGAAAGGAAAAGATCTAAACTAGCCGACAGTAAATAGAATATATTGAGAAAAAGCACAGAATTGGTTTAAGTTTGGTCCAAAGCCTACCTGCAACTGAAGACACACACAATCAGGTAATCTGTTATTATTATCTTCGCTATTTAAAAGATCTATTGGCACCAGTAGATAAATTATTTTGCGGTAAGAGAGAGAAAGTGTTTTTAAAAGTTAGGGAAGTTAGCCTATCCTAAAGGAGAATATCGCGACTTTGATTAATGTAACGGCGGTGTCTTCGTGCTGGTCCAGCAGAACTCCCAGAATGGATTGTAGCAACCGTTCGAGACATCCAGTAGGTAGGGGTTGGGACGTTCGCTTCTATGCTTCAGGATTGGTGCTCATCTTATCCAATCCTCGCACCCGCGGTAAATAAGACCGCGCGGGGCTGTAAAAGGAGGAGAAAGTAAAACCACTGGCTAACAGATGGACTACAGGGAGAAAGTTAAAAGGAACAGAACGTTGCTAAAGAACTACGAGAGGAAGACGAGGTGCGGAAAAACTTACCGGTTGAAGAATAAACGAATCACAATAATTCGGGCATTTGGCCACAAAACTAAATTCGCGTAAACAACGCGTAATAAGCCGCTAGGGCATGTTACTGAAGACACAACCTTAGAAAAGGCTTTGAAATTAATAAAAAAAGGAGATAAACATTTAGATTGTTCTTGTGTCGAGAAAAAATATCAGAATGAATGAATGTCGGGAAAAATCGAACGTGACAGCCAAAAAAGGGGAATTTAAAATTTGAAAGACAGTCAAAAAAGCGCCTAAGCAAAAAAAGAAAGGACGAGATTAGGGGAGAAGATCAAAAAAAGGTTTAGAGCCGCAGCGGAATGCTGCAATATGCATGCATATGTCTAACCGAGCTGTTTCCACTTGATACGAGTATATGAAGCTTAAAGCACTTCAGGGCTTTATTAACCCATTTGGCGACTTGCACTGTTCGCAATAACATAAATTACTCAACTTTACCTTTTGATATCAGTGATTATTTAATTATTTCAATTTGTTTTTTTTTATTGTCCACTTTATTTTTTTAAGAAATTACTACTGTTACTTATTAGCGCACTTTTTGTCTACTTTTAAATTATTCTTCTCTCTTACTACATGAATAGGTTGGCTGGAAGAGATCTCTTTGTAGAGATAAGCTCGTCTTTGCAATGTAAATTTTTAATGAAATGTATGTTGAAATTGCGTGCAATAAATAATATATTATGTATACTTTTAGGATATATACAATTCCTACCATGCATTCTATCTCTTCCCACCCCAGTTGTTTATCAATTAGAACCTGAATTCATACGGACCCCACCTCTAATGGGGTTCCTGTGTTTCTGACATTTTTGCTACATCAACGTCACAACACAACACTCGGTTTTTTTTCGTGCGACCGCGTATAATGGACGAAGGACTTTTTACTACTTTACCTAAATAAGCACGGATGACGTATCCAGCTAGGTATGTGCTGTTTTTAAACCGACTTCAAAAAAAATGAGGTTTCTCAATTCGACCGTATACAACGTGTATCAACCCGAAGTGCACCAACTCTCACATTGACTACAAATCATATGTTAGAATATTAGCCTTCTAAGTACACGTGCTAATTAATAATTAGATAATTGAATTCCAGGTCTTCATTTAATAAATTTAAATTCGCACAACACTAGCAAGCAATCATCTGTTTAGGGGCATTGACCTTCGACGCTCCTTCCGGAATAGTTTCCACCTCTTTCACTCCTAGCTGTGCTCCTGGTAACATTACATTTATCAAAATGGGTTCCGGATATGTTCAATGTTTTATTTTTCGTTTGTAGTCGAGTTTGTAGTTTTTACAAGTTCAATTTTTTTTTTTTTAAGCTAGGTTGAATATTTTTTTTTAATCTGTACTGCTTTACAAATTAAACTTGTTACAGAAAAACGACAAAGACAATAACTGTTACCGATTTAATAATTTCATTGAATTTATTCTATAGATAGCTCATGAAATCCTTCCTTTGTTGTCCATATACATTATGACTGTCGTATCGAGAGCGCAGTTGAATGCGCATGAGTTTATCGACCCTATTATCAAACCCTAAAGGAAGAGGGTTCTTAATGTTGATAGTTAATGGATGCCATCGAACACGCCCACACAAAACGTACAAGCTTTTATCTCAGTCACGCTTGACGACAAACCTTTCAAACTATTCATTACCTAGCCTATTCAGTTATTTTGGGCTCAAGTCCAAGCGTATGAAAAGCAGTTATTTCCATTCGTAAGGGATAATAAATTGAACACAGAAACAGAAGCTCATAGAGAAGCCAAAATTAGTATTCCGGTGACATCTCTGTACTGTGATAAAAATCTCAAAATAGAGGTCAAAATGTAAAGACATTGTTATCAGGAAGCTTTATCATCACGCTCAAAAGAAAATGTTACTATGGGTGAAACATTTAGACGCTATGACCACAAACTGGAGAGCGTCATGAATGGTAATAGACATTTTACGTTGCGCAATGTAATCTTAGTATCACTCTGACTGTGAAATTCTAACAATTTTCTTTAGAGGATAACAAAGAAACCACAAGTACTAGAAAGTTATGTATGTACTTGTCTTGGTGAACCGTTTAGTTTTGTTTTTCCAATGATCCAGCTGATCCAAGAAAGCCGAGCTGTCGCAGTCAAGACATTTTATCTTTCTAATGCACCGCCGCTAATAGATCTGTATCTCTAAAAGCAATAAAATTGAGTGTTCTCATCGGATAAGTTTGAGAACAGATGAAAGTAACAGAGCTTGAACTCCAGAGGACGGAGCATTGCACGGATAAGCGCGGTTTATGTAGTTGGGACGAAAGTTTAACTTAGGTAATTTGCAATTTCATTTAAATTTTTGCAACGGGATTGAGATTTGAATTTTAATCAAGCTTACGAAATGTTTTTTTAGTAAGTATAAAATTTAATAGAATCGTAGAAAAAATATTTCTTTGTAACTGCTATGTTATGTAGGATCCTATTGGAGCTTGATGCTGCTCTTTATAAAATCGGTACGACGCAGCAATGGTCTTCAGACGGAGCAGTCGGACATTTTGATAAATTACTATCGGTACAATAACATTCATTTCGTTGGCGAGTTCGCCTCCTCTGTTTTCAATTTGACGAGTCATGCCGGCCTCGTTGCCCGAGTTTGATGAAAAATACATTTTTCGTTTCTACTTGACTGGACAAGACCTTATGTAATAGCGGAGTTTTTGTTATTATGCGCCCAAAGTCGTATTGTGAGCGGATCTTGAAGGTGTAATTGACGCGGAAAAGACCGATAATGGTAGAATACTCTCAATGCCTTAGTTTTTATGCTATGTTATTTTTGTCTGTAATTATTTACCACGATCATTTATGTAACAGATTTTTTATCATGTTTTTTTCAAAGGCAAGGTTGCTTCATCTCCTGTCCAGCGGAAAGACATTAAAAACGGATCGATAAAACAGACACCCTTGAATTTTTTTCATGACAAAGTAGGGTAATAAAATTAGTGTGATGCCGCCATCTGTGAGATAGGGGAATGGCAATGGATGAGTCACTTATTACTCTCCAATGTGTTCACTAATAGCTATGTCCACGCGATGCACTTGATGTTGCCGCAACCCTAAACACTCACGTTTTATATCAGTAATTTGGTTGAAGAGCCATATTTAGTAATTGAATAATAGAACAGGGGTGAAAAAATTGCTAGGTATCTTAAATTTTCCACAAATTTTGCTTAAATATTTCTCATAGGTTGTTGTTATCAAAGTTTTAGCAAGATTTAATGGTTTATTTATTTATTTATTTATTTATTTATTTAAGGGACCGCAAAGATTAACATAGCCATACTAAACCCGCAACAACTAGGTTTGGTGAGTGCCTTGGTGCCCTGTTTTAGGCTGTAAACAGACAATCAGCTCCTAGTTTTAATCATAACAGCAGTTAAGATAAGACAGTATATACTGCATATGCACATACTTGTATAAAACAGATCATAGAACACCCACATTGCAAAAATAGAACTTATTACACAAATCTGTAAAGTACAGTTTGACACGCATCTAAATGGTTTACTAACAATCCTGTTGAAATTGCGACAGCGCAGCATCACGGTAATACGTTTAGCGACGACGTGCACCAGCGACGCAGTCATGTTCGAAATTACATCTAACCCGATGCGTTCTACGTTTAAATGCTTTACAGGTATCACGAGTAGAGCCTGTCTTCAACCTTAGAGCTTGAGACGCGCTGATGTGTGCGCATATTAAACCCCCATCAGATCTCGAGTGGTGTGCTGCGGGGCGAGAAATTTATGTCGTTAATAAGGGCCGGGAGGGTTAATTAGCTGATTTATGTTAGCCATATTATGCGGCCCATATTGCGGTACTCCAGCACACGCGGTATTATGACCCTTACCATTGACAGTTTAATAGCCTCTCTGATCTCGGGTAACGGCGCAGGTCTCACAAGTTCTCTTCAGAATATGATGAAAACAGCCTTTTGACGCGTGACGAATATCTGAATGACGTTGATTTTGTATCTGTACTGTAGTACACTGCACAGCGCTTTATTGAGTTGCGGTTGCAGCTTTTACACAGAAATCTCGCTTTGTATTTCAAATGGAGCATTCAATAATCCTGAAATATTTTATTCATTTTCAGTCTCACTCGACGTTCGGTTAAAGCTTCGATTCAACCAAAAATCTCTGCGTGGTTTTGAAATAAAATTCAGCGTTGTAAAATGGTAGTTAAGTTAAAAGAGCCATGAGGCAGTGACACACACGATTGAGCATCGTAACTGCATCTTTGCGTTGCAAAGTGAGGCGACGGGAGACGGGACGCGAAACTTAATGGTGTGTCAGCAGGGTTGCTATGAAAATGGCAATTTTCCGTGCACAAACAAGCGTGGAGAGGCCACGTGCTCAGTCAGACGAGCACGCTCCATGAACGAAGAATAAAGCCCATACTCAGTGATATAGAAAAACTGATCGACCTATTTGAACAAAAAATAACCCTTAGCTTTTGTAAGTACTTTAGTTATTGCTGTACTAGCTTAATAAATAAGAAGAAAGAATGAACGATTTTTTCATAGTATGATCAAAGTATGACGATAAATTATATCTTTTAATGAAAGTAAGATATCTAGGTAAATATTTCTTTTTAGATTAATTTCGGAAAAGCGAGGATCCAGAAATGTAATTTAGTTAAACAGTGGAAAAGCACACCAATAATGTTTTATTTTTGCTGTGCTGAAACTTAATTTCGATCAAAATTAACTTAACTATTTACTTATATAATTAAAGATAAAGATGAATCTAAAAACACAGTATGGAAGTACAAAATGTTATGTATGTATATATCTTTCATCCAACGTCTACAACTTTGTGTACTCATCGCGGCGTATCAGGGGCCCGTCAGTTCCGCCCTAGCATGCTGACTGCGCGATGCCTTTCTCACACCAGCCAGACGGCTCCCGACGCCCATTTGACGTTTCACTTACCTATGTCAACAACAAAAATGTGTAAACAGTTCCGACATGAAGGAAAGCAATTCTATCAATACCGACGTTATTTACTAAGAAATTTCTCAACTACGAGACATGCTTATTTAATGGGTTGGATTTATTTCCAGCAAGACAAATAGTAAAACACTTAAATGTAGCTCTGAAAATGCAAGTCAAGAAAAAGTTTTATTAATAGCCTAATGACACAGCCAAATTAAAAGCTTATAATATATTTTAAAGAATGAAAGAAAGAATTGATACCTATTTGAGTTGGAATCAAGACAAAATTCATTCGAATACGAATTCCAATCCATAACTCACAATGGGAATGTTTAGTCCCCGATCGGTGTTACCTTTCAAACGCGCACACAAAGCCAACGCACGGCTGAGGATCAATTTTCTGATTGATGCTTCAGAATCTGTGCATCTACTAACAGACCGGCAATTTGTGAGGCAATGCCACATGGGATAGAAGCGCCTTTGTAACAAGAAATGCGGACTCTGATAGGTCGAAAACAGCTTCGAGATTGAGACTAGATTAAATTAGAATTTTTGATTCTGTTAGAAATTCTGCCAATGTAAAATTGACATCAGGACCCTGAAGCACGCGTGCCAGAGACCTACCATGTAAAGATTCTTAACGATTATAAAAGTAATTCAAAATCTGCTCATTCATTTCGTAGTACTGTTTTGGGTGTGACTGCATAAAGTATTGTAGATTACTTTTCTACATCATGCATTTACTCATACTGAGCTCAAACACAATATTAATAATCTGTGATGCGCTACACGTCAAGCCTTTACAGCGAGCAAACCAGTTTTATGGATGCTAATAGGACTTTCGTCACAGCCGATTTACCAGTCACAGTAAATAGCAAATGTGTTGTAGCGCGTTTTTTTATTCATGTATTAAAAAAAAAAAATGCTACGTTTCTTTGGTATCATGTCACCAGGCTATCATAACATTGCATTGAGTAACAAAATAAACAATCTAGCTCATCCCTATCATTTCCGCGCTACCAGGAGATTACGAATGTAAGAAGTTGTGCAAGAATAGGTGAGCGATTTATCCGTGAAGTATTAGTTCGCACGGTATAAGACGAAGGCCACGAAGGGCGCTTTTTGTTCTAGTTGGCTGTAGGCGGGCAACCACGAGGAACAGGAAGCTGGCGCTCACGACTACCAGCTGATTACAGAAATATGATAATGTAGGCTGTAGAAGTGGCATGCTCCGTCCCGGTAGATCAAGGTTGGGAAAACCTAACGGTGTTTAACGCAGCTGTTTGTATTTCTGACCGCAACCGTATGAATCGATTTCAGGTTGATAACTTTGTATCATTGTTTGTGTGAAATGCTCATTTCACATATGTAATCACCAACAACATATGTAATCATGCCGTGTGGTGACGGCAGAGTAGAATACATTTGTCACCAACCCCTACTCTTCCCGTGGGTGTTAAATTTGATTGTTTAGTGCGATTGCAAAGTCAATCTATGTATATTTTATTTAAAACATAAGAGATTTTTAATATTGATCTGGTCACTATAAGATGTTGTTAGGTGAGCTAATTACGTAATAACTTAAGACAGAAGGACTTTTAAGTAGGGACTGAATAAATTAACCGACTTGGTATTACATGGATCTCACAACTGTTTACGGTAGACTAAGTTGCGTGCGAGACTTGGTTTTTTTACAAATTATGTTTTTGATGGCATCGTATTTACCCGAAGATACACAGGCTAAATCGTAGGCATTTCCATCACCGATTCCATGTGCGGATCAACGCTCGTCCGCCGTTCACACGCGTGCTCGTGCCTGGCCCATTAGTGCCGAGTCATTGTCAGCGGCGACGTCGACGAACTTGCTCACCGACTCGCCAGCGCAGGTACTACATATTTCTTGTCAGTTAACGTCATCAAAATCAAACCCTGTTTTGTGTATCATCATGGCATGTCTAGTGAAAACACTGCGGCGTCTATTTTTATTGTAAATAAATGCGAATTTACACATCACCATATACGTCCCCACCGAGAGGCTCGAGTCTACCCTAAATTAGGGCGATTAGGCCTAAGTCGACCACGCTGGCCCAGTTACACGAGTAATAAAAAACTTAGGCATCGAAAATTTGAATCAACATTACATTGTCTTTATCTTTATGTATTTAGATTAGGCATATAATCTTGACAGGTACTTTAAGTTAATAAGAACCTTTCTATATAAGAACGGTTTTTGTTACAATGAAATTTTAGAACCTCTGAGAAATGAAGAATAGCAGGAAAACTCATTATTTTTCTCAATTTGCGGGAGCACGAACAAGATATTTTAATAATTCTTGTTATTACACCGACAGGATTAATTTCCTTTGTCTACAAAGAAAATAAGTAAAGATAAAGTACCTACGTTAAACTTTATTAACGTCTTAATTTGAATTAGATACTACTGTTCTAAGTATGTGTTATATTTTCTGATATTGTACCTATACTCGTAAATACGTAAGGCACGATAACGTGCATCTCACATTTTCAGAACATGATAAATAATAAAAATGTTTCGTTGTAAATTATATTCGGCTCTTTATTTGAATAATGAGGCTGATTCTCTCTATTATGCTCCAATCCTTAATTTAAGTTCGTCCGTCCTTTTCACCTTTTAAAGATTAAAAAGGGACAGGAGATTGCCATCCTAACATTAGAGTTGTCAAACATCGAATTTGAACTTTATGGTCGTGTCGATTGCACAATTTTAGAGAGCACTTAAAACATGCGACTTAAAAATATCTTAATCTGACATCTATGCCCTTATTTTAGGTTATCATTCGTTCAAATTAACATCATACGTTCATCTGAATTTATCACCTCTCTTTCATTGGTCAAAAACGAAAAGAATAGCTGTATTTTAAAATTAGAATTAGAGTATGACTTCCCGAATCGGGGCCAATAACTCTGTTAAAAAGTAGAATTTTCACGAGTCTGTTCAATATTTCGCAATCCCATAGGAGAAAAATACGCATTATTTAAACTCTGTAAAATCATAAATTATTTTCTTTGTTATTCTAAGGATGCCAATTACTAACAATATTTATTTTACTATCATGTATGTATAGTATATCGCAGATGGATTGTCGAATCAGTTGTGCATCTAACTCCGTTTTGCAAAATAAAGGGCATCACACACGGCAGCTATAATATATATTATAGCTCCGTCTGTTACAGGCTTAACTGAATGACGTTTGGCGGTTTTACATAATTACTGAACTTGAATACGCAGAATTGCATAAGCGTTTCGCATTCATCAAAGCTGCGGGTAAACTGTCAGATGTTTTGTAAAACGGCATCAAATAAACGATTGATTATAGATTTTAATTCAAAATTTAATCGCTCGTAAAAAGTTTTCATTTTAAATAAAGTCAGTGCAGAAACTTAAAAAAACAATCGTCCAAACAACGAATTTTCAATTGAAACTTATTTTGCCAGCAGACAAGACATTCAACAATACATCTAAACATGGGTAGCAATTTTGTTAAACGTAGTGCAATGGCATGGTTTTACAAAATAGCTATTTTATAAAACAGCTAGCGGTTTTGTAAAACAGCTGATTTGACAATCTATCAACGACATAAATGTAAAGTACGTGTCTTCTTACCCTAAATTAGGGATATTAGTTTTTTTTTACAAACACATCAACCAACACAGTCCAGTTAGTGCTCATTTTTCGTGTGCATATTTCATCACGATGTTTTTCTTTTCTTTAATCTGATACGAGTAGATCTGTAAACCCTAGCGAAGAATTTAAAAGGAAGGCAGAATTGGTTTCCTTCGACTAAATTAACAAACTTCAACTTTCTTATCGACGATTGTAGCCCAGTCATTTGTTTTGTTATGTAATTAGATATGTGTACCTAAGTTTCACGTGTAAATTGTAAAGGCAAAACACATACATATATACTTTTATTTGTTTAATTAATCATTGTTTTACTCAGTTATTCGAAATAACAAATGGAAATCTGATTTATCAGGCTTTGACGCCGTGTCGTTACCTGTTCCTCATGAGTAATTTTCTACACATGGTATGGTTTTATTCTGTAACATTACGCACAAAATCCTGGTGAAATAAATTGGGGTTCACGATAAGCGGTCCCTTTGACGAGGCCTGTCTTCGGATTAGGGCATGAAAAATGATAGCGTCAAGCGTCGCCAAACGCTACCGCATTTTGTACCACTTTACATGAGTTTATATATTAAATAAAGGTCTTGTATTGAAAATTATTTAAAAAATTTACAGGAGAAGTTGAATCTATCGATGAGAAAAAAACTTTTTGTATTGTCTTACTAACTGAATGTAAATGGTGCACGTTCTTTTCTATGTGAATTTTCATCGAGGCAAAATGATGACCAAATTTGCCATTTGACGTTTAACACCAATAAAAAATACAGAAGTCGATCGTGTAAACAATGTGACACGCCGCGCCATACCACCTTTTCTTTTTTGCTTTTTAACTTTGTCCGAACCGAAAAAATCACGAAGCTAGTGCAAAGCTATTACAAAGCCGACAAAATCGCGGTGCCGGGTATTCCGCGGGATGTGCCAAATACAATGAAAGCACGACGACGTGTCTCCATTCGCGACACGTGTCAAAAATTTCACGACTAGCAAAACTGTGGAAAGTTTTTACGCAGATAATATCTTATTCGATTTATTTATTCAATTGGTCGATCTCTATCTTTCTATCTCTAGTCATTTTCTTCCTCCATTTACATAAGTACCTATATAATGGTATATTGTGGTAATATAATAACTAGTGGCTTTGTGAGCTGTAGACCTCGCGAGTATATACAGGTATGTATATTTTTTTGAAATGGCTGATTTATATCCCCTCATAACTCCGATTTTTTTTAATTTCCTGAAAAAAACTGACTAAAAAAAAAACGATTAATTTACCAAACCTGCTCACAAAATTTCATGAGAATCGGTAAAAAACGCGACCTGTAGAGTGGAACAAACAGACAGATGGACAGACAGACAGACATACAAAAGCAATTTTGGTCAAGCGATTCGCGTTCTCTGCCCACCTGACCTATCAATTTGGCTTCATTTGTATGTTCTGCAAGCATTCTTTCTTATCAAACATTTAGGAAAACTTTTGAAATAATAAAACATTTTTAACAGGGGCTAACCCACTATTTGACAGTGATTGCGAAAGTTTTTATCCTGTTTCCTTACTCACTGCCTTACGAGTATATTGTAGTCACTTCAACTAAACAAAATTCATAGTTTGTAGCACTTTGAAGGTCTCCGTTCGAAGTAAACAGTTTAATCAACATCTCTAAGGTATGTAACCCAGTGTTGGCCACGTGTGAAATATATCGTAAACAATGCTTAGATAAACACATCCATCTGTTCAGCTTCAACCTTAGACTTGGGCACAATTAGTCAAGGGATGTTTGCGTGCGTTTGTTTGTATTTGCTTCTGTAGTTGGCGTAAGTGATTTTGCCATACAGGGTGCGAGTAGTTTACCATTACGTAGTACTATCTCAAACGTCGTAGCTGTTAAGTCGATTGATACTGAATTTCTATCGACACAACCTCCTTAACTGATAATTATAAAGCAGAAAATGAACAATATCGTCGATCTTGGACAGGACTCGAACCTGCATCTTCTTGGTTATCCGGGCCAGACACAGGCGCTTTACCAATTATGCCACCAAGCTCTGTGAAAGATCGACGAAATTTGTTACTGCTTTTTACTTTATTTATCATGAATACGATGCGCTTACTCAATATTATAGATTATTATTGTTACAGATTACGTCTGTTAACGAAATATTATTATCTAATAATTATAAAGCAGTTTTTTTTTTCTATCGCTTCAAATTGAATTGAGCTTTAGTGATGATTGCGCAGTGAACATTATAGTCCATTGAAAATAATGATCATGATTATGATACAAACAGTTTCGTAAAGTTTATATTGAGAAACGTGTCTAAAAATGATATACAGGAATATTTTGAAGTATTTGGTAAACGAATTAGATTCAAATTGCCTTTAATCGTTGTTTAACGTTAATGCAAATTTAAACATCAAACTTTTAAACAAAAACCAGGGGGGGTTTACAAAGGAAACTTTTTGAGGGAACTGCAGGCGATTCTTTATTCATTCATAGCGATTTCCATCGGAAGCTGGGTGAGACGGGACGCGTTTCAATTTCTTATGGATATATTCTCCATTGATACGAATATTTGTTTTCTCCATTTCGCGTTTCAGAATCACTGGGGATGTTTTACAAACAAGTGTTCTTGTATTCACAGCCTCACCGACCGGTGGATACTGCGACGATTTACATATTATGCGGAACACCGACCGTAACTTCCTCAAATATAAATTCAAAAAATGAATCTGCGAAATATTTGGCATCTACCCTTTATTTATTTTAATAAATATTGTAGACCGAAGACGTTTGGCTGACGTAGGTCATTTAAAGAGACGACGATTTGACGCAATTTCAAATTGCACATACAAGTATAACTTACATACATAAGTATACAAAATCGCTCATAACTGATCCATTTACCAGCTCAGGTAAAAATCTATACAAATCTCGTAGGCGTAGGCTACAACAAAAGAATTTATCATCGTAAGGCACCCCTAAGGGTTGCATTCTATTGGCAACGTATAGAATTGCATTTTTCGAACGCAGATGTTAGCGTAACCAGATGCGGTCATAATACATTCAACTTTAAATTGGTTTGTGTGGGAGGTGATGCCCTGTTCTACAAACATATGAATGTGCTTTTTCTTAAACAAAAGCCAAAATAACGATTAAAGGTTACCTCTATAGTGAAGAAGGTAAATGACAAAGCTAAGGAAGGCCCAATTTTCTTGTTATATTTGCATCAAACCGAATGACCCGTGCTTACCGTTCCCCTTTTCTTTGAGAAATGAAATAGACGTACAATCATCTTGGTAGAAAGAAAGAGCGAGCGAGTAAAGTAAATAAATAAGGTATCAGTGGAATTACCGCACTAAATAGAGTCCTCCACAGACTCATTTATATTTACTTATTATTTTAACCTTATTGCTGTACGTATATTTTAAAAAGGTATAATTCTTTTATTGATGTTGAACTAGTTGAAATTGTAATTGGTATAAAAAATGTATGTCATCTGTTGATGACATACATTCGGTGCGGGGACGTATATGACCTGTTGCTCATATACGACCCCGCACCGAGGGGCTCGAGCCTACCCTGAATTAGGGCGACCTGGCTAGTCGACCATGCTGGCCCATGTGCGGATTGGTCGACTTCACACACAACCTTTGAATTTCTTCGCAGGAGTGTGTAGGCGATATTTTCCTTCACCGTGAGAACGTCGAATAAACGTATATACGAATTCGAAATTCGAAAACACATTGGTACGTGGTGGGGATCGAACCCGCGTCTCCCGGACGACAGACAGTAGCGGTCCAAACCACTAGATCACCGTTGCGTGATAGTAAAAATGAAAAATAAAGTATTAATTTTTATACTTTACAAATAATTTTAGTTGCGTAAAAGGAAATTAATTTTGGATACAACAGACAAACTATCTAACTAGAGTCTTATTTGGTTTTGTTACTGGCAATACCTTAGTCTGCAAATCACTGTTCCTCAACGGTAACCAAACACCATCGACTTTTTTAATAAGTATATTAATCGTGTCAAGCTTAGTGTAAAAGCCATTCTTTTCCCTTGAGGCAACTAAGTACCATGAAAATAACGAAATCACTTTTCTGTTATACAAATACCGCCTATTCCTCTCGTCACAGTTATTATCACAGAGTAACATCTCACTTCTATTATGAACGTCTGCAAATGGAGTGACCCTCGTCTGGCCCTACTAATGCGAGCGGAGTGGAAACATGCCCGGCTGGCCACTCCGGACCTTCATTGGACGACGCATCTGATATCAAGCGTTATTAGAAGGATTAGCGTGAATGACATGTTAATTCTCTATTGTTGCAGAGCTGTATGGTTCCCGATGTATCTTCCCGTAGGTGTGTAATTCAACGAACAATTCGTATAAACTTGGACAAATTATGAGCGTTGATCTAGTTCCTAAAATGAAATCATTTGGCTCAGCCTCACTATTTAGATGCCTTAATTACGAGTATTTAGGTGTGCAAATGTTTAGAAACGTGTTTAGTTCTCGTGGTTAGATCTTTTATTGGCGTAACCCTTACTCGAACTTAGTAGTTTAGTACCCTTTCACATGTATGTTTTTGGTGGGATAGAAAATACAGCGGCTGATATTTTATAGCAAGCGATAGATATTCTATGTCATCAAGTTTCTGCTACTTACACACAATAGAATTTTCTAAAGTGTGGTTTGTGTAAAGGTATTCCGCAAGTTTCAATCATGCTAGGTATTAAAACAGATTGTATCCCTAGAATCTTCGTTTTCAAAATTGAAAGCGTGCTTTACCCTAGCTAGAAATGTTCAGAGATGTTGGGTTTAAATTCAACTACCTACTTAAGTGATGAAGGCGTCTTTCAATTCAATTTCCTCTAATGCTCCGGGGCGATGAAAAATTTGCCTTTCAAATTATGAGTCGGATACCGTTGTCGCGAGCCTCATCAATTTAATTATGTAGAAATTGTTTTTCTCGCTATTGAGTTTTGTTGTTTGCGTCCTCCCTAAGTTGACTGACGAAATGTGAAGATTTTTCTCCCTTTAGCGTGTTTCGTTTCTTGGAAGTTGGAATCCATTAGTGGTTTATACTTTTAGTCGTTCTGAGTTCCGTTGGAGCTTTCTCTAATCTTACAGAAAGTAAAAACTTCCGTTTATACGGTATATTTCACTTGTTGTTTATAAAAAATATTTACAGAAAGTAAATTAAACGTTGTTGAAAAGGCAGGCTGTGAGAAAATAAGAAGATGTAGGCCTGTGCTGATGATGATTTAGGTCAAGTTGGATTATAAACCAATTAATAGAGGATTACGAGGTAGGTGCGCTATCCCTTAATCCAGAGATTACGGACTGAGGGCTCAGTGCAGAAGCGTCAATAGCTGGAGATGATTAATGTCGGCGGAATCCCGCGAGCGCCGCCGCTTTCCTTTTGCTACACGCTCCCAAGCCTCGTTTGCCACTACTGTACCTATCAATTTTTTTGGTATTGTGTGCTCACGAAAACAAAAAAATTGTTGCCAGTATTGGCTGCATTACAAAAAAAATAAATATAACAAACATTTAGATTAACTGTCTTCTGTCCCACAGCAGGGCAAATACCTGACTCCCTTTCTTCTATACCCTTCTGTCTTCCTAGAAATGTTTTTTGTTTAAGACAAATTAAACATATAGATTTTAAATAGCTGTGTTGTGCTTTTATACAGTTCAGTGGGTGGTTTGCAAATGTTGTCATGTAACCTTGTATTCGTTATTACATTGTCAAATGGCAATAATTTTGTAGTTTTTATGTAAGTATTTTTTGGTATGGCAATTCTGCTTTCTTCTTATCTTACAGCCCGTTGGGTCAACTTGCATTTTTATGTTAATTTTTTAAAATTAATTAATAAACGCTGTAGTTTTCATTTTAACACATGTTTTTATTCCATACATTTTTCAACTTATCAAAGGAGGAAGTTGCCTACTTATTCCTATAAATTATCTAGCAAACCTAATCACGTAGTATTATTTACTTAAACCCTGGAAGGCTCTTCTTAATTTAGTAACAGATTCCAAAAAGTTTTCTTTTAAATTATTCCCTCAAAGAACATGATACTTATCTCATTTAATATTTTCAGCGTTGTCATCCTCCACAGTTAGAGAGTCCTATCGAATTAGCTGAGGACAGTTATAGAGTAATTTGAGAATCAGCGTATTGAATCGAGAACTCCCATCAGCAATTTAGCGAATAGCATTGAGGAACTATGGGGAATGTTATTACGTTTTAATAATTATTTTATCATGACCTAACTGCTTACTCTGATCCATAAAGTTGCATAAAACTATTTAGATTCTAAATTGAAAACTTTGAGCCGTTTAATACTCCTAGGTTCCATCAACAAAAGACTTTCAAAGATACTTATATTTACTTTAGAAGTAAGTAAATATGAATAGACAGATATCAATACAATCTCCTCTTAGCAAACAATCAACTAGTATGGACTAAGTTACCGCAAGATCTTGTATTTTCTCGGAACGGACTTTGCCAATATAACATGATGTGTTGACTTATAGTGAAGGAAGCCATTGAAACAGTAAATTCTATATAAGGTGTAAATAAATTAGCTGAACCTGCCCATGAAACTCAACAACTTTTCCCAAGAAACATAGGCTGATAGACGATAAAAAAAATTGGCCCTTTCATACAAAACCGCGCGGCTGATCGGTTTACTAAGGAAGATGTAATTTTTTTCATCTGGAGCTTATGTTCCTCGGGAAAAGTTGTTCAGTTTTATGGGTAGATTAGATTCATCTCTTTAAATAGCGTTAGTTAATTTATTTACACTCAGTTTATCTGTGAATATAAGACGAATTAAAAACAAAGGAAGAAAGTCTCATAAAAATATAGGCTGCTCGAGAAAAAATATAACAGCTTCAAAAAAAAAACAGCAGTACTTACTTACAGTAAGTATACACAAAAACAAAGAGTAGTAGTCATAAGTATTCATAACAACAACACACACAATCAGCTGATCTCCATTAGCATAAGCAATTAGTTTCGTAACCTCAAATCTGTTACGCGAGCATCAAATGGGTGTTAATTGCTGTACTACGTAAAACAGGTGGTCATTATACTTGGGCTATATTATACCACAGATTATACTGTGAATTGAAATACACACACGAAAAATCTTAAATTACCTACTATTATTATAGTGTACTTAAATGCCTTTATTGTTAGCTTACGTAGTATGTAGTTTTTTATTATCATAATGATAAAGATTATTGTTTTTACAGTTTTATTTTATTTTCGCTTATAAATATCAGATAGCGATTTTTTATTACAAAAAAAAATCCTACATTACAAAGTTTAAGTACTATAATATACATTATGTCGGAAATGTTAGTCTTCTCTCGACTAACAATGGAAATGGACGTTAGAATTCGAACTGTCCATCGTTTGTTTACAATCAATCCACCATAAACCCGGCATATGATCTGAACTCAACAGACCATCAATTATTATATTTTTTTAACAGATCTATTGAGAGGTTACGTACCTCGTGTGACCTTAGCAGAACATTGAGCTGAACCAGGGTATAAATAAGTTTGTTTACAATATCAATCCGGTTTATGTAAACAAACACGTTTTGTTAAAAGTAAAACAGTTTATGTAGATCAAACAAACACTTTCAACAAATAATGGAAGGTTGAATATTTTAATCTTATCGAAAGGAAACAAGTCCATCAGTTTCACAATGGGCGTGCACTTCCTCGATTTTGATTACGAAGCCTAGTTTAATATATTTTGCTCAGCTCTACCTACATTTTTGCATGTGTATTACATAATTTTTGTCGGCCAACTTTATTTCCGTGACGCCCTTCGTTTGTTATGATTTATTACCGGCCTGTATTTTGAATTTCAATTTCCGAACGATTTAGTTTGATTTATGTGCGGCCAGTTCAAGTCTACCAGTCGTTTCTGTAGGCCAGGGCCGTCGGTAGTCTGTTGGAAGAATAATTCAACGCATCCCGGCCGCTCTCCGCTGTTGACTGCCAGCTCGCAATGACATCCTGCGGTCGACGTACATGGCCGCCGCAACTAGGGCGCCACTTCCCGACACCTGACCACACGGATCTAGACCTGGTTACACCTCTGTACTTATAGAGTTATAACAAAGAATACAATACATATTCTTAATTTACAACAAAAATAAACAAGAGAAAAAAAATTATAGAGATTTTAAACTCTGACTTTAAACTTTGCCTGCTTACTTTGTACGCGGCCGAAGGGACCCAAACCATCCCAAACTTTATTATTTGTATATAAATTAAAGCCAGTAGCTATTTTCCTATCAGTAAATCCGATAGGCATTTAGACATAAGGAGCGTTGAAGGGGTATCAAAGAAGCTCACCATTTCTTGAGATCGTTCAAATACCTTCCGCAATTTTCCTAAAAACTTCATTATGCATACCAAACCCGGTATAGTCGGAACACAACATTAGTTACGCTGTCAAATTGTATCCAGCGTTGTAAAATAGTTCTCCAAGTTTCAAAACACTTCCGCACATGTTCACTGTAACTAATGCTGTCCATCTATCAGCTTGACTTGGCTCACCTTACCCATCATATTATATAGGGTGACGCCTCATAGATAAAAGAAAATTTAACTAGTTTTTAGATGTTCATTAGCCATAAATTTCATTCGATTCATTCTGTCGAACAATGTAGATTCGAACAAAAGCATATCGGTGTCAAGATCGTTACTTCTTTGTCTTCTTCTGACGGCCAAATGTCAACCACATGGCATTTCTACGACCGAACAGACAAAGATACAAAGTCAACATCACGGACATTGAGATTTGTTTATGAGCCTTGTCCAAGGGCAAGTGTGGTTTAGTTCTTTTGGTTTGAATATGGATATGTAACTCTGTACTGTAGTCAGCTTGTGTATTTTTTTTGTAAAACACATTTCTTAAATCTTTATTCCTATATTACGAATCATTAAATTCGTAGCTTGATTTAGAAGCTAGATATTAGCACCCTAGCACCATCGATTTGTCAATTATAAAATGATTGTCAATTATAATTTCGATTTGTCAATTATATAAAAATAATTTTAACAAAAAAATAGAAACCTCCTTCAAATTACCTTATATGGTTATCTCCACTAAAAAGTAACAAATAAAATAACATTCCAGATGGAACATGAAAAAAAATATTGCCAATATCCTCAATTAAGTAGATAGGTAGTGTATTAAGTAAATATTTAGAATTTTGTACTTCCTTTTGGAGTCGGTGCCAGCCAAAAATTGTAGACGACGAAACTACGAGTATTAATTTATCGAATGAAACCTACCCAGACTTTTTTGGTAGTCGCTCCTGTCATTGTCCCTGCGCTTGGTCGGGTGCGGCATTGCATCCCGCGCAGCACAACAAAACATTATATCATAGACTATCAAAGAATTTTATTGATAGTCATATAGAAATATGTACTGACTTAACGACGACGACGACTTAAAACAGTTGCCCACGACTAATCGACGATTTTTTGGCTGGCACCGACTCCAAAAGGAAGTACAAAATTCTAAATATTTACTTAATACACTACCTATCTACTTAATTGAGGATATTGGCAATATTTTTTTTCATGTTCCATCTGGAATGCTATTTTATTTGTTACTTTTTAGTGGAGATAACCATATAAGGTAATTTGAAGGAGGTTTCTATTTTTTTGTTAAAATTATTTTTATTTTATGATTTTCAGTGTTTCATTAAATATAGGTATTTTATGTAAGTAATTAATCCTAACCTCGACACATTTCCTATAATTTTTCTTCATTATCCAAAGCTAGGTTTTGTTATTTAACAGTTTCAGTACAAAGATGTTATATTTTTGGTATTTGCTTAGTTTAGACTGCGTCTTTCGTGCTTTCAAGTGCGTTTAATTGTTTATTATAATGATTGTTTCGAAAATAACATAAGTTAAACTGGGTAAGAGGCTACGAAGTAAGAGGTCATTTAGTAGTCCAGCTGGCCACTAAACTGACAATGCTAAGAGGAAAGAATAGCTTCGCGATCCTAACGAAATAGGTATTTAGGACAACATTTGCTATCGCTCGTGCGTGCGCTCATGCCCCCGGGAGAGAGAGAGCGAGAGCGTTGCAGCTTGCGACTGACAATGGGTACCTTTCTTGATGAAATTCCCATTTCGGGAGAAAACAGTTTCCAATAACTAAATTTCAACAAATCACTTTTATTTTGATGTCGATCGTTTCAGCACAATATATTCTAGGTTCATAGGTTTGGTTCTTAAAAAAAACCATTGTTTTTTTTCAACAAACGGCTTAATTCGACACAGTTTTAATCATAAAAATTACGTTACTTGACTATATAAGTTTGAATCTATAGCGAATTTTGTAAAAAGAAAAAGCTATAAACCTAGTCATTCACTCTGTCAATAACATACTAAAAAATCATGGAGATTGGAAAATATTTAGAAATGGAAAAACGTTTTCTCTTTTTGTATAGACGAGCACGTACTATTCTTCCCTCTTAATAAGCTTATAGTTTACCCCGATACTTGGGCTATTCGTAAGGAGTTTCAGGTTTGAGATGGTATCTTGAAAGTCTGTCGTTAGCTGATTACATACAGATAGTGAACGTAGGCTGGCTTCTTCTTTTTCTTCATATTGTGGTTTGTAAGGTCGGCAACCAACCTCACATACCCTGGTCACACAGTTAATATAGTACCGGGCCCTTGTCAAAACCCACTGACTTAGCACGAGTAACGACGCCTTCTGTAGATATTAGAGCCGAGGCAACCGAATATGATGCGCATTTAGCTCATTCCAGCGCCTTAACGTGCCATCCGAATCACGGAATCATCTTTCTTTTCAGACAATCAGGTGATTCAGGCAGCAATGTTCCAACTAAACTGAAAAAAGTCTCACAAGGTCATTTTCGTTTAAGAGTGTCTTCACCGTTTAAGAGTGGATTCGAACCCGAAACCTCCGTAAAGAGAGTAAAACACTCGGCCATAGAAGCTAAATTATTTGTGATATCCAATACAATATCCGAAGATTGCAGGTTCTTGTCCTGTCACGGTCGCATTTTTTTACTCGAATAATATAATTTTATATGGAACAACGGAAACGTAGATTTTCAGCAAACTGACAAAACAAATTTATTTCGTTGCCTAGCAACATTCCACTACAAACGGTATCGCGCGCGTTGCATATTGCTTTCACTGGTTGAGGAGTTTCCGCTTTTATCACTTATTTCATCATCAGATTTTAACAAAATTGGTATGAATCTATCCCTAAAGCACGTTCTATCGAATGAAAAACGAATCATCAAAATCGGTTGAAAACTGACTGAGATATGACTAAAAGAATAGACGAATAACGACGCGAATGCTACATTCCGTTGAGGAATTTCCAAGTTTTACCTCATGTTCCACCATCAGATCTTAACGAAATTAATATGGGACCACCTCGAGAGTAAATCCTATCGAATGAAAAAAGAGTTATTAAAATCGGTTAACAATTGGCGGAGATATCTAATAACATACATAAAAAAAAAAAACAGACGAATTGAGAACCTCCTCCTTTTTTGAAGTCGGTTAAAAATACACATCAAATTAGAGCGATGGAAGTATTTACAAGATTCCATCTTACCTACTCCACATCATTATTTGATGGTAGGTATGGTCAGTAGATATGTCCAATTAAATCTAATATTCTTTGTGTTTTGTGTCCTCGCGTAGTCATTATTCTCACAGATTACGCACGACCACCATTGACAGTGATCTTGATATTTTTTCTCCTATTTTTTGTAGCTGATTCTGTCAAGCAGTCTCGTTTTTATCCTTACAAAAACCACCATAAGTTGTGTCCGAAGTGTATCTTTTGTGTTGTACGATAATTGTACTATGACAAAAAAATACGCATTTAGTTCTTTGGTGTAGGCAGGAGGTAAGACTACGTAGGTACCTGCTGTAGTTATATTTTACATAACAAGGTCTCCGTTCAATCATTTGGTCTCACAGCCCGGAACCATTAATAAAAGTGATGTATTAGTTTCATTTTCTTTTTTTTTAGTGTAGTTTGACCACTTTGACCCTAAGAAAATGTATTAGGCATTTTTCCTCAGTTTTAAATAACAACATTTTTTTTTTTATGCGTATTTACTGTGTAGTCAATTTCAAATTAACTTTGAGTTTTTCTTTATTTTCGGCTTCTTACTATTGAGCGCTTTTTAAAACGAAATTTCTGAATACAAAAATAAATACTATCAAGATACAATAAAGAGAATAATAAAGATTAAAAAAGAAGAGTGAGATGTTTTGTGTGTGTAGTTACAATAATTAAAGGAAAGGTACCTAATATCAAAATAGTAACAGTACAAGACCCATTTATTTTAATTAACTAACTCCTATCTTACTGTATTCACTGTACCTTTATACTTGCTGGATATAATATTCTATATTATTGACTAATTTCAGTCCCCCAATTGTGTAGCTAGAACAAAAAATATCTATTCTCTGGATCATTGAGTGTATGTATCTAATCTCCTTCCGTGTGCTGCATACTTACACTTGCTTACCACTCGTACTAGTAAGTATATCACTTGGGCCGTGCGAACGACGCGACCTTGCTCTGCCTTTATGTTTTGCGAACAGATTTCTGGTTTTCCTCTTGATCTTAATAAGTGCACTGAGTGAGTCAAGGTTTTCGAGTAAATTGATGTTTTAGGTCTACATACAATACAAGGTTCTACAGTGTAAATATTAGTTTGATTCGCATAAAACAACGTATCATGAACTCATACACACATTACTAGGTAAACTTGCATGTGTATATAAGTATATAAATCTACATCTTCGTCTAATATCTTTGTTACAGCATCGAACATTAAATAAACCAATAAAACGGTTTAAAAGCCCACGGAATAGCGGTTCTAAACATATTAAGATTCATAATCAGGTTATTTTTTATAATAATTAACCCACCTACACAGTAACTTTTAAGTTAGTTAATTGACTACTAAAGAAACATTTATGAATATTAATTTAAGATACTTTGTTCTCTGTGACTCCGATTACTTTAAAAAAGTACTATTTCGTCTGTCGTCAATGTTTTTCATTAATACAAGTAATAAAATAAAAACAGACAGCAATATCAGTAGCTATGATGATATGACAATACATTTTATTTTACTTGTCTATAATATACTACATTATGACCTCTCTAAACTTTACTAAATAGTATATGTATATGTAAATGTAAACGATATCCTTTATTCTCAAGTACCTATACATACAAGCAACAAAAATGATTATATTGTACATTTTGTCTGTCAAATTACGTAACGTTATTTACATACACAATCATGCGAGATCCAGAATGTTTTTATATGTTTATGTAAGTAGGTAGGTATATCAATATTAAATGAACAGAACGGGTATAGCATCGTAATACCATGGAAGATTCAAAACCGCCGGATGAGAAAATATATAACCTTCTAGAAGATTTTTTAAATAGAGTGATTGAGACAATTTCATCAAAGTAATAAAATTTTACAATCTATCAATGTCCAAAACTATTCATCGCTTTTTAAAGTATCTTACAAAATAATGATCTTTCTTCTATTGTTCAGGGCAACTCATAATTTTCACATCAATCATGGTCATTAATCATACCATAGCATGATATGTACGTAAGTACTGTGGTAAGTACACAAGTACTCAAACGTGGTAGGTACAGTTATGCGTTGCACGATGTTAACTTTGACCCAGAACATTATATGCTAACGAATTCACGCACACACGACTATTAACCTTGATCAGATAGCTATTAACGCGTTTTGAAAAAAACTGCCAAAAGTTTTTTTACAGCAACAAAGCACAAATTCACACAATCTGCTCCTAATAAACTGATAATTGAATGAATTTTTAATTTTTCTTACTATTTCGTAAAAAGAAAGTACTTATTGCGAGTAAACTCTACTTGTCACTATTTCTAAAACTCATTGCTCTCTACAGTAAAAGTTCCAAAAACTGTCCAGATTGTTAAACCAACAGACGCTACGGGCGATACACAATGGTCAGCATCTCCAGTCTATTAAAAGCCAGTTCAGAATGTCATAAAATTTATGTTGGCGTATGTCGTCGTAAATGCTCCTAGCGAAGAAATAAACCGACTTCATAAAGTTCGATTGAAAGGTTTTCTTCACACGTTGCGATGAAATGGTTTTATCGGTAAGTATCTGTTCTGCTCATAACAATATGCTACTCTGCTTAATGCTTACCGACTGACGCACTAACTGAGCTGTGAAATTGACTTTACAATCGGAGACACGAGAAACACACCCATTGTTTTGCTAATCATGCAATTTCTTTGCAAATTACTGGCAATATTTTTAAAACGGATGTTTTATTTTAACCCTGCCCTTTTTAAAACGTGGGCGTAGTTTTAATAAACTTGAGCTTAGTTTAATCTGAGAGTTCCTCAAAGATTATTTGAAACTTTGTCTTTGAGTCAGGCACTACCAAAACATTACCATTATTTACTCTGTACTTATTCTTAATTTCAAGACAGTAGTAAACATTATCCCTTTTCTATAATTGGCACATTAAGCATTATTATTTTAGTACCATCAAGGACCTAATTCTATGGGGACTGGGAACAAAGGAGAGCTAAGTACTCGTATCTACGTGATTGGACAGAATTGCGCGATTGAGGTTGCGCCATGCTCGTTTCTGCGCTTGCCTCACATCTCTAGGATACAGGAGGTCTAGACTTTCATTGCAGCCTAGTTGTATCAAATTTGATCCTGTGCACGAGAATTTTCGAGTCAATACCTCAAATGTACCTACCTGACTGAATGTATAGTGAACAGGCAGGTTTTGTTTATTTTAGGTAGGTTTTTAATTTTGCATTTCCAAAACAATACCTAATCATTATAAGTTTTGAAAAATGATTTATGTATTTTTTTTTTAATATATATAACAGGATACAGAGTTTATAAGAAATATCTTGCAATCGGTAAAACGTAAAACAGGTCAGTAGCACCAAACCGCCTAATCAGTGGTTAGAAGACATTGATTATGATCGCCTATCGTCGGCTTAATGAGATAATTATCAACTCCAGCGCATTTGCAATCGCGGCTACAAGCGTGAATCCTGCGCTTGCTTTGGCTATCGACTCGTTGACAAACCAACAATAAATAAACGGTACCTTTATTACAAATGAAAGCATCTAATCGCTTGAGTTAGAAGTACGCATAGATATTTCTCTCACTTAAAGATCAGAACAATAGAATTGAAAATAATTTATTACTTACAATAATAATAGCCTCATTGATTCAGTAATGACTATTTTAAGAGAACACAAAGGATTTTGAAAAATCCATTATTATAATTGTGCTTTGTAATACGAAATGTTGACAATGCAAATGAACTCATATTTCAAGATTAAATCTGAGCTCGACCTCATGTAAAACACAGTGCATAACCTCTGAATAACATAAGAAAAATGTTTTAGCTATGAACCAAAAATGTTTTCACTATCTATGTAAAGTGTTTAACTTTGTGTGGGTATTCTGAATGGCATTGCCAAGAATGAAATAAGAGTAGAGCAAGAGTGTGGAATATTTTTCACAAATCTGTGTATAATGTGGTGAGGTGATAAAATATTAATATTGATCGTTGTGTTAAATACATTTGTTTTCTCTAGCCTAAACTTTCCCACTGCTGGACAAAGGCCTCCACATTTTACTTCCACCGTTCTCGATCTTGTGCCAGTGATAAAATTCATACACATACAAAATACATTTTGTATGTGTATGTAAACAACGAAAGATTATTTTCTATGATATAGAGGAAGGAAACTGATATGACCGCCATGCTTTACAGCTAGAAAGGAGTTTAGAAAGTAAGTACCTAGAGCTAGACCGTTGGCAAGTTTACCGCGGCTGCGGTAACCGCGGTAGGTAGAGCGGCTAGAGATCTAGATAAGTACTTGTGGTTGCGCAATCAAGCCGCACTCACGCGTGGATATTTTCAGAGTGACAGACTTGATAGATCAGAGATGAAGCGAGGAGTTTCCACAGCTTGCGATCATCGTTCCCGAAGTTATCTTACATTAGTTAAGTAAATTATAATCATGTTTGGTTTAGCTTAAAGTTTACTCGTTTATAAGTAAGTATTTCATTTCAAATTCCTAATAAAACTTCAAACTAATTTTGAAAGTCTATAAAAGTAAGTCGTAGATTCAAAATTTTGTTTCCATAGTTTTAGTTTAGAAATTCCTAGTTGAAACTTGAATCTTAAATTAGGGCTGAAGTACAAATTACTTTGAAGTATTGAAAACTACTCGCCGTCGGCAACTCACATCATGTTCATGTCTAGCAAATTGCCAGATATATCTTACACAATACTCGCCCAACAGCGCCTCTAAAATTAATTACCATCTTGAAGAGTGCATGAATAGTAGAGTTACAATAGACGTAGCAATAACTCTCTATTAGAATAATAAGCACAACCCAGTTCGTTCGACCTTCACCTATTATAAGAACCTCGTGCTTCCTTATGAGAACGAAACGTTTACAGAATAATAAATGAAATCGATTTGAAGAATGCAGGGCAAGGATCAATATAAAGATTACGCCATTACCCTTTAATACTTTATCCTTTGGTATGAACACGATGGTCGGCTACACACACACGAAACTAAATTATGCTTTCGATTGAAGTAAGTTAGTAAGTTAAATGGGTAAAATATTCTATCATATATATACTTCCACCAGCAAACCAAGCATTATAGGTTATTGCATTTAATTTGTATGTCAAATTTGAAAGTGATGAAAAAGTCCTATTAAAAAAATAGCAACGAAAGAACACGCTGAGGTTGGTTGAGTAGCGAATGCTGAATCATATTGAGAAGGTGTTAATGTGTTTCTATTGTCCTTTATAATATGTTATATAATTGACTAAGTTCAAATAAAAAAGTCATATACTTTCCTTTTACAGTCAACTTGTTAAGGTCCACGTACAAACTGGCTTACGAGTATTACCTGAAAAAATAAATAAAGGGAGGTTATTACAAGTACATAGTATCTGCAATAAAAGCGATGCTGGTACGTCAATCGTAAACGACGGCGCTTTACGATTTCATCTTTACGAGGGCTTTAGATAACATGCGTAATTGGGGCGGTAGAATGTCTCAATTTATCACTCCGTCAACTCTATTGGCAGTATGAAACGTAAAAATGTGTGGGAAGGAATGATCGCGAGATGAATGAGCTAGAGCTGATGTAGACAATGAAAATAGACGTTTATGTTTTTCAACGCGAATTTTGAATTTAAAATAATGTATAGGAGATACAAATTTCCTAAATACTGTATTTTTGAGAATTCATTTCGTGAATTTCGCTACGAGTAGTCTCAACCACTCGTTTTTTGATTTCCAATTCAAGAAATCGACAAATATTATTAAAAACTTATTTAAGCTTTGCTTAGTTTGGGATCAGTTGGCCGTGTGTTTTTATTTTATTTATTTATTTTTTATAAATTTTCTGAAATAAGGGTTTACAGGGTTTATTTTATAAAGAATAAACTAACTGCTGTATATGAAGTACATCACTATTGGCAAACACTTTATGCGTCCTATGTATACTAGAAACTACTGCGTATGAAGAAGGACTGTAAACACGAACATATAAGTTTTATGTACATAGATAAGTATAGAAGCTACGACTTGTAGGTAAAAAATAATAACAAGAATCTGTAAGGACATCCGTGATACCAACTTTATTTTATATTTATTTATGTTATAATAATAAGGTAGATATTACTAAAAGGGTATCTTATTCATTCATGGAAATATCGTAATAATAGAATAGAATATACTTCAATAATAATAAAATTATTTTTTCTTTCTAATAGACGTAGAACCTTCGTCTAATAATCTTTTTTCGTGGATTTTTTAAATATAATAGTTAAGAAGACTAATACTTAGTGAATACATAATTATTTTAAGATATGAGCAGAAGCTGGTATGTAAAGATATAAAAAATATGGAAAAATATATAGAAAATATGGAAAATTTGTAAGGTAGTGCGGTGACCACAAATGCCATGTCAAAATGTGTAACTACTACTATTCTGAGGTGGTGTTTACAAGTGTATCATCCTGGACCCCGTTTCACATAGCTATAATTTGATGTTCATTGTGTAGCCAATTTGCAATTTTTAATTTTGTCATATTGCCCACGCAATGTACATCAAATTTTACTTGTAACTTGAAGCTTCATCAAACGGCTCTTTGTCCTGTGCCTTAGTTCGACCTTGTCACTCATATCATCAACGATTGGCCGTCAACGTATGCAACTCACGTAGCATACGTGCTGTGGAAGCAAACGACTTCAATATCAATAGCTCTGTGTACAAGCCTGCTGATTGATTGTTTGATCCTTCGTTTGATCAGCGTATTAGTTGACTAATTGTCCTGCTGCATAGTGTTTGGGTCTTAACCTTTTCTGTATAATGATCTAGATGTTACGTATTTTAACTTTATACTTATAGTACTTTATTTAGTATCCGTCAGCCGTATATTTTTTTTTCAATATACCTTGCTCGAAAATTGAACTTACGAAGGCAGTAAATGCGTTTTACCGCACTAGTGCGATTTTATTAAAAAAAAATTTATTCCTACGGTCTTCAAAATTATTATTCAGCCAGGATCATTTTAACAATAAAAAATATTTAAATCGATTCATACAAAGAGAAAAGTATTTTATATTTTTTTATTTCAACAAATTGTATCAAAAATATTATCAGCCAGTAATATTTTAATTATAAAAATAAAATTATCTCGATTTAACAAAGAAACAATTCGTAGAGGCTGAATGTTCGCCAGAGCCTTTTCACCGTAATTATGCTTATAAAAAAGAAACATACTATCGTTTTGTGGTTGGCGCCAAGTTTGTAAAATTTTAATTTAATGTGTTGATATTTAATGATAAATGTGAATAGTGAGGACACTCAAACTGCGCGCGATATTATAAAGATTAGTTTTTACAACTTCTACATGATCAATTTGACCTATAGTATCGTAGGTTTTTTAGGCACTATGTACCTTTCTTAACCATTTTATCATCATTTATTATCAGTTTTCTCACAAGTGTTTTGAAAAACGTCGTACAACGCACGGATCTTAGGTTTTATAACAAACTCGTGACATTATAAACCTTCGCCTGCGGCTCGGGCTTACAATAGTCACCTCGTTTGTAATTTGCCACCTACGATCCTTGTATCGTAATGTACTATTAATGTGCCTGTCTACTTTACTCTACTTTCTGTTTCCACAAAAGAAACTAATCTATGGGATTTTTTATGAGTTATGGTTATCATTTTTGAGTAACCCACATAAACACTTTCAAAATCCCCTATCTGTATGCCAAAAACATCAGCAATCTGGCATCATTACGTGCATCAAAGGCACCGTAAAGCTTAAAGAAAGTTTCTGTTATGTCGCAATTCCTTTTTTTGGTTCACAAAAAACAACCGCAGGCGCAATAGTGTTTCGTAAGTAAATCACGTAGAGATAGAAACATTGGACGAGATGAATCCGGGTTAATTTCAAATACCGTATGACAGAAGAAATATCGGCCATGTACATGTTTGATACGTGTACTCTTTCTCACTCATACGGTTCGCTGTATGAGTGAAAGGGACGAAAAATGTTTTCTGTACCGAGGTTATGTCTTAAATCTTGCAGCGCTATACCGCTCGGCAATTACATAAACAGCTTTACACTAAATAACTGTAACCAGACAGGTTAACCTTCTGAACTGCGTGCAATTTCTAACCGTGACTTGCTATTGCCAGAACGACTTTTATTGAAGTTTCAATAGACGCATTTCAATACTTGCTTTCAATATAATTACTATTGTGTTTGAAAGTGTAAACTTTGTGCCTGCAATAGTCATATAAACAACATCGACTAGAAACTGATGGTACCTATTTAAATAAAATGCGCGTAATAAAAATAGATGTGCATGAAAATTATATTATCGGTAATTGAAGAAACTTAAATAAATCTGCTTCATAGATACTTAAATAGTATGTAAGTATTTACTTATTAATTTATTCAACCAGCAGTACTAAAAGAAAACTAACGTGATTATGAAAACTTATATTTCAACCATTGAAGCCATTATATTTCCTATTTCTAAACCATTAAAATTCACAAGTTATTCTTTGATTAACAAATGTTTCGTCTTCATTCATTCCAAGAAACATTCCTTAATATTACCATCCGAAATCAAAATAATATCTCGCGTATCTGAGGCACGTAGCCCAATTTGGAGTCCGTGATTTAGTGGACGGACAGAATACCGCGTTATTGAATAAAATTGATTAAGTTTGGGCAGACCGAATTAGAAACTGCGCCACGATAATAATTTCTAAAGCCATAAATATTTAACAAAATTTATCTAAAGCAGAGTATATAAACTAGCATATTCGTCGTTATTAATCGTCCTTTATTTTTATTTTTTACATTTCGTGGTCACGTTTTGTTACAAACTTTTGTTAAAAAATATACATTTTAATTCATTTTTTCGCTTATTTTTAAATTATAGTTCCGAACAGTGAATAGACTGTTTGCATATTCTCGTTTATTTTACGATGAAACCGTAAATCAAAACCGGCAGTCTACAACCAGAGCGTTTAAAGTTAGGTCGCAATTCGCATTCGCATTTCGCGGCGCGTTTTGCATTGTCTCCGCGCGCTCTGCCTACCTGAGGGCTGCTGAAACATTTGTAAAACCTACCAAGTAATACCAACTTTATTGATGTAAAAATAAACTAATATCAACTTTCACATGTCTATTAGCTGATATCATATTGAACATACCTCTTCATTATCTCATTGATCAATTAACACAATCCGAAACTGACAAAGATAAAAAAAAAAAAAAACAAAAAAAAAAGACTCAATTTGTCCAGCCTACAATTTAATCACTATCTAACCATTAATTATTCTTATTTTTTTATTATAAAAATTATAACTTAAGTAAATATATTGAAACCTGGACGTTAAGCTACAGGTCTTCTTCTTCAAATTAAAGAGTAATCTCTTGTCGGTACAGCATCCCGGCATACCCTACACCTACCCTACACCTACTTAACACCTACCCTACCCTACACCTACCCTACACCTACCTACCTACCTAGAAATAATTTAATATGGTGGTTAAGTATTCTTAAATTTTCTAATTTACCGCGCAATTTTCTTATTTTTTCTTTCATAACAACCTTCTCCTGACAATAACAAACACAACAACGCGTGATGCCGTGACCAAGGGAAATAGGGATTCATTTTTTATATATAATATATAGATCCACCCTTCTCTGTCCATTGCTTTTTCCTTTTTCTCACAGCTACAGGTACAGGTTAGTAATTCAGATAAACATACAAAAAACTGAAAACATGTTTGAAATAACTTTGGATTTTTTTATTGGGTTTTTTTTTAGCGGCAACCCTGCGTTACCCCGGTTTACGTCCCGTGACGACCCGTATAGCCCTTCCGCGTATATTAATTCAGTTGTTTAAATGTAAAACGAATAATGCAAGAAAACAAAGGAATCCGTCGCGATAACGTAGATATTCAAAAATTCGAGCACAAACACTTGATGGCAGAATGTAATCAGCAAAACTCTCATATCCATAACTGAGCTTACTAAAATAAGAAAAGAAGAAAAACAATAAAGAACAGGAAACATAAAATTATCCTGTTAACTTTCACACGTTCATGTGAATTATAGAAAGCATACCTACATTTTACCCATAAAGCCATAAAATAAGACTGACAACCTATGTGACCACACAATTCGATTGTAAAAGCACAAACAGATAAGTGTTCCTTGAGTAAATATTTTGAAAGGTAGTATTGATTTTGGAACACATTTTATTGTGTTTGTTTAGGATGTTACGAACACCGATGCGTTTGACAACTCGCTACAGATGGACCACGCTCAGCTTTTTGGTGTAAGATGACAACCATTGTTCATAATGGGTGCTTTAACATATTGATCCGATCCGGTACCAACGCGGCTTTACGTACTGTCCAACGCACAAAATAATTTTACTTTTCGGACAATCAAATGATACAGCGTGCATCGACTTAGCTGAAGACAGTGGCCTCGATTCGGGATGTCATGCTCTAATTCTAATTTTAAAATCCAGCTATCCTTTTCTTTTTTATGACTAATGAAAGAGAGGTGATGAACGAATGATATTAATTTGAACTAATGATAACCTAAAATAAGGGCATAGCTGTCAGTTTAAGGCCGGGTTATTGCAAAAATTAGCAACTCAACGCGGCTTAGTTGAAAGTTCAACCGACGCATTACTGAAATAACGTTCATAATAGCGTGCGATGCTTCACGGTGGTTACGTCCGACACTGCGCAGGAATCGTGCGAAAAACTCGTTTTTCTTGAACTCTTTTGCTTATTAACAGAAAATGGCAAAGTTTATGAAAAATGTGATCGATTTAAAATCTAAGTCAGTAATTGGCAAGTTATATTTACGAAAAAAAACTATGGTTATTGCTTCAAGTTACGAGATCTAGGACGTCAAAAAATTTTTTTGCTTCCTTTTTTTAAAAACTTGTGCTTTTTATTTTTAAATTATTATAATGTATTTAAAAATTCTACTCGATTTAAAATTTAATTAAGAATATATTCTGTTAGCATATGTTTTTTTACATTTATAAAATCAATAGAAGTGCTGGTATTTGATCGTCAAAGTAGCAACTATGGGCGCTATTTCCACATAACCCCGCCTTAAGAGATTTTTAAGTCGCATGTTTTAAGTGCTCTCTAATGTTTTACAACTCTAATATTAGGATGGCCATCTCCTGTCCCTTTTCAATCTTTAAAGGTAAAAAAGACAGACTAACTTAAATTAAGGATTAGAGCGTGACAGTTGAATCGGGACCAGTCTCATAAACTTATTTTTGCACAGTATCCCAACCGGAATTTGAACTCAAAACCTCCGTAATATGGACCAATGTTGTGCCACTCGGCCACGGAGGTTGTCAATAGTAAAATACAATATGACAATATGTAAAATTAGTCATCATTACACTAAGTATTTATTTATCTGTGCAGTGAACCTACAAACTTTTAGGAAAAGCTTGAATTTCGCAGCCCTTTTTCTACAGTATTATAGCGATGCATCAAAATGCAAGAAACGAGAAAACAAATTCTACCATAAAAAAAAAATAGAAGCACAAATTGCATGGCCTTGAAGACTGCACATCAAACTTAAGTACCTATTTGTATAGAAAGGCGAGGCTTCACCGTGTGAACACTGCACGTAATTATCATGAACAATCGAAGCGGCGCACCTAGTTTGACCGGTCTGTTGTGTAGTTGTGTCGTGTTGAACCAAAGGAAGCTAAACGACTTTACGACAACACTTGAAGTTATCCATTTAAAAATGTACTCGTTTTAACACGTGCGTAAATTATCTGGCGGAGGCGAGTGACCTTTTAAATACTCGTAAAAATACAGTTAGGCACTTTCTGCCATTACATGACTTTAATAATTATTTTTGTATAATACTCACTCAATCAAGCATAGTCATTCAAAAATATTTAAAACTGCACCATGATTTAGATAGATCTATAATGTAATACTTATAAAAAAAAAATGTTCTCTCTCGAATACATTAAATACTGGTAGTCATTTGTGAATTTGAAATATAGCTTCTCTATATTCCTGTTGAATAATATAAGATATTTATTGGTCGTTTATATTATAGGGGAAGCGTTTATTCATTGCAGGAGTAACGGGCTCACGGAAACACGCCGCCAGCTCGTGTGCAGGTGCACTCATGACCTGGATTCAGGGCGAGCTTTGTAGTGGTAAAACCGGGTTTCCATATTATGATTTTCTTTTAAAAAGAGAGTTTAGGTAGGATGTGTAATAACAACCTACTACGCATCAACATTTTTATTGACTTTAGACTTTTGCGTGGTCTATCAGAACATCCTTTTTAACGTAAGGTGGTCACTTAAACTGAGTTGAAGTTGATATAATAATACATATTTCAATTTTACCTATTTTTAGTTAGAGTACTATAACAATTTTTTTTAAGTTCTCGGAATACATGCTGAATAATATTATTATGTAGGTATGAGGATTAAAATCGTTAAAAATAAAACTGTGTCTAATTAATTTAACTATACATAAGTATGAAATTCCACTGTCGAGGAAACGATTTCATCAGAGGTCAAGTGTACGTGATGCACTTAAATGTTCTAGATTTTACGCCTAAGTGCAGTAAAGTTTAGTAATGGTTAGAACTCGTGAATAAATTTTAATAACTTAACAGTTTTATGAGAAAGAATTATCTTGCAGTCATTTGTAATTGAACTCTTACCTACAAAACTGTGTATAAACAACTACCAGCAGTACGTCTATATGCTACGCCGTAGCAACGAACTAAGGTGTAGCGAACGTAGCGCACAGTCCTAAATTTCTGAGTGTCCATAGAAAATAAAAATATCTACTTAAATGAGAGGGATACAAATGTTTTTTTTTAGCAGAAGGTCGGTGTAGTCGCAATATAAAAGTAGACTTTATTTAATGTTATAAAATATAGGTATCGTTAATGTTTTATTTCCATTTAAGTTTTACTGAACAGCCGTAAAACACAGGTGCATTCACTTTATTTTATCAAGTTTCTGTAAAGCAAACATAAGTTTTATGGGCAATTTCATTTAGTACAAGGGTCAGATTATTATTTTTTGTACTTTTTGGCAAGCAGAAACGTCCACGAAGATAACCTGAAATTTGTACACTTTACGATGATGGTAATCATTATATTTGATGCAAACAACTATTTCCTATTAGGACAGCATTGTTTTTAAACGAATTACTTGTGATTAGAGAAAAATATTTCATTTTGTTTTTGATACATCTATTTCTTCACATACAAAAATATTTGTCCTCTAAAGCTTTATCGTTACAAAAATATAAAGAAAAATAGATGTGGTTTGATGTTTGCATTAATTTGTATCTCATTGTACTCAGATAACCTTTCTTAATATAAGTACTTGAATTTATTTTAATTAATAATAATAAACACAAAATAATTTAAAATTTAAATTACGTCCACTGATGTTAAACATTTTGTTATTCTTTTTTCTAACAACAACGTTTTGGTTGATTTTATTAACTTCATCTGGCAAAATTATTAAATTTTAAAACTGTCCATCAGATGTCGCTAGCACCCACAGTCGGCCATTTTGACGATCCACTTTATCAAGGTGAAGACGTGTTTTTGTGTGTGCTAAACGTTTTCAACATTTTTTTGTTCTATTTGGTGTTGTTTCTGAAAAGACTGCGGTAAGTATATCTTTAATGGTCTAAGCATATTTGTATATAATCATTCTTACAGATTCTGAGTGCAAACTCTGAAGATATTAAAAAACCGAATATATTTTATTTAAATTTTAGGTTATGTTAAACACGTGATATTTTCTCTTTTTTGTTATCTTTTTGTTACTTTTTTTCTCACGTAACAAAAATGAAGTGACAAAAAGGAAGTAAAGGTGAGGTTATATTGCTCGAACCTGTAAAAATATTGATAAAAATTAATTTAATAAATCTCTGATGTTTTTTTTTTCTTTTTGTTAGATCATGCCGCTTACAGCAGCAGAGCGGCAGAAAAGATACCGAGAAAAACTCAAAGAATTAAATCCTATAAAATACGAAGAATTGCGTGTAAAAAATTTAAATAGAATAAAAAGTAAATACGTCAAAATTGCAAAACTAACAGAATCCCAAAAAAATATTCAGAGAAAAAATTGGCGTAGACTAAAAAGAAGTCTAAAAAAGGGTACTGATCGAAAGGAGAAAAAAACTAAAACTCGGAAAGCGTATTTGAAATACTATTATAAATTAAAAAAAAAAGTGCAAGAAACAAGAAAAGCGGCTAGATATCCAGAAAAAAACAATTGCAGCACTCAGAAAGAAAGTTTATAGGCAAAAAATTCTACTAGAATGTAGCAAAAATAACGATGAACCCTTACTAAACGCAGAAGAACGGTCACATACACCAGACAAGGTTGAAGTGCAAAAAATTATTTATCAAAATAATTTATTGACTACAGCTATTAAGAAACATTACGCCAATTCAAAAAACAGTGTTAGGAGGGCTTTGAAGAAAATTTTTAGTTCCGACATATCTTTTCAGTACAAAATGCGTTCCAGATTTGGACATTGCCTTGGTTTGAAAGGAAAAATTAGATTTGTTGAAAATCTAAAGACCAAGCGCAAAAAAACAGCAAAAAGAATTCGCCAATTCTTCCGACAAGATGACGTTAGTCGGGCTACTGCTGGAAGAAAAGATACTAAGACCTTCAAAAAAAAGAAAATGCAGAAGAGATATCTTCTTGATACCATGAAAAATTTGCATAAAAAATTCATGGAGGATACTGGCATTAAAGTATGCTATACTACTTTTATAAAAAGTAGACGTTTTTATGTCGTTACGCCGCGACTTACAGAACGAGACACATGTGTTTGCAAAATTCATGCTAATATGGAATTTCTATTTTTGGCTTTAAAAAAAGAGAAGGTTATTAATTTTGACACATTAAACGACCTTACTGAAGAAATCGTATGTGACAAAAGATCGAAAGAATGCATGTACTTACTGAGAATGTGAGCAATGTAAAACTATATCAATTCCATACAATTTTACCGAAAAAAAAAGGAGATGATAATATTTCGTGGCTAGAATGGAAAACTAAAGAAGTGGATATAAAAAAAAATGAAGGGACTAAAAAGGTGAAAAAAGTAGTAACCGAGAATAGATCGGGAAAATTAGAAGAATTTATAGTCTTATTCGAGTCTGAGCTTAAAAAGTACAAATTGCACATTTTTAACGTATGTCATCAATACAAAATTTTAAAAAACCTGAAAGAGCAGCTTGAAAGCAATGAGGTTATCCTGATTTGTGATTTTTCTGAGAATTATGCTTGTAAAATGCATAAAGAGGTACTAGTGCTCATTATTGGATAAATATTACTTTAAATACTGAAGTTACTGTTACAGACTGTTTTGAGTTGTCATTTGTAAAAATATTGACGATGTGAGTTAAAAGTAGCTAAGTAAGCCTAATTTTCAATAAAAGTAACAGGATTAAAAATGTTTGGTTTTATTAGTTGTGTGAAATGGGCTTTATATCTCCTTTTTGTTATGTCTTTGTCACAGTGCTCCTTTTTGTAACAGGCTTCTTTTTTGTTTCCTTTTTGTAACAAGTACAATAAATAATAATATTATCCACAACCATTACACCTAAAAGAATGCCCAAACGTAAATAGTTTACTTTTCATCACAATAAGCTAAGCAAAGTAGATTTTAAACAAAAAATATTTGAGTTAATCAAATACACAATAACATACCTAATTATCACGTACCCACACGCTAATAAATCTAGAATAGATAAGTTCAATATTCAATGCGTCGACTATCTGTTATCAACAAAAGTAACATTCTATGAAGTACATGTTTTTTTATACGTCATTACTAGGATCACACTAGCCAGCTGTCATTAGTATTGGAGACGCATTAGAATTACAATAATACTCATAAATGATCGGATAAGCACTAGTGGACCTCGAAGGTTCACCGTGACATATATTCCGAGCACGGCCCTACAGCTGCCTATTGGACCGATCACGAACGACCACAAGTGATTACTTCCATTTATAGAATTTAGTTCGGTCGAACATATTGTCCTCTCCTTCAATACGGGCCGGCTACCTACGGTTTGGATGTGAGTACGTTGTAGTAGACATCGTTATTGACCTTTTCATAACATATGGATGGAATGTTTGATATTTTATGAAGATAAAGCTATACATATTGAAACAAAATGATGAAGTATTGTATGTACGGTTAATATAGTGAAATATATCTTCGAACATTGAACACTGCTATGATTGTGTGATTTCTTAAGATTTCTGAAAATTGTATTATAACGGCGGCGGCGAGGTAAGAATAGATGATGTACAGTGCAGCATATTGTTCTCTACGATACTTTATAATACATGTTTAAAATATTGAATCTAAAAATATATTAATACATAAATGAAAACTAATGTGCTACATATCAAGCTTCATTAAAGCATCCTGTATGATGTGGTACATTACTTTACTACCTACACTGAAGTTCGGTATGAAACAAAAGCTACAAATCTGAATAATGGGGTTCCGATAGAAATAAAATGTTCAATGGAACATTACAAAAAAGCCGCAACCCGATTCAAAAACAACCAAACATTTTGGTGACAAAGAGTTATATTGAGGTCGCGAAAAAACAAAACAAGCACCTTTTTAGGAAGCACAGAAAAAAGGATCAAGTGTAATATTTAATAATGACTGAAATAATTTTGGTTTCGTACGAAGTACCTACCCTTCGTACCCTCGCTACGACATGTTTTACTTGCTATACTCCGACGGCGGCGGCGGCGGCGGCGGCGTAGACATTACCTACGATACGGCTACGCCTGTGCGAGACTTTTATAAAAATAGATCTATAAATCTAGAGATCTATATTTGGGACAATAATTATTGATTCCTTTGTTCGTTATGTGAAAATAGGTATCAAAATTTTATTACGAGTATTTTATCTCAGAATTATTTTTTTAAACGTCTAGAATTACTTGTCCATTGCACTTGAAATCCCTGTTAATTTTTCATTGTGTTTCCTTTCATGGGAACCCTGTTAGTTAGACAGGTTCTTGTTTTTTTGTACTATTACATAAATGGTTGAAGTCCGCGCCACAAAACTGTCACTCCGCTGTTCAATTAGAAACTTCAACAGTTGTAAATTCCTGTTTTGTTCATTACAGCAAGTTGCCATTTATCATACACTCGTCGGGCTATGCAAGAAGTTATGTGTTGCCAACAGGGAATGGAATTAGGGTCGGGTAGCCTTTTTGTTTATTGCATTAATATTTGAGCCTTATATCTTTACTTTTATAAACTCTATCAAAAGTATGAAGGCGAATGTAAAAACTTTATATATTTTTAAAACCACCTGCCTGATAAACAAACAGATAAATTATAAATGTAATAAATGCTTACTTATTTTAAAACCTTAAAACAGAAAAGTGTTAAATATCGAACAAAGCCCTCCGTCCATGTTACTGCATATTAATGTTCAGAGAAGAAGATTGTTATTAACTATTATGAATATGAATAAAGCTGGTGGTTGCAACATAAACGTACGTTATTCTTATATCTTTTATACATATTTATCCGATAATAATAGGTCTTAATCTATATGATATTCAAAGAAAAATACTTTATACCATTCAATCCTTAATTAAGTAACATTAACCCACTTCGCTTATTGCTACTAAATCCTTCTTACAAGGTGACCTAAATCTCAGCCTGCAACGAAGTTTTTATTTGTTTTTAACTAGACTATGCAGAGCAAAATCCTCTCGACAGCCGATTTTATAACAAATTATCCTAATTAACACTTTAATATGCAGTCTTACTAAATACTACTACTATTTGCTTTCCATTAAAAATTAAAACACTGAATAACTTAGCTAATTAAGAATAGTAGGCATAAGTAGATATGATATAATTTTGGTTTAACCGACATTAGTTTATTCATCTTAAAGATGAAAGCTGTACAAATTAAACGTCAGCGATACGAGAATAGGAGAAATACAAATTAATATGAAACCACATAATTTAGTGAGGAGATAAAGTAGGGTGTCCATAAATTTTGAGAGAGCGTGGACACTAGTTTATCTTTTTAGTGGCGCCCAAATGGCGTCAACCAAAAATAACCGGTCGTTACGAGACTCATTCGTAAATTCAAATTAGTCGGTAGTTTGTTCTTCTTTATGTTTGAATGAAAGTGTTCCTTTGAAAGTGTTATATCGGCCTACAATTTATAAATATTTCAAACCTTTACTTATTTTCTGCTATATTAATGCATATGCATTCAGAGAACATGCCGAATTAATGTTTTGTTAACACCTTTTTATACTTTAAACTTCTGATGGATTCCTCATAATATACCACTACAAAATACAAAATTATCAAACATAGCGTAACTGCGAACAAAGGCTCGCCGGAATGGGCAATCTGAGTTATCATTACGTACCATTTGAAACGTTTAACGCTGCAATCAAGGCAATGAAGCGTGCGCGCAGATAACCGCGATGGCTAAGCAAATCATTATTATTTCGCAAATTATCCTAAACACCAACTAAAGCAAGCAAGCATAATTTCAAGTTGAATCTGTGGAAATTCACTGACAGGAAAATAATAAGGCAAATACTACATTAGGTTTTAATTATTGCGGTGACGCCGTTGGTAAAAAGTGTTCAAATGAAACTATAAAGTCTATTTTTATCACTAGGAGGAAAATATTATCATGCATACCATTGTTTATAATATAATAGAACGCGATCATCCTCCAATTAGAATAATGGAATGCCAACTGGCGCAACCTAAACCCAGGTACGCAACGATAACTCGCGGCATACTCGCCGTAAAAAAATTAAAAGGAACGATTCCGCTCAGAGCCGGCACTCAATAAAAAAAAATGTTTAGGAATGTCTGATTAAAATACTACCTTTACCATTCAGGAGGTAAACGCAGCGAGACTCGTGAAGTAAGATTAGCTTCGGCACAGGCTTCGGGCTGTCAATTTTTCCGTCTAACTAAAGTACTTTTTCAAACAGCAGTACTTTTTCAAACAGCCAGGTATACGTAACCACTTGTACTTAGAACGTACTTACGTTGTATAACTCCAAACACCTTTTTTGTCAGTGAACAAACTGCTTTTATCGTTGTCGTCCCCTTTTTGTGGCGGACAGTAATGTTTCTCTAAAAACTTCTAACAACCCAAATCACTTGTCAGTATCTTACAAAAAGTTTGTGGGAAAACATAATGTGTTTGTGTGAAGCGTAGAGAGGAGCGGAGTCGTTGAGCACGTGAATTTCCCAAGGTTATTTACCCGAAGAAGCTTATAAAGGAGAAATAGAGCAGCTCTGCATTAGAGTGCACCCCATTAAAACCACATGTGCTAGACGTCACCTCGCGTCTCCGAGCCACCGCTTCCCAAAATAACGTCGACTCTTACTTAATTGTAGTGGCTTAAATTGGGGTTAAGTGAAACAAAGGGTGTGTAAACTTTGATTGTCCTATTTTTTTACGTCAATTTTTTTAGCCTTAAGGTATGATGAACAAAAGGCATTAAAATAGTTTGAAACATTTCATATGCTATGATAATTTGATTAAAGCAGTCTTTATTAAAGGCGGAGGTATTTTCATTAAAATCTGGTAAAGCACTCGGTTATTTCATCAGGAAGGGATGTGATATTTCACTCGCTGCTAATGAATTCCACTTGCGACCCAATTATGTCACAATAAGGAGTATCATCATTTATCGTGTATACATATAAAAACTGCAGTAAGGTGACAGATTTCTTTAAAATTATCATAACGTAACTGACATAAGTGAGGTAATAATGATACATGTTGACCGAGGAGCTTGAGCCTACCCTGGATTAGATAACATATTTTTACAGACATATTATTACGACAGCTGTAATGTACATTAATATACATTATAGCTGCCGTGTGTGAAGCCAACATAACATAATAGACAACATAACCGGGTGTTCAGAACATTAATCCATACGATCGTTACTAATTGATCATTCTTGTTATTCAAAAGGAGTAAACTAAACGTAGCAGAGAAAAATGAATACTTAACATTATGTTAATAGGTCTTATGTATGTATCAATTGGGTATCACTCAACTATCAATTAAATATGAAACTGTAACTCAACTCAAGTATTTACAAACGATAACAATTTTAGTAGGCTTCAGAACAGATAACAGCATACGCTAGAATAATCACGAACATTTATGCGAATCTTGAGCAAAGCGCACGGTTAGCTCCATTAGGGTAATTTAAACGCTGCCGAACAAACATGAGACAAGAGCAAATATTACAATTACAAGTTTGAGAAGCGCTTTCTGTGATAATTTGTTTGCACGTTCTGCGGGAATGAGTATTCTCTTAAACACAGTCGGCGACGACTGCCTTGAATTGTATAACCGTTGCTCTTTTTTCTTTTGTTAAATACTAAAGAAATTACGAGCAGAAAGCATTGTATTACGTGCAAAAACATTAATTTATGCTGCGATGTTTTGGGTTTTCATTGTTGCAAGAGCCGGCGTGGCTTGTTTATACTCCGTTCACCATAATATTTATACTGAGAGATCAGCCAGCTTGATTTACATGGCATCTCAAGACATCATTAAGCAGGATAAATCTAAGGGTAAATCTGTCTCTGCGCCAGACAGTCTACTGTATCCATCATAAGAGAGATGAAATGTTGTCATTTTACATATTTTTGTGATCTAATATTGATTGTATATATTTTTTAGTTGTAAGGAGTCATAAACGTTGTCTCCGTTTGCTACATTGCAAAAAACAAATAAATAATTTATGGTTTTGGAATCTTCCTCGTATTTTCTATATTAAGAGCTTAAACACGGGGAAATTGCTAAAGCAGACATCAAAGGATCTCAATAAAACACGCTTATTTGAACAGTTGCTGCACGCGCGCATCTGTTACTAATAAACTGGAGAAGAATTTAAAGTTAGCTTTAATTTTAACTGTAACACGATATTCTATTTAAAGTGTTATAGTTAAGTGCTATACCGGTCAGGTACTTTAAAAAATATTAAATCAGCTGTGTGTTTAATTAGTAAAAGACTACAATAGATAGCTACTTATTTACTTGTACATAAAATAACGCTTCTGCTCCCAAGAAGCACAAACTAAAATCCCTTTTGGCCAAATTTTGGATTAAATTTTGTCAAATACAAACGAAGATACACCGATCATTACGTTTTTTGGTGTAGATAGTGACAAGTTACCAGCTTGTCACCTATAAGGTACTAAAATATGATAACAATAGGTAGGTGGGTAAAATTGCCAACCAAAAGTTTTAGTTTATATATTATGAACAGTTTTCCAATATTACGGTGCCTGAAAACTCTTTATTCGAGGCAAGTTCTCAACGGCCTTTCTTTGCCAACACCGTTTATTTGATTTACTTCTCTACTATTATACGGCTCAGTGCCTTTACAGTACTATTTTGGTCCCAAAGCTACAGTATACAGTACATTCTTATAAGGGATTTCCTACCATCATTCTTTCAACGGATAATCTTCGTTAAGACAGCTAAGACGAAGTGAGAACTTCGGACGAATTTAGAAAAGCAAAATTAATTTGGACCGGACATTAAAACAGATTTGAATTGAGGAAGTCGTAGAGGCTAATCGTTATCTATAAAATTTATTTAAAATTAACTAAAGCAAGATCTAACACTTTGTCTGCAACTAATTTTATAGAATTATTTGCATACGCATGTTGTTTCTTTAGTGCGCTGCAGAATAAACCAACATGTGTTTTTTTTTTGTTCAAAATGCAAATTTTCGCAGAAAAAATAATTTTTACAAATAATTTTTCGGCGTCAAAGCTATCATGGATGGCACGTTCACTACCAGCTCGCTGTGGAGAAGCACGGCCAGAAGAAACTCCACAGGAATCGTATCTTTTGTAATTTTCTTTTAAATATATTTTAAAGCGGTTTTCCGTTCCACTGAATTGAGGAGAGGGAGGACGAGTGCGTGCGCTTGCGTGACGCTTGCGCACCTTAAAATATCCTGCGCATCTGACCGCTTCCGTCTAATCATCATCATTATAAAGAATCATACATAAGTCAGACCAGACGTTTTTATCATCTACGTAATCATTTATTTTATTTATTTATTTATTTATTTCTTAAGGACATTATAAAATTATAATCTAACAAAAGTCCCGCAAAACTGCACAGCAGTTTGTCTGCGGAATCGGAGTCTCTTTAAAAGGTAAGTATTTATCGTATAGTAGGCCTTAGAACATAAATTTTTTTTTAATTTTAGTTTTAAACTGGTTATCGGACCGATTTCCAACATCATCTGGTATTTTATTATAGAAGCGAATACAGTTCCCCATGAACGAATTGTTAACCTTACTCCTTACACAGTCTAAATTTTAGGTGCGCTATTTTATTTTTATTTCTAGTAATTACGCCATAACACCTAAAATATATAAAAACTAGACCTACTGCATTGTAAGGTGTATGCTACCTACTATATTTTTGATGATGCTATGTTTTCGTCACAATAGTGACAAATAAAAATGAAATAAAAATGTAGTGAAATAATAATTTCAACATCTCATTCCTTTCTTATTCTAATCTACTGAAACGCCAACGTTGCTGTTACATCAAAGGTGAAGGTTTGTTGAAGGTTAGTACATAAATATAATTTTTATTTTTATTATGTAATTCGTCTTACGCTGCTGACATTTCTGGCACAATATCTGAAGCGACTGACGACAAGTGCTATCACTCATTTGTCAAGTAACGTGACGAACAAAATAAATACAAAATTTCCGGAATATTCCAAATAACCATAATTTTGATTAAAATGTTTCCTTCGAATCATTAAAACGATTCGAATTAAAACGATTCGAACTCGACGTGATGAGAAGTCGAATTTTCTGCGACTGTGGCTAGGTTAAACATTAACGAGCCTCTATAACCGCCCGCCCCGGACCTTAACTGCCGATAAAAGATTTAACAGGTTCCCCGACGGCATCAAAAACGAACGAACCACTCATCAATTTGGGTTAAGAGTCCCTTCATTATAACTACTCGCCAAATAAATTCACTTATCTAACTTTCGAGATAAGACCGACTTTGGAGAAATTTACAGGCTTTTATGAACCTCGAGGAAAATCGATCAAATGATAAAAAAAGAAAATAAGACACGGAGTCTAGATAAAGCGGCTCATAAACAAAAGAAGGGAGCGCATAAAAAGAAAATTTCAGAGTGCTCCGGAAAAATAAGTTCGAACGAAGCCTCCCGCAGCATGAATCTAAGAGCAGGCTCTAATTGAATATTCTCTTTGCGTAATGCCTTATTTCACCCTTTAAAATAAAGTATAAGGAATGAAACATGTAAATTGTATCGCGTCTGAGAGCAGCCGTCCGCCGGGACCGAGCCCAGATTTTTTGCCAGCCAAAGGTAAGGAAACTTGGCTCGTATTCCCGTCCCGCTAAAAGTTTGCCTATAGCAACGTTCGTTGGAAAATACTTTTCTGAATTACGGAGCGAGTTACAAAAGAAGCTAGTATTGTGTTGAAGCTCGCTGCAAATCATTGTATCCAAAGAACCCGAGTCGGTCAGTGTCACGGTAGTTAGTGGACCATGGATAATGTTATTATTATGAGCTAACATGCCGGCATCGAATATCGCACAAATCGAGCGACCGTGACAGCAGATGTGTTCGGTTTTCGCCTGCCAAGACGTTTTATTCACACAGACGAGATAGCTTTGTTCCACTCCGCCTCAAGAGCACAGTTATACAAAACGCCCGCGGTTCTTCGTTTTACTTGGTTGGGATCAAAAAATTACAATTTCACGGTTTTGCTTACAAATTGTTTCGCGTGATCGCGCTGTGAGAGTTATTCGTTTAAATTGCACCATCTCGGTTTAATATTACCAAATTAAAGTAATGGTCTTAAGTAATTTATGTTTCGAGTAAAATGGGCTTTGTTTACTGCCCGCTACCTGCTTAGTTTAATTAATTTTGGGGCTAATTACACTTTTAATAATTAGTAAGTTCAGTGTTATTTTGGGTGGACTGAACAACCAGCAACGTCATATGGCGATTCAAGTATAAGTTACATTACACTGCGAGGTTCCAATTGTTTTACTTGTAACAGTGCGATATTATTTAATAGCAGTAAGCAGCAAGTGCGAGCATGCCGGCACAACACGCATGGCTTCCTGCGATAAAACAGCTGCCTACAAAGGCACATGCCATAAAAACCGCGGTAAATCTCATACTATTACAATTATACTAATGTGAGTAAAAACTGTGGTATGGACTCGTGTACCGGAAGTATTGGTAGTGAACGTAATGCAGGCGACATAGTGTTGGTTATTAATATTTCTGTATGGAACTTTTAAATACCTAGGCATTGTATACATAGCCTAGGCAGGGTATATAGTGGTAAACTATAAATAAAGTATTTTATACATTACGAGCATTACCTAGACGAGCTCGGCATTGAATGCCTAGGTATTCTATAGAATGTCTGAATTATAAAGATTTCCGGTAATACATAATTGCAATCTAACAAACGAATTAAAGATGCACACCAGCTTATCTAAATCAGAAAACATACTGGGTTGACGTTTGCCTACTTATAATTTTTTGGAACACAATTTAACGAACTCAGATAGCAACTAAACAACAGTTCATCTCGGAAATAAAACTTTGATCACGCATGCGAAGTTGCGGGCAGAGTGCTAGTAAATAAATAAATATCCAAGGCGAGGTGTGACCTACCACAAAAAAAAATATAGCCTTTTCTTTCTTATAGAATCATGCTTCGTCAAAGAAGTTCTCATCATCATCAACAGCTCATATAATCCCCACCGAGGGGCTCGAGCCTACCCTGAATTAGGGCGATCAGGCCTTAGTCGACCACGCTGGCCCAGTGTGGATAAGTCGATTTCACACATAACCTTTGAATTTCTTCGCGGGAATACTTATGCAGGTTTCATCACGATGTTTTACTTCACGGTAAGAGCGTCGAATAAACGTACATAAGAATTCGAAATTCGAAAACACATTGGTAAGTTGTGGGAATCGAACCCGCGCCTCCCGGACGAATGACAGCGGCCCTAACCACTACACGACAGACAGACGCTCGTGTAAGGTAAGAAGTTGTACACTGCTATAATTAAATAACAAAGGTTTCTGAAGTCGTAAGACAAAAAAAATTAGGCAATTTTAGATCATTTAAAATCCCATGTCAACAACAAGTACAACAATACCTCGGAATACCCTATTGCCTTATAATAAAGATATTTTAGCACTAAAGCCCAGCTGGAAAAATACAAGTATGACTATTGATCAGCAAAAGTACTGTTTTGCAAATATCGCTACTAAGTGCAACAAAATAAAGTTGACTGTAAATGAAAGGTATCGCCTTTTTAGTACTATGTAATTTGCGGTTTATTGTTCGTCAGTAATAAAACAGACATCTATAAAATAATCAAACACGGTGAGTTGATGTTCGCACAGAAGCGGAGGCTTAGATTTCTATCAACAGAGTAATTCGACGCAGGCGCAACAATAAGGTCGTTGCTGATGTTATTTAAACAGCTGTCAGTTTTGAAACATCCGTGTTGAAAAAAGAAAAAACTTCCAGTGAACGCCCGCATAAATAGAATGCTTCTATCAGATATTATGCGGAAAAATACCTTTGCAATACGTAAGACGTCTTCTGAAAGTAAAACAGACGACAACCTCAAGCACGTGTAACTAATTCTTTTACAAAGTTAAAAGCTTAGTGTGACTTGCAAATGGTGTAACGTGGGACTGTTGTAGGGGAAGACGCAACGCAACGCATGGGGCGCGTGAAGGCAAATCCCCGGGGATCCAATTTGTCCCGACTTGTAGACTAGCTAAGCTTGCACTGCACACCGTCGCAGATACCATGAATGCTATACCGACACATATAAGGCGCAAAACAAATGCGTCATGTGCAAGTTATTGGAAATAGGATACTATTTTATTCCTATGTAAAGCAATACAACTGCGTTGTCATTACACGTTCCGACACGAAGCAAACAAATGACTACATTCAGAAAAAAACAAAAGAGAATCGAAGATTTTTTTTGTTTATTAATATTACAAATATGTATCTGAGCTATGCCTGCCAGTATTTTTTTTTCTTACCAATGAGTATGTCGTTCTCACTACTTTTTGATCCCTCCTCGTATAACCATAATCTAATAATAAAACGCCATTTCATGAATTTCTGTATAATTTTGTAAGCAACTCCATACATAACTAACAGACAATAATGAGCAATATTTGAACGATTATGGGCTTACTAAATTGAGATAGTTTGAAAGGGACATAAAAGAAAGAAAGCTAGTTAGTTATAAAAGTCATAATAGAAGGAGCTACGGCTCTTTGTAACCAGGAACCTATTAGAAAGTGGGAGTACAATGGCCAATAAGTTACGATTATGAGCGTGCAGACTTAGGTGGCCCCGTACACGGTACCTCTTCACAAAGGAAGTATGGGCCCTCCCCCGGGAACTTTGATGAGTTTTCACAATTAGCACAAATTAGCAGCACCGTGAGAGAACGATTGCAAGGCGGGAATTTTTATCTGCTTCCTCCTTGAATGAGCAAATATGTCGGCAGCAAATCATCTGAGAATGGCTGAGTGGAGTTGCTTGCACTGTGTGCATTGAAGTAAAAAAGGATTCTGGTTGTTAATGCATTGAGTAGCAAAATATACCAAAACTATAATAATCTGAAATAAAAAAAAAATGTAGATTTTATTACAGTAAATTTGTTTAAATTTAAAGTCCTTGCTGAATCGTAAATAATATTCTCCCCTTACTTTTTTCAATTCCGACAAAAAAATTAGCTCTGATTCTATGGGAGCAGGTAGGGGTAAGTAATTGGGAGCTCTTTGGATAGAGATGTGATAAAACCATATCAAAAGCAACCCCTTTTATCTGTATCAAAATAATATTATTATAAACATAATATAAAATCTTTGAAGTCACAACTATCAAAGTAATTATATTTATAATTAAATTTATATATTAAAATAAAGGATGCAAAACCCATTGGAGTTTCTCACACGTTCTTCTTCGTATGAACGCACACTATTTAATGAACGTGCCTTTGTCAAATTGTGATACATTCTTTGACTCTTTTTTCTATCACATCTACATCATTGAAGTACACTCTATTTATTGAGAGTAATCAGTGAACGATCACGATATGATAAAAAAAAATATGTGTTATCACGATAAGTATCAAGGGAAATTAGTTATTTTTACGTAACTGTTATTTTTGAAAAAGTATGTAATAGTTGTGTTACACCCCTAGGGCTGCGGCACGCACTCGGCATCCCAACGCGGCCGATTGCCTTTAATGACGCACATGAGGCAGCCTTTTTCTGTCCTCACGCCAAACTGATTAGCCAAAGCTTCAGAAAAAATGTTAGGCAGTTTATACGGCTATTTGGCAAAATAACACTCTTGATTAGACCGTAAATTAAGGAAAGTTCGAATAACGACGTGAATTTGTATTCAAGAGAGATTGTTACGGCTTTTCTGATACTGTTTTTATTAGAAACACTACTAAGATATACAAACCAATAACGTAATAAATAAAATCGTCACGCGTTTTTATCTCATTAAAGTTAAAATATTGGAGCTACTCGAAAATGCATGAGTCTGAGGGTGCGTTCACCGAACGTAGAAAAAACTCGTGATTCGCGGTCGCTGGCAACTTGAGGAGCAGATTGTACTTTATTATTTATTATTCCCCGATGAGGACTGGAAAGTGGAATAGACCGTCAAGTTGAACGTGACCGCGGTTCAGCCGAGTAATTTTGCCGGCTTTGTGCTCTCTGCTGCTCTCTGATACTCAGGGACGGGAATCTCATTCTTGTAGAAAGAAGGGTCTAATGGCGGCTTCGTGTTATGGCCGTATTGAAGGGAGAATCTTTTGTGGTTGGTGAGAGGCAGACTTTAGGTTGCATTTGAAAATTCTAGGGCATAAATTAACTAATACGTAATATCAATGCATTTCAAAAAAGGGGTACCAACCCGAAACACAGCGACAGTAACTGTACTAATATGAAATAAATTTTCGAAGTCTTCGTGCTAAGAGTGTCAGCTGATTGAACAATTTGTATGGGAAGTCAAAAAACTTTTTTCATATTTCGATCCAAGTTCCTTGGGAAAAATGTTCAATTTCATGAGTACGGTTACTGTATTTCGGGTTGGTTGTATAAGAAATGCAACCAACCCGATAATGTGTCATCGCCTAATGTGTAAGGGAATACTATGCATATCAGTCTCTGAGTCCAATTAGAGCTCTCATTGCAAATGCTTGGGTTCGCTTGTCAGCAAATAATTACAGACTCGTGTCAATAGATTTGTTTGTTATGTTCCGTTTAAAATAATGCTTTGTTTTCTAGCACAGTGTCTCAAGAAAGCTTTTAAAAATGTTAACTTCTTATAATATAACTTCTTTTTGTGAAAATCAGTAGGCTACTCTCCTAATAAAGTGTATCATACTCGTAACAATGCCATGCTTAAAATATCTAAACTAACTATATAATCAAGGCTTGCACGCACGTACGGCCGTGGCTAACAAAACCTCCTTGGCTCATCCGCTTCCTACAGAAGGAAGGTACTCCCAGCAGTTTGTAACAGCGTTGCCAGCACGCCATACTATTCGTAATCATAATTATGCAAATTTAATATTATTACGCACATACGGCGCACACTTACCCATAATTAAACCAGTGTACCTTACGCAATGTTGCTTCGGATAAACAATACAATATTGGGACTAACTAATTGTGACTAACATTATGTTTGTGCTTAATTTACGAATATTAAACTAACGCTTTATGTATATTTACTTTGTTTACGAAATTAATTAATTCTAAATTAACACAGGTTTAGGTTACACGAGCCATTAAGGCAACACTTTACACCAATCTTATTAAAACTTTATTAACGAACAGATATAAAAGTTATAAAAGAAATCGATATCCCTACAATTTTCTTTTTGTTTTCTACTCAATTTTTATCTCAAGACTGTTGCAATCATTTTTATCGTCATCATCAGCAGCCAGAAAAGTTTTTGGTAATCTTATTTCATAACATGTTGTGGTAGGTCTTTGGAGATGATGATGATGACAACGAAATTATTTGTAAGCACAATTTCAGCAGCTACTTATCCCCGAGGCTCATCTACTTATACGGCAATAAATGAATTCTTTGAAAGATAATAAAACGCACAATCTCCCGGTGAGTTGATAAACCAACCTCTCAATATTTCTAAAAGCAGTTCCGCCTTTGTGCGCAAACGAAGTCAGAGAGCGCGCTGGCTAGGCACTGGCCTTTGGCGGCCTCGTACCGGAAATTCTGTGTTAACAACTACAACAATGTTAGTTTTCAATAATAGCAAATACTTCATGCACCAGGCTACATTTATGTATGGTAGAATTTCTCTACAATTTTCTTCTGACATTGTTTATTATTGCAAAATATCAAACGGTTTTATTTTTATTATTTGTATCGCTTTAGCATTTTCAATAGTCCTTGAATCATAAGAGTAAAATTGTACAATACTGTAAATCTTACCTACCAATGTTGTAAAGAAAGGACGTACCTGTAACAAATCAAAATAAGTTTAGTCATTTGCTCTTCAAAATTAAGTTTATATAGCGGAACATTAAGAATCATTTCATTTTATTTCTTTGTTTTAATTAGGTAAGGGTGTCAATAAGTAAAACGTGATTCACAAAATCTCGGTAAACCTTATTTTGTGCATGTGCACTAAAGTGTCTCAATATGCAAATTCACGGTAAACGCACATTTATCAGTTCAACCCCGAGATTCAACCTACGGGCAAGCGACTTGTGAATTTTTGCGTATAATTTGGCAATTATGTAGTTATTTCCTACTAAATATAGGTTTGGGAAGACGTGATCGCTCTCAATTTCCCCGCTTCCGAACTCGGTCGGCATTCTCGAAGCTTTCTCACGATTTTGGCGCGATGGGACGACAGCGCGTCTCACGCTACTGCAAACTTTTATGTTGAAAAGATGGATTATATATTTACAATTTAATACAAACAAAAATACATTATGTAAGCACCTAATAAAGTAAAAAAGAGGATCACAAATAAATCTACATAATATTATCACAATCACAATATATCACACTAATATTATAAATGTGAAAGTGTGTTTGTATATTTTGACGTTAGGTTAGGATGTTGAGAAGCTTGGATGTTTGTTCCGCTTTCACGCCTAAAGTACTGAACAGGGAATGGATCAGTTTGTGCTCTGGATTGTGGAACATAAGACACTTTTTACGGGAAAAAGCTTTATTCCCAAGGGAAAATCTTACACAATGCCTTGGATGGACAGCTATTATATGGTATACTTAATAATGATAAATTAAACCCACGCAATTTATTTTCCGTAGTCATAAAAGTTTCTTGAAGTCTTTTTTTGTTTCTGTCTGTGTGCAATAAAGTATATTTCATTCATTCATTCATTCATTCATTCAGGATTTTCTTCATTTAAAAATGTAGAGTAAGTAACATTTTGCATCAATCTAACAACGTTGGACGAATGACATTGTGCATTATGCAATAACCTTTGAAAGAAGCAGAATAAAGCGTTTTGGAGGTTTTCTTACCGACACTTTCTTCCTCTTTCTCCGGCCTTTTCCCATGTCTACTTGGGGTCGTCTCTCCTAATCGCACGTCGCCAGCGCTCTCTGTTCTGGCTCGTCAATGGGTCTAACTGAAGATCGTTCAGGTCCTTATGTACAACCGAAATCCACGAGAGTAGGGGTCTACCACGACGTCTCGGTCCCGACGGAATGTTTAGGACTTTTTGAGTCACACATGACCGTACCATCGCAGTCTCGCTTCCGTTAATGACACTTTGTCGAAATATATTCCTAAACATGTTGGCCCCGAATTAATTTCGTAAACTGGCAAATAATTTTTAAATTATATCACAAAATTCAGTCGTTTAGCTGTCGGGGACCCGCTATACCAATTAAAATTACAATAAAGTAAGTAGTTATTATAATTACAAGATAGTTGCAAAAATTTAATTGATTTAGCTTACTAGAAATGTCAAAAATATGTTCACAAATGAATTAGCCATATTTTTAATAAGTGACTGTATTAATACGAACTCGACATTTATATATTCAAATTGCAATAATATATTAATTCAAAATTATTAAGTCCATTTATAGGAACTTATTGTACTCTCATAAAAATTACATAGTTTCAACATTTTATGGCCTATGTATTTATTTATTTACAATATTGAATGCCCCAGATGTTAGAGTTCATCGGCATTAAGCGGATGCGGGGACAGGACAGTTCGTCTGTGACTATCATCGGCAGAGTCACTTGCAGGAATGGTCGCAAAATGCAGCTGGGGTTAATGACACGTTTACTTCTGTCATTACTACTATTGCTAACTACTATTAGTATACTCATAATATAATTTAATTAACTTATATCAGCTGAAAGACGCCTACTGCTGGACAAAGGTCTCTCCCAAGGATCTCCACAAACAATAACATATAAAGTCTTATTTATTTTCTAGCTTTGTATTACTTTGTCAAATAATAGCTATTTCAAGGAATCTGTTCACGGTCACGTTCGTTCAAGTAAATTGACTACATTTTTGAGACGGAATTGACTCTTTAATGAACAATTTTAAATGCAAAAATGTGATGAAATGTGAGGAAGGTCTGTTCGGACTGTCCGATCCCAGACGGCAGCACAAAATGCGGTAGTTGCGGTTAGATAAACTTTTAACTTTACTTAGGAAGTAATAATAAATATCGAAAAAAAAAGCTTAAATTAAGCTTCCGCTAAAAAATGCGACTCTAAAATTCATCTAACAAACGTAATCAGAATCAGTTGCACGTTTAGCGCACCCAGTGTGAAATTAAATTCAAATATACTCGTACTTTAGCCCGTAAAAAGTTAAACAAATGAATGAGTAAACGAACTTCATTTGTTTATTATTAAAGAGTGAATCGAGCCGACTCCAGCTGGCCATTAACAATCGGAGGTGTGACATCTGGTGGGCGAGCGTCGACCTCAGTACCGGTTTGGCCCAGAGATCAGCCAGCTAGCCCGGTGCACCGCTACCGACTTCGACATAACTACGATCGGAATCAAATGCAATTTTCTATAGCATTACCGTCACTCAAAAAAATTGTTGTGACTGTTAACTAGCAAGACCTAAACTATTGGTCAAATTATTTTGATACCGGTAAAACACGTAAGTCACTCTTTTGTGTAAGCAGTAACAAATGTGTGAGGGTACGGCACGCCCCTCGGTGAAAAATTTGATTATGAGACAGATTAATGATGATGCGATAGGGGAAAAAAATCAATGCACGAATGGACAATGCGTTTTATCACATAAGGGAAGCCACGGATTAGAATGGGAAACCGATCAGCAGCTAGAGGTATCATTAAATCCCTAATGTAGAGTGCGGGTATTTTGGATTTGGATCCCAGGGTTACATTAAAGTATTACATCGAATCTTTCCAAGATTCCTGAATTATCTTATTTCTTATCGTACTTACATTTAGTAAAGATAAATACCAAACGTAATTGCTAGCAACTACACCAAATCCTCCAAGTGCTAACCATATGCGTGTAAACAGGTAGGTGTAATCTTGTCAGTGTTATTTACTTGTGGCGGATCTCACATTTACAGCGACGACGTACGGTAAATAACAACACCGGGGAACTACACTAACTATTGTAAGTAGACCTCTTGTTTTAAACAAGACTGGTTCTAGTTGTGTACCAGCTTACAGTGGAAAGTTGCAACATCTTTGTTCCACTGTACTTACGCTCTAATTTTAATAATTCTATTGTTTACGAGAGTGCGCAACCAACTCACTGGAAAGATTTCACTACACTTTGATAGTATTGTTTGTATAACTGTCACTTTATATCGCTATACCTCCAATTTGCATCTTGTTAAACCTGTTGTTGCATCCTTGGAGATTTTAACACCGACGACACCTAGAAATATTTTGATTTGTCAAGCCCAATCACTACACCTGTTGGTTTTGTAATAACAACACATGTCATAGTCTGTCTTCATTATAAATAAGATATATATTTTTTTACTAAAAAGGATATAGTAGGTAGATCTAAATCCTTGGAGGGCCTTTCTACTAAAGTCTAAAACAATATTCATGGTATATAAATAAAGTTATAAATGAAATTAAATAGATATATGTAGATAGAATATGTTTATACAAATGTTTTACAAATAGCTTTATTTATTTTCACCTATTTCGTTAAACTCTTTCATTGGCAAAATAAATAAGATTCTGTTTATTTAGGACAGACAAACTTACCTACACAAAATATATGAACATAAATAAAGAAAAATAGAAGCTTTGACGGACGCATTGGTGAAGGTCGAGGGAAGCCCCTGGATGCGGGCAGCGCAGGACCGGTCGTTGTGGAGATCCTTGGCGGAGGCCTTTGTCCAGCAGTGGACGTCTTTCTTCGGCTAAGATGATGATGAGAACCTTTTGTAGGCCGATCAGTTATATTATACTTATTTTGTATTTATCTAAAGAAGGTCTAGTTAGTAATGGAAATGTACTAATGTACTGTGTACTAGTGAATGTTTGAAGAACTTTGAAGCCAGAGGAGACTGTGAATACAGGTTTTGATTTATTATTTTACTGTGATTGATGTGTGTGATTTTTTTTAATAAATAATTCTGGTATGTCTTTGTTAAGACTGTTGAATATATGGCATTAAAAACTCATTACGTGCCCATACACGACGCAATCCTGCGCAAGCAGCGTGAAATGGTCTGAACTTGTGCCCTTTTCACATTTACTGTACGGAAGCAGCTGTCAACCGCAAAGCCTATTGCTGCATTTAAATAAATTAGCCGACAATGACCAAAAGAAATACTACAATGGTTGTCGAATAGCCTACAATTTAGCTGCTTCGTCGCGATCTAGTGCGCCGGCGACGACGACGCGACGCGTGGTCGTTCCACAGACTTACTTCCAGTTATTTGCTGTGCAGCTGTTACGACATCAGCTGAGTAAAGTATTTGTATAATGTTACAGATCTATTACAAGTTATATCATAATGTTAATAAGTAAATAATGGTAGTGAGTCTTGAACAAAGACACAATTACAATTAGATTAACGCACAGATAGATATGTCGCGAGATTTCTCTCTTTTGTCTGGCACGGTCGACGTTAGATGACATAATTGACTCAAATATTAAAAAAAGTTAAAAAAGAAGTAGTTAAAACAACGCATTTAATCAAAACAATAGCCAATCATATTGGTAGTAGAACGAAAGGAAGGACGGAAACCTTGTTTCACGTCGGTTTCCCACGATGCAGGAGGTGCAAGTATAAAGCCTGTTAAGAGTTGTCTTTGTCTTACATTACACATCACTCTAAGAGTAAACGAGATGGAGACTGTTAGAGAAAGGCATCCTTAAGGAGCAGGTTTTTTGATGGCAAGGAATTAAGTCAAGGCTTGCAAGGAGTGATTGCTAGATTCAAAGTTCAATTAAATGCTCTACATTTCCAAGTTATAAAAAAGTTTGTATAAGAGCAATCAATGTAGGTTTTCTTTCAAACTTGTCATTGAGGAAGGTATAGCGTGAGAAACTATTTATAATCGTGATCGTTGCTATCTTCACCTTGTTTGTCACATTATATTCTTATTATCCTTGAAGGTATTAAAATATATACTTAGCACTTAAAGTCTCGCCTTGTCCTCAATCACTTCGAGTGGACATAAAGGAAATCAACTTGGGGACTTTGTAACTATGGGAATCGTTGCAAAGACGAAAATCACCAACATTGTTACGAGGAGAATGCAACTAAATGGTCAGGTAGTTTCAGGTCAAATCAAATGTAAGCGTCACAGTCGACTGAAGTTTAATGTGTATTGCTGGGTCAGTAGGACATGAATCGTAGACTATTCAAGATTCCGAGTGATGGTTCAATATTAGATGGTGCTCAGATATTCGCAACTCTTAATAATAGAGTCAAATTCAAGAAGGAACGTAGGCAAGGTAATTAAAATAAATTCTTGGAAGGTTCGGTAAAGGAATGTGAATTTATTGGTTCCAGTAATTGTTATTATTGGACTCCTTTGATTTTTTGTGTAACAAAAACAAACAGATAATTTTGTTACATTATTCATACCAAAAACTTCTGCAAATGTCATAATCATAATGACAAATAACTATGAAAAAAACAATGTATTGCCAGACCGTACTGAAGCTTTACAACTTAAAATCTCCAACATGCACAACACACATCGCAGACTGAATAGCGAGTCGTCACTGAATAAGCTCATTGTTGCGTTGATCCCGTATCGCCGCGCGGGAGCATCAGCATTGTCTGATTGTAATCGGGGAGCAGACCTACTAGCAGGTAGATATCCCTCGTCAACGGCCCCGCTGCACGTGTGTATGTGATAAATCAAACTCTGTATGCAGACAGACTAACAGCTACGGAAAAGCCTTAAGATTTTCAAAACAATAAAGATTACATTAATAAAGCGGAAAAAATGTCGTCGATCTTGGACAGTGTTCGAACCTGCATCTCCTCAGTTACCCAGGCCAGACACAGGTCAATCTATCTCATGGTAAGACCTAACAATGTTCCATTTTACTAATATAATAATAAAATGAAACGCAATACGTTGGTAATCACATATTTGAGAACGAAAGTTGGTAATCGGAAAATTGGTAAATTCGGAAAAAACTGGAAGTGCTTTTTTATGGGAATTGTCGCTCTATTTATGAGATTTTGTATGAGCTAATAATTAAAATAGTAGAATATTAACACCAAACAGCTAATCTCATTTAAGAAATAATCTCATGATAAACTAGAATCTTGCAAGAGTTGCTTTTTCTAATATTACCACCACCACCATCACGGACCACCTCATATTGGTAAACCCTTCCACGTGTATCCAATAGATGGAACTATTGTTAAAGGAATGTTTGAACATCCGACAAACCTACAAGTTAAACAATATAGTGCAGAAATAACCCTTATCGCAAGAAAATAGAGTGCTACAGTTTAAACTACTACCTTGTCTGTTACAGTCGATGCTTGAGATTTTAGTGCTTAGAACATTGATGTCTTGATACGTTTGCAGAATTTAATTAAAATGAAACCTAATAAACCACTTGCTTTTAACTTCAGACAAAAGTTTGTAGGCATAGACTTAAGAGGAATTTAATTGAATTACTTACTGATCATTAAATGAACAACAGGCTTTTGTTCAAGAGCTATTGTGTTCAGACTATAAAACAGTACGCTTATATTGTTTTGATACCGACTGTTACATATACATAGATAGATAGATACAATAATGAAAAGTATTGATAAAACACGTAACATATTAACTCTGTGCTCGCTCTATTTATTTTTAAATACACTTTTAAAACTTCTCGTTTTTCTGTTACACAAGTCGGTGCCTACCTGAGAAAACAAAACATATTATATACAACAACAATATCAGATCCCAGACCAGACGCCGCGCGCGCCGCTCGCTCTTCTGACTGAGTCATGCTCGTATCGGCGCGGAAACCAGTTCAACTGAAAAAAAAAGAACGACGCCTGACCTGCGCACTGGCAGCTAATAGGGGACGCACAGACACTGCGGAGGTAAAAGTTTGGGTTACGACAGTATTATAGTAGGTACTCTGTGGTTTGGGTCTTTCATGCAATTTAATATTTAGTGCAATATAATATTGAAAACAGGTTGTAAAATTCTTGTAAAATACTTTGGTGTAATTTGTGTAGGCTGGTGTTTGTATTTAGGTATGTTTTTGCTAACAGTCGTTCTGTACTTACTTTAGTAGAAATTAAATAAGTATAATCTTATTGTATTTTTTATTTCATCATTTAAAAAACAATATATAGTGATTTTCCTAATTTGTGGAGAAAATAACAGCTATCTCTTTATTTTTAGTAAACTATATTTTTTTTGCTTCTTTTTAGTTTGACGTATGACGTCCAATTTTACAATCTTTTCAAATAAAATCTATACTTGTTTACGTTGTTAATAAGCCTTTCATCGTTTAACTTTAGTTAACTGTGTGGGTTAGCTTTGATGGTGTGAATATAATGTTACGTACAAATGGTCTGTACCTCCAGTATATGAGGACCTACAATCTACACCATTTTAAGACATGTTAGTAGCAAGGAGAAGCCGTCGTAGTGACGTCAGGGTTCGCGATAAACTAGTTTTGTAGAAGGCCTGAGGTGTGCGTGCAACCAGTCGAAACCTGTCCGTTGTGTTGTGTCTGAATGAAGAGTGGCTCAGGAGGTAAGCTACTTTCTACCGGTAAAGCGAACCACGTGATTTTACTATGTTTACCTGGCTGCGTATTCGGTTTTTAGAGCTTTTTGTAGTGATCGTCAACGCTGTTACTAGGTCAAAGTATGTCAGTGTACGCACACACACGCTATTAACACACGTGCTAGTTTTTGTGCAATTTTATCTATAATAAGTCAAAGAAAATCATTTACGAGTTGGTTCTGTTTTTGGTAGCAATTACGAGTATAGCTAGATAGGTAGTTCACAAACAGGTTATATCAATTCGACTGTCGCGTCGCGTCGCGTCGTCGTGTCGTTGCAGTTGCACGTGAATCGTGTTGTGCAATCGAAAAGGTTGAAATATTAATTAAAACTATATTCAACATTGACATTTTAATTCCAGTTTGTTTGCTTCTACAACAAATATCAAATTTATTTATTTATTAAAAATCAAATGAATAAGTCTCTAATTCCAAATATACTAATCTTTCATCACTCTGTAGATTCTTCTTTCCAGAAATAAATTTCTTGAACTCGAATTTTACATTTTATTTGGACATTTTGTAAACGAAATCCCCGAAAATTATCCACCCATGGATGTAGGCACCTATTTACTGCGTCGGAAATTCAGGAAAAATAGGGATCGGATCGTAACAAGATTTGATCACACCCAACCTGGAAAAATGGTCGCGGCTATACTCAACACGGCATGAAGGGACTCCCATACATTCACGCATTTAATGGTTCCAATTTTTTGCGCACTATACCTTCTTTAACGAAACTATTCAGTGAGATAATATAATGTTAGACACGCGCCTACCTGCTCGGATTGTTCCCTACTCTATTCAGATACCTCATATAGGATGTTCTATTGCGGGGATTCATGCTACAGAAGAATGATTAACGATGCCATCCAACTAAACAAAGGACCGTAAGGAAACAATGTATCTCGCAGCCCTATTTGCTTATAGGCATTTACACTGAATATTGTTATTGAATGCTAGCTTAATAGTTTAAACAGTCCTCTAGGCCTGTGAGGGATGTTTTGCGTAGGTGCGAAAGGATACAGCCCCGGACATTGACTTTGCCGAAATTGGGCGTAGGGTCGGCCCTTCGGGAAACTGCACAAAGACCGTGTCCACGCCATTACGGCCTATTGATACGGGATCCCGTGAGATGAAATATATGAGGGGTGATTGGACCCCTCATAGATTATGAACAAACCAGTTGGTAAACTTTGAACAAAAAGGTCGCCAGGGTTAACGTAGGCTTACAACCCACTAAGCTGATAGAGCTTTACCTATGTAAGGTCTGGAATTTACTTACCATATTTTACATAACTTATTTGAATATAAGTAATGGATTAGTATTACAAGTATTAGTTTTTATTATTCTGCTATTTCTGCTCTGTGGCCCGTTGGGGAGATGTATTGCTTCAAAGGCGATTGTGTTTTGGCGATTTACGGTAGAGAGACGAAAAACTAGCGTACCTATTTGAGAAATTATTATGGTCTGTCGGTGAATGGTGAGACACGCGACATTATTTATGAAACCCCAAGAATATTGAAAGGGGAGCTGTATAATTTCGTTTTTCATGAGCAATATGGAAGCTTATTTGTTTTCAAAAATATTTTTTTTTAATGCTAAGAATGTGGGAAGATATTAACGTATTTGCTCCTAACAATACCTAATATTTTTATTTTGTGTTGGATGCTTGACTAAAATAAATGTTAACATTTGGAGCTTACTAATTTCGCAAAGCAATCACAGTCGATAACAGAAATTGACCATCGTCAGCATACCAGTAGTGCCGTCGTCGTCGTCTACTCGTAGAGTCGTGATTGTGCCAATTTCCCTTGCAATAGTGAAGAAGCTTCACAAATACAAAATAAACCTTAAAACTTGTGTGAATACATAAAAAATGCGCTCTCGAAATGAAAATCCATAATTAGGGGTATAATTATTAAGCTCAAAGATACAACAATGGAAATCCAGTTTTAGGAAAACGAGATTACCTGGCTTTATAATTATACACATAACATAACACCAATGAAATCTAAAATCGTTTACCTATTTTTAATTTTTAGTACCTCCATCCCTTGAAACAATGGCGCAGATTGATTAACTTGATTAATTTTTATTCCTACCACCATCGCAGGGAACATCGGAGTAGAATTTAGAATTGGGGTAAAACTGAGTCGTTAATTGAATTCTAAACTTGAATACACTCGACCTCATTTGGGGACCACAGAGGTTAATTAATTCCAGCTTTCGAGCGCTGCGCAGTACTACCACGTTCACGTAAGTAACCACCAGAACTCCGGAGTGAAAAGTCATAAAATGTGCACTAAAAAGAACCTTTTTTGTTTAGATATCACTACAAAATGTTTGTTAGGACATTTTTTTTTAAATGAAGATCATAATTTTAATTTAACAACGTTATTTAGTAGGTACTTTTTAAAACAATCTTGAACAGATAGTTCTCTTAAAAATAGGACCTTTGTGATATATTAAGATATTTCAAATATGAATTTGACCTCAGATATAAGATCGATCGTAACTGGCCGTTTAATAATGTTTCCCAATAAAATAAACAATTTCATATCATAGATAGAACAATAGTGGCCTTGCTGCCCTCCGATAGAACAGTGATTATGGTGGAGCGGTAAGATTCCTCCCACAGTCCCGTGGAACAATGATTGTGGTGAAGCATGATTTATGCTTACATTAATTACAGGGGTTGCCAACCTATCTGTACTGCGCGGAGGGGATTCAAATGATTCTCATTGTTTCCATACGATTCGTCTGGTTGACACACGCGACGACGTTCGTCGCCTCCTCCGCCGCCGTTTCAATTCCCAGGGTACGGATATCTTTTGTTATTTTTATGGGATTGTCAATAATATTATAATAAATAGAAAATAATACGCGATAAATATTGCAAGAGGGTATTGACAATACTAAATTATTTTTAACGAGTGTTCGTGAATAAATACTCTCTACACATTATAGGTATGATATAAAGTCAAACTAAATAAATACATAAAGAGAATATAATAGTGACTAGAAAAACAATGTAAAAATATTATTATTAAAGGTAATACTTGTTCAAAATAATTTGTTCATGATTATTAATTGCAAATAACACACATATCTTTGTTTTAAAATAAGCTTTTTAATCAGCTTACCGATATTTCGACTATGTTGCAACAGTCATGATCACGGCAGAACCGAACCAAAATCGTGGTAATAAACCGGTAGATATGTGTGTTATTAATATTAACAACCGCGAAAACCTAAAAGTATAAATTGCAACTATAAAATAATCTAATTGGATAAATACATTTTGTTTCAACAACCTATTTAATAACGTGTTGTTTATCCATGCTTCAACAAAAGAACAAATGTAATTCGTACATAAATTGAGCTGGTAACAACTAACAATATGCATAATATTTAAATCGGTTTTCCTATAATTCTACTATTTCCTGTTTGTCGCTGGAAACTGCATGACATAAATGAGGAAAGTTATTTAAACAAAATTTACAATAACAACATAATAGTACATTACGATACGAGGATCGTAGGTGGCAAATTAAAAACGAGGTGACTTTTGTAAGCCCGAGCCGTGAAGGTTTATAATGTCACGAGTTTGTTATAAAACCTAAGATCCGTGTGTTGTACAACGTTTTTCAATACACTTGTGAGAAAACTGATAGTAAAAAATTAAATTGAAATGGTTAAGAAAGGTATATACTTAGTACCCTACAGCTACAGGTAAAACTGATGATGTAGAAGTTGTAAAAACTAACCTTTATTATATCGCTCGCAGTTTGAATATCCTTACTATTCACATTTATCATTACTCAACTCACTCATATAACCTCTACGAATTGTTTTTTTGTTAAATCGAGATAATTTTATTTTTATAATTAAAATAATTAAGATTATGGCAAAACCCTCCACCTTAGGGGAGGAGGCTCATAATCCAGCAGTGGACTGTAACGGGCCGTTGATGTTGATGATGAGTTAAAATTTTAATGGCTGATAATATATTTGATACCATTTGTTAAAATAAAAAAATATAAAATACTTTTCTCTTTGTATGAATCGATTTAAATATTTTATACTGTCAAAATGATCCTGGCTGAATAATAATTTGAATAAAAAAAAATTGTAATAAAATCACAGATACACTATCATATGACACTTTTGTTTTGACAACTCGCACTGTTTGCAAAAATCGGTAACCGCAACTCGCAACTGTACGTGTCAAAGTATTAGCCGCAATCCATAAAGCAACCAAATGCGATGCACTCTGAAAAAGTTAGGCAATACGATATATGATATTTTGGAGTTAGTGCTCCGTGCTTGACCTCAGATTCACTTGATGGAAAGCATTAAAAGCATCAAGTGAAGATCCTTCTACGAGGCCCATACTCAAAATGCTTGCGTTAAAAATTAATAGAGATTTTAATCTTTTTAATCCAACGAATAGGTCTTAATATCGATCTCATATTTCAGAGACCAGTCTTGATTAGTCTTTGGACGACAAACGCCGACCCAAGTGTTTCACTATTGAAACGTGGCTATCCACGTTCCCACACTAAACATACCCTTTAGTATTCCAGCGACCAATGCGGCAAGCAGGACGCTGATTACAGCCACACTGATGGCATACTAGTGTTATTAAATGCCAATTTGGATATAATATCAGAAAGTAATTGCTACAGTTGCAGTTAGTCATTTCGTATTCGTGCTGCAAATTGCTTTACTGTGTCGTTTTCTTCATTGATATCGTTTAGGTAAAAAGTTTATTTTCATTACGGAATTTACCAAATGGTTACATCCCCTATTATTACTTAATAAAATAGATTAATACTGAAAATGTTAACATTGCTAGGCTACTATCTTTTTGTTCTTGTCATGAGAGTTCATGTCTTTACTGTAGGTAGGTACAAGACTTTAGTTTTCAAATGTCGTTGGTAGAAACCAACTTTGTTACTATTTTTGTATGTAAAAACAATGTAGTAAGTACTTCATGTCGTGCGTGCGCGATATACAATTCCATTACCAGTTTGAAGAAACATCTCATATATTTTGGTGAGATACAAATAAGCATGCTATTAGCTTAGTCATGTTAAGACGATAAGGATGAATCTGATCTTGTGTTATGCCAAGACAACAGCGGCTAACATCTCTGTTCCATTTAAAAGCGGCATGTAAATGCATGAGCCAACAGAAATCAAACAACTTCAAACAAGTGCAAGTGAGTGATCGGGAGGCGGCGAAGTTATTGGTTTTCCTGTTTAGGGTGGAATTTTGGTTCTGTTTTCTTCTTTGCTATACAAAATCATGAAGGATTAACTTTTTTACTTTGGTGTTCTATTATTGAGCTTTTCATATACTGTGTCTATCAGCTTTTCTTAGATGTATCTCATCATCTTGTCAGCTAGAAGACGTCCACTGCTGAACATAGGTGCCCCTATAAGAAGTTTCCAACGTAGTCGGTCCTGCGCTTCTTACATACACTGGCGCCCAACAACCTTCACCATGCCACCATGTCAGTCATGTCTGTATGTTATTCACAACAAAATACAAAGTCCTTGTAGTTTGAATATAATTCTGTAAAATTAGTTTTCAGTAGGTAACAATAAAATAAAAGAAAAAATATTATTAAACCTGTTTGCAGATTTCATCTGCTTCCACTGATTTTATTGAAAAATTCCGCCCCAGGCCCTATATTGAATAACGTCTTCTAACCGTGCCGCTGAGCCCCGCTATTCCCCGTTTACGATTTATTTGCGTAGCCTCAATAACCGACATTTCATAAAAAAATTGAAATTATATTACAAAGTCGTATAATAAAATTTTACGATAGATATGTACCGTGCCGATAAATATAAGCGATGAGAAAGAAATATTCTCGTAAACTTGAGCAACACTGTTATGTAATGTAATCACGATGATGAATTAATGATAATACAAAAGTTACATAATTATGTCCAGCTGTGAATATTTTTCTCTGTCTTTTGTTTAAGGTAGATTATTAAAAAGTATTGGACACGTATTTTTTTTTTCTTTTTTCACGTAATCAAAAAATCACGGAGGTAATTGATAAAGCGTATGACGTCACGCTTGTGTTAATTTTAAACTTAGTTGTGACGTAGTTAGTTAGTCCCCTCTCTCCTATTTTTTTATTAATTAAAAAAAAAAAAATACGTGTCAAATACGTGTTGAATTACCTGAATGACGGCCAAAATATATTTTTTTTTACCCAGGCATCATTCCTGCTAAAAGGCTGTAGAATTTTTAAAAACGTAAAATTCGCAACTTCATTATTTGAGTTCCCCGAATTCAGAACACGATCAAAATCAGGACAAATTGGATCTTCCAACCCGTGTAATGGGGGTTTTTCTTTTAGTTCCTGCCTTCCACTCAAATAGGGTAAAAAACCAATGAAAAAAACCCACATCATGACAAATTTATTTTTAAAATTTTTGATAACTTATGCAAGGAGAATACCAACAGGGTTTTAAGGGATCATTGCCATCATGCTGACTTAAATAGTCTGTACCCAGAGCCGTAAACCTGAATAATAAAGAAATTTGCTGGGATACTATGAACCCAAAGCCACAAAATTGTATTATAAAAAAACTTCAATTTGACAACTAAATTAAAACGCACTATGGCCTTACAAAACAGACATCTAGTGGTAAAGTGAGAACTAAAATTTAAAAAATTATTATCGTGAGATAAAATTGACTAGAAATTTCGCAGTTGCTGGCCCTGCTATATATCGAATCGAAGACAGAACAGCGGGCGTTGCATTTCGTCATGGACGCTTTGTGGCGATCGAGCTAAGCTAGGCGCGGCCCACTCGCGCTGCACTGTTCAAACAACAGTGGACCCTTTAGCGTTGTTTACAAGAACTATTTAAATTGCACGGATCGGGCTACTCGGGGCAGCAATACGAGGCCACTAAACAAAATGTCAGCCGAGATCCGTTTCACTGTCGAACTAAATAATTTACTCGAATATTATCAGCGTTACATAAACGTCAGCTGTATGTAATACACTTTTGATAACGAATGCATTTTTATCGGCTTGGTTGAGTTTTGATTTTGTGTTTATTCCGACAAACGTTTTGGAATGAATAAATGAATAACAATTAGTAAGCAAAATATCCCTATTGTCATCAACATCAACGGCCCGTTACAGTCCACTGCTGGACTATGAGCCTCCACCACTTAGGTGGAGGGTTTCGCCATAATCTCCACGCTTGGCAGGCGGGTTGGAGATCGCAGATTAAAAGGTTACTGTATCAGAGAGCGCTGCTGCCCGTTCCCTGTTCAATGTGTAGTCCCTAAGTCGCCTCTTACGACACCCACGGGAAAAGTAGGGGTTGGTGACAAATGTATTCTACTCTACCGTCACCACACGGCGGCGTCTCTATTGTAATTTAACAAATTGTATATTTTATTCATTAGTTAGACACGAAAGCTCTCTGCAATTTAGTGTAATAATTAAAATGTTTAACCTTTGAAATTAAAGAAAGAAGATTTTCGTGATCTTCTATTCCGTTACGATTACAAACCAATTTAAAAAGTTATTCAATTTTAATGTAGAGAAATTTGTTCGGAAAGTATAATTTGGTGTAATTTCTTCATCGCACAAAGCCGCAGCTCACAATAGAATGATGCAAGAGAACGTAACAAGTGGTGTGGTGAACTCACAAAGACTCCCAAAGTTGACAGGCGAAGTATACATACTGCTGTCATTAAGGGCTTCGAGGACGATCAACGGCTTGAAATCAAGCACTTAGGTTGCTATTTTCTTTCTATGACAGTTTTTACGTTTATTTTGAGCGAGATGGAAGATACGTTGGAAGAAGCCCGGATAAACTAGGCATAAGTGATATTCTACGCTGAAGTAACTTGATGCACGAGTCCAGTTTTCACTAATTTGCGTATGCTTTTAAATCCTTCCCATTTACTCCCAAGAATAAGCGACCAAGCTGGATCTACATTATGCTTGTACTATGTTAGTGTTGGTATATTTGGCAGTGAATCACTTAATACTTAGAAATTATTAAAGAAAACATAGAAACTACGTGCTTGACTTCAAGCCGTTGACCGTCTCCGAACCCCTTTAGAGCACATACAATTTTGCCCGATGCCGATGCGTGATCCCATCAGTAATGACTGCTGCTTGACTGACCCATCATTACGATAGTCCATGGTAATTTACATAATGACCCGAGCGAATCCAAAGTCACATTCAAGTGAAAGATATCGCACGAAACTTTCTTCGTAAAAACGCGGCTGACGGCTCCGTAGCCTAGTTGGTAGTACGCCTGCCTTCGAAGCACAGGGTCGCGGGTTCGAATCCCGCCCATGGCAAACATTCGTGTGATGAGCACTTGTGTTTGCCTTGTGTCTGGATGTTGTTTATCTATGTAAGTATCTATTTATGTATGTATATCAGCTGTCTGGTACCCATATTAAAAACTCTGCTTAGTTTGGGATCAGATGGCCGTCTGTGAGATGTCCCCACATTTATTTATTTACATTAAATCTTCTAGTAAACCACGATAGAATGTAATAAGTATTTCGTAATGTTCAATACACACAACCTACTTTAGAAATGGCCTTACATTAGCCCGTTAAAACTTTAAAATTCATGTCACAATCCTTAAGGTTTTTGTGTTAACGAAGTACTTAGATAACATAGATGAGAGTGTTTAATGTATTATTGTGTAATGTTGCTCAGCACTGAATAACTTTAAAAGCGATGTATTACATGACACATCAAACGTATCGCGTCTATTCAGTCTACTTGATTACGTAATGCAGCACCAATACTATTGTCTTTTTCTTCATACTATGAAGTCACAGTTTGAAGTGGACTGCCGAATTTCTAATGAGTTTTACCTCTATTTATTTATTATAAGTTAGTTCCAGTAGCCAAAGATGTAATTAATGCCTTGCGTAACATAAAAATGTAAAATACGGCATTTCCGCTTTAAAAGTGTGAACTTGAGCGCATAAAACATGATGAATATGTCCCGATTTCGGATGCAACAATTTATACATTATTTATTAATGTTGACATAGCAATTTCATTGTTTACATTATTTACGAAAGAATAATGTTATCAATCATGAACATCGTAAAACATCGCAGATATAAATGATTGCTTAACCAAATTGTAAAAGAGTAGGGTTTTGTATAAAATATCAGTAATTTTAATCATAAATTACTCACATTTTATACATAATCATGCATCGATGCGACTGATGATCTGTGACAACTTGTACAGTACAGCCACTGATTCACTGTATTGCAAATGTCCACTTTACGTTTGCATGCGACGCCTTTTCCAATCTACCTTGCAATATTGCAACATAAGGATGTCAAAAAATATATAAACCTATGCACACATAAACGAAAAATAGTTTAGACTTATGCCGTTAAACTTTATAGGTGTATAGTTAAGGATTCCTTTTATACTTATTAACACTTTTTAGTAAAACCTAGAATGGTTTCGAGCTTAGAAATCACAAACTTAACAAACAAATGCACCACGCTTTGTAGGGTAAACGTGACAACTATTGTCACCTATCTATTTTACTATCTCAGCGATTTATATACATTTGTTGCTCAAGCCGAATCTATTAGCCCTGGGCAACACGGAATATCCAATTAAACTTGCAATGGGCAATGACACAAACATGGCCGTGCGTGTCTACCTCCATTACTCGCGCTATTATACTGACGAAATGTCCATAACTGTTTATAAACGTTATTATCATTATTACCACATTCCTCTGATAGAAGGTTTTCTACCGCTTTGGGAAATACTACCCCTCGTCCAATTAAACCGATACAAAGACTTTCAAATTAAAGGGAATTCGTGTCTATGTCAGAGATTGTGCTTGAACTTAACGATACGCATTTGTCCCGACAATTATAATAGATTTTGAATTATCTTGTTTTATTTCAGATTTTACCAGACTGAAATATGCGAACTATTAATAAAATTATTCAGTATATAAATAATCATAAACACGTGGATGAGGAAAGCGGATGATCGTGCGTTTTGGCGTGCAAATAATCAGTGTTTTCTGTATTTTGCATGTATAGCAAGAGGAATAAAGTTTGTTATTTTTAATGCAGTTTTCGGTTACTTTATTAAATTTACTATTTAGCCACAAACCATTTAAGTTGAACAATTTTAAGGATCTAAAAGAAACTTGGATATTTTGAAGAATATTAATTTGTTAAAGTGTGGTGTTCAAATGTTTTTAAGGTTACCAATAGAAATAAAAAAACAAAAACATGTTGGGAAATTCCATTCTCACATAGAATTCAGCCAGTAAATTAAATTACTGTTGACAAAGCGTAAACCCGCCTGACTTGCCTTGGCTATTCAAACGTTTCAACAGTCGACACTTTCACTCGACTCAATTCGATACAATTCAGAATAGTTGCTAGCTGCTACCATTTTGTTGCTATAAAACTTTAAGCTAAATTCACAGTTAATTCTAGATTGAGTTCTATTAACCTAGAACTAAAAAGAGACTATTAGAATTAAAAACTTAGATATTCATTGGTTTTTCAATTCAATCTGAAAAGTCGTGATTGAGATATTATTGTGTAAGAAGACGAGCCTTACAGATATGACAAAGTAATGGTCGACTGAACGAGATGTTCCTATTAAGTCAAATAGCAATTTTCGGAATTCAATCACGTCCACCGTCGACACTATCATTACTGCGATCAAGCTATGGAAGGGTCCGAGAACAAACCAAATCTCCAATACAATACAATATATAAATTTATGTAAGGATTTCGCAAGCTGACCGCAGCAACTGAGATATATAACGCTAGCAGTCACGATTCTAGCAGACATGGGCTGAAACTAAAATGCAGAACATAAATAAAGGAAAACTTTTTTTGATGCTAACGAGTCATGGTAACTCGATACGATTAGTTTGAGGTAAGAACTATGGGCGGAATTGTAAACTTTAAGTAAGAACGAGATTTGATCAAATTAATTTGAATTAATTTTTTTTGAAAAAAAGTTCGATCAAACTAATCGTATTAATTCACGAGTACTAATAGAGTTCGAGATCAAGTCTTTTCTTATTTAAAATTATACCTTAAAATTGATAAATTTGATTCTTTATTAAAATAAAATAAGTAATTTCAATTTAATTCAAATTAATTTGAATTAAATTTTTTTGAAAAAAAGTTCGATCAAACTAATCGTATTGATTCACGAGTACTAATAGAGTTCGAGATCAAGTCCTTTCTTATTTAAAATTATACCTAAAAAATTATAAATTTGATTCTTCATTAAAATAAGATAAGTAATTTCTTTAGATCGGAAGGGTTTGTCCTCTCCCTTTTTTATTTTTTATTAGAAAAATAAAAGTAACGAAATCAATTTTCGCTTGAAGCCAAATCTGCGAGAATTGAGGCTAAAATACACTCCAGCACAGCACGTAGCTATTCCACCATGCTGAGGTCAAGTAACTTTCAATACCGACTTTCTGTTAAAACTATTGTGCGTTCAAAGACTTACTTTTGAATAATAGACAAAGTTGTAATATGTATCTCATATTACTAATAGAATAGAATATTTCTCAGTTTGTTTCATAAAAGGAAACACAGAGATAAATACAGAAAAACAGGGAATAGAATATACAGGGTGTACAAATACGCTACCTTTGATTTGATTGAGAACACGTACAACAAAATAACAAATTAAACCCTAATTAACAAATTATTAACCTAATTAAAAACTATAATTAAGGATGGAAGGACAAACTATCTAATAAATCTACCTGGTAGGCAATGCTGAGTCAACCAACAATTATGCAAAGGAATTAATGCAAACGAACGCACGTATTCATATTTGCCCAAAGTACAGTCGGGTCGATAAAGGGTTTGAGAGCATTTGAGAGCACGGGCAAAGCGGAGGCGGACAATGCACCCACAAATTGGATCCGCAGCCAGCTCGTAAATTGGCTCTCCAGCTCTTGCCTCGAGCGCAGCCAGTCTTCTACTCGCGATTGGATAAATACACTGTTGAGGATGTTATCGTTTAATGGTAACTAGGTCAGTGTGGGCCAGATTTAATGACACAACTGTCTCCATACTGCAGCTGAAATTTGAATGCAATTTGACGTAACAAACAGCAAAAGCTAACTAACAAATGTCTTTTCAAAACATGCCAATGGTTAACGTATGATTTGCGTCAACAGTACGAAGAAATAACACAATTTGAGCACAATCGATTGCTTGTAGCAACTTTCTGTTCAATACGAATGATGCAGTACTTCCTCTTAACTCTTTATTGGATGCGTCGCGACGCAAGCGAACATTTCAAAACCGCTACATTGTAAATCACGAAAATCGTTTAACATTTCACAATAGCGTCGTCGTCGCGATGTTATTGAATGCTGAAAGTGAAGATTAAGTCGATCCACTTGGCGCTTTAAGTTTACTTCCAATAGGCAAGACTCGAACATTTTCAAACATACTAGCTTTGGCGCTACTCCGAACCATTAGGATCTTGGCAATCATCCAGCCTCGCGAGGTGCAAGTATATCTGTTAGCTTAACATTCAAGGAAGTGTGGAATCTTGGAATAGAACTTCCGCGTCGATGCCGCCCTCAATAAATACGTTACGTTTGTTTAGAACTGCGATTGAAGTTAAGATTTAATGTGGATAAACTCATCAAGAGTCCATTCAACCGCCATATAAATTGCAAGCCCACAGGACGAATACTGCATAGAGCAAAGGTTAATTAACTTTTGATCTACTTTTATGCAAGTGGTGGCACACTTAAATTATGCGCACGGTCAGAGTGTGGTATTCTCTGCCGGCGACGATGGTAAAAGGGGACAAAGCTGTACATAAAGCGGCGTGCAGCAAGTAGTACGGATGCGCAGAGGCACAATTCTCACCATCTCGTCGAGCTCGAGGCAGCAGCGCTGTCGCAAGCGCCCGCGCCGGTATTGACCGACAAACTTCTTCGAGGACACTACTGTTTACAGTGCACGGCGTATTCGCTTGCGCCACAATACTTAAGACATTAATGTGAATCGTGCTCCAAGTTTCGAGTGGAAAAATATTGAATAGAACTGCTACTGCAAACGATCACAGAAACAGAAATTGCAGTGGAATACGGCGCAAACAACTTTTTAATTTCATTACTTACTCAATATTTTCTTAAGCTCATACTAACTTAAACTACTAACAACATGTTACTATCAAAATTGTATCCTGTGGCTAAAATTACTTTCAGAAAGAAAGTAATTGCCGTCCAAAAATACAAGTGAACCGGAGGAAACCAGTTTGGAGTCCATTTTCTCACAATCTCATATTATAGCCCCGGCGCGTTAACGATAAACTTAAGTATCCAATTTGCATTAATGTAGCCTGACCAAGGCTACAGCGTTACTGCACAATTTGGACCGAAAACTGAAAATTAGCGGTGTTAAGTTCGATCTATTGTGGTGTCGAAATCTTTGGTATTGTTTGAACTATGAATTAGACAGGAGGGCAAAGATTTCAATATTTGCTTATCTCATTGAACCTTGACCTATCTTCAGTCTTTATTCCAAAGATAGTATCTACCTATGTACTATCATATGTTTAGCACAATGAAATAATCTAGATATAGAAGAACAAGTAAATAATTATATGAGCTCCCACTACAAAATACATGGCAGTTTTATTCTTAAATACTATAAATAGACATCTAGATTGTGAATTTAGTAAAAGTATAACTCAGACCAAAAGTTTAACCACCCACAGAGCCAAAGTATCGCCTGTGCTGATCAGTAATAGAGTAGCAGCCTACACGAATCGATCCTTATTAGTAGATGTAACTTGACATCATGCAATACATCGCTTATGGTAAAGTTCAACTTCATCGCCACCTATGATGCATTTTATGCGTTTAAATTTGACATCAAATAGGCATGAAGCGAGGTTCTTTCTAGAAAAACAGTTATTGCGTGGGCTTTAATTCGTGATTACAGACAGTTTCCTTATTGTTATATTGCTTGCTACTTTCTTCTAAGTATTGATAGTTATTTCTAAGTGGTTAAACTCTTTGCTCCTTCATTAGCATGTATACGATCGTCCCCTCTGGATTTAGGCGAACAAGAAAGCCAGTTTTGGCACAAGCTTTCGCTTTCCTTGACGTCGAGTTTGCCAAATTTATTGACGAGTCGCCTTTCGATAAACATTTAATATGTTGCGGCATCGCGTGCCTCCTTTTACTTTTCAAATCGTGATTTTAATTTGCAGGAAAGGATTTTACTTATCTTCGCTACGCTAGCGTCCATATTTTTGTTTTGTAGCGTACTGCTATATTTTTTTTTTATTCACGTCACCAATCGTTATTATAGTTTGAACTAAGACACCCTTCTAGAAACCCCTAGGGTTTATACGAAGAGCGAATGATATGCATACGCTCACTACTAATTTCTATTTCGTCCATCTGGAAGAAATAATTTATAGTATCAAACTTCGTCAGCTGTTGGCCAGATTTGACAAATTTGAAGCAATTTCAGCATTATTGTAATTATTGTAAGATCGGCCAAGAAAGTAGTTTACCATTTTTCATTGAATTTCCTCGTTATCGAAAATTTCAGGTTTAAACTCGGTATCTGACAGATAGCAAACGAAAAATCATATTTTTTGTTCTATAATTTGCAACTGACATTTAAACTTAGGGTGATAAACCAATTTATTGGTCGATCCCACATTGTTTTCAGAGTGTTGGCTAGGCAGCCGGTGTGTTAGGTAAATTATTTCTTTTACGAGTATAAGCACGTACACAATAAGATAATTGGTTTTTAATATCAATTTTAAACAATTTTTATAACAAATCTGTTTTGTGATTTGGCATCATAAAGGTAGCGAGCATGGTTTTTAAGTTTTTTTCTTTTCTAATTTTGCTACTTGTACGAGTCAGTAAGATTTCTATACGGGCATGTATTTTATAGATGCATATAGTTTGCACATAGTAGAGAGGCAGTGATTTGTAAACCAGTCCAACCCACATCACTTTCAACCATGTGGCGGACAGTCGGCAAACGAGTCGCACCTACAACTTGCTTTGCTACTAGACCAGCTAGTAAATAGTAAATAACTAAACCTGTTTAATTATGCCCCACTACAACGTACTGCACTAAGAACTTTATATCTTGCTGGGTTTTTGTCGAGCAACGTCCCAATTAAAGTCGAAATAGGAAAAAGCATTTGTAGTCAATGTATAAATCTTCTAAAGTAGGTTTCTTTAATATTCAGAATAGCTTGTTCTTTGATATATTTTTATAAGAAATATTAAAATGACAGACAGAAGCATACAGTAATTACAGAAGTAAAAATAGTATAATTGGCGGCCTTATTGCTAAGGTAGCAATTTCTTCCAGGCAACCGGTAATATGAAATAGTAAAATGATGATACGGAATGTTCAAAATTATTGGCAAAAGAGTTTTATAATTTGGTTTTGCATTTTATTGTTATTATTACTGATCGTGATCCTAATTTATTACCTTTCAAACTATATTTTACGAGTATGACTATTTTCTTTGTTGATCATTTTTATTATTTATGTATTGAGTAAATAATTAACCTAAACCTATTAAATTCTTGATTTAATTATGTATGAAACACGATCGTGATTCCAATACATAAAATCATGCTGCAGTTTCGTGCACAATTCTATTGCAATATAATGTATATCAGTTCAGTACCAATCACTAAACTGTTGAGCAATCTTAATTCTTATTAAATTTTATTATCATTCTCGTATAAGACTTCCCATTCTCTATAGTATTGAAGCCTGGCTAATCGCACTCGTTCAGTCTAGCATGACTATAGTAGGCAAGCATAAGTAAAGCTAGTAAGCGATTAACAAATGAAGATGCGTCCGGCGACCTCGGACTGTAAGACAATCGGCTTACATCAGAAGGTCACGTTAACTGTAGCGTGACGATTCTAATTACAAATCATAATCGTTGCGCGTACGCATCCGAAACAGTGATACAGCACAAAGAGCGGCTTGTTATGTTCTAGTTCAACGAAGGATTTGATTGGTCGCCTTTGTATTGGTTTTATTTGAATAATGCCTGCTTATTTATGTCAATTTAATGAATTGATTGCATTGGTTATTTATTGCATTTTGCACATAATGATTTTTTTATATGTAAACTATTTTAAATTGGAAATAGAGTTTAATTTTACAGTGTTCACAACACCGTATAGAAATCGCTATATAAGAATAACCTAACATTCAGTTAATTTGCATAATCAGATCACGATGTCAGTGGTGTGTCGGTTTCGCGACGCGACGAAGACGATGTGAACATGTCGCATTCACGACGCGTCGACAGTATTCAAATTACGATATTCGGCAGTTTTCATTTCCAAGGTCGCTGCTGCCGTCGCCGACTTGTGAACACAGCTCCACTTTTCACCGACTACTTTCTGTTTCCTACTTAGATCGAAACTTTAAACGTTTGAATGTTTTCCTTTTTTTTAATACGGCAATAGCTCCTTACACGCAATAAACAAACGATGTCTATGAATACGCAATTATACAAATATATTATGAATGCTTCATGTCGAGAACTGTAACATTATGAATACGTATTGAAATTATTATGCAACCACGGTAACAGTTTCAATGCACGAGAGCATAATATGCATTGAAAAGTTTATCAACTCCAACTTGTAGTAGAATGGAACTCTCGAACAAAAGACTTAAACGCGCGATGCTACGAAATCGCACAAGAGGAGCACCGCTCTACGCCTCATTACGACTGGCAAGGCATTATTTATGTCGTATTCATATGTCGAGTAGGTATACTAGACGCTATAGCGCAGCATGTTGGTAATATCTCACAATGGAACGAGCCGCCTTTCTCCACATCCGCGAGTGCTGTTAACATGACCGACTGGGGACTGGGGAACCTAATCGTTTGCGTTTTATGTTGATCGCTGGCTTTACAAATAGAAATTGAAAATGCGTGGTGATGGTGCATTTATTAAATTGTTTGTTTTTGTGGAAAATTTTAGCTAGTAAAGACAGGTCGTGCAATTAGTTATGAGCGCTAATCTTGAATATGGCAGTATCTTGCACTCACTTCGTAAATGTTATATGAGTACAGGTAAACCAGGAACGAGGCAAATGTGTCCCACAGATCTCGATTGCCCATAGACCAGGACCTAGTTTGTAAGAAGGTATCAGAGGAAATGAAGAAAGTGAGATGTACCTGAGTGGGATGGGCTGGAAGGGGAACCTGGGCGCTGGCAGCGGCGGCGGCGGGATGAGACCGGGCGGGGGCGGTGGTGGCGGGGGGTGCACGGGCACAGGCATGTGCGCCGGTGGCGGCAGCGTGCTGTAGGGCGGCGGCGGCACGCTCTCCAGCAGCTCCGGCGCCCTCGGAGCCCTAGACCGACGCGCGCGCCGCCGCCGCGGCTCCTCCGTCTGGCACTCCGCGCTGACCACACTACGCTCCCTCTCCGTCTGCACGGCACTGTTCACGTTACAAGGCGCATCCTGCACCTGCACTATGTTCACACTGGACACGTTTTGTCGGCTCGGCTCGCCCGGAACGCGCACCGAGACCGAGTCCGACTTCCGAAGCGGAGCGGGCGCCGGCACGGGCAGCCGCATCTCGTGGCGGGGAGTAGTCGCGCGGTACGACGCGCACGCATGACGACCGCCGCTGGGCGACTGGGACGGCGCGGGCGCGGCCCCCCCGCGGGCGGAGGCGCGGGCTGCAAGCGCGAGCGCCCCATCAGTGCGAGAGCGCGCGAGGGGCGGCGAGCGGCACTCGTACGGCTGCCACAGCAGCGAGGAGAGCGCCTCGGCGGCGGACGGCGGCGCGTGCGGCGTGAGCGCGCCGCTCATCTCGCCGCCGCCGCCGCCCCGACTCCCCCTACCCGCCGACCACCGTTACTGCTACCACCTGCAACAAACACCACACCATCATAATTAAAGTTAATCAAATGTAATTCAAGTGCCAAACTGACACTGTTTCATCGACATCGTCATCAATCCTATCTAAGGTTAATGACCGACCTCACGAACCCTGATATTAGAGTTATTGAATTAAGAATAAGAAAACATTTATGACGACCTCTTACGTGACTCCTGCAACACTTGTTAAACTAGTTTATGGTGTTCTATCAGTAGTAAATGTCTGTTTTACAAGATGTTGCCAAAATAATTAAATTAGCAGAACGAAAGATATCAACGCACTCCATATCTTACGTAACAATATCATTTTATTGCCAATGATGACCGTAAAAACAAAAGACGGTTCCTAATAAAAAGTAAATTATAAATTGGACTACTACACAAAATTAACCAAATTATATAATTTCTATATTTCTATTGCATTTCCGTATATCAGTTAACTAGTTTTTTGCGAAATCATCTTTAATTCATAGAGTAACATTAACAAGTCATTAACCCACATAAAGAAGCAGAAAAGGCTATTAGGTACGTAACGCTAGAACGGCCATATCTTACAGGAATTTTATATGTATATTTTTCACGTAACTACATCTCCAGTCTCAAAACTCCGCTAGTGAGACAAAGAAGTAATAACAAGCGAACTACGGAACTACAAGTAACTTACTCTGCACTTCTATGGACTACCATTTTGTCATAGTTTTTAAGCAATAATAAAACATTTTTTAGTGTATAGATGAGAATTTTTTATGCCTAATCCTACGGAAAATATCAAAAACAGGATGGATATGTATGTTAGTTTTAAGAATATCAGCTCCACAGCTTATTTTTAGTGCCTGTCTGCAAAACTTGAGGTTGCTGTTTCAAATCCCAACATTTATGTGATGAACACTTGTGTTTCTCTTGCGTCTGGATGTCCCTATCAAGGAAATTCCTCCCCTCACGCTTCTCGCTATGGTAACTATGCCGAGGTCCGAGCCTCCATGAGGGCGCCCTCATGCTTAAGGAAGAACCTTCAGCTCCCCCGCAAGTTTTTTTACGCTTGATTCGTTTTTCTTTATACATACGAGAATTTATAAATTATATAAGCATGAGTTCTATTGTATGTCTGTCTATTAGTAAGTAAGTAAAAACAACTGTATAAGTACTTTGAATATAAAATGGCTTAAAAAATACAGGCTTCCTGTCCTATTTTGGAGTAAAAATTAATGGCCGTTTGTGAGACATAATTTTCCCACATACTTGTTTAATATTTCAATACAAAATACTGTTTTTTACCAGTAAGTAGGCTATGCTTTGACGATTTTGTTTTGTCTCGTTACGTAATTCCATGCCCATCCACATGACTTTGTTGAGGCTTTGTCAGAGGTTCCACGTTCTCACCATCACGTCTATTATGCTGGTGATCACTGAATATAAAAGTTACATTACGTAATTTGTTAGTGCCAGCATTGGCGTTAAAGAAGGTAAAGAATGAAGTATAATGTTAGTTCCCACGTCATTCCATATATTTGTTTCTATGGGAAGATAGTTGAATACAACGACTTGCAAACATTTTCAATAAGGCTAACGTTAATGTTTGGATAATAACGTTTTTTTTCTATTGTGTCCAGTCAGAATTTCAAGTGTTGGGTACACAGATAGCTTTGCTTACAACGACCTCTTTTCCTACTGAAGGTCTATACTAAATATAAAATTTCATAAAAACATTAATAAGGGAAGAGTGCTCCGGGATATAACTTTACACTAACTCCGATAAGCAAGCTGTATCCACTGGCAGGCATTGCACCACCCAGCGTTCGTAGAGAAGTAGCAAGCTCAATCGAGAAAGCGAAGCAGGAGCTAGACTCCAGTACCCCATGTTCGGAAACTGCCCAGACCTTCCTAGACTTAAAAAAAAGCCGAAGAAGTTTCCTCGCCACTGTAACTACGGTGGAGGAGGCTAAATCAAGCCTATGGAAGAGGGCGTTCTCCATGGAAAGCTTTATTCCCCAAAAAGAAGCTCATCCTCCGGGTGGCAACTTGCAGTGGCCAATATGGAAGTCTCTGAACCGGCTACGGACCCAATTTGGCCGCTGCAAGGATAACCTCTGCCGGTGGGGTTACACCAATAGCAGTCAATGCTAGTGTAATGTCACTCCACAAACAATGGCTCATTTGTTGACATGCCCTTCGTGTCCGACACCTGCACGCTACGAGACCTGTGGGAGGCGACCGACAATGCTCGCCGGTGGTGCCTACTGGTGCACCAAAATATAAAACCATCGACTCGAAAAGAAGAAGTTAATGTTTAGTTAAAGTACTTAATGATTTCTATTTCCAAACACGTACAAAATAGGACTAATCATACTCACCATTATGTAAATCAATAATATATTAAACCACTAGTCAATATTCCTCTCAGATTATCGTGATCGACTGAAGCGATCTACATAATTTGTAACGTAGGTAAGGGAGCGTTCATGAGCTTCGTTCTAATAAAAATAATACCACAATTTAGACAGATCGGGCAGTTTTTTTTGTGAAGTTATCAACCCAAATTTAAGAATATTTTTTTAATTTACATTAAGCAACTTTTTTGATTTTTTGGCAAACTTAGGTAAAACTTTATGTAGCAGAAAAGTAGAAAAATAACTGCAAAACCAACAGTCTCGTCACAAACAAAAACCAATTTACGAATACTACCTTAAAGTGAAAAAAAATAACTTTTAAAACATTTTTTAATTAACTAATTAAAAATTATTTATGTACAATAGAATATTGATATTTCTTTTGATTGTTACTTTTTAAAATCTATTCTCGATGTGTTGAACGCACTCTGTCTAAAACCTGTTTTCAAACAGAAAGCTCGAGCTCGGCCGCTTTGCCGCTTTCCTACTTAATTGCGCCACTAGCTTCCTTCTTTCGTTTAAAAGCTAGGAACGCTTATTATGTCACTTCCCTTGCTTAAGTCGGAAAGGCATATAATGCATAAATAATCGCTAGACTACCTAGTTTTATCCATCCTTCTTAATCCTTTCAAACAAACAGTGCAGCTTCAAAAGAATAGATTAAAGGCGATTTTACACGGTATAATATATACTAAGAAAATATACGATATATTTTGTAAGTATTTGTAATGTTTCCTATACAATATGATTTTGTAAAATCTAAACTTTCAAAATTAAGCCGTATCTTTAAAATATAAAAGAAAGAATAAGGTATTTTCATGTATAGTCATTCAGGTGCTTAAGGTTATCAAAATTTCCAAAATATGTCACTTATTTTGGTTTCCTACAGCCAAAATGAGTTAAGTATGCATTACTCTGAGCTTAAAATATTAAACTGCTTGGTGACAGCTAAGTGTATTCATTTCTTTAGATTCACTCTGCAAGAATAAAATTGGGCTCAATTTTAAAGCAAATTGACTATAATAAAAAATAACCAGTGATATACCTTGTGATAAAAAAGAGTGTGCAAAGATGCCCACGATGACTATGAATAAGCCTTAAAAATACACACGACGAAGACCACGACAACTAGACGACGACGACATACCTACCGACCGACCGACGACGACGCGATGACGTTGACATTAGGTACTCTTCAATGTGACATACGTTTAAGATAATAAATAAATTTTAATTCCCAGGACAACCTAAGTTATTGATAGGCATTAAATTCGTTTCTGTAAAATGAGAATCGCCCCCATTGTGCTGCACTGCAAAGCGCTTATGCAAGAATATCTTATTCCTTCCTTAGACAGCGAGGAACTTTATGAAATTTTAATATCAGCTTTCAAAGTTGGTATTTAAGTCGATAAGTCTGTGTGTACACGCAGATATTACAACAAGTGAAACACGCCTTATATGTATTTGTGTAATTTGGAGCATATTTTAAAACTTTTCTGTCATATGTTTCTTTTCGTATCTAAGGGTCTATACGCACTGCGTTTAAATGCATTCCAGCTTAAAATGTGTCGAAACAACTTTCAATTGTCCAGACCGATTGCAGTTGGCTTGCAGTTCACTCTGACTCCATTATAGTTAGTCCAATTACATCAACAACACGGTGCAGCTAGAAAGCAATTTGAAATTAAGTCCGTTTGAGTATGAAATTAAAAAAATCAATTCCAATCGGTGATTTTTTAAACTGTTTTACTTAATTATTACTTACCTCAAATTTATTACGAGTATTAGGGTATCTACGTTAAATCAACCATCGGCAAACACAAACCAAGGAATAAAGATAAAAGAAAAACGAAGCCCAAAACTCGTGCTAACGAGGTAAAAATCGGCGCTCTAATGACCTTATAAAGATAATGCTTTTCCAACGGCCACGATGAAAATATGGCAGTCGTAAAACTGCGTAGATTGGGTCATTACGTCAGGGTCGCGACTACGACTGGCGGCTCACGAGCAATCAGGGCGATCGCTAGGAGGCAAGAGAAACTTTGCTAAACTGCACTCAGTCAGATGCAAGAGGTACTTTCTCCAAGGCCGCGCTGGCGCCGCCGCAAGTTGCCGTGAATGTTGCCAGATCTGATGATTTTAGTAACCGAAAAATGCAGAGCATGCAGGTCCCCCAAAAGGCAAACTGACGGTCTGGTGAAGATCGCGGGAAGCCGCTGGATAAAACTAGTAGTTTTGGAGATCCTTGGGAGGCCTTTGTCCGTCAGTGAACGTCTTTCGGCTGATGTGAATTATTATTTTCTATTTTACAGCTACTGATATATTCCCACTTAGCCTAAAGTTGTATACTGTCCTAAATGAAAAGTTACCAACCCTTATTTTTACTAATTTAGGACTATCGAGAGAAGGAAGTTTTGTTAAAAGGAAAGCACCGAAATAAAAACTTTGTGCCAATGATTTATGAAAAGTCAAAACTATTTTCTTTCGATGGCTTTATTCTAGTCATCTCAACCCCCAAACCAAAGTCCTGAAAAGCGACAATTCTCCCGATCTGGCAGCTCACCGGCAATTTTGCCGGACCCCTCTTGCACTGCGTACACATCGACATCTGTACTGTTATATCATGTACTGTTATGGTATCGCTAATAGCTGTACTTTCTTCAGAGTTGACACTTTAATGAATAGCGTGGTATTTGTCACTCTCAACGTTGACTTGAGACATGCGTGTGTGCCATGCCGTACCTTTCCATGGCGAGACAACAGCAATATTAAGCCTAGAAAGTCAATTCTACCTACTTGCATAATATGAAGAAATGTGTAATCATATTTACTTACGTAAGATGTGATAGTGTTCAATATTAGGATGATATGTAGATTATCGAAACTATTCGTCTTGGAAATTAAACACGTAAAGCTCTTTATCATGCTAATCAATCACGATCTCACTCAATCCCGTTACAACATCAAAAGCACCAGATCCGGAAACTAGAAGGTCACGAGGTCACGATATAACGAACCAGCCTCTACCAGTGTTTCTAATATTAGAAATGCATCTATATAGAACTAGTTCTTACTACAACTTCACTTTTGAACTCTATCATAAGAAATAACATACTAAACGAACTTTATTACAGATGCATTTTTGCTCGGCGACTAAGTATTTTTTGTAATAAATAACGGGAACCGGAATGAGTGCCTTTGTTTGTTGACGACAATGCTATGCTCTGCCATCAACTGTCTGTTTTTGCGATCGTTTTGTGTATAATAGCTGTCTTTAGTCGCTGGCTATTGCTGGTTAGGAGCACGCACCGATGGAGCGTTACGCTTTCTCCGAAGGTCGTCGCTCAGTAGAGTATCTGAGCGAGTTGCCCTCTGACTCGAAACAAACAGCTTTTCTCGGCGACTCTACTCTCTTTTGTGATTGACGGTACTTGGCCGTCGCTTTCATCGAATTTAAAGACAACCGGATCTTCAATTAAAGAAGGGCATTCTATGTCATTTTAAGTATATCTTGCTATCGTAATTCACATGGTACAACTTCAAATACCATTTAATTTTGTAGCCCGTGAAGACGTAAAATAGACTGAACATAAATAACACCTCTGACCGCAGAAAGATCCATCAAAATTTCACGGAGTGGCCGAAATTATTAATTCATGATGTGAAGCATGCACGTGCTTAGCTGCCGGGTTTCGGAGCCAAGAAATGTGTAATTACTAAACCGCACGAGCCCGGGCACATTCCGCCTGACGACGACGTGTGCAACATTTTTTATGCTTTAAACTCATTACTGCGCAGGATTGAATTAAATGTATCCAATTATTTATCTCGCCTCTCGCTCATCGACTACTGTTTTAATGTTCGCATTATCTTGCAATTTATCAGTCGTCTGCGGCGAGGACCGAAGGTAATCCATCCTCATAAGCGTGCTGATGGGCTCGGCTACACGATCCTGTTAGTAAACCTACAGAAAATATAAAGTTTAGCATACATTGCGCCTTCACTTGAACTTCATATTATTTTCCTTGATTGTCGAGATGCATTGGATAAGATGATTGAGAAAATGCTTGTGACCATCGCTTTTTCGTATCAGAGAGGGAAGCGCCGATTGCTACACAAGCACCCAGAGATCGGTACCGTAATCTCTTTCAATTTTTCACAAACGCTCCCTTTTTGGGTAATGGCCGTGCAATGACAATATCCTCTGTATAACCTATAGTGATTTGTAAAAGATTACGGAAAACGAATAGCTTACAGAATAGAGGATTTTTTTACCAATTGGTCCTCTGTTACGAAAACTAGACGCGAAATAGTGTTACACTTACTGATATCTGTTGCAGGATAAACAGAGTTGTACAAAACAAGTGCGAAGAACATTTTAAACAGCGCTCACAAGTTACACAGAAATAGTTTCATAGCGAAACTAATATTGTTTCGTACCAAAGTACATTTTCCGTGTAATATATGTGTTTACAAACCGTCTTAACTATAAACAGTTGTATTTTTTATTTTCAACCTAAAATGGAATTAAATGGTCGAGTAGGTAAGATAGATGTACAACATACAAAAGCAGAAAGGAACATTAATTTAATTGCTGAACCTTGTTTTCTTTCCCTTCAGCGTGTGTTGGATCGTCAAATTAAATTATAAACGGTTGGCAGATATTTTCAATTTGTGTTTGATCCCCGGTCCATATTTTATTTATGTCTGGCTCATGTTTGAATTGTAGATTTAGAATTTTTGCTGTTAGCTCTGAAATTATTCTGCTCGTTAATTTAATAGCTACTCAAATTGGTTGGTAGATAGAAAATAATATTTTTTTTTTCACTCTGCCTGTTAGCTAGCTAAGAATTTTAATTCTAAAGGGCTTAGTTGTTATAATATAATACACTATTACTTGTTTACGGCTTTTATATAAAATCATATATATTTATAGCAATCCCAGGCTATTAAAAAAAAAGGAATTTTCGAAAATAAACAAACCATTTTTAAAAACAGTGCAGCAATTTAACTTCTATTATTCAAGCCAGTATTATCTAAAGCAAAATCACTTAAAATTATAATGTAAATTTTGAATGACAATAGTAAGGAAGCGACTCTACCATTGCAAAGGCTTTCTCCAAAACGCAACTTGGGAAAATAAGCGGAGTGAGTTCCCTTTGTCACTGCGCACATAACAATGGCAGCGGAACTCGGAATAAAAATGAAAGTGGATTTGCCTGTTATTTTTATAAACCCGACAATCTTGTTTCGTTGTGCCCTCATTTGCATACGCAGGGACCACCAACCTGCGGTCCATCGAAAGTTACTCCAACTTTGATTGAGGGTGCATATTGGTTTAGTGCCAGCAGGGATGTGGGATAATGACCTCGGGCGAAGGTCTGCTTTGAATGAGTCGAAACTCATAATGAGGTTCAAAATTAAACGGAATACAAAAATTATATTTGTTAAACGAAGAAAACCATCTGTAAAATTAAATTTTATATAATAAATCCTCCACAAAACTAACCGGCCGACCTAGTATTGAATTAAATTTTGAATATTGTTACGATTTTCATCAATTAGATAAGTTTTAATAAATATATGTTCAAAAAAATACCCTTTTGTTTTTAAAATGTTGAGGACCTCTGCAATGTCGGCCAGTACTGTCCACTCTTCATGCCACACTACTCACTCGATCTGGAGTACTGGAGCGGAAACTTAAAGTAATTTGGTAGAATGAGCCATTGTTATGTAGTTTTTAGTGATCCTGAAAGTAAAGTTATAAAATATATTTATCTTTGAAGCCATCTTCACCTACGTTTATAGCTTGTTTGCTGTGTTAGGTATGTTAAATTAATATACTAGTACTTATATGGTAATAAAACTTGTGTTTACTGCTTTATCTATGTTATAACTCCTCTATGTTTATGTTATATATTATGAAGATGGTTTCATGATCACGCCATGTACCACAACAATATACTGCGAACAATCAAATTACAGTGAGCATTATTTCATTAAATGTAATGACGGATCTAAGTGATGTAATAACATCCTATGGAAATAAATTATTTTGACTTTGACTTTGACTTTGCGACTCCGGGATGAGTAATGTCCGGCAGACGTAATCCTATTAAGGAATTGATTACTCTGTGTCTAAGCGCGTATGCACTAATAAGACGCAATTAATCTCGCAGCCGTGTATTAAACGAATGTTACAACAGAAACAATAACTTCATTTTCTTTATCTGCGTCCGTTTCTTATAAGAACGCAATAAAAAAGCGCTCAAAAGATACCTCGTTGCATAATATCCTGCGCGTTTCGTAGCAATTGCTACGCTCTTAAACGACACTACGCTCGCTACGCCGTAGCAGACGTCAGCTATGTTAGTCGTTTTTTTTTTAACTCTACCAATTGCTGGTTACCATTCTATTTCTAAAATAATATTATGCTTCGTTAATTATACATTATTCAAGTTTTATAAGCAAGGTAATATAACCTACCTATATGTTAAAACTGAGTATTTGATTTTCCTATGCTAATATTGTATTTGCATTTCAATTGCTGTCCGTGTTTGTTCGTTGCATTGTTTTTTGAGTTCCGGCAACTTAAAACAACATATTTTTGTAGGTATACATGTACTATAGTCAAAGGCTTCTTTATTATATGTGGTATCGACTATGTATAAAATTAAAATAGTAATTTCAAAGATAAGTTCAATTTTAATACTTAAAATTAATTTCAAACTACTTCATTTAGGATGTCATTTTTAATAGGTATTATTTTACCATTCGACGATTTTACGTTCGTCTGGGTATTCTTAAAGTTAACAGTAAATTCCATTTTTTAAGACGCAAAGTAGGGTAATGTGTTTATTTTAGTCTATGTATGTATGTATATTTGTTCCTTTGTGGCACTCTAGAGAGCAAACGCGTGGACCGATTTTGACGATTCTTACGTCAATCATTTTGTCTTTATTATCCGATTGTCACTAAAGACATGACAGTAATCATTCATCCTTACTAATATTATAAACGTGAAAGTTTGTATGTATGGATGTATAACTGTTTGTTACTCTTTCACGCAAAAACTACTGAATGGTTTGGGATGAAATTTGGAATAGAGATAGTTTATACCCTGGATTGACACATGGGATTTACGGGAAAAGTCTTATTCCTACGGGAAAATCTTACACAACGCGAGCGTAACAACGGGCGGACCGCAAGTTAAAAATAAAACAAAAATCTGACTGCGTCAAATGAAAAAAAAAATATCACCGTACTATGTCGAGTGGGGTATCATTGAATAGGGATATGAAAATCATCTTTAGGTTTCTTTTATAGTTTTTCAATTTTAATAACTATTTAGGATCTATAACGGTTTAAAGTTGGTTGGCAACTATCCTCCCTCCTTAAATTAAAGTTAAATTATCATTATTTATAATAAATCTGTGATTAAGTTCTTAGGAAGAATAATAGGTCCCATTAATGTGAATATCCTATGACGTTAAAAAAAAACAAAATACTTTAGGTAAATAATAACTGAAAATAAATAAAAGAGTCCAGAACTCTAGAATCAGACGGGACCCATTGTTTGGAGATTTGAGTCGGTAAAAATTTTGTATGGGTCCCGACTGTTTCAAGAGTTCGGTCTGGACTTGTTTATTTATTTTCAGTTATTATTTACCTAAAGTATTTTGTTTGGGCAGTCAGGTGTTTTGTTTATTATTTATTTTTTATTCAAATGATAAACTATAAACTTGACAAGTCAAACTTTTTTAATCTGCCGCAGCAGAATCGACGGAATCCGGTAATTTATCTGGTCGCACTTGAGCGGTGGTTTCGGCGCATTTTCCTCCTGAATGATTTAGTTGCTTGGCGTAAAGTTGTCGGCGTTCACCTGTCCACCGAGCCCCCTGGGCTCGATAAACTCCAGTCACAGCTCGCTAGTGAAGCCATCCCGCAACTGGGGTGCATAAATAATTGAGCCGGCAATCCGCTGCTTGTTTGCATGCGGATTATCATATTAAACGAATATCAGGTTGTCGACCGGCAGCCCGATACGAATGTAAACAATATCATGAAACATTTATAAAGGTAAACACTGCACTGAGGACTGCGTAACCTCCAAGGTCAACTTTCAGAACAATAGAATTAAGATACTTACACAGCTAAGCCAAGCACAACCAAACACAACGTTTACTACCCAAAATATGGAATACTAGCTTTACGCCCGCAGCTACGCTCGCGTTATGTAAGATTTTCCCGTGAGAATTGACTTTTTTCCGTAAAAAGTATCCTATGTGCTAATCCAGAGTACAAACTATCTCCATTCCAAATTTCATCTCAAGCGAAACAAACATCTAAACATCCAAATATATTTTCACATTTATAATATGTATTAGTGTGATGTGATGTAAAGTGTGATGTGATACGAGATATCATCACCATTTAGTTATGTCATGATCAATAAAAATAATAAGACCACTAAAAATATTGTATTTTTCATTTTGCTCGTAAAAATGAATTCATGGAAAATAGTATGAGTAAAAGCTGTCTCAGCTCAACCCGCCGCCGCAGTGTAAAATTCAAGAGGATTTCAGTTTGAATACAGCTCTACGGTTGACGTTTGAATGCATATTTGCAATCGACAGGCGATTGTGGCCAGCAAACAGTCATGGAACTCTGAAGCTCTGAATGCAAAGTGTCTCACAGAAAACAACACAGCTGAAGGATTATTTATTTATTTCACTGTCCAATTTATTCCATGTATTTTGAATATTAAAAAAATGTTACGCTTTATGGTAATCTGTTAAGTACAATTTCCATTGTACCCACATCAATCAAGCGCCAAGCGAAACAGTAAAACAGTTCGCTTTATAACTACAGTATCTTGCACTTTAAGTTTGTTTGTTGCTCGGACTCAGTTTCAAACGAAGCACGATTCCAGCTGGCAATCGTTTGCGAGGCTTCCGTTCAAGTTTCCTGGATCAGACAACAATGAGCAATGGTAATTAGGCAAACAAATAATTTCGGAAAGTTCCGTAACAACGTGACAACAACAAGACAAGAAATTACTTCGTTGCGCGAGTTTGAGAACAGCAACAATTTATATTTAGGACGTGCGAGTAAATAATTTCAAACTTGTGACTCGAGAAATGTCTCTCGAATCGAATCCCAGCCAGTATAAGACCTTGAACATCGAATACCCACATGTTCCTTTGATTCAAATTGAAAAATAATAGTTCTAAAATCCAATTTCACCAAGCATCTGATTCTACAAACAAAACACGCAATAAAACAGGCATAAAACTTGGAAACAGCATTGAATACGTCCGACTCGAGTAACTAATCTTGCTCGGAGATCAAATGGGGAGCTTTCTTACAACTATTACGCAGAGCCTTGCTGTCCGGGCGTTCGCCGGGATTTACGGGGTACGGGATGCCAAGATGTTCCTCCGCATCCCTTTCATTTCGGTCCCTAAGCTAATACTTCTTCCAACGTAAAAACAACTGAAGGTTTTTCCGAGTGATAAAAAGTAAGCAAAGAAATAGTCCGCGCGTACCTTCATTTTAACTAAAGTGCTTCCTTCTCCGAGAAATTATTGTCAGCCAGATAAACGTTTCGTAGCAATTAGTCTATTTTTTACATTGTAAAATAGGCATATAAGATAAAATGTAAGTTAACGTAGCATTGACATAAATAATTGGTTAGAGGGGATGTCATCTTGGCTTATTCCTCTTTGAGGGTACAAAAGATCGCAAGCAGCTTTTCCGATAACTCGCTTCCGATTTTTATCTTCTCCTTTGTCATGAAAAGAACGGATCGAGGTCACAACTCTATTTACAGGCTCTATTATATATCTATCTATTTCAAATAGGCTCTTTATTTTTAACGTAAATAAAAAAAATATTGTATTATATTTTAACGGTTAGATTTTTATTCGTCACTGTGAGCTTTCAAATCACGCAGTGAAAAATAAAATAATCAGGTGAAAAAAATATCACACAAAGCAAAAATGTGTACCGTTTCTTGCTAGTTGCTCGTAGTAAACAAATCGCGATATTGAATAAGAACGCCTGGCGTTTGAACAACATTGGATCGGACAAACATTGCGCTCAATAACATGCCAGGCGCTTCACATTACAGCAGTAGAGTATCCTCTCTGCAGTAGAGTTTGTACAACCGTTCCGTCTATAATTTTATTACTTGCCTGTGGAAGACGTGCTCGATCACCTTAAAAAATATATAATCAATCTGAATTTTTAACTCCTTAACTCGTTTTTATGTAAGGTAATAATTCATAACAAATAAGTCTACATACATGATTTAACATAAAGTAAAAGTTATTTTTGTACTGGGGCTGGTAAAAATTTTTCAGAAATCGAAATTTAATTTTAAATCGGTTTTTTTTTTTTCATCTATAGTTTTTTTTTTTTTCGTTTTCTCTATCTAATAACAACGTTAGGCTTAGTCCTACAATAATTAACAGCAATACAAAACTTAAAACCGTAAATAATCTGGTATTTAGCAATGTTTGCAATGTGTAATTAAGTATACTTAAAGCAGGTCTTGGTCCAGGAAACTTTAACAGATTGAATTTAGTCGGATTTAAGAGCTGCTGTCTAGTCTGTTCCGCTTCTACAAGTTTTTAGCACCTGACATGACTTACAAACTGCAAGCCAAGTTCAGGCACCTAGTTCAGCGACTTGAATTAATAATGTTCCACACAGACACCTTTTCGGCAGATCATACTCAACGTGAAATAAACAACTATATTTTCTTAAATATAGTTATTTGGCTCTTTCATTAAAATTTCAAGTTATCTATCAGCATACCTATTGTCCATGCATGCAAAATCAATACTAACTTATAAATTCCTATAAAATTTGATGATAGTTAAGTAATGATAATATTTCTTTGTACATTTGGTTACAACAATATTCTAAAATTTTATATTACCTTCTCCCCATATGAAGAAGCTGGAACGGACTAATAGTCTTAAATATAGATAAAAATTATGAAACATTAGTAAAGCTTCATAAACGAATTACAAATTGAACGGAACCAAGCTAAAACTATTTTAGCAAAATTATTATAAATAGATCCAATAATATTCGCTACTGAAAACGATATTCTTTGATCTTTTGCCCGTCCATTGATCTATTGTGATGGCAAAAGACAAACGGATTGACAAATGAGGGTCATAATATTGGTGCCTTTCTTCAACCCCTATTGGAGGAAAATATCAAACGAATCAACTTTTATTTTTATTGAAGTTAGAAATAAAGAAATATCTATTACGTGCCTACATTAATTAATTTTTCGAAAAGCAGAATCTATATTTTAGTTTGGAAATATAAGTTCTCAAATCTAGAGATATCTCATTACTCAATGGAGTAATGATAATAATATTGAGGCAAATTTAATCAAGGATAACCTATAATGATTAATATACAACAACAAACTGCGCTTGTACCCCAAATAAAAATAAAATAAATAAATTACGTAATATTATTCTATACATCCCCTTACTTTACTTTCTAGTTTTACGGAATCTGGGATCTCGAAATGTCTTAACCGTTCACAAAATTCATTAACCGTTGATTACCGACTCCGAAGCCAAGTTGAGAGCTCCTCAAACTAGTTTGAGGTAGATACCTTGCTTCAAACTTGTGAACTAACTATATAAGTGGGTGCATTCTCGATTGGTCCCAGTCCTGGCATATCGACAGTGAGTTCCCGAGAGCCGAGTGCCGAGTGCCGAGTGCCGCCCTCGATTCCAGACCGTCTTCAATTCCGAGTCTAACCGAGTTACTGACCTGGCACAAGCTTTGATAGTTGAGCGTTTAAACGTGTCTTACTCCGTCTTACTACAATGAAGAGATTTCATATTATGTACGGTTCTCCAAATTAATTTAGGATTTCTTTTGTTTTATAAATCGACGGGATGGCTGTTATTTTTTATTTACGCATTTCATAATTGATAAGTTTACTACAGCAGCTCTCGATCGCACACCTTGACGTTAGTAAATAACTAATACTAAATAATCTATAGTTTAAACCCGTGTTTAACTAGGTCTAATCAAATTGGTCGACTTATGCAAAATAAAGTCTTTGACTTTGTTGTAAGCAATATAGTACAATTCTTTGCTACTACTTTTACCTACCTTTACACAACAAGAACACAGCTCACAACTTGGTGGTAACGTCTTTGTACCTGTCTGTAACAAAGTCGGGAAGAGTTCCATAGCGGTACACTTTGAGCGGCATCCGCTAAAAGAGCAAGTCGGAAACACTGCGCCGATGAAACACTGTAAAGTTTTACGTAGTTTAACTTCTTACATAGTATAAAAGTAATAAAAATTTGCATTAGACAGCAGAGGCACCATCTGTGATATGCCATCTGCAACAAATAGCGCAACTGAAATGGCAATTCCATTTAAAAAACATACAATGTAATCCTATTTGTTGCGTCAAATCGAAAGATATCAATATTTGAACCTTTGTTAACTTTAGCATTTGATATAAGAATGTCGTATTATTCATATAAATTTACTGTTAATAATACTTTATCCGTGTGAAATGTCTCACATATTTATTTATTTATTTACTATGCAATTCATTTACGTCAAAGCACAATTATTGTTCGATGAAGAATTACTAAAACCTGTGAAATAACAAAAGCACATCACTGCGAGCAAATACGTGTCCACTCGAACATAGTGAATTATTCGTAAGTAAGCAACCAGATAATAAATAATTAATCAGAGAGGTGGCAAAACATGCGAGGCTCTGCTTGCGGCACAATTTAGCTAATTTATTCGAGTGTTCAGGGGCAAAAAGTTCCCTCGTTAACTAAGAGACAACTGCCGTAAATCACTGGAGGACTCGTATCCGCGACACGATTCCTATCTCCAAATTACGGAAGGGTAAATTACAGGCCATCTTTGCATCTATTTGTCTGCTTATCTCATTGAGTGGGCTTGATTGGTCTTTAGTAGATAACTATGTGAAAGCATTTAGATTTTGAAGTTGGTTCCGAGTTTTCGTATAGACGTGGCGTAGGTATACGTCCAAGTTGTGTCGTTAGTACAAGATGAAAAGAGTTTTGCAAAAGATCGACACTAAATTATTGAACTCAAAGAATCATAGATTCCTTTACATGAATTATTTCTATGCTTACTATTGTTAAATGACGTTATTTGATTTTTAAAATATTTTCTGAATAGGTCATGTTCTAGGTAAGTCATTACGCAGTTGGTGATAGAATAAGTTTTATGAATACAATTTTGTATTAAACACTTTGTAAATAATATACAAATTACGTTTCGGTTCACTGGTAATTTCTTTTCATGTATCAGTAAGTTTAATCTAAATCTAACTAAGTACATAGTCCTAAGCAAACGCGTTTCAAACAATAAATAAAAAGATTTTTCAACAATTAAATATATTATAAGCTTTCTCACGTAATTGAAATATAAACAAAGCCAATCTATAAAGCACGAAACTAAACCAAAGCTTGTATGGTTATATACTTACAGTATATCTTCCGATGAATGGGTATTTCTCTTACAAATTGTAGAGACTGACCATTAGGCCGCTAGATAAATGAAAGTGAATGCCTTCGGCCCGTGTTCTGGCATTAATCAGTTACCAGAGGGACGTCTGTTGTATCTTCCATAGTTTCTATTAACCCTCCGACCGACTCCATCCATTTCCACTGTTGGTATATATGTACATTGGGGTTCCCTACGCCATTTTAGAAAAACCGATTTATCGATATCGAGTGTTTTTTATCGATGGCATTACTATTTACTGAAGCTTCATTTACGCGACGCGCGTGAAGTATAAGCTATACCAACCCGATTTTCTGGAGATTGAGAATTAAAATACTTTAATATGATAATAATATAAATTATTTAGAGAATAATCATCGTTATCAGTTTCTGTCGCTGGCAACACTGGCGAATAGGTTGTAAACAAAAGATTTGATACATTTTATTGATTTAAAAATACTTTAATACAATTTTCCAAGTTTGTCGCATTTGTTATACGTATTAATTAAGTGTATTTTGTGTTAATTAGTGTATAAGTGTAAAAAAATCTAATATTTATCCTAAATTGTGTATTTAAAAAACGTACCGTTGACAGTTGAGTATTTTATTTGAAATAATTTGCTACTGGGCTATATACTACGATACTTTCAATATAACTAGTTACTTAGGGACGTGAATCGATTTGAAATTACTTAGTTTTTTGTTGAATAGCTTATTTTTTTTATTTTTTTTTGTACATTTCATTAATCATAACCTCAATTTAAGTGACTGCTTATCAGCTGTGCTACAGCCGTGTTTTAATCTTGCTTTTTTACTGTTATTTATTTTGTTTAAAATGCCAACTACCAGAAGTGAGGCAGCCCGTCAACTAGAAGACAACTTAAAATTAGCTTTGTATGAATTAAAACAGTGTAAGGTAACCAATGAGCAGTTGCTTACTGAGAGAGATGAAAGTGAGAAGGAGGTGTTGCTTATTGTTAATAAGAACTTAAAATTGAAAAGTGAGATGACAGAGTTGCACAACAAGTTCCTTGACGTGACGGGAGATAGGGATCGGCTTCAGCACTTGGTGGATGGCTTTGACCGGAATGGCAGTGCGTTCGAAGATGCTCTGAGGCGTATTGCTGTCCTGGAAAAGGAGCTTCGCGACGCACGTAACGAGATTTCTGCACTAAAAACTGCAAACGATAGCCTCAGGTCGGCGCAGACCCAGTCACTCTTTGAGGAGCTGTTCACTCCACCTGTATCTTCTGTCATCTCACCCACAGATCAAAATTCATCTGTAACAATTGATCTTACGTGTGATAGTCCTAACAGATCGCAATCTGTTACCACTATGAGCTGTAGTAAAAATAAATTAAAGAAATATGTTAAATTGAATAATTTTATAAAAAAAACTCAAAAACTAGCAAATAGAAATAAAATATTTTGTAAAAATGTAAATTGTAGCAAGGAACGTGTCGAATTAATTAACGAAATCGACGATTGTAGATTATGTTTGGAAAAAACTACAGAAAAGTACGAATGTGACACACGGCGCCTCCAGTCAGATATGCATATTTTAAACTCGTCATTACAAAGTATTACACGTAAATATGAGTCAGCACAACACGAAATTAAGGAGCATGTGTCGGCTATGAATAGTTTGTTGGAGATGTGTAAGTATAATTATGACACTTTCATATCTTTGACCGACAATCACATCTGTGATTGTAAACAAGCTCCAGCGAGCTGTTCCGTGCCGACCGTGTGTCCCGCCGAACAGCCGGCCGAACAGCTGATACTGACCCAGGCGCCGTCAGTCGACTTGAGTACTAATAGTGTTATCAATAACGCCTCCTCCTCTCGAACAAAGAATAGGTATATAATGTACAGCGATGAACTTGGAAAAAATATAGGTTTACAACTTAGTCGGCGCGTGGGCCAGGCAATATTAAATAACTGTATGCCTGGCGCCACATATTCACAAATATTAAACAAAGTGTTGTCATCGCAGTTTTTAGAACCCACGACCCTAATTATTTTAATTGGTAGAAGGGAAAATGTATCTAAAAAACTAATTACTAAATACTTTTCCAAACTAAATTCTTTACAAAATGTAGATAAAATAATCTTATTTGCGTTTCCCTTCAGCCAATCTTTGTCGCAACATGAGAATTATATAAGACATGATTATAATACATTTATACACACATTGACATGTCGACATAATGAAAAATTTCATTTCATAGACACCAATATTTGTATTGGAAAATATTTTTATTTGACTAAGGATAGGTATTACCTATCTAGATTTTATACAAAACAGATAGCAGAGTTGCTATCTTATTTTATTTTGAACTCAGCCAATTTTTTGACTAATGAAACGCCTGCTTTTATTGAGCAGAGTAATAATAATGACATATACCCCTTGGAATCTGTTCCAAGTTCTTTAAATTAACCCATAGGACAACAGAGAGTAACTCTGGCAGTAGCCCTAATATTTGTATAAATATACCTTCATCTTGCCCATTAAATCAAGTTACTAGTAATAAATGTAAAAGCAAGAATATTTTAAACGTGGTTCATCAAAATATACAGGGCATATTAAGCAAGGAATTAGAAGTTGAGTTGTTCATGAACTGTAATAATATTGATATTTTATGTATTACAGAGCACTTTTTAAAAAGTTATCAGTTCATGTTCAGCTTTAATAACCACCACGTAGCTAGTTCGTTCAACAGAAAAAAAGCAGAACGCGGTGGCTCCTTAATACTTGTTAATAATAGTTTTAAATATAAGGAACGAGTTGACATAGTGAGCCTGTCAGTTGAGCGTACTATTGAAATAGCCTGTATTGAACTTGAACAACTTATTGTAATGAGCGTATACAGACCACCAGATTCATCTTTTGATTTATTCGAAAAGATAATGGATGAAGCGTTGACTAAAATCAGCGATAAAAACAAAATTTTTATAATTTGTGGTGATTTTAATGTTAATCTGTTAGAGGATAATAATACTTGTACTAGATTTAAATCTTTATTTTTATGTCACAACATGAACTATCTTTTTTTGGAGCCTACTAGAATTACTGCAACATCTGCTACTTGCATTGATAATATATTTTCTAACATTACGCCTACTTACAAATCGGTCATCAATAAATTAACCTCTGATCACTCTGGTCAGATAGGTATATTCAATATTAAAATAAAAAAGGACCAAAAAGAGGATACATGTGGATTACATGTGTCCCCATTAGTGACACTCAGCTAGAACACTATAGGAATAATATTTTAGATAAATTATCGGAAATACCATACAGTGACGATCCAAATTTATTGTATAACTCAGTATTTAACTTTGTCAAAAATGAATATGATACGGTATTTAAATCAAAAACTATAAAAGTTAATAACAAAGCTTTGTTTAGTGATTGGGCGACAGCGGGAATTCATAGGAGCAGACGAAAATTATATGAACTCTATGAAGAGAAATCATATAACAAAAGTACGGCCTTTCTAGATTATGTTCGTAGTTATTCAAAAATGTTTAAACGCGTTTGTGCCGTAGCTAAATCCAATTTCATTAAAAACAAAATTGAATCTAGTAGCAATGTAATGAAAACGACATGGAAAATTATAAATAGCGAGACTGGAAAGGCCAAAGCTACACATAATAACTTCAAGCTTAAAATAGATAATCAATTGTTAAGTACAGACCTAGAAGTAGCAAAAGCTTTTGAAAATTTCTTTACGGACATTCCAGTTTCAACAACCAAGTCTTTAAATTCATCTCCCGCTGCTGCTGAATCTATACTTAAGCAGAACTTTGAGGAATGTAAAACAGATTTTAAATTTAGGCACGTAAATAATGAGGACATTGTAAAAGCGTTTAAATCCCTGGAAATGAAAAAGACGGCTGACGTCCATGGTCTATCTGTAAAAATTATAAGTTCCATTATAGATTGTATCGCACCTCACCTTTGTTGCATATTTAATCAATGTATAGATAATGGTGTGTTTCCTGACTTGATGAAACTAAGTAAAGTGATACCTTTATTCAAAGCCGGTGGTACATCAGACCCCACAAATTTTAGACCTATATCGATACTACCAACTCTTAGCAAAATATTTGAAAAACTCATACTTAATCAATTGCAGAGTCATTTTTATGTCAATAATTTAATTCATGTTGCTCAGTTTGGTTTCACAAGGGGTCGTTCAACAGCCGACGCTGGTGTTGAGCTAATTGACAATGTTTTTGGTGCCTGGGAAGACGCAATGGATGCAATAGGTGTATTCTGCGATCTATCCAAGGTTTTTGATTGCGTCCATCATGACATTCTTGTCAGGAAGCTACGCCATTATGGTGTAAAAGATCAGGCTCTTGGCCTTCTGGAGTCATATCTAACAGATAGTGTTCAGATGGTCGATGTTAATGGGAAAAGATCACCCGGATCTTCAATAAGTATGGGCGTCCCGCAAGGTTCAATTCTTGGACCTTTCTTGTTTTTAGTATATATTAATGATTTACCTTATCTTGTTAAAGCAAAACATGGGTTAGTATTGTTTGCCGATGATACTTCTTTGATATTTAAAGTTAAAAGACAACAATCAAACTATGACGACGTAAGCAATGCTATCTCTAGTATAGTGAATTGGTTTACTGTTAATAATCTATTACTTAATGAAAAGAAAACTAAATGTATTAAATTCGTATTACCCAATGTGAAACCGGTAACTACAGATATATTTATAAAAGGACAGAAATTGGACCTTGTAGATTCGACTGTCTTTTTGGGCATTACTTTAGATGCCAAACTACAATGGGATTCTCATATAAATAAATTGTCGAACCGACTGAGTTCAGCAGCGTTCGCAGTTAAAAAAATTAGAGCCCTTACCGACGTAGACACCGCTAGACTAGTCTACTTCAGTTACTTTCATAGTCTAATGACCTATGGTATTTTATTGTGGGGTCACGCTGCGAATGCTAATAGTATATTTATTTTGCAGAAATGGGCTGTTCGTGCAATTTATAGATTAGGGCCTAGAGTGTCACTGAGGGAAAAATTTAAAGAAATCAATATTCTGACATTTGTGTCTCAATATATCTATGACAATCTTGTGTATATAAAACGAAATATAAGTAATTTTCAGAAGCACAGTGATATACACAATTTTAATACTAGAAATAAAGACAAGTTGGTTGCTTATGTCAGCCGACTACATAAAATTAGTAATTCTTTTAAAGGCAATTGCATACGCTATTACAATAAGGTCCCTACTGATATTAAAAACTTGCCTTTTGACAAGTTTAAAATAATTATAAAACAGAAATTGTATAAAAAAGGTTACTATAGGATATCTGATTACTTAGAAGATAGGTGTCCATGGGAATAGATTGTTTGAGTAGCAGGCTTTTTCGATATGTAATAAGCATTAATTTTGTAATTGACAATATTTTATTTAAAAAAGGAAACGCAAAAGATGCGACGACTGTGGAGTTTCTTCGGTGAGCTCTTCTCCACAGATTCCGCCATTGTGTTAGTGAACTCACCCAAAAAAATGTAATGACGGATCTAAGTGATGTAATAACATCCTATGGAAATAAATTATTTTGACTTTGACTTTGACTTTGACTTTATCATCATCATCATCTCAGCCGAAAGACGTCCACTGCTGGACAAAGGTCTCTCCAAAGGATTTCTACCTGCAATGAACGTTCCCGTGCTGCCTGCATCCAGCATTCTCCAACTACCTTTACCGCAGATCGTCGATCAACTTAGTGGTATGGATTTTTTTTAAATACTCTCTCAAAACGATTAGATACAATATGCTCGGTCTTTATCTTCATCCTACAATAATTTTGACTAAGGATAATATCTAATACTAATTGACCAAGCGAGCGAAGCGTCTCCATTTCAGCTTGGCCAAAATTTCTTTTGTATGTCTGTCTGTCCATCTGTCTGTTTATTCTACTCTACAGGTCGCGTTTCTCAACCGATTCTCGTGAAATTTTGTGAGCAGGTTCTATAAATTTTATTAATCGATCGATTTTTTTTGTCGAGGCAGTTTTTTGAAATTTTAAAAAATGACGGAGTTATGGGGTTTGCCAGCTTACAAGATCTACCGCTGAGGCTGGTTTCCTCTACAGATCACATTTCTCAACCAAAAATAGGTAAAATAAAAAAAAATATGATAAATAAATTTCAAGGAGTCGGAGAAGTTTGTGGAGAAATAATAAAAATAAACGGTCACATCAACTCATAAGAAATGTAAAGACTCGCGAGGTCTACAGCTCACAGAGCCACTAGGCAAACTAAGGCTGGCAACGCGTTGGCAACCCCCCTGGTGTTGCGAATGTCCATGGGCGACGATGACCACTTACCACCACTGTGGCTCATCCGCTCGTTTGCCTGCTTAAATAATATAAAAAAAAACTTATACAGAATAATATTCTGATCACCTTAGTTCAAAGCAGAGAATCAAACATCAGTATCTAGCAGATTTCTTTAGTAGCTATCACACTTCACATCACACTAATATTATAAATGCGAAAATATATTTGGATGTTTAGATGTTTGGACGTTTGTTTCGCAGTACTCGACGGATTTGAATAAAATTTAGAATGGAGATAGATTGTAACCTGGATTAACACCTGGATACTTTTACGGGGAAAAGTCCCCAAGGGCAAATCTTACACAGCACGAGCGTAGCCGTGGGCGGACCACTAGTAAGCTATAAGTGGTATGGAACCAACGGCCAGCAGAAACACTAACAGGGTTGTCAAGTTATTCAAAAATGTTAAAGTCCTAATTGACAAACATTGCTTATTATTAAAATTGCTTTTGTTAGTTAGACAAAGTTAGAAAAATTCTAATTCCAACTTCTCAAACAACTTTGGCGCTGGAAAAAAGACGTCTAGGCATCAAATACCTTTATAATGCGTTTCTCCACTTAGCTAAGTAATATAGCCCATTTGCATTCAACACTTTACGCGCTCATTTTAGAGAATGAGCCTTGACCGAACCCGAGGAACCTCCACGGTGGAGTCTATGGATCCCTTGCGATGTCATTCAACGCCGGCACTCCTAAGTGCGAGTCGTTTTAGAGGCGATCACAAGGAAACACAAAATGATAATATTTTTCTTGGAGAGATTCTGCTAAAACAAATAATCAATAAAAACTCTGTAATAGATAAATTCCAAAACTGGAGTTTTATATCAGACTCTGGTTCTGTGAAGTTTTGATACAAATTTACAAAATATTTAGCATAAAATGCAGAAGTAATAAAATACAAAAGTATTTTACTAGCATTTTCATAGCAGATGCTTACAGACTTATTATTTTACGATGGATTGGTACCACTAATATAAAAAGTATATAATTATACAATAATACACACTAATATCCATTATGTTAGTACACTGCTCGTATAATCTGCAAACCTGTACCAAACTGAGCAGGTAGATTCACACACACGCACTTGTGTCTAGGTATAAGCATCACATCTACAAATATCGCTCACCTGTGTTAGATAGAACATCTATAAACTAATTTCCACGTACGTTCTGCAAAGAAGACGCAGCCCTAGTCTTCCCTAGTGACTCGATCACATCGTCGGCTTACCCTCTACCTGCACAGAGCGAGACACAGACGACACAGAAACGTTTTACGGCTGTTGTCGTAGACGAAAGCCGTAGATTGCATCAGCTGAACATTCTATACTACTCTGCTTATTTCTTTGTACGTATAGTAAGAGCTGTATTGTAGCATTTTAGTACAATTATAGAGTAAATCCAGGCCCATGATTCTGAATCCGTATTTCTTTTTCGTGTCTCTCGAGAATAATGAAAACCCAATTTCTTGAACTTTTTTCATCTGGCGATTATCATACTTAATGCACCTTTGACCCTGTCACTTACTTACACCTTGTATGTCACGATTAGATCCGGTAAACTTGTTTAAAAATACATGGAAAATTTTCTGGATAACAGACTTATTTTTACAGCATCTAACACGGGTAGAACAAAAATCACTCGAACATAACCGGTGGCAAGCAGCAAGTATGTGTATTCATTTTGTCCACGGTTGGTATTACACCATTTGCCTTCTGAAGGAAGTGAAGGTATAACGTGTGCATTTGGCTTAAAACTTCAGTTCTAAAGCAGGTATTACCCTACTAGCTCTGGGCAGTAAAAGCGGAATTGTTCGCTGAATTACGGTTTCCTTCTTATTAGATGTACTCGAAAAGTTAGAAGGGGAATTGGAAAGCTAAAGTTAGTATGAAATCGGAGTCACAGATTGGCTCAATCGTGCCTAATATTCGATATCGACTCTTAATACAGAGGCTAAATAAGTAAATTTGATAAAAAAGTAGACAATCGATACGTCATTATAATATTTTTTGCTTTGTTTTGTCCTTCATTCACGCAGCAATCAAGCAACGTGTGACTTGATTTTTTTTCATTGGAGTCTGGAAAAGAGTGGATAGTGTACTTTTCTACTGTAAGTTTTTTTTTTGTAACCCGTATGTAATTTTAAGCCGTAAGCCGTGTGGTGACGGCAGAGTAGTATACATTTGTCACCAACCCCTACTCTTCCCATGGCGTGGGTGTCGTAAGAGGCGACTTAGGGACTACACATTGAACAGGGAACGGGCAGCAGCGCTCTCTGATACAGTAACCTTTTAATCTGCGATCTCCAACCCGCTTGCCAAGCGTGGAGATTATGGCAAAACCCTCCACTTAAGTGGAGGAGGCTCATAGTCCAGCAGTGGACTGTAACGGGCCGTTGATGTTGATGACATAATTTTAAGTAAATCGAACTACTATCTGATGGATTTATGAACTACAAAAAAAACTTAACATTTATTTGTGAGAATAAACTCTAGGTGTAGGTACGTGAATAGCTAGCTACACATTTCTTCCATTTGGCTCGTGTTGCATGGTCTTGGAAGGTAAGAAAACGAGACTGCCTAATGGGGGCATTTGTGTATGATATTAAAGGCAGACACACACAAAAGCTCTTAAGGAAAAGGGGTATGGTCGTTACGCTAACCCTCTATCTTAATGTTATGAGGCGACTCTGAACTGTGCTATGGTAGAACGCATAAAGGCACACATACTATGATATTTTCAAGACTATAGTCACCACATTTACTCCATACAGGTTCATGATATAGAGTCTTTTTTAACAGGAATACATACATCATAAGTTAAGTAAGTTGTTTTTAAATCATATATAGTTTACTAGCATTGTGTGACTTTATCCTTGTGATTTCGGATTTAGATTAAATTATCCCTTTTCTAAAATTCCCGTCGTCTACGACATATAAAACTGTCAATGAAATAATTTTAAAATTAAATTTACCTCTTAAGTTTTAACCTACTAATCAAATCAAACTGTAATTTTTAAACTCATCTAGAATTGTTTTGCAGTGCCCCGACGGGGTTCATGTATATGACTTAGCATTATTATAATACTATGTCACATGAAAGCAAATAAATTAATCTAATCTAATCTAAACCAAACTACACCCACCCAGTAGTTTCTTCACCCAGTAGTTCTGGCTCAACCAACATTAATCTGTCAATCATTGAGTCACCCAGTTTCTCCTAATACGGATTATAAAAACTATCTTGGGTCCTAAAAACGTACAACCAGAGAGTAATAAATAAGTGATCTGCCTAACTAGCAAAGTTAAGTTTTCCGTGCGGTAGTTGCGAGTACATCGACGAGAAACTAAAGTTCGAGTAGCACTTGCCTGTGCCATTAGTCGCAATGAACTAACGGCTCGGCGGAGTCGAGAGCTTTTGACGCGATTTATTTCTCCTTGTGGAGCAGATTGTTTGATACAGCTCAGCTGTTTTCTAGACAATTTGCTGAATCACTGAGTCAGTGAAAACTTACTGCACTTTCTGCTAAGTCAACAAATTTCTGGAAATATCTTTCAACTTATTACTAAAAACTACTGCAACTACAAAAAAATGGTTGAAACTATAAACAAAAATTACATCTAACGTCTTTCATTTGCTATTAGTTAGGCTCTTTTAATGGCAACATTATTTTTTAGATAAAATCTGAATTTATAGCTGGCATCCCTTGCACACCAGCGCCACTAGCGGATTCTTCTCTCTTCAGTTTCGGTCGTTGATGACTTGAGATTCCTCCGCAGTTTTTAAATATTTTATAAGTGTTATTACCGCTTCTATACATAACATAAGCATTCAATAATACATACCACACCATTTACACAACAAATATTCGTAAGTGCATAGTTTTTAGTGTTATTACCGCCACGTGGTAAGTAAATTTTTTTATTTTCTCAATTATATTCCCGCCTAAATAAGCATTAACGTTTACCAGGTGATTGTGGTTTCTGGCTTGTTTAGCTATAAAAATACATTTTCTTCGAAGCGACACAAATAGGCAAAGCTTTGAAAGCTTACAATCGACTAACTGAATTCAGGACTGTTCGCGTTTGACGCGGCGCTCGCACCTGCAAATCCGCTACAAATGGGTCTTTATTCGTCGTCGGCCGAACGCTCCAATCAGAACAATTAAAGAACAACAAAGAAAAAATCCGCTTTCCACCCACGTGCGAGCGATCGGGACGGGACAAGGGAAATCTAATTGTTCCTCGCCAGAGAAGAAAGGTTTGAAGACAAGAACTTACAGCAAGTTTTGTATTAACTATTGGCACTACGTACAAAAATATTAATTTTAATCCCCTATGAATAAAACCTTTGACACCCTTCTAGGTGTTATTTCTTATTTGATTTAGCATTCCACGCTGTAAACAGTTTTAATCTTGTTTGATGTAAATTCAACACAATCAATAATAGCATTCAGATTTCATGTAGAGACAAGCACTTTGCTCTGCAAATAACGTCATTGATTATTCGTATTTTTCTTTGATGCAAAACAAACGCCGCACCCCCTCTTCCTCCCAACCTCCGGAGTCGACGAACAATAATATAGGGTGTTCAACTGTTATAGGCAATGTATAATAAGTCCCCCAAGGAAGCACGAGTTTACCTTAAATCCATCTTTTCTTTGGTCGTCCAATTGTTTAATGTATTCTCATATAATATTTATTGCAATAAATATATTTAAAAAATATATATATATATATTATTAAAGAAAGAAAAAAGAAAGAAAAAAAAAAGAAGAAAGAAGATTATTATGTAATCAGCTGATAACAACAATAAATTCTGACGACATTCGGTTGACTGTGAACTGGATATTCTTCATTTATAAACGCACATATTTTGTTTATAAAAATATTAAAATTTGTTCTTATTTAAAATTAAAAACACTCGAGATTCTAATTTGCAATAACAAGTATTTTCAGTAATTTATTAAAACTACCGTATAAAAAAAGAAAAAAATATTAAAAAATAATAATAAGAATTTTCGACTACATTAATTTAATTATCAAACTATAACTGGGGTATTTCATAACGTCCTGTATAAATATAGGTATTTCACAATCCATTTTCTTAGGCGTGCTCTCTGCACCCAACCAGACTATAAGCCCAATAGCCTCGGAGACAATTTCGAAATTCATTTTACTTAAATCGAGTCTTTGTAGTTTTTGAGGTAAATGAATGAATGAAATGTTGCAAAAATATTATAAATTAATCGCAACGTTTTGACCTCTGCAAATATATAAAGATGATGTACTACCAGAAAACATTGTGCGGAGATGAGTGGTGAGCTACAAAAAAAGACCCGCGATGACGTAGGTATTTGTTGAAGTCTGTACAACTACAACCATAATACATATATATCAGAAATAACAAAATAACAGAACAAAAATATAGACTAAAAGCAAAGTATCACTTAAGAATACAGGAAAGCCTGAACCAAAAACTACAGGACTATCTTATAATTTAATCATCATCAAAAATTTGGGATCACAAGGTCCTCCAAGCTAAACGTTCTTGTCTTATCCAGAAGCTTTTATCACCTCTCAAAATCACCGCTAGCAATCATGGGAAAATTTCAATAGCTGTGTTTTATTCCGTGGAGGCTGTTCGGTTTTACGGCAAAGGGACGCTGTGAATATAAAATTTGCTAATGACATCAAGTTTTGCCTGTTTTTCCAAATG